>OZ024854.1:64987553-65055053 GCA_964017155.1 Oasisia sp. SBJ-2009
GTTTGCACTTAAATCTGTCTGGAAACTATTAATCCTTCCTCGTTCAAGTGGTGCAGCCTTTGAAGCAACACGACTACACTCGGGCACTAAATAACACTCGCTGTCCGCCGTGCTTAAAACACGTTCCCAAAGAGGTCGTAGTCTGTGTGTAAACACATTACACATTTAGGTTACGTTGACAATTGATAGAAATGATAGTTTTTCAAAACGTAGGTTAACCTTTAAAAATCTATTGGTTCACTTGACTAATTTCCGTCATATCATTAATTAAGAAAATGGTGTACAACAAGAAAACAATGTTCATGTTGAATGTTAAACAATAAACACGTTTACAGTGGATAGGCATACGATAACTATCCACTTGTATGTATTTACCACCACACCCATACGACCTACTTATGCACTTAACTCATTGATCCACACACGAATACACACACGCACGTTCACGCATACGCACACGCACATACACATCCACACGCACATATACATACGTACATGTATACACACACATACGCACACATACACGCACGCACACGCTTACACACACACAAACACACGCACGCACGCACGCACACACACACACACACACACACACACACGCACACACACACACACACACACACACACACACACAAGAATACGAACACATACGACTGGACCACACACATACACATCACACACACACACATACTGTATCACACCACACATACGTAGGCGCGCACACGCACGCCAGCACGCCCGCTCGCACGCCCCTACGTTCAATAAGCTAGTCATGAGAAGCAATGACTACACATTCATGTTCGTAGTGGTCCTTGGTTATGATCACAGCGTCTACAGCACGGTAGCTGACTAATGTCCACCGATTTGAAATAATTGCATGGTTCCTCGCTACGCACTTAGCTAGCAAACAGTTTAATGTACTCTGAATGTTACGAACGTGCAAACTCCTACGTGTAATAAATCGATGGCGCGCCACCTGAATAAAATAATTTCGAACCTAATCATATATTCTCGCACGTAGCACAACGGCTCAATGGTGGCGTTTATATGTCACCAGCGTTTGCTCTGTTCCATGTCGACCCCCACAGGTTGACACAAATCGAATTCGTTGTTGGCCAAGAATTATTACTCCAAGCCAAGTTTAGTCTGGGGACCACGGTCAGGTATGTGGAGTTCTGCCCCGGGTAATTCAGCTTGACAGTTCAACGTTTATCCGTCTAAGGGGTTATCTGCTTGATTTCGAATGATAACGATTTGGCATGCAGACCATTTTCCAGTCCCGAGGCTAACCCCCCAGTTTGAGTCCACGGGTGATGTTAAAGGGAGAAAGGTTTTGGCAAAAGGTACCTAACGAAACTGGTGAAATCTGAGTAATAATATTTATATTTAAAACGACAGGTGCATTATTTAAAAGTACAACACTATCAACAAGGAGGTTTGTTTAAATCAAATCTTTGTGTTCTGTATTTTGGCAATGTGCTCGTTTGTTTCGGCCAACTTGTTCATCTACTTAGGATTCTACATGATTCCACCAGTGCCTGGGAAAATCTCGTACTGGTATATTTCTATGCTTTTTATACAGATAGATTTATAATAGTGGCTCGATTAAGTTGTGTGAAGATTATGCATTGGATGTCTATAAAACCCTGATTGTGTTGTTGTGTAGACAATTTATGAAACGTATTGCCGGCATTTGCATGATTATATAAATGTTCAATATGACCCAAATAACATCATTTTACCGGCGACACTTAACGTGATAACCCTGTCAGTGAGAGGTTCACATTATTAACTTACATACGTATAATATATTGGTTGTGCCTAATAATTGTGCATAGAGTTCGGTAGTAAACAATTATTTATAGTTTACTGCTATCCGAAACATGCAATCTTAGATTCAGGGTGCTGCCATTTTGAGACTTATGCGCCAGTGACGTGACCCAAATCGTTTACGTCACTGGCGCGTTGTTGAAAAAGGCAAGGATTGGCGTGATTTTCGCTAACAATTGTGATAGTGACGTCAGTAATCCGCGACGTACTGGATACATCAAATAGCATTGGACAGACATAGGATGTTCGTACGTGCATGCGCCAGTGACGTAAGCGGTTTACGTCACTGGCGCATGATGGCAAAGATGGCACCGCCCTGAATCCAACATGGACTGTTTCTGATATAAATATACTATAATTAATTGTTTATTAACGCACTTTGTGCACAATAATTATGCACAACCAATATTATACATATGTACGTAAATGCTGTGAATCTCTCACTGACTGGAGTATCCCTTTAAAACGTAAATAGCGGGACACAGCATGTTTTTTTTGTTTCCTTCCAAATGACAATTGCCTTTTAAGAATCCGCATAGCGATCGTAAATGCGTTTTCATATAATTGTTATGATACAACTCGGAGAGTGAGTGCACGCCTATTAAACAGATTGTTATTTTCTTCTCGGAATCTGTGCGCTGAAATTGTAGGACAGATCATGTGTGACGCAACTTCAGCGCACTGGGTCTTGAGGTAACGCACCAAGACGGCATCGCCATCGGCGTCAGCACAAGCCCGCGTGCAGCCTCATCAAAGTAAAATGCACCGATTTCAAAGTAAACACGTCACTTTGCTCGGCCACGATACGGTCCGCGCAGACCACAAGGGTTATTCAGATGTCACTTGCCTCCAATGATTGACGAGTTTAGATGGTATCTGTCATCATTGTGCAGAAATTGCAGTGCTTGTTATCTGAGTGGCGGCATTCACTTTGTTCTCCTCGCGACGTCTATTGGACTGGAACACTGCTTGATTGACGAACGAATATTGCCTGCAAAGTTAATTTGTTGCATATACAGTCGAGATCATTACACGAGTGTCGTATGCCATGTTTGAAATGTCAAATGACGCGTATTAAGAGTCGTTCGATAGAGTAGAACACTGCTTGATTGGCGAAATCGGACTGCTTGCAAAATGTACTAATTACCTTAGAGACGATATTATTCTAACTGTGTCTTGTTTATTTAAGCCGTACTGATTTGCGATAGTTGAAATGTCAAACAGTGCGTTTGTGGAGCCGGGTACCAGACTGGAACATTGCTTGATTGGCAAATGTCACTGATTGCGATGACTGGGAAGTGAATTATGGTTACCCTACAGTGAATCACAGTACGCGGGTGTCTTTAACAGAGACAATCCCACATCTTGTAGCAGTTGAATATGCTTGTCGTAGTGTGTGTGTGTGTGTGTGTGTGTGTGTGTGTGTGTGTGTGTGTGTGTGTGTGTATGTGTGTATGTGTGTGTGTGTATGTGTGTGTGTGTGTGTGTGCGCGCGCGCGCGTGCGTGCGTGTGCATGCGTGCGTGCGTGCATACGTGTGTGTTTGGGTGTTTCTGAGTTCGCGTCAACCTCCACTGTTGTAACCCATAGTCGGAGCAATACGTACGAAAATATTCTTAAAGAAAAGGTATCCTTCCATTTAGGGACCCATAGTGACCACTTGAAAACGCTGTGATAGTCTAGAGAATTGTGTTATTACATCTAAATGAAATAATCTCCTGTTCGCTCGACAACAGGAACATTCGTTTCCGAGTATACTAGTCGGCGACAGGTCGTAGCGTGCGGTGTTTGCAAACTGTTTCACAGCGACATTTCAAGCGATGACGCATTTACAGACACGGTTGTCTGGGGTTTAGTCGCAATGACTATAAGCGCTATCCGTTTCCCTGAATCATCCGTGGCGATAATTATTCGCCGGAAGTTGGCGTAATCAGGTGTAACCGCCCTACTCCCGTCGTTTATCGGTTGAACGTTTTGTTTACAATTCGAACATGTGGCAGCCTCAACGCTGAAATTGCGGGCGGTGTTTGGGCTTATTATTACAAAGGCAGCAATGGTTGGGGGCATCAGTATTTAGTTCCTCCTGGTGACACAGGCAATTGCTGTTACTGCTACCTGGTGATTTGTTCGGACTATTCTAAAACTTAACTTCATTAATGTTGGCAATCTGCTTTAATGAACTAAATTCGTCACTCTGGCGTCCAGAAAAGCAACAGGTAACAGTAGCCGCACACAATGGAAGGCACAATAACACCATATTTTAATTTATGCGCAAGGAATCTCGCAGTCAATGCGCCGCTTGTCGTCATTTAGATTTAGAGTTTAATATAGGTTATGTAGGCCCATACATGTCAAGCAAAGAATGTTGAGTACATCAATACCGGATGTACTACGGCCTTCTTCCACTAGTAGTTCATGAGGACGCATGAACGTCAAGTATCAGGGACGGATCTTCGAGTTGGGCCCTTGATATGTAATTGATGGTTCAGCCACTTATCATTACCTTCTAATCTCACCAATCTCACAAATGCCAAATGCATTCCCTTGAACCCTTGAAACTAATAGGGGACGTGTTTCTCGTACACAACAGATCTCCAGAAATATATCTTACAAAGCCTCCATTGATGGTATATTATATATATATATATATATATATATATATATATATATATATATATATATATATATATATATATATACATAAACCGTCAATGGGGTCTCCGCTGTGTGAATGGGATATATAAATATATATATATATATATATATATAATATATATAATATATATAATATATATATATATTATATATGTGTGTATGTGTGTGCGTGTGTGTGCGTGTGTGTGTGCGTGCGTGCGTGTGTATGTTCAATAATAATGCTGTATGGACTACTAAAATCCAATATCTTCAGCACATCATTCGTGTTCCATGAACCGGAAGTGAATTAGTGATCTCTGGTCAGAGTTCCGGTTCATGAGTACCTAGTGGCGTCATTTATTGAAAAGAAATTGTTTCTCTCGTCGTTGATTTATGCTTGAATATATGTGCAGTATATTGTGTCAAGAAGTTTAACTAAATAATTGTCGTGGCCTTTTAAAAATTATTAGTTACATTTACTCGGTACAGCTAATGTAACATATCATTGGAACAAGCACGTAGATACATAAAAACAGTTTCATTGAAATTGTCTCTTAGATAATGCGTTTTGATATCCACGTAGATCCGTTGGTTAAGATAAGAACACAAGTAGGATGATCCTATGTGAACCAGAGGCTTCCTTGTCCATTTGTCATCCGGAATACAAACGTCATGACTGGACGCCGTGAATGCAGTTAAACCTTGTTAATTCTTCTTTAATCGTAACATAGCATCAACGCTAATAATATACTGGTGCATGTTTCAGGGTCTGACGGTCTTCCCGCATGTTTCAGGGTCTGACGGTCTTCCCTCATGTTTCAGGGTCTGACGGTCTCCCCACATGTTTCAGGGTCTAACGGTCTCCCAAATGTTTCAGGGTCTAATGGTCTCCCACATGTTTCAGGGTCTGACGGTCTTCTCACATGTTTCAGGGTCTAACGGTCTCCCCGCATGTTTCAGGCTCTGACGGTCTCCCCCCGCCGGCGTCATGACGAGCACAGTGCGCGTGAGCTCCGTCCTGGAGAAACCCTTCCCACAGCGGAGACGCTCCACTGGGCAGCTGCATGCCCTCATCCCTCCCGGGGCCGACTCCCCACCGGACAACATCCGCCGAGGGTCGGGAGAGCTCAGTGGCGACAACCTGCGGACTATACACGAAAACAGCCCAGGCCTGCAGGTAGGGTCACGTCCTATGTAGAAGACCCGATTTCTAGTCACCGACTCGACGAGTCAGAGACATTTATCGACTAGCTAGTACAGAGTGTCTCAGGTGTGGTGTGTGACTCGTGGACTATTCGTCGGCTAACGACAAGTACAATCGGCATGTTTTTGCAAGGCTTATCAAAACGAGGGGTGTCGAATAACGAGAGACGGGGAGATAGGGATGGAGGGGGGGGGGAGGGGCTTATCTTGTTTTTTATCTTGAAACAGGGTCAGAGAAAAATGTAATTGGCAAGGAATATGTGTGTGCGTGCGTGCGTGTGTACATGTGTACCTGTGTGTGTACATGTGTGTGTACATGTGTGTGTACGTGCGTATGTACGTGCGTATGTACGTGCGTATGTACGTGCGTATGTACGTGTGTGTATGTTTGTGTGTGTGTGTGTGTGTGTGTGTGTGTGTGTGTGTGTGTGTGTGTGTGTGTGTGTGTGTGTGTGTGTGTGTGTGTGGGTGTGTGTGTGTGTGTGTGTGTCTGTGTCTGTGTCTGTGTCTGTGTCTGTGTCTGTGTGCGAATGCCTGTGCATGTGCGGGTGTGTGAGTGTGTGTGTGTGTGTGCGCGCGTGTGCGTGCGTGTGTGTGCGTGTGTGCGTGTGTCTGTGTGTGTGTGTGTGTGTGTGTGTGCGTGTGTCTGTGTGTGTGTGTGTGTGTGTGTGTGTGTGTGTGTGTGTGTGTGTGTGTGTGTGTGTGTCTGTGTGCGAATGCCTGTGCATGTGCGGGTGTGTGAGTGTGTGTGTGTGTGTGTGTGCGTGTGCGTGCGTGTGCGTGCGTGTGTGCGTGTGCCTGTGCGTGCGCGTGTGTGTGCGTGTGCGTGTGTGCGTGTGTCTGCGTGTGCGTGTGTGTGTGCGTGCGCGTGCGCGTGCGCGTGCGCGTGCGCGTGCGCGTGCGCGTGCGCGTGCGCGTGCGCGTGCGCGTGCGCGTGCGCGTGCGTGTGTGTCTGGAATTGAGAGGGGCCGTGAACGACACGAAGACGGCGGGAGAGTAAAAGCGGACTAGCGAGAGACGGCATAGCTGATAATAGTAATAATAATAATAATAATAGCAATATAACGAGACGAGACGAGACGAGACGAGACGAGACGAGACGAGACGAGACGAGACGAGACGAGACGAGACGAGACGAGACGAGACGAGACGAGACGAGACGAGACGAGACGAGACGAGACGAGACGAGACGAGACGAGACGAGACGAGACGAGACGAGACGAGACGAGACGAGACGAGACGAGACGAGACGAGACGAGACGAGACGAGACGAGACGAGACGAGACGAGACGAGACGAGACGAGACGAGACGAGACGAGACGAGACGAGACGAGACGAGACGAGACGAGACGAGACGAGACGAGACGAGACGAGACGAGACGAGACGAGACGAGACGAGACGAGACGAGACGAGACGAGACGACGATGACAACAACGACGACAAAATCGTGTCAACAACACAGACACAAATGTCGACCACAATACAGACGACAGCGCCACCGGCGACAACAATAACAGCAACGCATTCCTTCCACAACACCCACACAACATCGCTTAATCAACCTTTCCATCCCAGACAAAGAACTGCGTGACGTCACTGAAGGACTCCATCCGGGTTCACCGACGAACGAGTGGCGTGGGCAGTCGGGCGTCGTTCGAGGCCCGACACAAACAGTACCGGTCGTCGTGGGCCTACGACACCACCGACAGCGCAGCCGCGGTCGACACCAGCGTCTGTGCGCATGCGCCCCAGGACATCCGGGCATCCCGCGAGAAGTCTCGTTCGACGTTCACGTTGTACAGCGAGAAATTCGGCGAGAGTAACGGGCCATGCGAGAGGTCGGCCGTGGAGAGGTCGAGGTCTACACTGACGCTGCTTGGGGCTGACCGGGCCGCGCAGGTAGGGGACGGGGTCGTGTTTGTTTAGGTCGTTCTTGTACGGGGAACACGCCAAAGTGGGAATATTTTTGATGTGTTGTTATTGGTTAATTTTACAAGTTGGATTTTGTATCGGTTTATTTTGTTCTGACATATTTACACTGTAATATAGTAGCATCGAAAATCACGTTTTGTCTAGTTTCGAATTAGAATCACTTCATTAAAAAAGCTAATGTCTATTGTTTGTTGAGACCTACTGGTTCTGTTGTAAAGTGTTGCTATTTTACTAATTAGTCTCAATGTATTAACAAACAATTTAATTGTACTGTTAACACCATCATCATGATCAATCATGATCACTGCCACCAACATCCTATTAAGAATACACTCGATTGAGACTTTTTTAATGATGTGATTCTAATTCGAAACTTGAGAAAACGTGATTTACGAGGCTGCTATATTTTAGTGTCAATGTACGCTGGAACATAACCTTGAATGGGCAACTGTTCTTGTCCAGAAACATAGTTATAATAAAACAAGCTCTCATAAATCCATCACTGCCTATTACCGTGTTATACTTCATTCCCCATACCACAAACCCAAACTCCAACAACCACCCGTCCCGTGTGCTTCAGTTGTCGTACGACGCCCCGGGCCGACCTCACTTCCGGACCGGGTCACGCCGCTCGCTCCAGCTGCCCCCGGACTTCAGCCGGGAGACGAGGCGGGTGCCCGAGGTGGCGGAGGACGTCAGCTACCTGGACGGGATAGAGCGGGAGACGACGATTGAGGAGGAGCTGGAGAGGGACGTCGTCAAGTTGGAGGCGTACCTGTGCATCTGGAGGGAAAGGTGCGTCATCCGGGGCAGCGGAAACCTCTGTGAAATACTCATACATATAATCCAGAATAAGCACACCTACAGTTGGAAGAATCCCGTGCTTCATCGACGTCGGAGGATTGCAGTGTTCCCCAAAATAATTATTTTCCACATTTAAGTAGCCCATGTCATCTAGCGACAAACTTCCCTTGGTGTGGACATCAAACGCGCTTGTGTTTTATCAAAATCCAAGATGGCCGACAAAATGGCCGCCGTAATGCTAGGCATGACAGATTTGGCTTAGGACGATTAACAGTAATAATAATAATAAAATTAATAATAATAATAACAATAACACAAATTGCGCATATATTCTCAGATATTTAAGCTGAGAGGTAAGTTTCTTACAACACGAATTATGAACAAGGACGCGTCAGAAACATATTTAGAGCATGGAACTGCCGAAGGTTTTGGATTTGTATGCGATATAAAAATAATTAGGGCCTAATGAATAATACTTATATTTAAAACGATATAATTATTTATTACTATGAAGAACAAGTTGCCCCTTGCGGATAACATAAAAACCGATTAAAGAAAATTGAATTATTGGAGTGGAAGTGGTCACAATTAAATTATCAAGATGACATTGATGTCGTTTTAGGCTGACACCTTGCCACTTAACACTTCCAAATTGGAAGTTAATAACATATTTTTACAGCTTACTCGACAAGAACGCTGAAACGACTTTAATGTCATAGGCAAAGAGTATCGTCATGGCATCGATTATATGCCTAAGTAAAACATCAAACGTCAGAACCATTAAAATAGCGCCAGACTGCTGGCTCCAAGTCAATCTTATTAAAGCCAATGTTGATTAGAACAAGCAACAGATCAAACGACGTTGCCAGGACCATATTTCACATATGGAACGAACTGCGTTCTATTATTACTGTAAATGTAGTGTATTCGTGATATTTCTGCAATTCCATCGTTATAATTCATCGAATCATCGTCCTTTCCTACGCGATGAAGATACAAAAATATCACCCCAGACGTTATTTGCTTCCGGTTTATAGTATTTATCTGTTGATGCACGCCCGCTATGGAGATAATTGTTTCTCAGCCGCATATGTTGTTCACCTCTTTAAAGTATGTCTATGTTACAATTATTTGGCCATTGATCAAAACAATCACCCACGATCTTCCAGGGGATGTATTATAGGAATATAATAACTTATAGTTACATACTTACGGGTTGGTAGTTCTTTGAGATTGCCTTTCACACGTAGATATAAATATAACATTAACTATAATAAGCACTTACCTTTTATTAATATAATCGTCCGTAGTCACACTATGATCAACGCCCACAGTTGTACTACGTCATTGGTCTCACGTCTGGCGCACTATGACGTCATATATATTTCTTGGCGCCGCGAAATTCGTGTTGTGCATGGTTTAGCTCTAACAACCTGACATTGATGGATAATTAATGTTACGCTACATCATGTAGCTTACCATCAAAAGTCAGTTTTTGCAAAATAATTGTATTTACCATGGATATTTGGTGTTAACGGGATTCGTTCGGTCGACCAGGTACATGCGGGCGAGAACGGCAAACGCCCGCCTGAGGAAGACAGTGAAAGACCTCCGCTCCACGCACGACCAGCGGGTCTGTCGACTCAACGAGAAGCTCTTCGCGCTGACGAAGGAGAACGACCAACTGAAGCGGAGGAACTCGGAGCTGGTGACCGCGTGCAGCCTCGTTCTCGACCGCAACAAGCAGGAGCGGCGGCGGCACGAACAGCAGATGCGTGACGTCACAACGGAAGTGAAGCGCATGCGCACGCAGTGCAAGGAAGCGGAAGACCGCCTGACGGAGTACCAGGCGGAAGTGAGGGAGAGCGAGGGACGACGGGAGAACGGGGTGAACGACGTGGACATGACGACGCAGTGTTACGAGACGTTGTTGGACATCGCGCTGGAGAGAATCAAGTTCCTGGAGCAGGAGTACGAGCGGGCGGCGTCCGAGGAGCCGCAGAGGAGCCACGTGGAAGGAGCAGCCGTCGTGGCGACCGAGTGCAAGAAGATAACGCGCTCCATCTCGGCCATGATCCACAGCGACAACGACGACGACGACGCCGACGAAACGCGGGCACGGTCGCCGCTTCCGGCCGTCGTTATGCGCAGCTTCCGGCGCGGTCGGCGCGGCGTATCGACCAATTCTACGTCATCCGCGCGACCTACGCTCGTCGTGTCGGGCGCCGGAAGTCCCGATGCGGCGGCGTCGTCGACGAACGGAACTGACGACAGTCGTCCGCAGTTCTCGCTCCACGATGACGTCGACGACAACGCGAGCGTCAACAGCGTCGATTCTGTCCTATCGACTCTCATCACGCGGCTGCAGGAGACGGCAGCGGCGGCAACGGACTCAACCGACAGGTTGTCGACGACTTCCGGTATGTCGCCGGAGTTCGCGTTTCGGCGATGTCACAGCGTCATCGAGCGGCGACCGGAGTCGCCGAGTGACGCAGACTCTGTTTCGATGGCTGGGTATAAAGAGGCGCCACCTACCGGGCGGCAAACACCCGACCCGGAATCGGAAGCTACCGGTCACAGCGCTTCCGGTTTTGCAGTACTGCGACAGCGGCGCAACGGGATTGTGAATATTAAGTTTCCGACGGAATCGAAGCAGAAGAAAGGTAAAGCTAGGGAGTTCACTGACGCTATTCGGCGCTTCACGATCAGTGCCAAATCTCGCGATTGCGAGAAGAAGCGGACGAGTATTCACAGCGTCTTCAAGACATTGTCTTCTTAGCAAAATACTCAGTGCAATTAACTGTGCAGCTGTCGCTATACAAAAACTCTCTTCAGGAGTTGGCTCGTTATAAGACAGACAGGAAGTCGTGCAATAATCTCAGACAGAAATACCTACGTGCACTCTCACATGGATATACACATCTAACTCGACAATTCACGACACCGATGACATTGTAATCAGACTTGTGTTATTAAGCTGGTTAACACAAACTGTTGTTTGTAATATCGTTTTATACGACGACGTAACGTCGGAATTACAGAGCACGAACACTGAAACGTATTAACCATGCCATATTAAAAGTCGTGTTCATATCGTCTTCTTTGTGAAATCGTCTCATTTTTGTATCAGCACGGTGGATGCGACTGTATTATGTGACTGATATCGGCATGACACTGACATTATCGCAAAAATAATCGTTTGACAGGTGGTATTCATCATTATCATCATCATCATCATCATCATCATAATTATCATCATCACTATGCAGACATAGTGTCCCGTGGTTGAGCAAGGCCTCAGCATGCTGTTTCCATATCTGCCTATCTTGCGCTATGGTATCGTTGCCAGATGTACCCTTCCAATATTCGTCTATTTCGACTCTCCAACGTCTCGCCGGTCTTCCTCTGGATTATTTCCCTTCGCAATGTGTTCAGGTGATGATGGTGTCCATCGGTTATTTCGTATTCGTGTGATATTTCAGGTCATGTACCCTGGTCCATGCGTGGTGACCATGTTATATCTCACACGAAAACAATTCCTTCCAATCACCTATTGAATGCATATGTTCTAAGAACAGCAAACACTATGACATGGAAAACAATGTGTTGGCAAATTTAGAAAACGTCAAACCGCGTTTGTAGGCCATGCGACGAAAATAATGAAAGTTGTAACAGTCACAGAATAAAAATACATAGTCTAAAGGCTTGCAGCGGGCGATTGGCGGGTCACGAGCTTCCAAGCACACAAAAACACGACAAATGGCGGTGGTCAAATTTGCCATCACATGTCTTTATTGTCTGATGTGACACAGTTGACCAACACATGTCGCATTGTTCTGTTCTAAATCACGTGGACTTCTTCCTCTTCTTTAACGTTGGATTGGGTCGAGGACTCTTGGGATTGGCCAACAAATGATCAGGTACTAAGTCAACTGAAGCAATATAGATGAACAAATTTACTCAACCATCTAAATGGCAGCATAGGGATTTGAACCCGAATCCATTCTCTAACAAGTACGGTACCCCGCAAACGCAACGGCACATTAGGACATTTGTAACCCGCCACAACAAAATGGGTTTTAAATTGCATAATAGTGAAACTGAACGTTTTTTCTGAATTCCACAAGTTGTGTTCTAAAGTTACACAATATTGGTTGAAATATTTTGAAGTAGGTTCATAACTTGGTTTAGTTATTGCTAAACATTAATAAAACGTTCAAAAATAACGCTTTTGGAAAATTTGTTAAATATAGTTGTATGATAAACTAATCCCCAAAGCAAGGACATATCCGGACCGATCTGGTATTTTAGTTACTAGCTATGGATTATTTGTTGAGGAAACTAAACCGTATATTGAAAGATATATATTTCTGCCAAAGTCAGTCACAACACTGGTGTTACATGACCAATACAGTAATATTTGGCTCACATGCCGAATGGGATGGTGGGACATGCTACATTGTTCACAGCGAGACAATAGAGCTAACTTCTATTTCTGTTCAGAAGCTGTTATCCCTGGAGCTAAAAAAAATATTGTACGCAAAGGACATGTATTATGTTCAGTTGTAACTCCATTTGCATTTTAGTCGTTTTCACCTGGGAAGAAAACCAACGAATCATATCGTCACATCCACAATGTATAAATCGTCAACGTTACTAGTACGTGTGGTATAGTAGGGCCATTGTACAGTGCGTGATTGTACGCACACGTCAACAACATAGATAATTAACACGCTACGCATAAGTAATGTGATTCTGAACCAAGGTGCTTCCGGCAAATACAATAATAAATGTGTACCATGTATGACACACGTGTAGGCCAAGTTCAACAAGAATACACAGGAGACCAACTAAGTGAATTCCGGAACTGAGACATCTTACCTGTGAATAAAGCATTTGTTTCAACATGACTTAACGGGAATGGGTGAAGGCAGACTAACAAAGAACCTGGCATTAAAGTAGAAGAAGGTGGCAGACGACAAAGAGGAAGACCAACGCTGAGATTGAATGAGAGCATGAAACGGAATCCAGGAAGGACGAATTGCCATGAATGGATGGCCATTGTAGTAGACAGAGAAAGATGCACGGAGACAGATTATAAGAACAGTAGAAGAAGTCACTGAGTAATATTGACCCCACCCCAAAAGAGAGTAAGGAGGTGAAGAAGAAGATGGATGGGGTGAATAACATGAGATCGTGTAGCAGTAACTGTTAGGATGTTGAATATGTATGACTGTAAATTGATAAAAAAATCTCAGTTAAGAAAGACACTGGGATTAATTTCAAATAATTCCACAAATTCATACCTCTGGTCTCTTCACGTTCGATTTGGTTTCCGTAATCAGGAGCGCTTCTTTCGAAGAAACGTAGCATGGTTAATGTTTCACGGTTCAACCTGAAATGACTAAACTGTTAACAGCACGCTCTCTTTGTGACACCCAACTGCTTCACGATAACCTCCAAATCCCGTTGATGCTTAGAGCAAAATTCTTTCCTCGACTTGAACTCGTTTGTATCACTGGGAGTTCATGTATACGCAACCAACACACATGCAGTATCGCACCTCCAGATCTCATGAAAGCTCATCTTACGTTTCAACAACTATAATTGTGCACAGAGCATGCTGTTATTATAACCAGCTATGATTTTTTTTATTACGACAATTCTGATCAGACATTCCTGGCCTATAGTTTTTTTTTGTGCTGGATGCATACGACCCATTCGGGCAGATTTATTTACCTGCGTTTATCCCTATATGTTCCCCAACAAGATTGTGTTTGCAGAAACTTCGAACTATGTATTTAGAAGCCAGCTACATTGTATCAAGCATTGATATAAATGCGTCTTTAAATCCAGGTGACACCACTAGCTAAATACAGAAAATGAAGTCTTGTGGCTTTTGAATATTATCCGTGCGGGGCTAAACAATGCTGCCATCTCACGGATACTGTTTAATCCTGCCGTAATTCCTATTTGATAAACAACTAGACATTTTAATTTCTGTTTATTTTGTGTTAGTATAAATTTAATTTTGAATAGTTTTGTGATACAAGATTATCTGATAACAAAAGTATCGTTATTTTATTTGTTATTTCAAATTTGGCCTGAGAACCAATTAGCGTCTCTACCCTAATCTGGGGTAACGCCGCTGTGGTGGTCTCAGATTCGACTCAGTCCAGGATTCGACTAAACGCATATCGCCCATGCGCGCGCATGCGCAGTGACCGCTTTTAGCTGTTTTTTACGCGCTGTGACGTAGTGGCAACGGCATACGTCATGCCCGGGCCGAGATTCGACTAAACGGACATTGCGCATGCGCAATGTACGTCATAGATTCGGCTAAACGGACATTGCGCATGCGCAATGTACGTCAGAGCCCGTTATGACGCGAGCTTGTTGCAACGACACTTCCCAAAGGGCAGAGGCTATTCACACAGATGCTCAGCGCATACTGGTAGGACTAATATTCGCTCTACCTAGGCTAAACCACTTTATTGGTACTACACAAAATAGAACAATCTTTCACAGTATATCAGTGTGGTATGTCTGTAATTCCATGATTGTTGTTCATAAAAAAATATTTTAAAACATTCTTTGGAGTGATGTACTTATACGAATATAAAACATTAAAAATGCAGATGTTTCAATATATGCTTGCTCTCTAAAACCGTGTATCTTGTTTACACTGTGTAACCAGGAAAAGTCATGTTTGGGTGAGTACTATATGTGACATGTGCGCGAGTAATGAGGATTTCATCCCAGATAGTTGTCTAACAAGTATGAGTACTTTTGAAAGTAGTCATATTTGTGATTGATATGAGGATATTGTAAAAAATAAAACAACACTTTTGGACTCAAGCTCTTAATATAAGATTGTTTTCATTTTTATTTATATACCTACTTGATGAAAATGTTATTGTCGGAACATACTTTCCAGTTTACCGAATGGAAAAAACGACAATAATAGTTTGTTCTTGGTTAACCACGAATACTAATAGTACTAACAAGTACTTCAGCCCCCAAGGATGAACACAATCAGACACTTATTAGTAAATACTTTATTAACTAAAATAAGATATAATGCACATATTCATAATTTTGTCTTCTTTCCTGTATGTATGTTTCACTTATTAAAAACAGAAATCTGTTATTGATAATTGTGTTGTGAAATAGTAAAAAATGAGTGTGTTGATGCTTTATTGGCTTTAATAATAAAGGCATGCAAATGCTATGTTGCAAATGTTCTTATTTTTAACAACTTGTTGTTTAATTGTCTGTTGGACTTCCTGCAGAGAACATAATCATTATGTAGTTGTTAACTTGTTTTTTCGTTATATCTTCTACCTGTTGTAAGTCACCAGTACTGTTTCACCAACCTGGACAAAGGGGAGCCAAGAGAGAAGTGGGCATGCATTCACAAAATAAAGTAGTTTTACAAAGACAATTAACTTGTCATGTGGATTAATCAATTGAATTATATATTTGCATTGTAATTAAGAGTAAGTACCGTAAATCCTGTATTACTAGCCGCACCCCTAATTAAAGCCGCACCCCGACTTTTGACTTAAATCCCGAATTTCTTCCATGCTGTTTGATATCGGCAAAACCCTTAATTAAAGCCGCACCCCGACTTTGAGCCAAGACCATTAATTACGTGCGTCATACTGCCGTAGCGCACGCAATTTGGAAACAATTTAATGTGTTTCATAAAAGTTATAACTTTGCTAATAATGATCATAAATGAATAACTGAAACACTCATTATTGTAATGCATTTATATAATTACGACACAGTATGTATTTTAATCGGAATATTACTACGTGGATTTGTAGAAAAACGGGGAAAAAATAACCAGAATTTCACCATGCTATCAGAATATAATTGGGTGGCAGAATGTCCATACATCCAATGGATAAAATGTAGCCACATATTTTAACTATTCAATGGTGCTAAAATTATTAAAATACGTTAAGAAGTTTTGGTTTTATAGGATTTTATGTAGAACCATGCATAATGCTGGCGCCTATAACGGGTAAGCTGCGGTACCCATCCTCAACCACGCCTGTGTTTACTTCAAAGACGCTTCCTTGCCGGCTTGTAACAATGTAATAACTAACGTCGCAGCCAGCGTGGGAACGGACGTAACTCACAGTCGTCCCTTAATTGGGTCACCAGCCACCTGTGTTTGCCCAGGCACAGGGAAGTCGGGGTTACAATTAACATTGTATCTTAACCCAGAAAGCAAATGCAATTAACTCGGTCGTCAGTGGCTAGGAAGCTCTAGTTAGAGTGTGGTGTTATTTTGACAATCAGCATGAAGCCTGGCTTTTGTAAACGTGTGAATATTGTTCTTTGAACTGAGATTAAAACTAGTGACAGAACAAAACAGACGGCGTGGGATTGATGCCAACAAAGGACGATGACATAATATTTATTTGCCGGCGCGTGCGGCAGCGGTAGCGGCAACGACTCAGACACCGATACACTACACGCGTACTCAACGACTCCGTCATGCCATTCGCGACAGAGTTCTTTGACAGCGACAATACTACAATAGTGATGACAAAGGATTATATTAACTGTGAAAGGACTTATTTCATCATATTTAATGCTGATCTTCTGGACTCACGGCAACGGTCACCGATGTTGCCAACGTTATGGATACGTGAAATGGCGCCGTCGTGCCGTTCCATTCCCTAACGTAGCCAAGGCATTCTTTGACGGCGACGATGAAAGGGACTTTTGTGGAGTTTAACAATGACACGTTTTCACATTCTGATCGTTGTATCTGAACATTTTATGGACATGGGATTTTATTAACTGTGTTATATCATTTGTTTTGCACAAGTGGCAATTGTAATACAATGTATTATTTATAAAACCGGCTTCGTTTCTTCGGTAAGTTTTTCACGTTTATACTGACAATTCTGTGTCCCAAATGTCAATTTATGTCGGCAAATTACTGTATTTAAAGCCGCACCCCAACTTTTGCGTTTTCGTCCTCATTTCGGCTACACACTACTGTAATAGTAGCCGCGGCTAGTAATACAGGATTTACGGTACTAATATCTCGGTTTCACTTGCTGGCTCAATTCCAACTTGTATGCCTTTGTGCAACATATGGGTTTATTGACCGAAACATTGCATTCCCCTTGTAATTATGCTGATATTCATGTGAAAGTTGTATTAAATCAGTAAAACCTGTAGCCAAATTCCGCCATTAGTTAAAGTCACGCCTTCATAACCACCATAGATCCCTGTCGTATACATAAATCTGTTGACAAATTAAATGCTTCTTATCGATTTTTATACTGATCAGCATAATTTCTAAGGATTTAGGCACAATAGAAGTTATATATTATTTACTAGTATTAATATCAGCATTTAATGGGACACTCAACAGAGGGTTTTCGTCCTCGATGGTGGAATCTGTTATACTAACATATTACAAGAATCTCTTGTGCATGGCAGCATCTGTATATGTTTTGTCATAATGCTTGCATGGGCATTGATTGGTGGGGGATGAGGGTGACCCCCCACTTTTTAGCTTTAGTGGGACAGCATAGGAAATGTCCCCTACACCTCTTCATTCCATAAAAAAATCTCTCTCCCTCTCAGCTATCTCATAAGCCCCTGCATAGATCTAGTAGCTGAAAATAAAAAACTCACAATATGAAATTCCCACTACCCAGAAGAAACATCGACTAGATAAATTGCTTGGTTGAAAACAGAATGCAACTTGATATACCTCAGTATATTAATAGAATGCTTATCACGTGTGGCTAAAGCAGTGGATTCCTGCACATTGTGTAACTTAGTGCTATTTGAGTGATGTCAAATGTCTTTGTCAAAAGACAGGATAGGGAAGTCCTAGACAGGCACCCCTGTAGCCTCTGCACTTTGTCACTCTATGCATCAGGCAACCATAGGTCCTCAGTCTACATTTTCTGTGATTGAGGGCAGGCCATGATCCTCGAGGCTCCCCTCTGCTACTCGAATGTTATTTCCAATTATAAAATTGTGTTGATCATTCAATTTGTTTCACAGTCACAATATTCAAATACACGTAGCCAACATAACTATTTTAAATAACATACAATATAGTCATGTAGTCAACATAAGCATACGATAAACACCTTTGTTTATTTTATAATTAGTAACAGATCAACAATAAATGATTATAAATATTATTTTACTAAAAACAATGTGATATGCATTCAGATGATGCTTATATATATATATATATATATATATATATATATATATATATATATATATATATATATATATATATATATACATATACACAACAACACAACATCTGAATGCATAACATTGATTTTAGTAATATAACACATATATATATAATATATTTTAGTAATATTATATATATATATATATATATATGTTATATTACTAAAAACAATGTTTGTATATGTATATGTATATATACATGTATATATGTATATGTATATATATATATATATATATATATATATATATATATATATATATATATATATATATATATATAAGCATCATCTGAATGCATATCACATTGTTTTTAGTAAAATAATATATATAATCATTTATTGTTGATCTGTTACTAATTATAAAATAAACAAAGGTGTTTATCGTATGCTTATGTTGACTACATGACTATATTGTATGTTATTTAAAATAGTTATGTTGGCTACGTGTATTTGAATATTGTGACTGTGAAACAAATTGAATGATCAACACAATTATAGACATATATATATATATACATTTATATGTATGTATATATATATATATATATATATATATATATATATATATGTCTATACATTTATATGTATGTATATATATATATATATATATATATAATATATATATACACACACACCGAGTTTGCTTGGTTGCCGGATGGCCCCTGCAATGTTAAATCCGGGCTACGCCACTGGACTGAAGGTACGTTTTACAAGATTTACACCAGGCGTTTACATGCATTTGTTCGTGGGAAGGTAGCAATTAGCCATCTCCCAATAAAACGAAGCAGGACACCGCGGCTGTGCATATAGACAGCGCCACGCGCAGCCTATTGCTGTAGCCTCGATACTAATTATAACCTCGACTGACGAAAACAACGCTCTAAATAACACAACACGTTCGACTTCGAGTGAGTGAAAATGATCACATAAGTTAATCTATTTTTATTAAAGATGTGTGTGATAACAATATTATATCAATACTTGACGTATTACTAACGGAAACTACGTTAGTAACAAAGGTCGAATCCTGGACCGAGTCGAATCCTGGACCGCTACCGTCGCGGTCCCAGATTCGGTCGAATCCTGGACTGGTCGAAACCTGGACCACCACACCGCCCTGGCGATTTCAACTGAAGCCCATTAAATCCCCAGGCAGAGTTGAGGGGCTTAAACGTGCTGCCACCTCACGGAGTCTGGGTAACCGAGGCTTTCAGAAAATGTAACTAGCCTAGCCAGAAGAGGGCGACACTAGCGAAACTGGCTTCTTCGTCAGGAACCGATAGTTAGATGACAGATATGGAAAAAGAGGAAGATATATTTTCTAAGATAGAGAATGACGGTAACATTTCTGTTATGATATCACAGTGTAGTTAGTATTCAGCGTTTGCAAACGACGACTGTATTATTGGTTTTAGCTTGCACCGACAGCAGCTGTATCAGAAAAGCTTTTGACGTGTCAGTGAGCGATAATAAGTGTAGGCCTATGTAAACTGCAAAATGTTTTCACCGGTACATCGATGCTATCATGTGTTACCACTTACCAGTGATAATGCCGTGGAGTTGTTTTTGAGTGTATGTGCCATCGTCATAATTTTTGTGATATGTGGAGATTTTGATTTAGGCAAATTGTTATGTAAGTATAATTAATTAAGGTTTAAAGTGTTTAGTGTAGCTCTGTAATTTACCTGCTCAGCCTCTGACTGAATGTGTACACACACACACACAGTGACAGATGCAGTGGGTCACAAGAACCTGTTTGCATTTTCTTTAAGTGGGAAATGTTGCACATTTATTATGCTTATATTTAGTCACTAAATTATAAATGCAACAATATTTTCAGTGAAATTTATACGTAATTTAAATCAGTGATAAGACAAAATATCTAAATGCAACTGTTGTGTATGTTTGTCTTCAGATGTCTTTAGCCAGTTCCTTCAGGATGACATTGATGCAAAGGCGATGGCAACAAAGGCAATACACGGCCTCGCCATCTCTGAGCAGCTTGCCAAACTGGCTGAAGGGATAAACCTGCTTAACCATGAAATTCACTCACAGGTAAAATCAGTACCTCTTTTCAGGTTTATAAGAAAAGCCAATTGAAGAGTTTTACAGAGATAGACCACCCACATAGACAGGTGACAACTTTGTGAGATAATGCATACATTAGGGTATCGTAAGGTTTTTGTCTTACACATAGCATCTGAGCATAATGAACCTCAAAACTTAATGTTTAGATCATTGGGCAAGACCTACTGTATTCATCAGTTTATTTCCTGGCATTTTAATAGATATTAGGTCAGAGGTACCAGCAATTTTAAAGTCTCTTCCAGATAATTATGTTGCCAATGTTGTCTGGCATGTCACAAAGTTTGTTACAGTTTGACACATGAAGTTTTCTGGGTTTATGTTGCAGGTATCGGAACATTATGAAGACCTGCTTTCTCAAGCAACCAGCATTGAGACATTGGAGGGTAGGTAGATCAGTTAGTTATCTTAATCTTCTTTATTTATTTACTTCACAACACTAAAAGTTCATGGTCAAAGTGACACTTTACCAATTTTAGTGCTGATTAGTATTATTACAATTTTAATGTGTCTTATTAACCACTTATGGCTCACCAATCTTATTACTATCATTTTAATGTGTAACTGAAGAAGAAGTTCTGTGAATATATTTGAGGCATCTGTTTGCGAATGTTGTTGTTGTTTTAATGAAGTAAATATTTTACTACGTAATACATGATGAGTCATTTATTTGATTAATAACAACCCTGTTGCAGGCATGCTGGAAATGATGCACACACGAATACAGTCACTGCTCGCTGCTGTAGAGAGGTAGGTAATTAATGTTAACAAATTTCATTTTTTAAATCTCACATTATTATAATGATAGCACAACTGTAACATCGGCTTGCCATATATTTGCTTAGTAATGTACAGAAAGTGATCACATGACAGGTTTGATTATTTTCAGGATCAGAAGAAAGGTGACTGAACCTTACACCAAAATTGTCACCAGAACAGCTCAGCTTGGAAGACTGCAGGTACTTTTTTGCAATAACATTTTACGTAGGAGAACTGAGTAAAATGATCTCGTGTGTGTCCATGAGTCAGAATGCATGAATTCATGACCAACAACCAGCTAACATTTCTCTACTTGTGAAGCAGTTGTTTCTCTTGTTCATGAACACATCTAACGGATGTAATCAAGCTACCAACACACCGCTCTGTATCTACAGGGCTCCGTAATATGAATGTATATACCTGTAATACAGCCAGTTTTTAACACATGAGGTTCTTAGTTCTTAGGTTATTTACTCCAAACAGCCCAATCTTGGGCTAACGCAGGAGTCACTGAGGATGGTCACTGCCAGGGTGCTTGTCGTCCTCAGTGGTTCTTTTACGTCCCAAATTGAGACGGGACCGACATTAACGTGATTCTCCGATTCACGAGGGATACACAGTCCCCAATGTTGAGAGCAAGATTTTTATATCACAACTGCTGGTACCGGGGATCGAACCCGTGCGGCCGTCGTGGCAGGCGGGTGTGGTAACCAGTACACCACCCGCGCTCTCTGATGTCATTGTAGCAGTTTATTTTCCCTGCGGCACTATGGATGAGGATCAAAATCAATGCCAGACTCACCTCTGATATACAGGGAAAGAGTAAAATAACAATGACAAGATGACCAACCCCCTTGTAATTCTTTTCGGACTTTAAAACAATGTGTAATTGCTGACAGAATATATGTAAATGGCGCATACAATGTGATGAATAACTTTCATTTGTTGTTAGGAAACATGTGACTTGCTTCGAAGGATCATCAGAATTCTGTATTTGAGCAAGCGACTTCGGAGTCAGCTGCAAGGAGGGATCAGAGAAATCACCAAGGCCGCACAGAGTCTCAATGAACTAGGTAAGTGCCAGGAACCAGCGCTTGACTCTGGAACATTTTCTAGTACTTTGAAATGTTGGGCTGTTTTTTTGAGGCAGACTGTTTGCGACTTATATGTTTGATCGTAGTGTTGCAGTTTACTTGTGTGGTATGGTAAAATATTATAATAAATGGTTTACCCTATCACCAATGCTTTTGCTGTTGGTTTTAGTCCTGGAGTTGAATTGAGAGCCAGTGCCATTTCTAGAATGGAATTGAGCTTGTGGCTACTGCCTGCATCTGATGAACATGTCAAAAGTTCTTGTTAGATCAGTCTTGATCTGAATGGTAGATTACTTGGCTGAAAGTGAGGATGTCCATAGATCACAAACTAAAACTTATGTGATCTTTCTTAACATGTCTTAGATTATCTGACTGAAAGTAAAAGTGTCCATTGATCATGTCAAATATTCTTATGTAATCTTTCTTAACCTCTCTTAGATTATCTAACTGAAATTGTAGATATCTGTTGATAATAACCAGGGTTCTTGTATGTCACCGTGTCACAGACTACCTGGCTGAGGGCGTGGACCTGGCAGGCATTGACGTCATTGAGGTTGACCGGAGGTTTGTGAAGCAGGCGAGGAAGGAAGTGGAGGCCCAGGGCCAGAAGATGCTGGAGCAGGGGCTGGAGACACAGGTCAGTGGACAGTGGTCAGTGATCAGTGGACAGTGTAACTATGACCAGACTGGTGTGTTTGTGTGTGTGTGTGTGCGTGCATGCATGCATGCGTGCATGGATATGTTTATGGATGAGAGATTGAGAGTATGTTAACATTTTCCTTCTAGTCAGTTTGCAATTCGGACGTCACATTTTCAGCGATTTATTAGTTTATTAATTGGAACAAAGTGTCTTATTTTTTTAATTGATACATTATGTGTTTTAGGGTTTTTACCAGGTAATAGGCAGATGTAAATAGGTTGTTTGTTATGTTGTATATATATATATATTCAGTGATTGTTTTGAGGTTATGGAGATTGGGGGTCAGTTGAGAACTTTTGCGTAACTTGGAATAACCTGAAAATAGGTTTAAATTGATGCCATCACAAACATAAATTACAAACATCCGGGAATGAATCATCTGTCTATGCAGGCAGCTTTTGCTAGTATCAGATAATAATAGTAAAGTATGATCATACTATATAGTACCATTATCTACAACAAATAATAATACCACAATACAATGTTTGTGTAACGCCATGATCACCTAATAAGGTGCACTTACACAAACTGTCACCAAGTTAATGCTATCCTGGTTACCCCCTCCCGCCCCAGAACCAGACCCAGGTGGCCACGGCCCTCCAGGTGTTCCACAACCTGGGCAGTCTCGACCAGGTCGTTGATCGAGTCATCGACAGCTGCAAGCGCCACCTGCAGGGAGACATCCAAAATGCACTCAATGTGCAGCTGTTGTCCCAGCAGCAGCTGGGGACTGGCAGAGGTGAGAGGGACAGTTACCTTTTTTATTAGATGTTTTTGAGGATACAAAGTTTTAAACAATGAATTTGTCCACTGTAGATGTATTTTACATTATTGTTATTATTATCTATGTGGTAATATGCAAACTTTGACTGTGGGCCAGCTATAATTTCTGCTAGATACAAGGCGAAGAAGGGGGCAAGAGTTGGCTGTTGTCCTGGTATTGTAGTAGATCTCCATGCAGTCTCACTTTACTGACTCTCATCCGGCAATGTGACTTCGGAGAAGAGATAATCTAGTAACTTAGCCAAGTTTTGAGTGTTAACTTGAGCAGCTAAGAAGTGCTGCCACCTCATGGAGCCTAGGTCATCGAGGCTAATCCTGCCACAATTCCTGCTTCATAAACAACTGCAAATTTGTATTTCTGTTTATTTTTGTATGAATATAAGTTTATGTTGAGTACTTTTAATATTATAGTATTATTTTATAATAGTACATCCTTATTTTAGATATTGTTTCATAGTTGGCCTAATAGCCAGTCAGCATTTCTACCCTAATCTGGGGGAAGGTCGCCCTGGTGGCAACATTGACAGAGCATTAATATCCCAGGAAGATGTGAGGGGTTAAAAAGTGGCGCCTCCTCATGGAGGTAATCGAGGCTACTCCATGCCTGTAAGTGCCACAGTTGTTGACAGGAGATTTAAAATGGCTATTTGGAAAGTATTAAGGTAAAAATGGTGCTAACTCTTGCCCTTTGTTTATTGTTGCATTGGTGAAAGCTAGTCTTGTTATCATTGTCATAGGGGGCCCAGGGTCAGCGAGTATGCCGGCTCCGGGGAACTCCGCAGCCTTCAGAGCCGCGCTGTGGACAAACATGGAGAGGTTGATGGACTCCATCTACTCCTCCTGTGCCCAGGTGAGTGGTCAGTGTACCTACTCAGGTGTTCCCAGGTGAGTGGTCAGTGTATCTACTCAGGTGTTCCCAGGTCAGTGGTCAGTGTATCTACTCAGGTGTTCCCAGGTGAGTGGTCAGTGTACCTACTCAGGTGTTCCCAGGTGAGTGGTCAGTGTATCTACTCAGGTGTTCCCTGGTCAGTGGTCAGTGTATCTACTCAGGTGTTCCCAGGTGAGTGGTCAGTGTACCTACTCAGGTGTTCCCAGGTGAGTGGTCAGTGTACCTACTCAGGTGTTCCCAGGTCAGTGGTCAGTGTACCTACTCAGGTGTTCCCAGGTCAGTGGTCAGTGTATCTACTCAGGTGTTCCCAGGTGAGTGGTCAGTGTATCTACTCAGGTGTTCCCAGGTGAGTGGTCAGTGTATCTACTCAGGTGTTCCCAGGTGAGTGGTCAGTGTATCTACTCAGGTGTTCCCAGGTGAGTGGTCAGTGTACCTACTCAGGTGTTCCCAGGTCAGTGGTCAGTGTATCTACTCAGGTGTTCCCAGGTGAGTGGTCAGTGTACCTACTCAGGTGTTCCCAGGTGAGTGGTCAGTGTACCTACTCAGGTGTTCCCAGGTCAGTGGTCAGTCAGTAAGAGTTATCAGCGTACCTGTTCAAGTGTGCAAAGAGTGAACATAGTGTGTAGATTTGATTTTAGGGCGCAAATTGTGTGGAAATATATTGTAGTTAATAAGATATACGTTTTGTAACACATTTCCCATAGCATATCCAGGTACACACATTTCACAAGATATCGCTATGCAAATGCGTGAACTAATGACATGTGCTCGTTAACTGTGTCTTGTCACCTACAGGGACAAAATTTTCCTGTTTGTTTTTCTTTGCATGTTATTATGCTTATGATTAATAAATGCCGTGTAGTGGATGACTGTTGATTGAAAGTTGAGTTATAGGTGAACAATGATTAGAAAATCAGTAGCATGAGTGAATTGACAAGTTATAGGAAGAGTAAGCGTAAGAGTAACTTAATTCGCAATGCAACATGTACAAGAACAAACATAAGCAAAATAATAAATTGTCAGTGTGTTGCACTGCATGGCTGTCACTTGGCTAAAAGCCGTCTTCCAGTGACACCATCATCATTGAAAATAACCATCATCACTATAGATGTACAATACACATTTGTGGTATTACAACACAATACAACAGGAGAATTATTAAAGTAAAATTGCTCATATTGTTAGACATCACCTAGATTGTACTAATAAGATGATTTAAGATGATGGTGAGCAATCAGATTTAAACCAGTGGTCCTTCGGGCCAGATGAATATATGAAAACTGGTGGCCTGAACTGGTCCAGCGGCGTAAAAAAGCACTGGGCCTGTGTTGGTATAGAGGCGTGTATGTTTGATGTGTTTGTAGTTTGTACATCCTTCTCCAAATGTATGTTGTGTGCTTCCAGGCTCATCATCTACAGAAGGTTCTGGCCAAGAAGCGAGACCCAGTTACCCACATCTGCTTCATTGAACACCTGGCTAAAGCAAAGGTAAGGCATCGTACGGGTAATAAGTACTTTGTTATCATGTTGGTAGTGGTAAGCCATTTATAATTTAAATGGCCCAATGTGGATTAGCTAGGCCAATTCGTTATACACGGTTAATCTGTAAGATAGTCATCATGTCTCGCATATAACTTTATTATTATTATATATATTTTTAAAGTCAGTAAGTTGTTTATATAACTTACTTTCCAAACGGCGTTTATTTACATGAATTAATTGCATATTTATTATACAATCACATCCTCTATATTGCTAATTATTTTATCTGTTTTTTTTATACAATTTTACACATATCTAACTTATAATTTTATTTATTTTTATCTATTCATTTTTTAACATATTTGAAGTGTTATATCTACTTAGATGTGCTAATGTATGTACCAATTGTATATGGGTTTTTACCTGAAATAAATGTATTCGTATTCGTATAATCATTACGTTGAACCTCGCTTTACCTTGTTAATACAGCCACTTCAGATTTAAGTCACTAGTGTAGTACCAAATTGTTTCTGTAACAGTAAACAGCAGAACATGAGTCCTGCTAATACATCACCTCTCCAATCAGGTCACTCTTGCAAAGACCAGAGAGTGACCTTAATTGTGGGGTTCCACTTTATGGGATACATTTTATGGTCACACTGCCATGTTTCTGGTCTTCAGTAAGCTGTCTTCAAGAAATGCAAAACAAATGTTCTATGGTATTGATCTGTTTTTTGGACATTGCCTAAGTGTGCCTCACAACTATGGAAACAGTTCTCAAGAGGTCAAGACTATTTCAGCAGCCAACGTGGATGCTTATATATTGTTTTGTAAAATTTATGTAATACTGTTTTTGTTTTGCTTTTTTGTGACTATTTGAATGAATGACAGCCATCAGTGTAATTGACAGTGACAGTTGACATGTGTGTGATTGACAAGTGTCATGTGTGACTGTCTGATTGACAGGGTTCTCCAGTGAACATCATGCACTGGTTCTGGCGCGACGTCACAGACATGATGAGTGAAGAGTTTGGCCACGCCTCAGACTGTGAGTCAACTGCTGCAGCAAATAGCAGCAAACTAAAAATATGTGTAAAACATACCTATAAGTAAAAAAAATTGCTTATTATATATAGTCCATCACACCCTTACCAAAAAACTCACATGGACTGTTTGGGAGGAATACTTATATTTATTGAAATTATGTTATTAGTAAATATTGTTGTATATATTCAAATTATTTGTTATGGTTGAAAAACAAATGCTTTTGGAAAGTTTGGGCAAACATAAAACACATATTTATATTAATATAGGTAGATGTAGTGGACCTGCAGATGAAGACACATTTCGAAAAAGCATGGGAAAAAGAATGGTTAACTTAGTCAAATTTAAGATTCATTTGTTTAGATCTATGAACAGAAGTAATCAAAATAAAGATTTGATATCTGTATATCAACAAATGTGTCCCTAGCATATTAACTGTAGCCAATTTTAAACGATTCGGTTACGTATCTTTGATATCATTGTAACAGATTGTTTATTATTATTATTCAAGACAATTGTTTTCCACTGCAGCAAGCACTTTCCTGAAGCAGGCCTTTGAGGGCGAATATCCAAAACTGCTGCGACTCTACAATGACTTGTGGCGCCGCCTACAGCAGTTCAGCGACAGCATGATGGCGGAGAGCCCAGAATTGCCACCAGATGACGCCACCTGTGCTGATGGGCCGGAGAAAGAGACTGATGCGGAGGATGAATTTGAGTGAGTGTTTCACTTATGGATATGTTTGTTGTCACTGTATGTTATTAGACGGGTGTATCTTTTGTCTTATATTTTATTTTGTGACCAGCCAGCATCACTGCACAACATAACCAATGAGATTATAAACACACACCAGTCAAACAAATATTTTAAATGTTTGACCGTCACCGACTCTCTCACTTATACACTATTTTGGGTTAACGTAAAGCAACTCCAGTAATTGTTAACTAGATTTGATGCATATAAATGCAGCTCTATTGCCATTATCCACACAGACACGACGTTCAGATGTAAACCACTTTATTCAATTCTGAACTGGGAACATTATTTGTCACACAATTTCAATTGGCGATATTGCTGTCAGATCAAACCATGTTCCTTCAGGAAACCAGGGACAAACTATGCCAAATAAAGCCAGCATGTAATAAACAGATTCATGACAATTCACTGTTTTCTGTTTTAGCCCCGAGGAGGCGCTGCGTCAGTCCCTCACTCCCTTCGAGAATGCGTATCTGTCCCGATCCCTGTCCCGACTCTTTGATCCCATCAACCTTGTGTTCTCCGCGGGAACTCTGAACCCCCCGACCCCAGAGGAGGTGGACAGTGTCACCAAGACCATCTCCAGGCAGGTGTTGTAACAACACACTCAGTGGCTGGGTGTGTTGTAGTTTATAACAACACACTCAGTGTCTGGGTGTGTTTAGTCTATAACAACACACTCAGTGGCTGGGTGTGTTGTAGTTTATAACAACACACTCAGTGTCTGGGTGTGTTGTAGTTTATAACAACACACTCAGTGTCTGGGTGTGTTTAGTCTATAACAACACACTCAGTGGCTGGGTGTGTTGTAGTTTATAACAACACACTCAGTGGCTGGGTGTGTTTAGTCTATAACAACACACTCAGTGTCTGGGTGTGTTGTAGTTTATAACAACACACTCAGTGGCTGGGTGTGTTTAGTCTATAACAACACACTCAGTGGCTGGGTGTGTTGTAGTTTATAACAACACACTCAGTGTCTGGGTGTGTTGTAGTTTATAACAACACACTCAGTGTCTGGGTGTGTTTAGTCTATAACAACACACTCAGTGGCTGGGTGTGTTGTAGTTTATAACAACACACTCAGTGGCTGGGTGTGTTTAGTCTATAACAACACACTCAGTGTCTGGGTGTGTTGTAGTTTATAACAACACACTCAGTGGCTGGGTGTGTTTAGTCTATAACAACACACTCAGTGGCTGGGTGTGTTGTAGTTTATAACAACACACTCAATGTCTGGGTGTGTTTAGTCTATAACAACACACTCAGTGGCTGGGTGTGTTGTAGTTTATAACAACACACTCAGTGGTTGGGTGTGTTTAGTCTATAACAACACACTCAGTGTCTGGGTGTGTTGTAGTTTATAACAACACACTCAGTGGCTGGGTGTGTTTAGTCTATAACAACACACTCAGTGTCTGGGTGTGTTGTAGTTTATAACAACACACTCAGTGGCTGGGTGTGTTGTAGTTTATAACAACACACTCAGTGGCTGGGTGTGTTGTAGTTTATAACAACACACTCAGTGTCTGGGTGTGTTTAGTCTATAACAACACACTCAGTGGCTGGGTGTGTTGTAGTTTATAACAACACACTCAGTGTCTGGGTGTATTTAGTCTATAACAACACACTCAGTGTCTGGGTGTGTTGTAGTTTATAGCAACACACTCAGTGTCTGGGTGTGTTTAGTCTATAACAACACACTCAGTGGCTGGGTGTGTATTAGTCTATAACAACACACTCAGTGGCTGGGTGTGTATTAGTCTATAACAACACACTCAGTGTCTGGGTGTGTTTTAGTTTTTAACAACACACTCAGTGTCTGGGTGTGTTTTAGTTTCTAACAACACACTCAGTGTCAGGGTGTGTTTTAGTTTTTAACAACACACTCTGTGTCTGGGTGTGTTTTAGTTTATAACAACACACTCAGTGTCTGGGTGTGTTTTAGTTTATGATAACACACCCAGTGTCTGGGTGTGTTTTAGTTTATGACAACACACTCAGTGTCTGGGTGTGTTTTAGTTTATGACAACACACTCAGTGTCTGGTGTGTTTTAGTTTATGACAACACACTCAGTGTCTGGGTGTGTTTTAGTTTATGACAACACACTCAGTGTCTGGGTGTGTTTTAGTTTATAACAACACACTCAGTGTCTGGGTGTGTTTTAGTTTTTAACAACACACTCAGTGTCTGGGTGTGTTTTAGTTTCTAACAACACACTCAGTGTCTGGTGTGTTTTAGTTTATAACAACACACTCAGTGTCAGGGTGTGTTTTAGTTTGTAACAACACACTTAGTGTCTGGGTGTGTTTTAGTTTCTAACAACACACTCTTCTGGGTGTGTTTTAGTTTCTAACAACACACTCTGTGTGTGGGTGTGTTTTAGTTTTCCTGTCACATGGTTACCATCTCAGGTGTGAAACATCAAGTAACTAATCAACTGATTAAAAAAAAATAGTGCCTTTGTTTTGATAAATTCACAATATGTTAATAGGTATTTCTGTTACTAGGGTTATATTAACGGAAATAACTATTAACGTATTGTAAATTTATCAAAATAATGGCACTATTTAAAAAATATAACTTTATTTATTACTGAAAGTTTCACACCTAGGGTTGTATTAAGGATTGCTACTGGCACTAGGAATACAACCTGATGTGACTAATTTGTCTTTCATGTTGACTGCGTCTGACTCTGGCAGAGGAACCTGTGATCAATTGGAGATGTTTTGATGTATATTTAGGTAGCACAAATAACCTTTGTGTACTTTGCACATCTATATTATGTGGTTAAATTCCAGAAAATATGTAAAATATTGAATCACTGTCTTCATAATATAAAGTATTTATTTATTTTCAGTGAGCTGAATGTTGCCATTGTTGACACGTCACTCTGTGTGACGGTGTCAAGAAATGTTGCGAAGACTGTGCAGTTGTTTGCGGTGAAGTCTGAACAACTGGTAAGTGTTGTGTGAACCATCCACATATAATGAGAGATATCGCAAAATGTCCAGCATACACCGACAGGCTTTATGCAGGATCAAATTTTTGCCAGTACAAAAATGTCTCAGTGGACTTGTCCGTTTGAACATTCATACTTACGTAGAAGCCAGTTCAGATATGTATAATGTCCAGAAATACACAATAATTTCTCTGTGAGTGTGTAGCATTTCTATATATATTTGCCATTAAGTGTGCGGGAAAAAATATATAACTGCAAACCATAAGTTAAAGCACTTGAAATGTTCTCTGCAGCTGTGTGCTGACGGGGAGGCAAGCCAGGTGATTGGTCCTCCCACCCCTGGGCAAAATAGGAATGCAGCTGTTGTTAATTCGTTATACCAGTTATTCCAAGCCATATCAAAGGTGAGTAAACCAACGTCATGTCTAGTAAGCCACCGGGTAGTATCGGTATAATAATAATAAATTGTTTTACTATTAGTAATTCCACACGTAAGACCACCTAAAATGCTAGACGATCAGTTGTAAAAGAAGGATGTTCTTCATTACCGATGACTGCAAATCTTTGACATTTATTTTTTGACGTGTGTTGTCAAAATTAACTTTAATGACCATGGGATGTGCTTTATGAGTGGATGTTGAAAACTGTGTGACTTACAGTGCTTGTGTCTATTCCATCTATGAGTAAGTTGTCAGGGAAGGAGGGTGGTCGTGGTCTCGTGGATGAGAGGCTGTCTGGGGTTCTACCCTGTGTGGGGATGTGACTTGCCGTGGAACTAATAATATTATGTTGATGTATGTTTTAGATCAACAGTGCGTTCACAGACTTCCCCCCAGCCGCAGTGGATGTCATACAGAACTCCCTGAAGGTTATTATTACACAACAGCAATTATACATTATATATATATATATATATTATATATATATGATATATATATTATATATATATATATATATATATAGATACATACATACATAATTATATATTTTATTTTACTTCAGACAGTCCATACATATGTATATACTGTTCATGTAAAAGTTATTTAAGAAAGAATAAATAATAAATACATGCCAAATAATAGATAAAATATATATAAAATTAAATCTTACACAAGGTTATAGACACATGTAATAAATGTTTAAAGAAATAAAATATTGACAGATTGTTACAATGCTACTTCAAAATCTGAAATATCATGGTGTCAAAGTTACACAGGAGCCCATCTATGACCCTTGAAAAAGGTCACACATTACAAAGTGATACTGTACCATCCGGAGGATGAGTTTATTTAGTATATCTATGTATAATAATAAATTATGTTATTGATAATTTTATTTATCATTTAGAATATTAGCTAACTGAATCTGCAGTAGAATTTAGAAAAGAGAATCAGTTTATTTGTTCATGTTTTTGGCAGCAAGACTTTGTTCTCCCAGTCGTGTTATCATACCATCTTTCGCACGCAGGAACTCGTGGTTCTCATGGGCACAGCCATCCAGCCTCTCTTTGAGTCGGTGTCGGACGCCCTGGAGGCGATCATACTAACTATGCACAACGAGGACTTCTCCCAGTCGGCCGGGAGTGAGGGGGGCGGGGATGCCCAGTGCTCCCTGTACATGCGGGAACTGCAGGACTTCATCATGCGTGTCCACAGCTCCTACCTCGCCATGTTCCAGTGCACAGACTTCACCTTCAACAGGTGTGGACGTTTATTGCTTAAATATGGTGATGTAAATTTATTTAGGTATTTGGACAATAAAATAGCCGTTAAGGAAATTCTTGTATTAATTTTTACAGTTACATTTATTTTATATTTGGACAGTAAAATAGCCGTTAAGGAAATAGTCGTATGAATTATGTTACAGTTAAACTTATTTTGATATTTGGACAGTAAAATAGCCGTTAAGGAAATAGTCGTATGTATTATTATACAGTTAAATTTATTTTGATATTTGGACAATCAAATAGCCATTTATTTTACAATTAAATGTATTTTATGTTTGCACAATAAAATAGCCTTTAAGGAAATCATCGTATGATTATCTGGTATAAAAATACAATGTTTTAAATAAAAGCTACACTATAGCCAAACAGCAGCCTACAAGTAAATCCTTGCAACATAGGTTACTATGGTAATATATTGCTGTACAATCCTTGACTTTGTTCCTGTTACTTAACATTTGGAAGGTGGTAGGTACTTTTTTTATCATAGGGCCAGATATTATGATAACCTGTGGGTCCAATATCTCCTAATCTGTATTTCATGTGACACTGGTCTCCTGTTAAGACATGTGAAGACCTTAAACGGTTTGCTTCAGCATTCACCCGATTGCGTGTCGGTGCGTCGAGCTGTTCGTTCGACATGCCAGCCTGGTGCGCCCTCTGGGGGACAGTGGAAAGATGCGACTGGCTGCAGACTTTGCTCAGATGGAGATGGCCATTGCCCCACTGTGTAGGAAAGTCGCGGATCTCGGGAAGTCTTATCGACTACTTCGGGCGACAAGGTAAATTGGCACTGCAGGACGCCATTGCTGTCAGTAATAGCCGTGTTTTAGTTGTAGAGCCAATGGTGTAGGTAGAGTCAGACTGTATTTGTTGTTCTCACGGTACTAGAAAGGATAGACACTTATTATATACACAATTCATGATGTTTGCTGAGTCACGTCTTGGTTGGACTTGAATGGAAAAACATCAAGAGACAACTGCAGTTTATCTCCTTGTGTATATAATCCTGCCAATAACAGATGTTGTTTCCAAGATCAGATCTTGCATATTTTTGTCTGGCTTACTAAAGGCAACTTGTTTTGCTAATCTAGTGATTTCGACATGCCTCTTAGCTTGGAACTACTCAGTAGTCGTTTTGGTTGCAATAGTCAGTCTTTGCTTTGCAATTGTATGTTATTAATTTTGAAAGTTGTTTAAAAATTGTACCTGTTTCTCACAGACCATTGTTGTTTCAAACCAACGAACACGTATCTAAGAGTTCAGCTCTTGGTGAGATCATTCCCTACAGTACGGCACTTCACTTCCTCTTTGGACGAGCACCGGTGCAGTTGAAGCCACCTCACGAGGTACGTTATGATGATTATTATATTGTATTTGTATTTCACTGTGTATATGATACCAGCCGATCTACAAGCACACTCAAAATATTGTGTTGTAATGTAAATACATAAATGTAATAAATAATATTACTTAAAAGTCATTTTTATGTAAATGATAATTATAATGTTGTAAAAGCAATAACAGTTGTATTATTATTTGTAGTAGTACTGTAGTGGTAGTAATGATTCTAGACATCATGACGGGGCTCGTGTAATTGTTATTGTATACTTGCTACGAGTTACATCAGAACAGAGAATGTAACCTAAGATAACGTAATACACAATTCAGTGTAGTAGATTATTTTAAACAAATACACGTAAACCATATAATGGTAATGATGATGATAATTATTAACAATATATGAACAGTTAATAAAACTTTGCCAAATTACACAATATGTGTATTACACTTCTATTAATCAGTTTTCATGCTGATTAATAAAATTGATAGTTTGTTTTCAACTATACATATTCAGTGACAAGTTTTAAAATATACTATTGTGTTTGTAATATGTGACACGTAACACCTCTAGGATATTGGGTGGTCAGATGGATGTTACATACAGCTCTGGTAACCTTGCAGCTAGCCCATTGGTCAGCGAGTCGATACAGCCAATGGTTGGATGACCACACCGCAGAGAATGACCGCCTCACCTTCATCAAGTAAGGCCACATCTACATCTGTAGCTCTTTCATTGTTCTGGTTAACTGTAGTTAATATCAACATGTGATTTGATTCGACACGTTGCCAATCAATATTTGAGAAACTGTGGTCATACACTTGGCCAGAAGAGACACATACAAAAAACTAGGCCCTTCTAAATAGTGTTTCTGCATCATCTGCTACCAAAACACTAGTTCTGATAACAGTGCAGCCCCATACGCAACTTATCTAAACATAGGCGTTCTATAGACCACACATTGTTATATTTACTGTTAACTGTAACGCACATAGGTTCTTCCATTTGTGTGCCTCTTTCACATCATGTTAATTTGTATTCATTGTGGACTATTCAGCTTCTTTGTCTGTATAGTGTTTGGAATTCATTGACATGATTTTTCATCTTTTTCTCCTGTACAGGGTCTTACTATAATGCATTGCCACTCTGACTGTGACACTTATGTCACACTTCATGATGAAAGACTCTTATTTACTCCAATTTTAAGTGTGCATTCAGAAAAGAATTATATGCTGTAAACCTTTTATTATTCTTGCTATAGACACGTTCAAATTATGCAACGTATTAGCTACACTGTTTGCAACTGAGGAATTGTATACTGTAGACATTTTAGTTATTGCTAGTTTATGCGTTCACTTTGTAAAAGCTTATAATAAACTACATAGTTAGGCGGCGATTGTTGCTTCTACAGTGTTGTTGTGTTGTTACTTCAGAGGGAGTCTCGAGGCTTATGTCCAGGCAGTGCGGACGAGTGGGAAGAAGGAGTTTGTTCCCATCTATCCCATCATGCTCGACATGTTACAGCGAGGGCTTCAGATGCAGTAGAAGTGATATAGTGACGTGTTCAGAATGAAGAACGATTCAGACCAACCACGACAATCCAACTCCTCACTGGCAGCACTGTTCATTTCAAGATACTGTTGACCCCGAGATGTCTTCATGGATATGATTGATTTTTCTTAATCAGTTAAATTGACTCAACAATTAACAAAACATTCCTCCTGTCATTTCGAAAATTAAGAAATTTACCTTTCACCACGTTGCTATTGCAAGATGTACTTGCAATTTGTTGTCGTGTTCCTTGCCCCACACACGTAGAACATCGGAATGACTGCTACTGCGACGGCCTAGTATGACGACATTTGGACGTTGCATCACAGGTCTTTATTCAAAGTATAAGCACAGTGTACAATGTCTACAGCCCTTATATACCCAATAATGGGGGCGTTCCAGGGTGTTTCCACCAGTAGGTAATCTGCAATTACCATGTTACCATGAGTGGGTGCGGACCTACCACGATATAGTAAACTTTGTTTCATTCTACAATGTTTCTACGCCAAAAACACGTCACTAGGTACTACCTAAATACTTGTACTGAGGGATAATTGGGTTAAGCGCATTGTCTAAGCAGATACTGGCACTATACAAGGTTCAACATGGTTATTGTATATACTGGTTATGTGTTGGTAAGGATACATATTCAGACTTGTTACGTCATGAGTGGTCGTGTTTGGTACATTGCTGATTGTAGTAAGTAGAATTTCCAAGTCTGGATTTGTAAATAAGAAATGATGTGTATATATAATGTGTTAGGGTAACTGTTTGTTAAGTCTGATATGGTGTGTGTGTGTGTGATACGAATAGTGTAATAAAATGCATCAAATTGTCAACTGGGATTTACGTGAGTAGTACAGTGTGCGTATTATATACATATATATATATATATATACATATGTAATATATATATATGTAATATATATATATATTACATATGTAATATATATATATATTTATTTATCCCCTGCTGATGTTCAATGTGAATAATATAATACATACTGGCAGAACCCTGAGCTAGTTTGCTACAGAACACACAAAGAGTAATTGTCGATAAAGGTCATTTAATAATTGTACTAACAAAATATAAAACCATGATAAAGTAATAGGTTAGTGTGTGTGTGTGTGTGTGTGCGTGCGTGCGTGCGTGCGTGCGTGCGTGCGTGCGTGCGAACGTGTGTTCGTACGTGTACATGTGTTTGTGTGCCATAAATCAAGCTTCGCAAACAGAAGGGCTACATACACATAATATGCATGATGCCACCCTGACTACACTTATGAATTATCCAAGATGGCCGCCAAACGGTTAATATATATATTATTGACCATAATTATATGCCATATTACAGTGATACGTTTGGGTGTTTCGGTATAATATATATGGATTACGCACGCACACACACACACACGTACGCACGCACACACACACACACACACACACACACACTTGAATAAATGTGTTCAATTTCAATCAAATACTAGTCAACGACATGTTCCTCTCATTTTTACTCTGGTATTTTATTTTGGGATGCTTGATATTATTGACTGTTAATGTCGCCAAACGATGTCAAGCACGTAATCAAGGTCAGGCGAACGAGAGGACTTGTTTGTTGACGAGTAGACTCTATTTCAGTTAATACATCATGACCGTAGTTTGTTTACTCGTCGGAGTAGGACTAATGGGATCGATATTTGCGGAATCATTATTATACTTCTTTCTAAGATAATCTGCAGCGTGAAGTGATGCCTTCTTCAAAACAAGTGCCAGCAAGCAAGACTTGCCAATAGTAGGTGTAGGCCTATAGAACCAAGGCATTGACTGTTTTGTTTACAATTAAAACAGTAATTGACATTTGAGCAAAACTTGAATGTTGTGTCTTGTTTGAGTTAAGATGACCTCCAATGTCATATGCAAATGTAGGGCCTACTACATGTCTGCGTATTTTAGGCGAGCCTTTTAAGTTTTTGTTCTATGAAGTGTTATCTACTTTTAGTTACTTTAGTGATTACTTTGACATGAAATCGTAGTCTATATTAGTCGATCGCTGTTCAAGGTTCCCCCTCCCAGTCTGTCCAGCTTACGGACCATCGCTCCATCTTCAAAGGGTGTCCACACAATTAACACCACCGTCGACTGGCGTGGTCACTTCGCAATTACTAATACAAATTTAAGAACCTGACACTTTTATAATGGACACATTACAACAATAGGTTTTTTGCGAGGATTAGGCGTCTAACAGTATACGCAAAACAATCACCACAACCATCATATAACCGCCATCACCACAACCATGTGAACCATTACCATAATCACAACCACCAACACCATCAGAGAATGTAAGGACAGATACAATAAAGATATGATAAATTACTGACTATTTATTGCTTATTCTGCGTACATTTTCACTAGTATATGAATATGCTAAATAAAGTCACTTTCTGTCGACTTTCTCGTGGAACTTCGGCATCTTGAATTGACAACGAGGTGAGTATTAAACGCCAGTGACTGTCAATTTTGTTGAGCGCTGAACCAGTGGGGTGTTATAAATAAATAGCAATTCAGCCATTCAGTTTTAATTAGAACCAAATTAGCAGTCACATCGTATGACATATCTTAAGGGCACTTGATTTGGCTTGAAACTGAACCATTTGATATGTTTAAACCTTCTTTAGACAATATGTACACGTAGACCCGTTTGAACGATTTCGAACGGAATCGTTGCCGTAAACAAATCCAGGTGTTTCTCTCGTAGGTAGGTGGAGGAGAACTCTTCAGCTCAGACACGTATTCGACGTATAGTGCAAAAAATACACAATAAACATGTAGTTCTACGAACTGCAGAATTGTCAAGCAGTTGACACGTATATTTGGTTGCCTATGACTGACCATTTGAAAATGAATGCAACACCATGTTAAATAGGATCGTCTTATGTATTAATTTTTACATTGAGCAGGACCGACCACTGTACATGGTATTTGTCGACTTCAGTAAGGCGTTCGATATAGTTGGGAGGACCGGGCTATGGCAGCTACTGAGGAAGTGTGGCTGCCCAGAGAGGTTCACAACAATGATCGAGGCACTACATACTGGAATGATGGCGAATGCTAGTGTTGGAGGGGAAGTCTCGGAACCATTCAGTGTCACAAATGGGGTCAAGCAAGGTTGTGTACTGGCCCCCACGCTCTTCTCCATCTTCCTATCAACAATGCTCGACGAGGGTTTCCGAGACATGGGGGATGGCATCTACATACAGCCCAGACAGAGCGTTGACCTATTCAACGTCGCACACTTCAAAGCAAAGACCAAGACTACTCGGATACTGATGAGAGAGCTGCTATTCGCAGATGACACTGGTTGCACACTCTGCTGAAGAGATGCAGAAAATAGTGGATGCTTTCTCCGATGCGTCAAACAAGTTCGGCCTGAAGATTAACATCAAGAAGACCGAGGTGCTGTACCAACCCAACTCTACAAGAACCCGAGAGGAGGATATCATGGTAGATGGAAACAAGCTGAACTCTGTTCTTGAATTCACCTACCTCGGAAGCACTATATCAAGTGATGGATGCATTGACGATGAAATACAGAGGAGGATGGCCAAGGCTAGTGCATCATTCGGCCGACTACGCCAGAGACTCTGGAACAACCACCATGTGTCCATGCGGGTTAAAGGCAAGATATACCGTGCAATCGTGCTGCCCACCCTCCTATACGGAGCTGAGGCCTGGACAGTGTACAGACGACAGGTGAAAAAGCTGCATGCCTTCATGATGCGACATCTGCGTTCGATCATGAAGATAACCTGGATGGACAAAGTGACAAACAAGGAAATACTTGAACGGAAAGGGCTGCCATCTATGGAAGATCTCCTGATCAGAAAGAATCTCCGGTGGACTGGACACCTCATGAGGATGTCACCAGACAGGCTACCGAAGCAGGTTCTCTACTCTCAACTGTCTTCTGGTCACAGAAAGAGAGGGCGCCCTCGTCTCCGATTCAAGGATACCATCAAGAGAAACCTGAAGATGGGAGACATAAAGATCGACTCATGGACATCACTCTCACAGATCTCTCGAGAGATGTTGGGAGTTCCATACATCAACCGCCCTTGATGCTGCCACAGTGACATGGTTTTCTGGTTAGGGTTTGCTCCCTTAGCCTTCGGTTCTGTCAAGAACTTGTACCACAAGGCAGTGGTTTACAACCCTGCATGGCAGGGGCGTCAAACTCCCTGAGTTGTTGCAATATCTTGGGTACTGCAACACCTGCATACCTGACTTTCTTAAGCATACAATAACAATCTTCATTTTGTGTTGTTCATAATAATAGTAATAATAATATTGTTATACTAATTTATTACACACAACCCTCTAATTTCTTGTTAATGGTGTTGATTTATAAAGCGATTTCATTTTCATCGTGAAGATCACTTTGCTTAAATATATAAATACGAATCAAACGAAAACGGCATAAAATATCAGAATAAATTGATATCTGCGTTTCTTTCGGTAATGATTCTACTGTGTGATCAGACGCATGCAGATGCTGTGAGTACTTAGCCAAGTGCTGTTTATCTGCTTATGCTGGGCACGTGGCTTATCTAACGTAGGTGGTATACTTTTGGTTCACCTAAAGTAGTAAATATGTTTACATTCCCTCCCGCACGGCGATCTGCCAGAAACAGTATACACGCATCACACGCCGTGCAGGCCATCGCGGTCAGGTGTGGGAAGCAGCCCTGTCACGTTTCAGCAGGACATTCCGGGGAATATTGTAAAATGTCCCAATTCAAAGACCACCGTAATGGGCCAGGAAGACGCTTACATAATTTTAATCTTTTGTATGCAAGATGGCGGAAACTTGAACGGACATGCACACGTGCGTACGTGACATGGTTACGTACGTACGGACGTATAAACATACATACCTATATACATACATACATACACACACACATACATACATACATACATACATACATACATACATACACACACACATACATACATACATACATACATACATACATACACACACATATATATATGCATACAAACATACATGTACATATATACATACACACATACATACACACAGGATTAGCCTATGAGTACGATTATAAGACAATTGTCTACCACACTACAGAACACGTAAACGCTTGCTTGCTGTACTTATATATATTTTTTTTTAATGCAAACACTTACTGTAGACAGAATTAAGACGTCGCGGAAGAGCCAAGAACTAATTGGAAAGTTAATTACGGTACAGTGTGTTGTTTTGTAAGCACTTGACATTGTTACTTATAGTCCCGCCTCTGCCTCGTCAAGTCAGGTTTTCCGGGGTTCTCATCGTTGCAGGTCATAACGCTTCTTTACATCGTGTAAGTATAATATATTATATTCTGTTTACATATATTTACATTACACGCAATAATATATAAATTATCTAAAAACAGGTACTGCAAATATTTGAGTTTGCCTGCTGCAGAAATGTTGCAAATTCACACGTTTTTAGCTGCTTTGAGTGGACTCGAGTCGTAAACGACGCGGAAATTTGGTGCTTATAAAGCTGCAATTAGCATTAGGAACTCCAAGAGCAGCAGTCAATACAAAGTAGATAGTACATATCAAGCCGTGATAAGCTGCTGAAATGAAAGTTTCGAAAGTGTAAGACTGCAGGATTGAAAGATAATTACATTCTTCCATTACTTACGAAAATATTTCTCACTTAAAAAAAGAAAGCACACGAACAAGAGAATGCAGCAATGCGCTGGCGGCGAAACATGGTACGTTAACAAACTACAGTTGTAGATTAGTTTTCACGCAGGCGTATAAATTAACGGGACACTTTATTTAGTATTATACTAAATACTAGCATCGACAATGTCTATGATGCATATAGTTGATAAAGTAATTGACAATTATCTTAGAAGAAATAATAAACCTAATTTTACACGCCATTGGACTTCACATAAGTCATCTAGTTGATTATCGTTGATGATAATCTTGACTACTATCATTTTGACGGTAGGGTGTGGAAAAAAGTATGAATATTGCGTAAAATATATTCGTAAAAGATACGTGTACTGTTGAATCAAAGTCATGGGCATTCTCTAGATAGCTTAGACGCGATGATTACGACGTGCACATGATTAATAATGTTAGATTCCTGTAATAGTAGCCTAATTACAACAATATAACAAGCATGTTAAGAGGTATATTCATAAATTCAACCTAGCGCATTGTAATTTATAATTTTGTTAATCGGTTTATGCTGCTGATTCTAGATCGTGGATTCCGTACTGTACTTTACAACTCTGCTTGAATTAGTAACTGCTATGTCTATTTCGTTATGTGTGTACTACTAAATACCGTAACAAGTGTGTTGTGTTTGCTTGTGTGCAGAGAGTCAACATGAAGACTGCCTTTGCTCTCCTTGTGCTCGTCGTAGCAGCTGCTTCGCCTTGTGGCGCCTGGGTATTCGACAAACGAAGTATGCGAATTGGTTCTGTCCATATATCCTTACGCACGTACGCACATACACGTGCATTTTAGACACGAGATCGAATTCAGACCCACACACCACACAGAACTACTCAGAATTGCACACGCACGCACGCACACACGCACGCACGCACGCACGCACGCACGCACGCACACACACTTATAAGAATATGTGCATTCACATACGCACTCACACAGACATACGCAAATGCATACACACACTCACACATACGCACACGAGTACACGCGGTCCCATACACATCATGCACACACAAACGCTCGCGCGAACACAAACCCGCATGCAAACTCATGTAATCCAACTATTCATAAGCCTACATAACATAAAAGATCCACTTTTGTGTTAACTTCTATTTCAGAATGCGCTGGTGAAATATACGACCAATATACTCACGTGTGTTGCGTTGGCAAGTTATACAAGTGGCCGGAGGATCGTTTCAACACGCGTTGTTGTCATCAGGAAATATACAGCATGGCTGAACACTATTGCTGTTACAGCGACAACGGCGAAACAAAATTGGTCCCCATAGAGGATGATCGTCCTCGCTGGATCACGTGCTCGAAGAGTTGGGGTGAATCGCATGATTAAAGTTGACCAGTTTTCAGTTTTCTGAAGACAAAACATTGACATGACGATATCTACATGTATGTTTATACGTCAATGGTTGAATCAATGTACGATAACAACAGTATTCGTCTGGACATTACCATAGCATGCTTAGTTTGCGTTTGTTATGATGCGCTAGTCCTTTTGACAAGTTTTGTGTTGACAGTAGACTTTGTCAAGGCAGAAGCCGTCGACCATCTGACAGAATACATAACCCTTTCGTGTGAAATGATGGTCGAGTAACTTTGAATCAGATCGTGCATTTGCAAAGTGCAACGTGTGTATTATTAAAAACACGATGAAAACTCCTATTGTCATGGAGCTTAAATTGTTGCCTTACGTAAAACGTAAACGTTTAGCAAACTAATACCTTGCAGATAAACATTGTATAACTACAATGTTTATTTGCAAAGTAGTAATAGAGCATCCGTATATAATAGTGAAATAATGTTATGCAGAAATAATACAGATACCTTTCATTTATGTAGAGAAACACCAACTAGCTAATAACATGTCATTTTGGCAAAGTTTGCAAAAGGATGGATAGTATAATTGTTATAAAAAAATAAAATAAAACAGTTTTTGTTAACACATAACATCATACTTGCCCTACAAGTAAACAATACTTAACTGAGGTCGTTCACAACATATATTCTGACAAACAAATTAAATGAAATCACACTTAAAAACATATTTTAAAATCGTATAGCACATAGATGTTACACACTAATGCACAACATACTTGCCTAGATATCAACACATGTAACATTGTAATAGAAAACACACTAAATCCTGGCAGTGTCCATCACAAATACATTCTTATTGAACTAACGTAATAAAACGCTGTCCATTATAGACTTATGAAGGGGAACAGCGTAAGCGAAATCTTGTGTACGGAACCGGGAAAGCTTCAAAAGATCATCATAATATCTATATTCTGGTCATTCCATGTCAAATCACCCAATGACAAGAACATTTTCAAACTTGCCCCAAGAACAAAATGTTCTGGTCTGGTTTAATCGACTCTCGTTCGGCTGCCTAACTTCGCCGAGAAGAAACTCTAATGAATTAGCCGGCTTTTGAATGTCGTCCGTGTTAGGGGCTAAAAGGTGCTGCCACATCACGAAGGCTATTCCTGCCCTAATTCCTGTTTTATAAACAACTGCAAATTTGTATTTCTGTTTATTTTTATGTTAATGCTGTTGCACATTGGCAGAACATCAATTCCCCATGCGCATGCTGCTACCACCTGACGGTCATCGATGCTACATTTTCCAAGCTGGAAATCACCCATGCTGGCAATGCATTCCCCTAAAACAGGTATGAAAAACCAAGGTTTAATTATAAATTTTATTTCATTCACAAAGCTTAGCACAGTGAGTAAAAAATTGATTCAATTTGGCAGAGCATACCTCTGCGAATGATAATACATTTCTTGTATGCAGATCGAGCTTGGCTCTGCGAATTAGAATTTGTTTCTTATTCACAGAGCCCAGCGCAACCTTGGGGAAGCCTAGCGCGATTACGTAATACTGACTAATCCTGTCATAATTCTTTTTTTATAAACAACTGCAGCTTTGTATTTCTTTTTAATCTTGTGTGAATATCAGTTTAATTTTGAATAGTTTTATATAATATAATATTATTTGATGACAAGGGTGTCCTGGTTTAATTTCTTATTCCAAATACGGCCCGAGAATCAATGAGCGTCTCTAACCTACTCTGGGATAAGGGCGCCCTGGTGGCAACATCGGCAGATCACACAACTACCAGGCGGCGTTGAGAGGCTACAAAGTGCTGCCACCTCACGGAGCCTGGGTAATCGAAGCTACCTTCTTAGGTTACTGCTATATGTGGGCATATAGAAGTTAGAAGTGGCACCATCTAGGGGTTTCATGTGAAACTAATGTAAAAAGGAGTGACTATTGTATACATTTTTGTCTATAAAAGACATACATGTACATTAATGAAAAAAAAATGTGTTCCTCATGTGACAAGTGCATAGTTGTAGCGTTGTATTGGAGTGATAGTAGGTGTATGCTGTGAAGTTTAGTAAATATAGGTGGCCAGTTTCATAGTTTTTTTCGAGGCACGGGCTTAAATGGCAAAAGTACCCGACAACTTACCTCCGTGGAATCTTGTTTTTTTTCCTCTCAATATGTTTATTTTATAGAGTATGATTCTTTTTAGCATTGTAAACGATGTAGGTGTTTGAGGTATTCAAGTGCATACGTATTGTCAACAAATAGAGAACATTACGCATGGTAATCTATCCCGAAATGTACATTAATTTTCATCACAACACTTCTATTTCGTCTTCGTGGTGTCCATCTTTGCTGGTTTGTCCGCGCTGGCTCTGCGCGGAAAGCCGCTATCCAATTGGTTGATCGACCGCGACCTCTGCGAATTAGAATGCGTTTCTTGGTCTTGAAAACTGCGGAGTCGCTTGCCGACTTCCTCTCGGTTATTGGCGAGGGGCTTGCAGTGGTACTCGAGGTAGCCATCACTAGACAGTATGGTTAGCGGCTGAGAAAAAATTATCTGTTGATGGTCTTGTGGCCATTATATATCTATTCGATATAGCGTTATTTGGAATTCTACTGTGTCCCAAATTATAATTAAAAGGGATTCTTTGAGAATATAAAACTCTTCTAAAATGTACACATATTTTCATTAATATAAGTATTTTATGCAACCACCCGTCTTCTCCTGATTAAATTTGTTTACTTATCACTAATGACTCTGATGATATATCGCAAACATTCATTTCGTGTCCCAAATAACACTGCCTATGTCATCCGCGTGGTATGGTTGTTATTGATTAATAAAATATAATTCTAAAACTGTATGACACGATAGCATACATTAAAACATATTAGTTAAAGAGCCCATTGTGATTATAATTTGGGACATGAACGAATCCTTTTCAGGTCCGAAAGAATCCCTTTAAAAGCATGCCATTTTGAAGGGATACGTGCATGCATTCGGGTTCCCATCATATATATATATATATATATATATATATATATATATATATATATATATATATATATATATTCGGGTTCCCATCATATATATATATATATATATATATATATATATATATATATATATATATATATATATATATATATATATATATATATGATGGGAACCCGAATGCATGCCCGTAAGACCTACACCTACATTTATTAGATAAGTGTTTTCGGCAATGCAGAACATTTAAACCTTCGTTTGATATCCTTAACCTTTTCAACAAACACTTACCGTCGACAGAACTAGGCTAGCATGATTGAGTCTGGAACTACGTGGGCAGTGTGTTATTTTGTGAGCACTTGACGTTGCTACTTTTAGTCCAGCGTAGACATCGCCTAGTCACGTTTCCCCGGTTCTCGTCCTAGCACGTATTACGTTGTACAGCTTATATACATCAACGTAAGTATACATTTACACAGCATGCAATACTATGTAGATTAATCAAAATACGATTACTATAAACATTTTAGTTTGGTTGCTGCACACATGTTGCAAAATGTACGCAATTTTCCGCTGCTTTGCGTGGACTTACTTAAATCGCATGGATAGTTGAACGGTGTATAATTGGAACTGAAGTATTGAAATTGCATCTTTCTTAACATGTGTCACTGCTTATGCATTTACTGATTGTATTAAGACAAGTAAAAAAATTCACATATTTTATAAATGCATCATTTACTATAGCCGCAGTTAACATCATAAAGCCAAACAATTATCAATCCGACACAGCCGGCAGCACAAAAATAGATAGGAAAAAGTTGCTGAAATGACAGTTTCGAATTGTGTTGGACAACAGCGAAATCACAACATTATTGGTTGAATTATGAAACGAACGGACGAACGAACGAATGAATGAAATGGCATATGAAAAATCATATATATATTTTTTATTAAGCGATAATTTTGAATGCATATCTTCTAATTCGGTACTATTATTTTCTATTATTTAAATAAGCTTTAAACAGTTGTAGTGTTGAACCGTTTAGGCAACATACATTTAATTTATTTAGTAAAATTATTATGATCAATTGTATCAACTGCCCATGTCAAATCGACAAATGCACTAACAGGAACGTCATTTGTATCCATTTGAGTTACACTTTTGTTAATACGCTAAAATGCGGCATATTCAGTAGAAAGTTTGTGTCTAGAGCCGTATTGATTTTCAAACAAGAGTTTTAAGTAGTTACAGTATGAAGATAATTTTGTGAAAATTATCTTCTCAAGTACAATATACATTTCACACACACACACACACGCACACGCACGCACACACACACACACACACACACACACACACACACACACACACACACACACACACACACATTTGGGAGAAGTAAAATAGGCGTATCATTTAAAAATAAAAATGGATTGCCTTTTAAAATATTGATATTTAGCAATTTGGAGTTTGCTTGGGAATAATCCGATATGTAATACCTGGTTTATTAGAATAGTTAATCGTGTGACAATAACTGGTTAAATAGTTTTGAAAATATGCAACCAAATCAATAGCTGTTTTATTATAACATATTAACGCCTTTCTTGGCAGTATCTTCATCTGCATGACATAAGTTAAAGTAGAGTTTTTTCTTTGTTACCTGCATATTTTATTATTGTTTGCTATGGACTGAATTATATTTGTCAAACTATGTTTTGAATTTGTTTGCAATATCTTTCGTAATCCACTTTCCATCAATGTTTGGATTAGTATGTCAACGTTCTCTATTATCAAGTATATACTGTTACTGTCGCAACAAGTATGTTGTGTTTGTGTGTCCATAGAGTCAGAATGGAGGATGTTTTTGTTCTCCTTGTGTTCGTCGTAGCAGTTGCATTGCCCTGTGACGCCTGGCTGTTCATTAGAGAAAGCAAGTGAACTGACTGTATCATTTGAAACACAAGCACACATATATACATACATATATACATACGTACACACACACATGCATACATTCAGATTACATACACACATACACACATACACCCATACACACATACACACATACACACATACACACATACACACATACACACATACACACATACACACATACACACATACACACATACACACATACAAAAATACACACATACACACATACACACATACACACATACACACATACACACATACACACATACACACATACACACATACACACATACACACATACACACATACACACATACACACATACACACATACACACATACACACATACACACATACACACATACACACACACACACACACACACACACACACACATACACACATACACACATACACACATACACACATATACATACGTGCATACACACATACACACATATACATACGTGCATACACACATACATATATACATACATACGGTTTAGATAAATCGGACGAATAAGAGATGATCGTTCCTGAGTCTCCTGTAGAGAACACATTGATATTCATGGTGTTATGTTCGTATGTATGTATGTATGTATGTATGTATGTATGTATGTATGTATGTATGTATGTGTGTATGTATGTATGTATGTATGAATGTATGAATGTATGTATGTATGTAGGTATGTATATATATATATATATATACATGTGTTCTTATATATATATACAGCCTCTTGTTTAAACGATTACAGGCCTGTTGCCTTGACTTCTGTAGTCATGAAGACATTCGAGCGCTTGGTCCTGCAGTTTCTGAAATCAATTATCGATCCATTGCTTGACCAATTTCAATTTGCATATCGCAACAATAGATCCGTTGACGACGCTGTCGCCATAGGATTGTTTCACGTTCTTAAACATCTCGACAGCCCAAATACTTACGCTAGGATCCTTTTTGTTGATTTTAGCTCTGCTTTTAACACGATTATCCCATCAAAATTTTTCGATAAGATACAGAGTCTCGGTATTCCTCAATCCATGTGTCTGTGGATCCTCGATTTTCTTTTAAATAGGCCGCAGGTTGTAAAAATAGGCGACAACTTATCATCATCAGTTACGTTATCTACTGGCACGCCTCAGGGCTGTGTTCTGTCACCAATGTTATACTCTCTTTTTACACATGATTGTTTATCTTGTCACGTAGGTACTAAAATACTGAAATTTGCCGATGACACTACAGTGATAGGGCTTATAACAAATTCTGATGAATCTGAATATCGGGAACAAGTAAACAAACTCATCAGTTGGTGCAGCGATAACAATCTGGAACTTAATGTAAATAAAACGAAAGAAATGATTGTGGATTTTAGGAGAAAGAAATCTTCTCCACCCTCGCCTGTAGTGATCGATGGCAGGACAGTTGAAATCGTCCAATATTTCAAATTTCTCGGTTCAACAATCTCCAGTAATCTTAAATGGGAACTAAATGTTGTAAATATTGTCAAAAAGGCCCAGCAGCGGCTGTACTTTTTAAGAAGGTTAAGATCGTTTGGTTTGACCACACAGGTCATGCTCAACTTTTACAGAGCTGTAATCGAGAGTGTTCTGACATTTTCTATCTCAGTATGGTTTGGATCGATTACACAGAAGGAAACGCTCAGATTAAACAGAGTTGTGAAAACTGCTTCCCGAATCATTGGCAGAGACCTTCCCAGTCTTGAAATACTGTATCAGCAGCGTCTGTTAGGAAGAGCGACTCTCATCTCTCAAGATACATCCCATCCTGCCCATGACCTATTTGAACCTCTCCCATCTAGTCGCCGATTCAGATCCATAAAAACCAGGACCAACCGCTTTAGTACTAGCTTTTTCCCCTTAGCCGTTCAAGCCCTGTCAAAACAGAAGTGATTTTCTCCCACCCGCAGCAAACACATAGTCCACTTTCCGATGAGTTTTAGTATGTATATTTTATCATAATTTATTATATTTTATATTTTTATTTTTTTATTTCATATTTTACATTTTAAGCTACTATATTTCTACTAGATCGTATCAATTATTTGTCGATGTTATAATGAGCAATTTTTTATTCGGACCTTTTTATGTGATTGTTCTTATTGATTTTATTTAATGTAGTAGTATATTTTAACATCATTGTTTGGTGCATGTGAATGTATTGTCATGTGAATGTACTATTACGACGTCCAATATCATTACACATTCCAATGTTTTATTGTAACTACAATGTGAACACATGGCAATAAAGCTATCTTATCTTATCTTATCTATCTTATTTATTCAATGTCATCTATCTTCCTGACCATGTATGTTGAATGTGCTGTATATTGAATGTATATATATATATATATATATATATATATATATATATATATATATATATATATATCAAGGACAGCCATGACGTTGTTTGTATATTGTGACTTATTTATGGTGTTTAAATAGTGGTGGCGCCACATGTTGGTTTAATTGGTGGTGATCGAGGGTAGAGGGCGCTGTGAGTTAATTACCTGCGCGAGAGCGGGATTTGGTTGGCGCGGGAATGATAAAGTATTTTGAATTGCCGCTGTGAAAGCAGCCACACATGTTTTCAAGTACGATAAGAGTGTCAGCATGATTTTACTTGTAAGTACCAGTGTTTTAATGTCTCTTTTATAAGTAATTGTATAGTCACTATGACGGCTAGTGATTGGCGTAATAATTTATCCGTAATTCGTATAATAATCGATAAGTATTTAAGACTTGTTTGTTTCCAAAATTGGTTCGTCGTGGTGAACAAATTGTGTAATTCGCCACTGTGAATCCGCTCATTATTAGATAAGAGCTGTCATTTTCAAATGAACGTATCGTGTGTGATAAGCAAATAGTGCTGTGGTAACGTTATTGTGATGTGGATCACTATTTAGTAATGTTGTAAAGTAGGGAATGTGTACTTCCCGTGAGGAAATGCAAATCGCGGCTTGTGAGGCCCCGGATGTAGTAGTAACGGTGTGGTCGCTAGGGGCAGCACCCGGACACTGTTTACATGAGCAATAATTGGTCATCGTATTTAATTTGTCGGTACGATTTAGTGTTGCGTTAATATGTGTATGCATAATTATAGTGTACAACGTTTCTTTCATGATGCAGGAGTTCTTGCGGTTACCCAGTTATGTGCCGGTGGTGTACATTGTATCCTGACTCCTGATTGTAGGCAGGTACTGAGAGTTACTTTTTATATTAATTATACTTGTCCTATTTTATTTCTGTATGCATTTGTTTTGCATTGGTGATGTGCTATTAAATGTAAGGATGTAATAGACTTATTGAAGTCTGACTGGTTTTGGTAACTAGGTGCCTTAGTCTGGTTAAGGTAGATAATAATAATAATAATAATAAATACAGTATTTGTCTACGCCATATCTCCAGCAATAAAACCATTCAGAGGCGCATTACAATTTACATGAATATACAGATTACCTAAACATTTTAAATAGAGACGTAGTTGTAAAATAAATAGATCAAATATGTTCAATATAAATAAATAATATCAGTCTTTATAATACTAAAATACTAATTATACTAATACAATAAAAAAAAAATAAAAAAAAAATAATAAAATATTTCATAAATAGTAGTACATATTAAAAATGTTCGGATATTAAAAAAAAAAATTCTTTCAAAGTGAAAATGCTATTTTAAATAGAAATGTTTTCAGTTGTTTCTTAAAAGAACTCAGGCAGTCTGTGGCACGCATGGCAAGCGGCAGATTGTTCCAGAGGCGTGGAGCAGCACTAGAAAATGCCCTTTCTCCCTGCGTACGCAGTCTGCAACGAGGAACCTCCAGCAGATGGGCGTCCGCGGAGCGTAGCGCACGGGTAGGTTGGTAGCGAATTAGTAGTTCTGTTACGTATGTTGGAGCTAGTCCGTGAAGGCTTTGAAACGTCAACAGTAACAATTTGTACTCGATCCGCTGTTTGATCGGAAGCCAGTGAAGACCGATCAAAACAGCAGTGATGTGTTCGTGTTTCCTCGTTTTGGTTATGAGCCGGGCAGCAGCGTTTTGTACTCTTTGGAGTTTGGTAAGAAGGTGGTCGAAAATGCCGTATAGCAGGCAGTTTCCGTTGTCAAGGCGAGACGTAACGTAAGAGTGAATCATAATTTCCGTTGTTTTCCGATCGAGAAGGTTTCGGATTTTTCCAATACAATGGAGATGGAAATAGGATATACGGCAAATGTGCTGCACTTGCTTCTGCATGCATAGTGCATCATCGAAGTACACGCCTATGTTCTTTGCAACAGTGGACACTGGCACAACGATCCTCCCAAGTTCTATGTCCGGCATAGAAAGTTTGGTCTTTATATGTGGCGCGCACATCACAATAATTTCCGTCTTTGTAGCATTGAATTTCAGTTTATTTATATTCATCCAATCTTGTAATTCTGCGACACAATCTTGGATGCGCGTGACTGCCTGGATTGTGTCTTCGTCTGAGTGCGGACTGAAAGCGAGATACAGTTGGGTGTCATCAGCATACAGGTGGACGTTTATCCCGTGTCGACGTGCGATATCACCGAGTGGAGCAGTGTAGCAAATAAACATGAGCGGGCCGAGAACGGAACCTTGCGGAACACCGAACACCACTGGACGTTCTGCTGATAATCTGCCGTGCATTTGAATACGCTGACTTCGGTTCACCAAATACGACTTAAACCACGCTAGACATGTTGCAGTTATTCCAAACCGATCTCTGAGACGGGTTAACATGATTGTGTGATCGATCGTATCGAATGCTGCTGATAGATCTAGGAGCACTAGTATGGCAGCTTTGCGCTCATCTAGTATACAGAGCAAATCATTGCGTACTCTCAGTAGTGCTGTCTCTGTGCTGTGGTTTGGACGATATGCAGATTGCATTTGCTCATATAGATCGTTGTCTGACAAATGTTTAGAGAAACGGACAGCAACGACCTTCTCTACGATTTTGGACACAAAACACAGGTTTGACACTGGACGATAGTTCTTGACTTCGTTTGCATCAAGCGTTGCTTTCTTCAGCAACGGAGTTACGAGTGCCATTTTAAAGGCGAAAGGGAACACTCCTGTCGCAATCGACATATTCACAATATCGGCGATGACCGGTGCAAGGCTGGATAAGTTGGCCTTCAGCAGATGAGTAGGAATCGGATCCAACTTGCACGATTTACAGGCTGATTTGCTGACCAATTTGGTGATCTCGTCGGTTGTTGTGGGCATGAACGATGACAGATACGAGGAAATACCACAGGACTCATCGGGACGCATTGATACGCAATTGTCAACATTATCAAGGTCGCGTCTGATGATATCAACTTTGTCTATGAAGTAGGTGCTGAATTCGTCAAGCAATTGTCCCAGGTGTTCATTAGGCAAATGCTGACAGACGTTTTGTGTGCAACAGAGAACCCACGGTCCGGAAGAGTGCTTTTTGGTTGCCAGCCTGGTCCTTAATTCGGTTGGCATAGAACTCGGACTTGGCAGCATAGAGCATCTTCTTAACAATGTCTCTTTGGTTCATGAAGATTTCCCGGTCGACGGTCAACTTGGACAACCTCCATCGCCGCTCCATCCTTCGTCTCTCCTTCCTCGCTGACAGAATGTCGTCGTTGACCCAAGGCGCAGCAGGGCGGATAGTGAGCCATTTAGTTTTCAGCGGTTCATGCTTCTCAAGAAGGTCACCAAGAACGTCATTGTATTGCGTTACACTCTCTTCTAATGATCGTTCCTGACTTGTGTATAAGTCAGAATTCTCAATGTCTGTTGAAAAAGAAGTTAAATTGATTGCTTTCATCTTGCTGTAGGTCTTTAGTTCCCTTCGAAAAGGAGGTTTGCGCATTGCAATGCGGCAATGTACCGCACAGTGATCTGAAATGAGGTCAGCCACGACAGTGTCCACCACGCAGGAATAAGTGCGAGCAATAATTAAATCTAAAATGTGACCTTCTTGGTGTGTTGCTACTTCCACATACTGTGTCATGCCGTGACTATCCAACATGTCACGAAAGCGTCTCACATGAACGTCAGTGTTAATGTCGAAGTGAAAATTAAAATCACCAACAATAACCAGTTCATCAGGCAGTGTCGCGTATATGTCCAGAATATCAGCGAACTCTTTGAAGAAATCGACAACCGATGAACCATTCTTTTTGTTTGGTGGTGGGCGATCATGAGTTGATCCCTGGAGATCTTGTGTGGATCGCACTGGTGGGTAGTGGTAATTTTAGTTGTCATGGTATTGGTTGTATACTTGTTCTACTATGAACGTTAGTCTTGTGATTAACTGTATATATTTGCTGGTGGATATTGTTCCCGTGTTTTATATATGTTTTGAGTGTAACACATGTCGTGTGGTTACAGGGTTTTCTTCTTGGTGTTCTTCGAGATTCTGTGTACAATAAAGAGTTGTGATACTGGCATCCGCCCGCTCCGCGTCCATCCTTGACATATATATATATATATATATATATATATATATATATATATATATATATATATATATATATATATATATATATTCAATATATAGCACATTCAACGTACATATAAAATATATGGTCAGGAAGATAGATAAGACATTGAATAAGTCGCTTGCATGGAAGCCACTTCAAGTGTCCGCTAATACAGAGCATGTCATATGCACCCTTATTCGTGATACTTAACCTTTCAGCTGACACTTAGTACGCCATGAACTAGTCAATCACGAAAGGGCGAAGACTACTTGGAAAGTTAAGTACTGTACAGTGTGTTACTTCGTGAGCACTTGTCCCTGTTACCCATGGTTCAACATATACATCGCTAAATCAAATCTTCCGGGGTTCTTATCCCAGCAGGTCATGGATCTTCTATGCATCACGTAAGTATGTATATACATGGTTTATACATATGAATTACAACATATATTTTTCTGAATTAGTGCCATTGTTTAGTATTCGTATATTAACTGTTGGTAATACGACATAAAGCTACAACGATTATTATAAACTCCCAAAGTAACTATTATTATTATTAATACGAGCACTTCCTCTTTGCAAATGCGATTTAATTCATATCTGTTTTGTATCGTGTCATGCATATAAACCATCTGAAAACACAAAACAAACCACACCAACTAAATTGAAATGTTGAATCATATGGGATTTCACGTAAATGATAATATTATTCGTACATGAATTAAGAGAATTCGCCAGAGTGTTGGTTGAAGAACATTGTACATTAGTAATTTTACAAGACAATAGACATGCATATCAACGACTTAGAATTGGTCTTCCAAACAGGTTCTACTGCAGTCTCGGAAACTTTGAATTGTTTCCATAGTCCAATTGTTACCTCTGCTTTGATTAGCAGGTAACATTCTAGATTCGTAAGTATGAAACATTAAACGTCGTAACAAGTGCGTTGCGTTTGTTTGTGTCCACAGAGTGAGCATGAAGAGTGCGTTTGTTCTCCTTGTGTTCGTCGTTTTACTTGCATTGCCCTGTGACGCCTGGCTGTTCGGGAAACCGAGTAAGCGAATTAACTGAGTCAATACAATTCAAGCATACATTCGTACACATTTATAAACAAGCACATGTCTGTATGTCTGTATGTACGTACGTATGTATGTATGTGTGTGTGTGTCACACCACACGCACACACACACACACACACACACACACACACACACACACACACACACACACACACACACATTCAGTAGGCCTGTATAACATATGCAACTCCTGCAAATTGCACACATTTGTCGTTTTCTTAACCTCTGTTTCAGAATGTGGTGATGAAATATACGACACGAGAACCCACTGCTGTTGCAATGGCAAGTTGTATGTGTGGCCGAAGGATCGCGTCAACACGCGGTGTTGTAAGCAGGAAATCTACAACCTCGCTACACACCACTGCTGTGTCAGCAGCTCCGGGGAAGTTCAGGTCGTCCCCAGAGAGCCCGACACCCCGCGTTGGGCGACTTGTTCGAAGAGTATGAAGGTGTGATTCGTGGGATGACTAGAGTTTGTTCTTGAGTTTCTGAAACGAAAACATTCATAATAAGTTGGTGCCACTTTTTGGTAATGATTAACATATCGTACGAAACACACTGGTACTCGCCTGGATTGTTTATGAAGATTTGTAGACGAAGGGTAGCTTTTTTAATATTGGTACAACGCACAGAAACGAAAACTACTGTAGAAAGGCAGGCTTTATTTGGAATAATATAAATCGTACCTATAAACAGTGTAAAACTCGATACAATTATATCAATTGTTTTTATAATGGAGCCGATTAAGTCTGTGACAAGAGAGTTTATATATTGAAACGAAAGATGATAATGATTGGGTAAACTGGTCGCGGTGATCCTCAAATAACTATTACCAACAGTGGTTTCATATATAGTGTTTCGGCAACGTTAATTAATAAAATATATTGTTTTATGTATACATAATGTCAATAATATTACATGATAAATGTTCATATAAATAGACTTGCAAACAACACGATTACGCCACGCAATAATGTAAGGTCACATTATATAACAAACATGCTACCAATACCACTACTACCTACTACTACTACTACTACTGCTACTACTACTACTACTACTACTACTACTACTACTAATAATAATAATAATAATAAACTCTGTCCAAACATGTTTACATAGTGTTCTATAAAATAATAAATGCTGTTCACACAAAAATAAACAGAAATAGGAATTTACTGTTGTTTATGAAGCAGAAATTATAGAAGGAATACACAGGTCCGTGAGGTGGCAACACTGTTTATCCAATCAATAGAATAACGTTCAAAAGACAGCAGAGATCAGACTGTCTTCTCCGCGAAATTACGTATCCGGGTAGTCGGTTAAGCGGGACTACAATTACTTCGGCAACGGCTCGAGAAAAGGATCAACGGCCATATTATGATGCACATGTATAACACGTAACCATTTCAACGATCACCACACAGTTGCACGGCCGTGTGTGCGTGCGTGCGTGTGTTTATGGAATCTTGTTGGAAATTTCAATTATCGAATATTGGGTCTTCTAATGCGCTACTATCTTTATTTATGTTTATTTTAGTGGTAACAATCACGATTTCATGTTGATTTAATGCTTTTAAATGTTGTTCAGTATGATAAAAGATAAGGTATATGTGTTTTACCCCCGATCATTGACAGCACGGGCCCAACAATCAAATCAAACTTTGCATCTCCAGATGTCAATGATAGACGTTTTCTCTTCTTATTATCATGTATATATGTGTGTGATTCGATTCATAATGTGCTCATTCTAATGCTGGTTTTTGCGGAAAATGGGGAAATGGTGATACTCCCGATGAAAGGAAATAACAGAGATACCATGAACTATAGAGTGCTATTTCTGTTATCAGACGACTAAAATACAACTAAAATTCTAAAGAAAACACTTGAGGAAAACTAAGACAGCAATATGAGTTCAGACGTAGATACTGAATGACAGACAATATCCATGTCGCTTCAATAACAGGGTAGAAGATCAGTATGTTGGACTCTGCAACGATGATTAATAGTCATCGTACTACTCGTAATCTTCCACGCAGTGGGTTTCAGCTGAATTTCTTCATCATTTCCAACTTCTTCTAAGATGACAACTAGGGCCTTTGGAATGACGTCTCCCTCGAACCACAGTTTCTGTGACATAGCAAGAATGGTAAGGAGGGGAAGGTATCTCTGGGAAGTGATCAAGGGCCGTGCGCTAGAAACGTACTTGGAAATTACTCTCGTGATGTGCTGGATGAGTACATTCTTTATGGTGTAAGTGTTGACAGATCAATGAAGAGATCAGGCCGGAGGTTACGGCTTGGGCCACAAATCGTCTTGACCTTGACCTCGATCTCTCCTGCCACATCAACGTCCTTCATTCGCTGCCAAACGCCTAGGCACACACGTGAACTGCTCAGCGACACTCAGAATGCGCTAATCGTCAAGCTCAGAATGCGCTAATCGTGGAGCCCATTGCAGCGAGGTTTGCATGAACCTTGAGTTCTTGTACAGTAATTTGATTGGTCTCACTTTCCCGTTGCTTTTGTAAGCTGAAGTGCAGTGAAGACACGTAAGGCGAACATAGCTGCGGCGTGTTCTTCGGAATTGTTCTCAGCCAATTCTTTGATGTGGATCAGCTTCTCTCCAAAGCCTATAACAATGTCGACCGTGAGCAATTTTGCAAAATACAGAAGTGTGAGGAAAATGTCAGAGTCCTTTGCTCTGAAAGAACCTGATGGTGTTGATATGAGACATCCTGGTTTGAGTTTATTTAATGTATATGATAATCGTCATATAAAAAGTGTCTTCCTGGTAGATATTCCACTGAAGTCACTCCGCCGAGGCACCCTTAACCAGCTTCGATGAAGATGATCGACCTTTGAACAATCTCAATCATAGAGAGAGAGCTCCAATGCTCAAGTAGAAGACATATGTATAAATGTTGTTTTCATCATTTGTGAAGACAGTTTTCCAATCAGTAGGTTGGCGAATATTCAACCCAACAACGACTACCCTTTCACCACACGTTCAGCTGATCATGTGAACATCAAAACAGCCAGCACATCTTAATTCGATGCTCACTCCAGCAAGACATTCCAGAGAGCTACGATCAATCAGTAGTGACCTTTGTCACATTCCTCAGGTGAAAACTAAAGCTGGAACCCGAACTTTCTCTGTTGCTGCGTCCACTGTGTGGAAGTCACTTCCTACCGGTGTTATATTAGAACGAAATATAGTTTCATTCCGCCTGCGTCTAAAAAACATATCGCTTTAATGCTGCCTGTCCTTCCTAGCTTCCTAACCCCTTCATCCGACGACGACTCACGCATTGTTCTATGATTATGAGCTTGTTTTATGCCTTGATTTTTATCTCGCCACTGAGCTTGATCTCCGAGGATGTTGGCGCATAAGAAGTCGTTATTATTATTATTTATGGAAAGATTGATATAGCTGTCGGTATTGATTTTTTCTGCTGCAGCAGGGATAATATCAAGAATTCGATGTGATATCATCTTCATAGTTGGGGACACATCATTCATGTGGAAGGATGAGTTACCTTCTTGTAGTAGGGCGTAATCCTTAGGACCAGGGAGCTAAGCTTGATCGGCAACTTTGATCAGGTACTTCACACCTTGCATTTTATTGGTTTTCGCTAAGAACCTACCAATTGTTGCCATTGAATATGGCGTTAAAGTGAGGGGATAGATCATCAGGTCAGACTGATGCTTACATGCTGCAGGTGCGACCAACCACATTCCACACAGCCTCTACAAACTCTGCCGTGGTGTGTGCAGTCAGGATGTGAAGTTGGCTCACTCAACATTAATGATGATACCGCCAATTCCAGCAGAATATGCACCGGAACCTGATTTCGTCTTTAGCCTATTCATAGCTGTTTATTCTATTATTTTAGTTCACTGTTGCAGGATTTGAATAGGGTCCGCTATATGGGAACACTGATAACCCTAGCACTCAGTAGTTTCCCTTTTCTCACCGTGTTTCATAAAGTGTCTGTAGTATGTGAGAAGTTGAGCATAATTCTGTGTGCTCATCTGCATGGAAAAACGGGATTGGCATTCTGCTTATGACATACTTGTATCGATCTGGTTCGATCTTTCGGTTGCATTGTTCAGTTACATGAAGAGCCATATGCAATCCATATATTTGATCCAGAAGCGGCCAGTTTCTCCCAGTTCCTCATTCCTCACTGCTTCTTTGAGATCCTGGTATTTGGCTATTATGCTCGCGAAGAGTATCCACTAAGTGCTGTGACTGCATCAGTCTCCACCATATATAGCAAATGTCGTGTTCGATAAGTTGGCATATGTAGAATTTAAACGCATCTTCACAAATGTAACGTGTCTGTGTCTGTCTGTGTGTGCGTCTGTGAATGAGTGAGTGAGTGAGTGAATGAATGAGTGGGTGAGTATAACAGCGCTACGTAGCTATAGAGAGTCGAACTTACTTGGGGAACCAAATCCTAACATCCATCCGCCGCAAAGATGCGTTGCTACAAGCAAAAGAACCAAACATCCCATCATTATAGTCGATCTATGAATAAACAACAATGATCATAATATTATACATATAATATATATATATATATATATATATATATATATATATACATACATACATACATAGTTTTATATACATACATACATACATACATACATACACACATACACACATACATACATACATACATACATACATACATGTTTCCTTTGAACTTGAAATTAGCAAACGCAAGCATAATAATTCACATTTCTTCGTTTGACGAGTTAGCTGGGAGGCAGATACACGTCTTCCTCGATTGTCAAACAACAGTGGCCCTGCGCAAACACACAAACCGTGTCTGCCTTAGCCAAGATCACGTTACTATTTGCTTATGTTCATATTCTCATAGTGTCAATATGCTGCGTGCAATGGTAGGGAGTATGTACACAAATTCATTCATAAATGAATATGCAGATTAGCTGATTCGCTTGAACGTTAGGCCTAAATTGGGTGTGGTTTGGTAGACTCCCTGTCGTGTCAACATATTTCAGTTTGACAAATAACAAAATGCTTTGCCTCAGACGAAAATAACATTCACCGTTCCCCAAGGGGATAGTTTTGTTACCAGCTTTATAATATTTATATATGCATGTTATATATATATATATATATATATATATATATATACATATATATATATATATATATATATATATATATATATATATATATATACAATACAATAAAACTTTATTGTTCCGAACCGGGAAATTCATTTTGCAGCGTTCGTTGTCATAAAAATATAAAATACAGAGTAGAGAAATAAAAAAAATGCTAATAAATTCATTATTAAAACAGTAAGTGAACATCAATCATAATAAAATACAAGATAAATTCTATAATATAATTTTAAAGTTAAATTGTAATTGTGGTCTTCCTTTTACAAATAAAAAAAAATAAAATACAACATACACACATAACGCCAGAGGTGATTATCGTTTTGAATTTAGGAGTCGTACTGACATTGGGATGAATGAATCTCGCTTTCTGTTTGTTTTGGATGTTATTGTTCTGAACCTTCTGGACGAGGGCAAAAGGACGTACTCGTTATATAGGATGTGTGTGCTGTCGTTAATTATTTTATTGGCTTTACGGAGAACCTGCTTTTCGTACAAAGCAGTGACAGAGGTTTGTTTGAGGCCGGTTATTTTGCTACTAATATTTACAACGCGCTGCAATTTATTCTTGTCCTTCTGGCTAACGTTCCCAAACCAACATATAAAAGAAAATGTCAAAACACTCTGTATACAAGATTTGTAAAACATGGATAAAATGGTGTTATCAATATTAAAGGATCGAAGTTTTCTAAGGCAGTAAAGACGCTGCTGGCATTTCTTGTACGTGACACTGCAGTGGCGGTCCCATTTCAACTTATTGTCAATTGTGCCGAGGTATTTATACTCGTCAACTACCTCTACCTTGTTATCGTGGATGACAGTATCAGACTGGGATGGAGGGTATTTCCTAAAATCAATGCACATGTCTTTGGTTTTTGTTGCATTCAGACACAAATACGATCTATCACACCATGCAACAAAATCGTTTAACACAGGACCATGGCCAACTTCATCGTTAGACAACAGACTGAGTAAAGCTGTATCATCTGATACATAATCATATATAATGTATCATCTGATATATAATCATATATATAATCATAACTCTTGACTACATGTATTTCAGCCACGGGGTCGATACATTTGTGAAGATGCGTTTAAATTCGGTAATAAGTTGGTGCTGACATTATGTTAACCGGACCCCTTGTGCCCTCTGTTGACGATCCTGTACCTGAGTAGTAAAGGTGTGACTTCGAACACCGTGTGTAGGCGCCGCTCATTGAGTTGTTTTAAACGACCTGTTTTGGTGCGCGGAACAGCGTTCAACAAATGGTGCAATATTTATTTATTTCTATGTGAAATATGTTTAGCTGAAAGCGATTATAAGTTCTTTTGTTTATGGGTTGTGTATCAATAGTGTGTATAATGTATCATATTTTCTATTGGATACATGATGGATGGGTTGTGGGTTGGTGGCTGTGTGGGCGGTGGGTGAGTGGGTGGGGAGGGAGAGAGGGGTGGAGGGAGGGTGGGGTGGAGGAAGGAATGGGAAGGATGGGGGAGTGAGGCAGGGATGGAGGGAACGAGGGAGCGATGGAGGGAGGGAGGGAGGGAGGGAGAGAGCGAGGGAGCGAGGGAAGGACGAGCAAACGAGTGAGGATATCTTTGCGCTTGTACGCGTGTGGACGTGTTCCCCCGGAATCCACATAGGCATTATACACTATTACATACAAATACGTCAACACTCACTCATCCCTCCTACACACGCGCACACCCACTCACATCATCCTACCACACATAGTATGGTTGTTCTAGGTCACATGTCAGGGTAATGACCACAAGCACAGAGGCGGATGATCTCTCCATATACAAATAGGCCGGGAGTCAGGTCCAGCTCTCAGGATGTTTTCTGCTAAGTTTTTTCAGTAGTATTTCCTGGTAACTGATACACTGGGCCATCGCAAGTTCGTAATGACCACTCCCAACTCGGGGCCTTTTAGCACCAGGGGGCCAGAAACCCCCTTTTCGGGACTGAAATGAAGTAAATTCAAATATTTTATCACTGTGCGGCCAGACATAGATGTAGAAACACAACATTTGTCAGATAGCATCCCGAAACATTGGGGATGGCGCTGGTGTATGATTAAGGGGTTTGGCTCAATTCAATTCCACAGTGTGATCCCTTGAGTCCCCCCCCCCCCAAATGAAATATCGTCCTCCGCCTGACAAGTTAGTGTCATAGATGATTATTCACAAGTCTTTTTTATGTACTAAAATGGCAATATGTTCACACAGAAAACATCCCGCGGCCATTAGCTTCGACTTAATACCAAGACGACCTCTGCATGTGTCTCGAACATTTTGTTCGCTCTGGGTGACAAGCCTAACCCACCTCCTAAATCACTGACATTTTTATTATCGCTTGTTGGGTCTTCTAACGCGCTACGATCTTTATTGTATTGATAATAATCATGATCCATGTGTCGATTTAATGTTTCTTAATGCTTGTCAGTTTGTTTGTGCGCATTTAAATTATATTGAAGGTCAAGGTCAATTATAAAAGTCGTGTTATCCCGCGCATTAACTGCGCGGGCGGGAAAATCAAACTAGGCTTGACAATGTGGCATGTAGCATCTCATTTTAAAGCTCAGCATCTCTAACTGTAGAATCTTAAACTTTGGTACCTCGTATAATTACGTCCGCTGTGGGTGAAAACCCTAACGCGACACCTAAATCACTGAAATTCTTTTTTGTTTAGAATGTCGGATCTTCTAATGTGCAACTGTCTTTAGTGCATCGACAATAACGATGATTTTAACTTAATGTTTTTTCAGTGTTGTTCAGTTTGATTAACAAACTATACTATACATAAATTATAACGAAATTCAAGGTCACCGATGAATTTCAAGATCAATGTGTATTCACCCCACTAATGGACTGTGAGGACTCGAAAATGAGACTACTGTCCCATATGGCATGTAATACCTCATTTTGAAGCTCTGCATCTCTAGGTGTCGAATTTTGGATTTTGTTTCGTCATATAATTACGCAGAATACCCTTGGCATAAACCCCGCTGGTGGTAAAAACGGCCCCCACTACATATGCCAACTTATCGAACACGACATTTGCTATATATGGTGGAGACTGATGCAGTCACAGCACTTAGTGGATACTCTTCGCGAGCATAATAGCCAAATACCAGGATCTCAAAGAAGCAGTGAGGAATGAGGAACTGGGAGAAACTGGCCGCTTCTGGATCAAATATATGGATTGCATATGGCTCTTCATGTAACTGAACAATGCAACCGAAAGATCGAACCAGATCGATACAAGTATGTCATAAGCGGAATGCCAATCCCGTTTTTCCATGCAGATGAGCACACAGAATTATGCTCAACTTCTCACATACTACAGACACTTTATGAAACACGGTGAGAAAAGGGAAACTACTGAGTGCTAGGGTTATTAGTGTTCCCATATAGCGGACCCTATTCAAATCCTGCAACAGTGAACTAAAATAATAGAATAAACAGCTATGAATAGGCTAAAGACGAAATCAGGTTCCGGTGCATATTCTGCTGGAATTGGCGGTATCATCATTAATGTTGAGTGAGCCAACTTCACATCCTGACTGCACACACCACGGCAGAGTTTGTAGAGGCTGTGTGGAATGTGGTTGGTCGCACCTGCAGTAATGCAGAGACGCAGCAAAGAGAAAAAAGACCACGCGAACTCTCTTGGTCTAAGGATCAAGTGAATTGTACGTTCAAAGGTTTCCAAAGCTTTGTCAATCCAATTCAGCTCAAGCACTCTCAACCATTGACCAGTCTGTCTTCAGGAGCAACTAGAAGAGGGAAACCATGATTCTTTAAAATAGCAAAGCACAAAAAGAAGAATTCATCCCGGATCGATTCTCATGAAGACAAGTAAGAAGATAATCCAGTACAAGACCAAACGTAGTTTCATCGTTTAGGTCGTATGGCTGCATGTAAGCATCACTCTGACCTGATGATCTATCCCCTCACTTTGATGCCATATTCAATGGCAACAATTGGTAGGTTCTTAGCGAAAACCAATAAAATGCAAGGTGTGAAGTACCTGATCAAAGTTGCCCATGCATAGCTCCCTGGTCCTAAGGATTACGCCCAACTACTAGAAGGTAATTCATCCTTCCACATGAATGATGTGTCCCCAACTATGAAGATGATATCACATCGAATTCTTGATAATATCCCTGCTGCAGCAGAAAAAATCAATACAGACAGCTATGTCAATCTTTCCATAAATAATAATAATAACGACTTCTTATGCGCCAACATCCTCGGAGATCAAGCTCAGTGGCGAGATAAAAACCAAAGCATAAAGCAAGCTCATAATCATAGAACAATGCGTGAGTCGTCGTCGGATGGATGAAGGGGTTAGGAAGCTAGGAAGGACAGGCAGCATTAAAGCGATATGTTTTTAGACGCAGGTGGAATGAAACTATATTTCGTTCTAATATAACACCGGTAGGAAGTGAATTCCACACAGTGGATGCAGCAACAGAGAAAGCTGGGGTTCCAGCTTTAGTTTTCACCTGAGGAATGTGACAAAGGTCACTACTGATTGATCGTAGCTCTCTGGAATGTCTTGCTGGAGTGAGCATCGAATTAAGATGTGCTGGCTGTTTTGATGTTCACATGATCAGCTGAACGTGTCGTGAAAGGGTAGTCGTTGTTGGGTTGAATATTCGCCAACCAACTGATTGGAAAACTGTCTTCACAAATGATGAAAACAACATTTATACATATGTCTTCTACTCGAGCACTGGAGCTCTCTCTCTATGATTGAGATTGTTCAAAGGTCGATCATCTTCATCGAAGCTGGTAAAGAGTGCCTCGGCGGAATGACTTCAGTGGAATATCTACCAGGAAGAAACTTGTTATATGACGATTATCATATACATTAAATAAACTCAAACCAGGATGTCTCATATCAACACCATCAGGTTCTTTCAGAGCAAAGGACTCTGACATTTTCCTCACACTTCTGTATTTTGCAAAATTGCTCACGGTCAACATTGTTATAGGTTTTGGAGAGAAGCTGATCCACATCAAAGAATTGGCTGAGAACAATTCCTAAGAACACGCCGCAGTTATGTTCGCCTTACGTGTCTTCACTGCCCTTCAGCTTACAAAAGCAACGGGAAAGTGAGACCAATCAAATTACTGTACAAAAAACTTGTATGAAAACTTCAATTTCAAAAAACATATCTCGAAAACATGCCGTTGCTGTTTTTACCATATCCGTGATCTTCGCCGTATCCGCCGGTTTTTATCACTTTCCGTTGCTAAAACCATCGCCACAGCTCTAGTAAGCAGCAGACTCGACTACTGCAATTCCCTCCTTTACAATACCGCAAACAAGGACATAGCCAAACTTCAGCGTGTCCAAAATTGTTTAGCAAGGGTAGTCACGCGTTCTCCACGTTTTTCTCGCTCAGTGCCGCTTCTAAAATCACTGCATTGGCTACCTGTGCACTATCGCATCATTTTCAAAATGTGTACAATAGCCTATCAAGCACTCTCATCTACACAACCAGCATATCTAAATTCAATGCTAACTCCAACAAGAAATTCCAGACAGCTACGCTCAACCAGTAGTAACCCTCTTCACATCCCTCGGGTGAAAACGAAAGCCGGGACCCGAGCTTTCTCGGTTGCCGCACCAACGGTGTGGAATTCGCTTCCTGCCAGTGTTAAATCACAAGGTAATATAGTTTCATTCCGCCGACATCTAAAAACCTATCTCTTTAATGCTGCCTATCCTCCTTAGCCTCCTAGCTTTTCCATCCATCCGTTGACGACTCACGCATTGCTTTCGATTATGAGATTGATTAATCCCCTGGTTTTGTCGCGCCACTGAGCTTGATTTTCGAGGATATTGGCGCAAAAGAAGTTACTATTATTATTATTATTATTATTATTATTACAAGAACTCAAGGTTCATGCAAACCTCGCTGCAATGGGCTCCACGATTAGCGCATTCTGAGCTTGACGATTAGCGCATTCTGAGTGTCGCTGAGCAGTTCACGTGTGTGCCTAGGCGTTTGTCAGCGAATGAAGGACGTTGATGTGGCAGGAGAGATCGAGGTCAAGGTCAAGACGATTTGTGGCCCAAGCCGTAACCTCCGGCCTGAAATCTTCATTGATCTGTCAACACTTACAACAAAAAGAATGTACTCATCCAGCATATCACGAGAGTAATTTCCAAGTACGTTTCTAGCGCACGGCCCTTGATAACTTCTCAGAGATACCTTCCCCTCCTGACCATTCTTGCTATGTCACAGAAACTGTGGTTCGAGGGAGACGTCATTCCAAAGGCCCTAGTTGTCATCTTAGAAGAAGTTGGAAATGATGAAGAAATTCAGATGAAACCCACAGCGTGGAATAATAATAATAACACAAGTTTTATTAGCAACTCAACTGAGTTGGATTGACATTACAATAGGTTACAATTGACTCATCAAAACATCATACAAATACAATAGAAATACATTTGATACCGCAAATCATACCGTACTAATAACCTTTTTACTGACAGTTGTATAAAGCCCACGGTATAAAGGAGTTACGGAATCTATTCGTTCTAGTAACTGGTAACGGGTACACATTTTCTTGTCTAATATTATACTCGGTATGTCTTTTGTCAGGCAGCAGATAATTTAATCTATGTGTGCCGACTTTAATTTTATCAAAATATTTTTGACAAATGCTCTCCCGTCTTACATTCAACGTATCCAGGTTAACACGTCTTAGTATCTCCGCGTAACCCAATCCAGGAAAAATACATTTTAATGCCCTTTTTTGTATAACTTCAATATTGTCAGACAAATATTGGGGCAAGTTAGTGTGCCATACAGGACATGCATATTCTAGAACTGGTCTCACCACACTAACATATACACTGACCAGATCTTT
>OZ024854.1:65060053-65087553 GCA_964017155.1 Oasisia sp. SBJ-2009
ACACACATACACACATACACACATACACACATACACACATACACACATACACACATACACACATACACACATACACACATACACACATACACACATACACACATACACACATACACACATACACACATACACACATACACACATACACACATACACACATACACACATACACACATACACACATACACACATACACACATACACACACATACATACATACATACATACATACATACATACATACAGACATACATACAGACATACATACATACATACAGACATACATACAGACAGACATACATACATACATACATACATACATACATACATACATACATACATACATACATACATACATACATACATACATACATACATACATATATACATACATACAGAAATACATACAGACAGACATACATACATACATACATACATACATACATACATACATACGTACGTACATACGTACATGCATACAGACATGCACCCATACATGCACACATACATGCACACATACATGCACATATACATACATACATACATACGTACGAACATACATACATACATACACACACATACACACATACACACATACACACATACACACATACACACATACACACATACACACATACACACATACACACATACACACATACACACATACACACATACACACATACACACTTACACACATACACACACATACACACACACACATACATACATACATACATACATACATACATACATACATACAGACATACAGACATACAGACATACATACATACATACATACATACATACATACATACATACAGACAGACATACATACATACATACATACATACATACATACATACATACATACGTACGTACGTACATACGTACATGGATACAGACATGCACCCATACATGCACACATACATGCACACATACATGCACACATACATACATACATACATACGTACGTACGTACGTACATACATACATACATACATACATACATACATACATACATACATACATACATACATACATACATACATACATACATACATACATACATACATACATGTGCTTGTTTATAAATGTGTACGAATGTATGTTTGAATTGTATTGACACAGTTAATTCGCTTACTTGGTTCCCCGAACAGCCAGGCGTCACAGGGCAATGCAAGTACAACGACGAACACAAGGAGAACAAACGCACTCTTCATGCTCACTCTGTGGACACAAACAAACGCAACGCACTTGTTACGACGTTTAATGTTTCATACTTACGAATCTAGAATGTTACCTGCTAATCAAAGCAGAGGTAACAATTGGACTATGGAAACAATTCAAAGTTTCCGAGACTGCAGTAGAACCTGTTTGGAAGACCAATTCTAAGTCGTTGATATGCATGTCTATTGTCTTGTAAAATTACTAATGTACAATGTTCTTCAACCAACACTCTGGCGAATTCTCTTAATTCGTGTACGAATAATATTATCATTTACGTGCAATCCCATATGATTCAACATTTCTATTTAGTTGGTGTGGTTTGCTTTGTGTTTTCAGATGGTTTATATGCATGACACGATACAAAACATATATAAATTTAATCGCATTTGCTAAGAGGAAGTGCTCGTATTAATAATATTAATAATAATAATAATAATAGTTACTTTGGGAGTTTATAATAATTGTTGTAGCTTTATGTCGTATACAAAGTTAAATGGGTATGTTAAATACAGCTGCTCTTGCTATTGTTACCGCAACCGACAATTCTACTACAAAATGCTACAGGTACTCTAAATTAGCAATGATGGCATGGACACTTTGCGTAGTTATGTCATTTTACGGCAACTATGTACTTTTGCGGTCGGTGATCTGAAATGCGAGTCAGTTTCTACTAGCAATCCACTTTACAATATTCTGCATTTATATTATTGTAGATGTCGCACCCATATGTTGTTATTATATTCGCCGTAATAATTCGGGTGTAGATAAAGTTATAGCTAAAATAATCTACATACGTGTACATTGACCCTGATCACGATCGCGTTTCTAGTCACGTAGAAGCTGACCCATATTATATTTTGTGGCCGCATTTTTAACAAGATTTAACAAGATTGCCACCTAGAGAATCAACTCTAGATGACAGGTGGACAAGGAAGCCTTTTGGCTTATCGAGAGTCCAACCTATCTATCTAAATGTACCCAGCCCTTCTTAGGTACATGTCAATTTTATTTTTATACATATTAACACAACTAGCACCTACACAATCAGCCGATAATCTGTTCCATTCATTTACTGTTCTTTGTGAAAATGAACATTTCCTAATATCTAGTCTACACTGCTTCTTTGCTAATGTAATTCCATGTCCTCTAGTCCTTCTCTCTTCCTTAACCGAGAAAAAAATATTTCTGTCAATATTTTCATACCCATTCAATATTTTAAAAACTTCTATCTGATCTCCTCTCAATCTCCTGGTTTCTAGTGTTGTTAATCCACATTCTTTTAGACGCATTTCATAACTAATATTCCTGAGATTTTGTACCATTTTAGTTGCTCTTCTTTGTACTCTTTCTAGTATCTCAATATCCTTCTTGCGATATGGCCTCCATGCCTGTATGCAATATTCTAAATGAGGCCTAACTATTGTTTTGTACAGCGGTATTATTAGTTCTTTTTCCTTGTACACTATATTTCGCCTAATTAATCCAAGAATTTGGTTTCCCTTTGCTGCTGCAAGTGCACACTGTTCTGATACCTTCATATCAGCACTAATTGTTAACCCTAAGTCCTTTTCCTTTACAGTGGTATTTAGTACAGTATCACCCATTGTATATTGTGCATCTTCATTTCCATGTCCTGTGTGGAGGCACTTACACTTCCCATAATTAAACAGCATTTGCCACTTCTCAGACCATTCATTCAACTTATTTAGATCATCTTGTAATTGCTGTCTATCTGCAGCACTTTCAATTTTTCTAAACACTTTTGTATCGTCCGCAAACTTCAACACCTTGCTTGTTATATCATCATCCAAATCATTGATATATATTAAGAACAAAATAGGTCCCAATACTGATCCCTGCGGTACTCCACTCAAAACCGATTTCCAGTTTGAAACCTCCCCATCAACTACCACTCTTTGTCTTCTATCAATAAGCCATTTTTCTATCCAGTTAATCATACCATTGCCTATGCCATGGGCCTTTAGTTTAAGTAGTAATATTTGATGTGGCACTTTGTCAAAGGCTTTTTTAAAATCTAAGTATATTATATCTACTGGTGATCCCTCGTCTACCCACTTTGTGACATCTTCCAAAAAACATAAGATATTTGTTAAGCATGACCTCGCTTTTAGAAACCCATGTTGAGAAGGGTTAATCAAGTTATTTTTAACAAGAAAATCAACCAAGTGATCTTTAATTAGTCTTTCTAATAGTTTGCAAATCACCGATGTTAAACTAACTGGTCTGTTGTTCTCTGACTTGCTTCTTGATCCGTTTTTAAATAATGGTATGATGTTTGCTTCTTTCGATTCTAATGGAACTACTCCTTCCTCTATTGACAAATTGAACACTGTTGCAAGTGGTATGTTGATTTGTTCTACAATTTCCAGTAGTAATTTGGGAGGAATCCCATCCACTCCGGGTGACTTATTATCCTTCATATCCCTTATTTTCTTAGCTACCATTTTTGGTGTTACAATTAGTTGTCCTAAATAGTCTGACTCTCTCCCTTCGAATTTAGTCTCTGGTACTGGTAATGCACTAGTATCTTCCCTGGTAAACACCGAACTAAAGTATTCATTTAGGTTTTCTGCCATTAAGAATCCATCTGTTATTATGTTTCCATCACTACCTTCTAGAGGTCCGACCTTATCCTGAACTTTCTGTTTACTTCGAACATACGCATAGAAACTCTTGCTTGCATATTTTGTATTAAAAGCAAATTTTTCTCCTTAGCTTCTCTTTGAATTTCTAATTTCAGCTTATAGCTTAGTTAAGTGCTTCTTTATAAATGGCATAGTCTTCTTCACTTCCATTATGTCTATATGTCTTCCACATCATTTGCTTGTATTTGATTTTTCTAATGGCTTCTTTTGATAAGTGTTTCTTTTTTGACCGTTTCCCCTGTTTTTTCAAAGGGACAAATTGTTCGACAATGCAGTAAATTTCACTCTTTAAGATATTCCAACATTCTGTTGCTGTCTTTTTCTCCAGTGTGTTATTCCAGTTTATCTTTGCTAAATGTTTCCTCATGTCCTTATATCTTCCTTTGTGAAAATGTTTCCTGTACCGTATTTTACGATTCTGTTCTCCTTTTACTTTGATGATAAAATATATCTGGTTGTGATCACTACACCCCAGTGGCTCACATATCCTGACATTATCAATAAATTCCTTCTGTGAGCTCAAAACTATGTCCAATACGTTCTCACCCCTGGTTGGTTCTAACACATGTTGAGTAAGGAAACTGTCTTGTACTAAATTTAAAAACCTTTGATCTTCACTCTCAGTACTCTGTAGAGATTTCCACTGTATACGCCCATGGTTAAAATCCCCCATAATTATACAGTCCCGTTTACTGACTTCCTTTATAGCGTTTTGTATTTTCTCATTCTCATCTGTGCTTATGTTTGGACTTCGATAAACTAACCCAACAGTTAATGTTGAGTTTCCTGTAACTATGTTACACCACACAGCTTCTTCACATTCTGCTTCTTTTTCTAATTTTATTTCGTAAGCCTGAATGGATTCTTTAATATATAAAATAACTCCAACTCCCCTTCTCCCTATTCTATCTTTCCTAAACATGACATATCCTGTCATTCCTAATTCGGCATCTAATATATCGGGGGTGGCCCAAGATTCAGTTATACCTATTATGTGAGGGTCATTATCTTCTACCATAATGTTTAGTTCATTTCTTTTGTTTACTATGCTCCTTGCATTTAAACACACACATTTATAACCAAATGTTGTAGAGTTTTCCAGACTGTTCTTTGCCGTTTTATTTGTGCTGTCCTTATCTGTGCCTCCAGTATTTGGCTTCTCTGTGAATCCCCCCTGCGAATCTAGTTTAAATAATTGCAACCTGTTCCACTGTCCATAGATTGAAGCAGGTTCTCAGAGAAAACTGCTGCACCCTTTCCGCTTAGATGGAGGCCATCTCTCACGTACATGTCCTCCTTCCCAACAAAGCGCCCCCACAAATCCAAGAATCCAACCCCTTCCTCCTCACACATCTGCTCCACCAGAGCATTGATTGCCATCCTCTTGCAGTTTCTATAGGTTGCTCCCCTTCCTCCGATTACTGGCAAGATTCCTGAGAGAATAATCTGTTCAATTCTTGTCTTCTTCAGTTTCCCTACCAACTGTCTGTATCTTTGCACTATTCTAGTTGTCCCCTCCCTGTCTGCATTGTTCGTCCCTACATGTACTAATATAGATCCTCCCTGGCCATGCCCCAACACGTTCTCTACCCTATCTGTCACATGCTCTATCCGAGCGCCTGGAAGACAAACAACAACATCTTCTCCTTTGCTTAACGTCTTGTCCGTCTTTCGCAAAATTTAGTCGCCCATAAACACCCTTTCTGTTCTCAATGCCCCCTCAATCACTGCTTCAGAGTAACTCCTCCGTTTTGCATCTCCCTGGTTGCTGACTTTTCCCCCTGCCGCTTTCTCTGTTCCTTTCTTTCCTGCCTCTTTTCTTCCTGACACCATCCTTGTTATTGACTTCCGTTTGGTCACATCTACTCTCAGTTCCTTTCTTCCCTTCGTCTTTCCTCCTGTCGCATCTGCTTCTATCATCTCCTGTCCCATTGTCACCCCCTCATCTACTGTCACTTTCTCCCCTGTCACCTTCCTGCATGCCATGTTTTCATTTGTTCTTTCTCCATTTGCTTTCCTTGCACTCGCCCTCCCTCCTCTCAGTATACTGTCCTCACCCTTCTTGTCACTACATTGCTCCTTCCGACCTCTTCCATCTGTCTCTTTGGTTATTCTCATCTCCATCCCCTTCACAATATCGGTTAGCCTAGCTAACTCTGCTGTAAGACATTCCACTTTCAAACAACCTGTGCACTGGAAAGTAAAGTCTTCCTCCATTGTCTCAGCCCACGACTTTGTGCATCCGGATAGAGCAAAATCTACAAAGCTGTGACAATGATCACACACTTGGTGCCTCCTTGCCTTCACTTGCCGCTTGCAAGGGGCCATATTATGACTACCCAGGTACTCAAAATTTACTCAGTCGGTATACCAATTTAGTTTTAAGAAAGACTGTTTTAAATTTATGATGTGTTGTGCTATGTATCTCCTGTGACACGTCTAAAAAACAAGCGCCTTGTTGAAATGATATATTTAGTCTTATAGGCACTTGTTTGGTTGTTTGTGTTTTCATTAGTTCGTGAAACGTGCTTAACGCGACAAGGCAAAAAATGACAATTGCCGTGGCAATCACGTGGTGAGGAGTGGCCGGGCGTGAAGTGTTCTACATAAAGGGATAGGACAAGTAGTGACCAGTCATTCCGACTTTCACGTGCTTTCTGAGAGCACGGTTGCGTGACTGCCGTGATGTGGCGACACATATTGTACTCGTTTCTAGCTCTCGATGGTAATTTCCACCACGTGTCTTTACCGTGATAAAATATTCCGTCATGTCAACCATATTAAAAAGCTGCAATCATAGAGACAGTAGTTCTTCCGTTACGTGATACTTCCATATCGAGTTGAAACAGTATCAGTGACATTATGCAATTCGTTAATACAAATACCATACGTTAGGCCATATGACATGTTTCATTAGAGTACCAATCATCAGGAAGTGTTCTTTTGTATATTAAACATTAACATTTTGAGTGATCCGAATCGTAACCCATCATTATAGAAATAGAAAATCGTTGTCACTATCTAAATAGTATCGCTAGCATTACAGAATTTCATTAAATTCATTTGTCTAGTTAAACAGTAAAACAATGCTTTTGTAAGTTCATAGAACAGACAGCGTTCAGATGTGGTCGTTTTACCAAAAAAATTTACTTAATATGACACATATCTTGTCCTTCATGTCGATCATAATATAACGTTGTTTGGCTCTCGTCGACTGTGTATTGTGATTTTTTTCGCATGTTGTCAAAGATTGAGTATTGTGAAGTGCTCTGTTCATGAACTGTTAAGTAGACTTGACGCTGCTCACCATTGACATCGTTAAGTAGACATTCGCCGAGTGTGCATTTCGCGGTGGCAAGTGTGTAAACGAACAAAAGCCTTGAATGTACTTAACTCATGGTATTGGTTCACTGTTATATAATAAATATATATATATATATATATATATACATTTATACATACATACATACATACATACATACATACATACATACATACATACATACATACATACATACATACATACATACATACATACATACATACATACATACATACATACATACATACATACAAAATAACGTAACTGAAATGGTAGAAAAGACTTCAGGTTATAACGTTTGTTCTGCTGTGTTATTGTTCCTGAAACGATACCTAGCAGAAGTAGCGAGCGTACGTGCCTGCGTATGCATGTGCGGAGGCATGCGCGCGTATGTGCGTGCGGTTGGTTTTGTGTTTTACAATTAACATGGAATCATGTAGCAGCGCTGTATTAGTTTTTTTTAACAATCCTGAGTTGTGACTTTGTTTCACGTATTACCCGTTACTTCGACCATCTTGTTTGGGTAAGACGAGTGTTTGTAACGATGACATAGTAATTGTTATATTTAAAACGTTCCATTATCAGTAAGTTTTTTATATATTGCGCAACATTTTGACTCTGATGTAAAGATGAGTATTTGTTTAAATGGGCATCTCCGGCGTAAAGAATAGGGACTTTTTATCGTTCTTCGTGTATGGAAACCATAGAGGAAGAAGCACGTTTCGTTGTAGATTTTCCAAAATAATCAACTGCAACAAATAAACTAAACACATATTCTTCTTCTTCTCTCAGATACTGGATGGGGTCCTTTGCAGGGAGATTAAAGTCCAACGAGAATTTGTGAGTCCACTATAGGCTACACATTTACCCCCTGTGTATGATATTTTACTTCCCCTGGCATAGACACCAGATAGAAGGGACCACCGGCTTTTAATGTCTCTTCCGAAAGACACAGGAGGTAAATGTGGGGTGAACGAAATTGCCTAAGTTTCGAAACGGTGGAAGGCTGTCAAATCCTTTAGGTACATTTCGGAAACACATGAACGGACGCAGTCTAATAACACTTGTGAATCGAATGCAAGCACAACAAGGAAGTCGTTGGAAATAGGCTTTTCTCCACGATATTTAAAAAATGGCACCGTTAAAGTGCATCGTTTAATCTTTAAAGACAAACCATCTCTTTATCATTTCTGTAACTATTTTGACGAGGGTGACGTTTTGGGCAGCGCTTTAAAGCTGTATATAACATTTAATAAGTATTATTAGTTTTGCTTAACGTTGCATTTGCGACAAAAATTAAAAACAGCTTCACATGAAACATATAATTCCACAAAGATGTCCTATTGGCATTTGTACTTAACAATTATGTATATATATCAAGATGACATCCGCTCATCAACAAAGTACTCTTTTCGTGAAAGATCACTCGACATTGACATTGGAGACTGCCGTTTGGAAAGTATTTATTTTCAAAAATGTGTCCTACGCGTCTCGTTTGACAAAAAGGGCATGACACATCGTAAGCATTTACGTCAAGTGGAAATTACACTGTTGAAAGACGAATGACCTGTGTTCATGACTCATGACTGCAGGGACCTGTTTCAGACAGCGCCAAAGTTTCAAGAGATGGCAAAACATTTCGTTCGCAGGTTGCGATTGACTAGCAAGTGACTGTATTATAGGACAGGATATTGTTTCTTCCAACAAGTCAAGAGGACCCAATAACTGGACGGATTACATGTAATTAATAAATACAATAAACATAATAAATACAATACATATATAAAACAACACAATATCAATGTCAAATATACCAAGCATCATCGATTATAAATCGAAATGTTTTGAATTTGTACGTCTAAAGGTTGTAAACAAACGTTGGTTCACATAAATGCAATATATTGAAAAGAATATTATATTTATAATGAATGATTGATTGCTTACGCACTTATCCAGCATTATATGTTGTCTCTCTTCTTACCATCTAATGTATGTCACATAGAGAAACATGACCCTATAACTCCCGTTAACTTTGTGAATTCGATAAACCCCGTATAGGCTTCAATCGTTTAGGAGATGCTGATATGTATACCTTTACTTTTCCATCAACTTCAAATGTATACTGTTATTCTGGAATGTAAGTGTATCTTCTAAGTGTCTCGTTTTAGCTAGGTACTTAGAAGAGGAAATACATTCCAGAAATACATTCCGGAAATACATTCCAGAAATACATTCCAGATATTAAGAGCCGTACACAGCAACATCTAATCTAACATGCTCTCGTGGTAACAGGTGTGTTTCTCATGTACGCTCGTCCTAATAAGACACACATATCTTGCTTCAATTTCAACACGTAGCGTAAACACTTAATTATTGCCGGGAGAATTATGCCTGATTGGTAAAATATCTAAGGGCAATATGTATGCGATCCAAGCATTCTAGGATTGTACATAATGTACGGGTCTCCGGCACGTCTTATAATAATAAAGATTATTTCAGACAAGACGTCGTCCATATATATATACATAAAATACATTTACAAAATATGAAACGTACAAATATATATCAACATTTTGATTAAAAGAAATAAAATACAAATGTTATGTGTATAATAGTGACCTCCAGTGTGCTGTACATACAGCTCTTAAAATGAATATCCGTATGGAGGTAATTAATAAAAAGAAGATTATCCGACTGATGAAGACGATATAAAAGACTAAATATGGATGAACGAATGCGTTAATTAAAAGATTTTATGTAGTTGGTGGCAAACCTAAAACTTGCACTACATCTAGAGGGTAAGTTGAGTAAAATTCTGAGGCTATTATTGTATGCGACGGTAATGCTTTTGAGGCTATACTTTTTGAATTTGCACCAAAGACTAGACGTGTACATAGGAGCACAGTATGCTTGAAATAAAGTAATTTTGGTGGAAATATTACAAAGACAAAATGTTCGAGCCAATACATTAGCTTGTGCATAAAGGCATCTTTTTTGTCTGGCAATGTCGTCATCATCAGTTAAGTTATTGTTGATTATATGACCAAGATATTTACATTTCGTAGTATAAGGTAATGCATGGTTATTGAGATGGATACAATGATCATTTTTCATGTCCTGGGGTTTGTTGTCAATAACCATACAAAAGGACTTCTTGGCATTATACGTAATATTAAACAATTCGCCATACTTGGCACAACAATCTGTAAGTGTTCTCAATCCAGCAACACTGCAAGAAAAAATACAGAGGTCATCAGCATACATCAAGTGGTTGATTAAGGTGCCAGCATAAAGACAACCAATTTGTAATTTGTTTACATTAACACTTAAGTCATCCATGTACACATTGAACAGATGGGGGAAAGGATTCCGCCCTGTTTAATACCATTTGAAACAGTAAAAAGCTATAAAATCCCTGACACCATCTGATGGTAAATTGTTGGGTACCATACCAGTGGTATAGAATGCGTACAATAAAAGCTGGACAGCCACGATCAATTAATTTACCAAATAGCTTGCTGTGGTTTACTTTGTCGAAGGCTTTGGAGGCATCCAACATAGTAACATACATAGAAGACCCATTAGCAAAATAGTTTCGAAAAAGTTCTTTTAACAGAAATATGAGCATCTCAGTAGAGTGATGCTTTTTAAATCCTAATTGATTGTCATATGTAATGAGAAATAGGGTAGCCCTGGATAATATTAATGATTCAAATAGTTTGCTAGCAACTGTGGCAAGGGCAATGGGTTTATAGTTATTATTATCTGACAAATCTCCAGATTTATTTTTAATAATGGGAGCTATGATTGTTGTCATCATAGTATTAGGTAAAAAAACATGTATTAACAGAAATAAAGCAGAAACATAAGAATATGTAGTTTTTCGTTAGCATACTTAAAATGTTCATTACTGATATGGTCGTAGCCGCAGGCTTTACCAACAGGCATAGCGATTATTAATTCTTGTAGTTCTTTAACTTTAACAACCATTATTGTCGCTAATTTGAACATTGCTACAATACATATCAATCTTATGAATGTGAACAGTAGACTCGGGTACAGAATTAAGCAGTGATTGGTAATGATGAAGCCACACATTTCTGACATTTTCAGCTCCGCAGGCACCTCCAACATTACTGGGGTTAGATAATCTGGCATTATTTGCTTGTTTGATGTCCTTCCAAATGTTTTATACCGAGTTGAGAGCAAAACGTGGTGCACACGCGCTTCTTCTGCGTGACTATCATTTCCTTGTCACTTCTGTTCCCGAAAAATAGATTAGACCAGTTGTTGCTTCTATAGACGTTAGTGCAGTTTCGTGAGTACCCTTGTGACGTGGTCCCATATAACCGGCGATCAGCTGCATATGTTTGTATCGTCAATCTTCGCTATACGAGTGAGTCCATTAATACTAGGCTACGCGGCAGATATTATCTGCGCGTCTGTCATTTCCTTGTCACTTGTGTTCTCGAGAAATCGATTAAACAAGTTAGACGTAATGCACAAAGGCGCAAAAAGGCACGTGTCACCGAGCTACGCTGCTTCATCATATAGCTGTTTAGCGGGCCAGGTTTGCAGTCTATTTGCTTACCACATGACCAGTCAAGGAACTTATGTATACTGTCACACAAACACGTTTTGGTAACATAATCAGAACATTGGCGAGCAATCCTCTCATGTACCGCGAAAGAATAATATGTGACAATAACTATCTTACAGGCGAGCTGTAGCCAGGTCAACTATTATTGTCTATGTCAGGGTCATGTGGTCTGGCGCGGTGTATGCCAATTGGGAACGTCTATCTTGACACGCACATGTTTATACAAGTGGATCTGAGCCAACCACGAGAGTTTCTTACGTTTGTGAATTGTCTTATGTGTTTGAATTATGTGTTCAAAACGTGCTACGACATAAGATATAAAACAAAAACGACGCAAGAACTGATCGTGTCAAATTATACCTTTTATATTTGTTTGTGTGAGCAAATAACACGACAAAGGCGGTACTTGCGCAATGTACTCGTTGATATGCTACTAATCCTCAGTAGGAGTCATTGTGAAGTCAGATTAGCATTTCAAAAGTAACGGATGTTTCATAAAGATGCAGACACGTTTCCCCGTGTCTCGGTGGAAGATTATCGTCGAAAATTTGGATCATATCTGATAGGTTCCAACTTTTCAGATGATGCTGACAGGTATAATTTCCATCAATTCAATTCAATTCACTTTAATATCCTTAAGAGGATATTCATTGTACAGCTCATGATCACATCTAAATATATAAGAAAAAAAGATTGTCACAAAATACAAATTAAATTAAATATGTAACCATACAAAAAGCAAATCCGTTGGCATCAATATCACTTGTTTCATATTATAATTGCAACAGGCACAAAACAGCTGCTGTAGCGAGCTGTTTTGCATTTTACGCATCGATATCTTCTTCAAGACGGAAGAACATCAAACTATGTAAAGAGCGGGTGATCAGACTCAGCAGCGACAGCACGAGCTTTCTTAGGGATTGCATGATCGATCATTTGGCGGCATTCGTGTAAGTAAACCAATCATCTTGGCAGCACCGTGTGAGATTTTTAAAATCCTGGTACGGTACCCACGGAAAGAGCAGGTACTGCAATACATTATGAGAGGCTCAATGATGCTACGGTACAGACATAGAAGAGGTTTTGGGGTCAACGCTGAAAGCTCGCAATTTTCGAAGAACGTGAAGTCACTGCTGAGACTTTTACCTTTCCATCAAAGTCAAAGGAAGCCTACAAATACAACGTGAAACAAATACTTACATGTAACCTTGCTGCGTTAGGTAAAACGTACGACGGTGAAGTATAACCTCTGCTGTGCATCAACGAAAGGCCTAGTTGTTTAAATACCTTTTGTTTAAATACCTTCTTTCGAGCATCGGGTTTAACTGAGTGGGTATGCATGTAAACATTTTGCGCATGCATACAAGCACGATTTCCTCCCCAGTCGCTGCATTCCAGGAGTCTCAATAAACTAATTTGCATAGCAACGTGATTCTGTTTCAAGGATACTGCGCAGCACGATACAAATGTCAGGATAAAACACTCGGACATCAAGGAAGTTAAGTGCGTTTACAGTAAGAAAGAGTGCGTTCTGAGCGTCTGGGTATGCGAGCATTTCTCGAGAAGCGTGACTAGTGTTGACTTCACACAATCTAGACGATACACCTTTGATCCCACTCAAAAACGCCCATTCTGACGCTCGAGTGCCATGTCTTATTTTGGATTTCAGATGATCCAATGACAAAGCTGAAAAGGTCTCATGGAAAATTCTAATCTCTCCATACACGTTGTCGAGAAAGTTGTTCGACAACACACGAAGAGGTCGAAATGTTCTTCAATGTCAACGAGCACAAACATCCACACTCACCCACACACACAAACTCACATATCGCATGTTAAGTATACATTTCGCTAGCAGGTGGATCCATAGTGTGTTATTACTTATTATAAAGACACTAATGTCGGTTCCACGTATCAGCATCATCATGTATTCACGTCATCGTGATCTTGAATACATGATTTTTGGTTTGTGTACTCAAATATCAAAAGAACGGAAATTTTGAAGAGTGTTATATAATTATGTTAACCATGACAAGTTCAACAACGTAGGCGAGACCGTAGCTATAGATGTCTAATGTAGGAACCAATTAAATGAAGTACTTGATATACATTGACACACCATTAATCATCGTGATAACAAAGTCTCGCGTCACCCTCTTGACCCTGACATACGTAAGACACAATGTGCAGAATGTCGCTTAATTGCACTTGGTCCCAGGCTTTATATTAGTTTGTCTTGACCCTGAGAACGACGCTCTATTTCAAGGAGCGAATCTTAGAAATCCTCGTTATTATGTGCCCGCCTAATATTCCCAGGAGCCACAGTTAAAAAAAGCGAATAATATAATTGATTACTTTAGCAACTGACAAATAAACGCCTGGATACGTGAATATGTTAATGTTTCTTGTGCTCTGCATTGCGCCAGATACACAAACTCAAATATATGTAACAAAGAACAACCAACGTTGTGTTGTACTATTAGTCAGTACTGTGTTAACGTGATGTAATCGTTATACCGTTACAACTGGCGCTCTTCAAGAAGTATCAATCTAAAGCCAAAATAATAGGTTATTAGCCCTTTTGGCCTCTATCCATATTCAGGTCACGAGACTAGGAGCATGATGTCAATCGGTTCATCTGTCGTAATTGGTAATATAACTGATATTGATTAAATAAATTGGCATAAGAAGAACAAATGATGTATAATTTGTAAGAATGTTTAATATTGCTTGATGAACACGACTAATTCACTCATTCAGCGTCGCTCCTTCGTATAAAATAGACTTTCGAAGAAGACACTTTCAAATTAAACGAAAACATCGGAACATATTAAAATAATTCTGCCTCTGTTTGTAATGTATCTATGCCACATTGCAGTGTGGCCTTGTTTGGAAATCCCACATTCTAACCACTCGGCTACCGCGCCCACAATATACTGCCGGTGGTAAGAAGACAGAGAACACGATTGCCTGAGTGTGTCGGACTGTTGTCACACCAAACTTCAACTTCATGCGACAGTCGACCCACAATGTTGGTCTTGCGTGCACCTGATGTTCGCACGTGATACTATGATTGTTGCCGCCGAAAATGCGAAATGTAAACATACTGGACGAAACTGCCGTTTATCAAGAGGGAAGTAATACTTTAATCAGGAAGATCAGGCGTATATGGCTTATTGTTTCTCTGCGGGCGGGTTACTCCTTGAAGTGTCAACAGAGAACTTCGAACGTTTCGGTCGCCGTGCATTTGCCTGTGGAACAAACTCCCACGGAATATGCGCTGAATATGCGCTACAACGGCGATCTAGCACAATTTGAGAAATAATTAAAAACAAATTAATTTTGTACAAAACTAGTTTTACACAACGAATTATATATCTAAGCTTAATTTATTATTATTATTGTTATATATATATATATATATATATATATATATATATATATATATATATATATAACAATAATAATAATAATAATAAGTTAAGCTTAGATATATAATTCGTATATATATATATATATATATGTATTTACAGATTTTAATTTAAAAAAATGATTATTAGACTATGAAATACTGCAGTGATGATTAATAAACATAAATAAGATTAATATATATATATATATATATTATATTAAAATCTGTAAATACACATATGACATAATTTATGCATAACGGATTCCTTTTTTTATTACAGCATAGCACTACGTTATACTATCATCATTATTTAATCAGTATACGCGGATTTATTATCACAACGTTTAGCTATTTACATGCATGTACACTCCCGTGAATGGGACACCCGTCCCGGATTTGATGGTGTTAAAATAAAGTGTTATTGTTTTATTATTATTATTATTATTTATTTGATTATCTACTTTCTCCTATCTCCAGTATGAAGCTAAACACTATGGATTGGTATGGTTTCATCGACTATATGTGATATGTTTGCTTCACAAGGTATGCTGACGACATACGATTCCTTCCGATGTAAGTGGTATATGCTCGGTGTTGTCTATACATGCTAGGTACGAAAGCGAAACAAATGTCATAGCAGCATGAAATGTGTACCATGGTTGTAATATTTCCACATGACGAACCTAGCGGAGTGTTTTGTATGCCACGAGTGAAGTCATGTCGTGCAATGCTTAGCTTTCAAAAAAAGTTTAATGATTGTCAATAGTGAACTTAATTTACTAGATGGATGTGAAATGTGTGTGCCGATAAATATATTGTTTATATATTGTGACGACGTCACGTGTAGTGTTTGGAGAGTTAGCTGGCGTATAACTGACACACACACGCACACGCATACATACACACACACTCACACACACTCACATACACATAAACACACATTGCACACACATACACACATCACATACACACACTCACATACACACAAACACACACAAACACATATATACACGTCACATATATAAACACACACACACACATATATATATATATATATATATATATATATATATATATATATATATATATATATATATATATATATATATACATACACCACACACACGCACGCACATACACACACATGTACCAAACAAACACACATACACACACCCACACACGTACACATACATATACACACATATGCACACACACACACACACACACACACACACACACACACACACACACACACACACACACACACACACACACACACACACACACTTGAGTGGCCAGTCTCCTCTTTGTGAAAACCATCTTAATCTGTCCAGTGCCACATAAACCAGTTCCTTTTGAGCTTAACGACAACCTCCTATTGGCGCTAGCATATGTAATTGTGAAGTGCTTTGAACTTGTAGAACTCACGAGACTCTTGTTAGAAGTGGTCAGTTCACTGGAAGTTCTGGATCCCACGCAGTCGGCATAAAGTGGTGGAACCGCTAGACAGAACATGCACTGCTCCGTGGTGCATACACTTATCACGAGAAACCTCGTTAGTGTGTACTCATCTTATCCGCGGACCTTTCTTCTGACTGGGCCCAATGGCTCAGGGGTAGAGCTTCGGACTCTCAACTAAGAGGACGCGCGTTAAAACCTTTGGCAAGTGTATTTACTGTACATTGCTCCAGTTCGCTGATCTGTATAAATGAGTACCTGACTACAGTCAGTGGTGGATATGTGTACGAATATTAATTGTAGCATATGGCTGGATGCTTCCTAGAGAAAACGACCGAGATGGTGACTGAGTGAACAGATCTGTCAAGGAAGTAAAATGTAAAGCGTTTTGAACGGTCCTGAGGACTGGATACTGCGCTACATAAGAACTTGCCTTTACCTTTAATAGCACACAACCAAACATTCTGCGCAATAAATTAATTGCTTTAACATTAGATCAACCCCAAATTATCTCGCGAGTTGTGGGTCTTCAGTACAGGAGATATATGTATGTGAAAGAAATATCATCCATCAGACCCCAGGAATGCTCGTCACTTCAGCAATGTTCCCCCTGTACACTTATGATCTGAGTGGGTCAGATTAGAATGATGTGAACATTGCATCTGCAGATAACACTGCCTTGCAGAATTGATCGAAGTGTGGAACATTTTGAATCAGAAGTTGTGAAAATACATGACTGGAGTGACGAATATGCTGTACTGTTGAATATTCTTGAAACAAAACATCGAGCTTATGATTGACATTCTGAGGAATGCTAAATTTGTGAGACTTCTATAAAACAAATATATCAATGATTGACTTTTAATACGTGTGTCCAGTTATATAGTTATACTTTGGGATCAATCTTGACAACTCCCTCAATTTTGGAACACACAAACAGATGGTAAAATGTGGAAAGTGATATTTAAACGATGTTTTTCCATTTTCGCAAAACGTCTTTTCGTCATCGGCATTCATTTGTATGTGTCCGCTTATGTTTGAAGGGGGAGGTGTTTGTTTAGATTGCGGAATCACATGCAAAATATAATTGTTATGTGGTGTTGTTGTTTAATGAAGTGTTTATCTGTATATGTGAAGTCTTTCAAATGTTATTATGCAAATATCTTTATTTGTCCCTTGTTTTTCAAAGTAATGTTATGGCCTTTGGTGGTCTGGCTATTTTAGAAGGCATGGTATGACCAGTTGTAACATTTACATTGCTGGTTAATTGATGCAGAAAAAAAAATTCTTGAAGAGGGTGGGTATGTTTAATATTGTTCTTCTAGCGCTATTGTCCGAGTCTGAAGTCTGTTAGGACACCGATCGACGCCGCTTCGTGTGGGATCCTGTTCCAGAATCGGATGGCTGAAAGGTGAGGTAAGTGGCGAAGAATGTCCTTCCTGGATCGTCCAGCGGAAGACACAACTTGTGCTGTCGACATTGTTCATCTTCTGTGTACCTTCAACTCGTCTGAGTTCGCAAGGGGAGTTTATTAGTCTGGCTTTGTTGGCAGTTCTCTTATATTGCAGTGTTTCACTACTTGTAGCGACAAGCATCCAAATATGTGTATCTGTTGACCTGGACAACTATTTTGTCTTGGTGTGTGACGTTTATATTCATACGTTTGCCTTCATTGGAAACAATCGCATTGTGCTGTGAAGTGTTCCTTGTAAAAGGTGTGTAGGAGTGATATCTATTATCACACTAAAATCATAAGGTCCGCCCAGGGCCCACAATCCTAAACCTGGCGCGGTTTACAAGTTTCAAAAGCAGACATTAAAACCACCACCACGGCGTTGTCTTATTCTTTTCGGCCTCTCTCTCCTCTCTCTCCTCTCTCTCCTCTTTTTCTTTCTCCTGCGCCCGCAGCTTCTCTAAGAACTTCGTACAAAGTTTCTTAGCGGACTTTCCCTTCTCTCTGGGAATCACATGCATCTTCCAGAATTTCCCGCTACAGCAGGAGTAGACACAAGGGTTGATGTACCGTTCACCACAGCACTTCATTCCTTCGGTATAGTTGTATATCGTGGCTTGACAACAACGTTGTGTGTCGTGGTCGTAGTTAATACCGCCGCAAGCTAGAACACGATTAGCAGATGTGCATAACATCATCGTACGAAGTACGGAACCGATCTCAGATAACAGTTAACAAATATTGTATGAATAAACGTCGCAAAACAAGAATCAGCAGGATTGTACATCGTCATCGTACGAATCACCTGAAACAACATTGTACATATTAATATTCCATTATTGTACGAATCACGTGGGTACACCAAGGCAAGAGTTAAAATATGTGTACATCATCTTCTTTGTTTAGCACACGTGAAACTAGAGTTACGTATTTATACGTTGCATAGTGCACTGACAATAAGATACTGAACAATTGAACTATTTGTATGTTTACACTATGCGAATCACCTGAGCATACTGAAAGAGGAATTGAAATATGTGTACACCGTCATGGCGAGACTGAAAACATATTGAACTGAGCACGACACATCTGAAAACAAATTAATATATATGTTTTCGTCACAATACGAATAACCACCGCACGCTGATAGACGATTAACAGTCCACGTCCTCGTCATGTGGATTACTGAAATATCCTGAAAATATAATTAACATATAATTAACATTGTCATTGCATACATCATTGGAGCTTACTTAAATAAGATTTAAAAGGGTTTAACATCATCGCCTAATATAACAGGATTGTTTAGGACACTTTTGTTTTCGAGTCCAAAATGTAAAATGGTTCTTTGCGAATATAAAACATATCGTATTGTAAAATTAAATTGTTTACTAATACAACTATTTCATGTAACTGTGTGACATCATTTCATTAGAATTATATTTAAATAATTTCTAATGGCACTAATAATATATCGAAAAAAGAATCCGTTTCGTGATCCAAATAACTCCTCGCTAAGTGGAGTTTCTAGTTTGGGATCGATCCGCCTAAGGAATCCGTGTCCGGCATTGTCATTAATCATTAATCATTAATAAAACATAACAATAGATAAAGGCATATAATTACAAGAAATAATTATATTAACTGGAATATATTCAATACAATGACTTTAAATACCTAAAACATCCCTTGTCATTATAATTTGGTACACGAAAGAATCCTTTTAACTGGACGTATTCGACGTTCGAAACAACGGCAAGAGGAAAACGAAATGTTTTGGTTGAGGGATCAAATGTCTAGTCACGATAACACTTCGCTCCAAATTCACGAATGTTGTGTGACCTAGATTTATGTTGCGTGGTAACCTTTTGGTTTATGCGAGTAAGGAACAGTTGACTGATATGTTCTAGCGAACGAATAGTTAACGTGCACTAATATTATAATATAGTATGATACGATACGATAAGCCTGCCAGAATGTTTAAAACAGCCAAGTTAACATTCCAAGGTCTCTATCGCTATGATTTATATTTCATTCCCGAAACGGATGCTACGGCACGGGGGGTAACAACTATTTCTAAAGCGATCTGTCGTTGTATATATCTGTTAGAGAGGTGAGTTCATTGCCGACACTTTTGGAAGCTGTTTTCACCCCTCTTCAAGCCTGCTTCTCTGACACGGGCTGATGCCGCCGAACCACACACATATTGAGAATACAAGAATACTCTCAATAGCAGAACGATAGAACTGAACAAGAATCTACCTCCTCAGCCCGAACCTTTTTAGTGTGCATGCGTGCGTGTGTGCGTTCGTGCATGTGCGTGTCTATGTGTCTCTCTGTATAAATCTTTATGTCGGTGTCATTGCATTTATATTTGAACGCGTAGCTGTCTTGCACAGCAGTACGATATTGCCAAAATGTGAATTGGTTGCGAAAGAAACTTGAATTGTGGTGACGCATACCAACGTTTTCAGTGACTACACCAACAATGGCGGAACTACGTACCTGACTTTGGCATAAACCAGGCCGTCGAATGCTGCGCTACCAACCACAGTAGTAGGCATAACGTTGGCGTTCTCGTAATCGCCCTGAAACATAACAAATTGACTGACATTAAAGTGCCCCATGCGCAATGCCATCACTAACTGTTTCCCCATGCATATTATTGTTAGCGAATGATATCACTTTAGAGGGGAGGTAAAGTACGGAAGCCCGTTGGTGCCACGGTAAATGAATATTTTTCTGATAACCGCCACTTAATTATCTGGCGGCCGCCAGATAATTATATGGCGGCCTCGCTTAATAATTATCTGTCGGCCGCCATATAATTAAGTGGCGGCCGCCGGATAATTAAGTGGCGGCTATCAAAAAAATATTCTTTCACCGTGGCACCAACGGACTTCCGTAGTTAAGAGATAAGATAATAGCAGAATGTTGAAATAGGCCAGTCTAGTGGGAAAATGGAAGATGAAAAATAGGAAAGAGAGCAGATGCCCAGAACATTGAGGGGAAAAGGAGGCGAGGAAGACCAAGATTGCGATGGCAGGACTGCGTTAAGAGAGGCATAGAAAGAGTGGGGAGGAATGAAAAACAACAGCAAAAGACACAAGGAAGTGGATAGCGCAGATAGAGAACGTAGTGAGACAACAGTGGCGAAGGACAAGGGGGAGAAAGGGAAAGCACGGCCAACCTCACCCATGAGACAGGGATGCCAAGAAACACATGAAATGTTATGTTTCTTTCTGCGCAGCGCTGTGGCGCAATGCGCGGTGGAGCAGTGAATGGAACGCCGATGTTTCAATCGCAAGTTGCTCTAGTTCACTCTGCTAAAATAGTATATACTTGGCTGTAGATAGCAGTGACTGTTTGTGTACGGATTAGCGTTCGGTATTAATGACAGCGTGGCTTAAATAATCCCAAATAAATATATATGATTTCAATAGGTCTGCCAGAGAATAAGGGTAACGCGGTTAAGACAGTTATATCTATATAAGAACGTACCTTTATTTTACTACAGCACACAGACAACGGTGTGTTTTATGGGATTACTCCAGCATTGGAATGTGTATCCGTCATACACATTCGATAACATCTCTCTCGACTTGTTAAGTGAAGAAAAATAGACACACAGGTGACCTGAAGTTAATCACAACCAGTGCTAGCCGAGGAAGCCGTCTTGGAATTACCGTAGGACAAATGCTGACGAGAAACTAACGAGAACATTATATTCTATTCGTACGGCTGTGTTGTCGATTTATAAAAGATACATAAGAAAATACTGTCTGTGCAGGTGTCGGGTTTGAATTTTGGCTCACCGAATCAAGTTAATTTTAACAATAAAACATTTCGACGTTAGTTTGTGAAACGCTGGATGTCTATCACGTTATGTTATACATTGGTATTCATGGTGTAGACGCCTGTCTTACAGACATCCGGTTTCTGATTTAGCATAGTCATTGTGTTACTTGTTAATAGCACATGTAGAAGTAATGCTGTCTGGTATAGCCGAAATAGCTGTTCAGTAATTTTTGGGACACATCGCATTCTGGCCGCATCAAACAAGATTTTTACTGGCGATGTCAGCACGATGGTTGGAGGTCATGGAGGCAGGTGCAAACATGACTACCATGGAGCAATAGCATGAACCCTTACCCGCGGACGGCGGGGGCGAAATCACAGATACCCTACGTATCCTTTCCAAGGTCGTACACGAACCCTTTATTTTGTAGCGGCCGGTGTGCGAAGAAAAGCCTGAACTGTAAAACCCATTACAATTTCTAAGATTATGATTATGAACGTTTTCTGTTAGTTTAAGCATAGAAGTCAAGTTGTCTGGGAGTTGATCATTAACGGATTTATACATAAAAATCCCTAATTGATGTTTATATATATCACTTAATGTTAACAGTTTTAATTTAGAAAATAATGGGTCTGTATGTCTTCAGGGTTTTCACTTTTGTATAACGGAATGACTTTAGCAATCTTCAACTTTCTTGGAACAATACCCATAGTGAATGAACTATTGAAGATGTGAGCTAGTTGATTTGCAATTTGTGGAATAACATGTTGAATAATGTTAGGGTCAATGTTGTCATAACCTCCAGACTTTTTGGAATTGTTACTATGCACTATGTTAATTATTTCAGTGGGACAGTGGTGTACAGAAAAAGTTAGCTGGATTGTTATTTATATAATGTGTAGGGTCATGTGCTGTTTGAGTTAGTTTTGCATTAAGATTTTGGCCTATATTTGTAAAGTATTTATTGAATTCATTCACTATATCGTTTTTATCTGTACAACAGTTTCCTTCTGTTGTTATAAATTTATTGTAAACTGCAGATGTTTTTTAGTGCATTTTAGAACTTCATTAATGGTATTCCATGTTTTTTGCAGTCATTTTTATATAGGTCAAATTTATTTTTAAAGTATGACTTTTTGGAAGTTCTTATTACATGTGTCACTTTATTTTTAAATCTTTTATAAATATGTTCATTTTCAATTGTCGGGTTACATTTGTATTTTTGTATAGGCGGTTTTTTTCCTTTGTGGATGTTACAATACCTTTAGTGAGCCAATCATTAGTTTGCGGTCTTATTTTGATTTTTTTCCATGGTAGGCATTCATTAATATGGGAATTTAGTATTCCAATGAATGTATCATACGAAGAGTTAGGGTTTGTGTCATTATATACCTCTTCCCAGTTTGCATTTTGTTATTTTGCATTTAATTTAGCAATGTTATTTGCATTGTTTGCACGTTTGAATGTATATTTATTTTTTGGGTAATTTGTTAAGCCTATATTATAGAAATTAAATATTGGGAAGTGATCTGATATATCATCATATAGAATGCCCGATTTAATGGGATACTCATGAATGTTAGATATGATATTGTCTATGAGAGTTGCTGATTGTTGAGCGATTCTGGTTGGTTTGCTAATTGTTGGATAGAACATATTTGCAAACATATTATGAACAAACTCTGCTGTTAAATTATTAGTGTCATTTGTTAATAGGTCAATATTAAAGTCAGCCATAAGTATGCATTTCTTTCTTTCATTCGAGATAATTCTTAGTAGATCATTAAAATGTACATTAAAAATGTTTATGTTTGTGTCAGGAGGTCTGTAAATGGTTCCAATAATAACACATACATTATTAATTTCAATTTCTATAAATATTTATTCAAATGAATAATTGTCAGAGTTTATACTTAAATAATTTTTTTCTTAAAGTATAATCTATTTGAAACGTACATACCAACTCCTCCACCTCTTTTATTTGTTCTCGGATTTGACAGTAATATGTAATCAGGTATGTCATAAATATCAGTATTTTCCATGTCCTTTAACCAGGTCTCGGTTAATCCAATACAGTCAAAATTGAAATTTAAAGATTTTATACTACTTTCAAGTTGGTCAAAATATTTTGATAGGCTTCTGCAATTTATTGATAATGTTGAGAAAGTATTTACTTTACACTGTAATTCTTGTAACTCAGTGTCAGTATAATAAATGCATTCATTCAAGCAGTTTTGTAAATTTGTTAAATGGTCTTCAACTATATCATCGATATTAAAATTGTCATCATTATTTACAGTAGCAGCCATGGCTAAATGAATTTAGTACTACACAAGTGTCATTCATTAGTCATTTCAGCGCTTGCACATTGATCTAACCCTGTCTAGGTCACCATCCGTTTGTATGGTTTCTTTGTTGCCGTTTGTGACCACGCATATGATTCTGCCATCTCTTGTCCATCTTGACGTCACGCCCTCGATCGTTCTCGCCATTCGTAGACGATAAGACCTATGTTTAGTGAGGTTTTCAGTCACGACCCACCTCGAGCCCTTCAGCTTGCGCTTCGCACTGAAGATGGATCTGCGCGTTTCGTAGTCTTTCAATTTCACGATGATCGGTCGTGGCTTGTCGGGTGTAGACCGACCTGTGCCTGTGGCCGCACTTGCGGCCGGCTTGTCGCTGCGATAACCGAGACGGTGGCTCCGGTCGATGTCACTGCTTGTCAGTTTCAAACCCAACTTGTTGTTGCACATCGACAGTACTGCCTCGGTCGTGCTCTTCTGATCCTCTGGGATGCCGTGGACCAGTAGGCAGTTACGCCGGCTGTACTGTTCTTGGGCATCACTGTCGTCGCGTAATGCCTTGTTTGCCGTTTCTAATGACGACACTCGTTGCTCTAGATTACGGACCTTGTCGTTCGTTCGTCCGTTATCGAGGGCACAGGATTCGTACAGTTCCTGTTTTACCTCGTTCATGAGGCCGTTGCTACTAATCGTTTTTGCTAACGTGTCTAAAAATGACGGATTGTCCAACAGCTTTTTCACAATAGCGTCACTCACTACGTCGATGATGGTGTTCATTATATCAGCGTCATTTTTGATGAGACCGGACACGGCAGCCCGCACTTCGCCATTTTGAAAGTTGAGCGACATTGGGGGGTTCATTTCTTCGGCTGCTATGTTTCTCAAATCATCGTTTACCTTCTTATCTTTGTTCCTGTTCTTTGACATCGTCAAAACGCCGAAGAGGTTTTACTGATATATTAGAACCAGTGATTTAAACAAGCGTACTATTTTAATGTATTGAGATATTGAGCTATATAAGAACCTACCATTCTACTTTTACGTTGATCATTTTATATTTATCGCGCATGCACATAAACGTATATAACGCCCGGGAAAATGTAAGCACGACAGCGAATCGAACATGAATGGGCTATTTCCATAGTATTTCGATATAGGGGAAACCCGGGTAAAACGGGATACTCGGGTAATTTGGGAAATATGCACAGAATAGTGCTGCCACAAAACGTATTTTTGCTTCCAGCTAGCGTAGCTGTATCTGCTGACTACTATACAAACCAATTGGTGTGCAGTTCTTCGCGCGGATTGAAACAATCGTTAGTAATCCTTAGCTTTGACCCCTTGCTAAATTGTTTGTTTGACGATCCATCTAAGTTTGCTAAGTAAAAACTTGTCATATTTCAACTTCGAATGTCGTGATGATGTAGTATTAGTTTATGAGTGTTTCAGCGTATAATATTTTTCGTGAGAGTGCGCGATAATTAATGTGTCACAGTTTGATTAAACCATGCCTATTATCATCTACTAATGCGGGCAAAATGGGATCATCCCGTTGTGCAAGTTATGCATGCTATCATTGAAAAAACATTAAAATGCAATTTACTTTGACAATATGCCTGTTTCTGTAGATCGCTTAATTTAACTAGTAGCCCACTAAGCTGCATACAGATGTGAGGTATATGGATTACATAATTATACAGAAATAGTAATCCGCCCAAGGTACGGCAGTCAATTTCACAAAGAAGTATGACATGTTGCGCATACGACCTTACCATATCGCATATATTGGTTATTCTTATTGTAGTTTACTGGTTCTAATATATCAGGTAATTAAAATAACTATTCTGAATATTTAGGACCAGGTCACATTAGCGAATGGCTCAATTAAATATGCATCCCATATTTCCCGGATACAAATCCCATTCTACCCGTGTATGCGGGTAAAATGGGATTTTTTTGGGTAAAACCGGATAGTCCGTATTTATCAAAAAATAGTAATGTCAACAAAAAACAATACCATGCCCTGTTGTGCGTTGGGTGTGTTTGGCCGATACGCAACAAACTGTTAACCTAATGCGCAAAATATAACTGCGACGAATAGCGGAACGTTAACTCTCCCTTATTGCCCGGGGTTCCCCTACTTGTACAACAAGAACTTGGCTTGATGGTATTTTTATTTGTTTGGCTACTATATCATGTTATACTCACATGTTCTCTGTTCTCTTTCTTTTCGTGCGTTCAATGACGAAATGCAATCAGGCCACCTTGCGTCGCGGACGAAAGCCTAAATGTTTAAACAGATACGGAATTCGTAAGTGTGCAATTAACACTGAATAATAATCCCAGTGTGTTCATTTATAGATATCAGGAATGCCACTTGAACATCAGACCCTGCATGTTGGCACGTGTATTATATATCAATGAAGTTTGCTTGAGTGTGTTGATCGACTATCCAGGCCATGTAAGTCTCGCGCTCGAAAACAAGATGGGGGCACTTGGGAGCAGGAAGTCCATTTTTCCATGTTAAAAGATAGGACGTTGTTTTGTTTTTGGTTGTAATAATTGCGATGTTCCCAAATAGCTCCAAACAGCTATATTTTCCGAAGGATAATTACAAGCAGAAGCAGTGTGACACATTGCTGGTAAGAATGATCATGGAAATCAAGCATTTTAATCGATTATTATGGTGGTTGTCATGGCATCGGCGGCAAGGCCTTCTGTTTTGCGATCTTGATAAGTAATGAAGAATGCCATCTTTCGCGCAGCTGTTTTTGGGGAAAATGTGTACATGTATTATGATTGAGTCCATTTAGACACCTTCTCAGATATAACTGCTTAATGAACATTTGTGAAACCACAACGTACAGCAATGCAATATGCAAATTGCGTAAAAGACACATACGGCCTAAAATCGTTCATACTATCTGCGTTACGTAAATCGATATAATATATCGATTTACGTAACGCGGGAAGCGCCTGGTTTTGGCGTGCCACGTCAAATATGTCTATAACTGTGTGGTAAACTCAACATTAAATCGACAATTAAGATAAGAAAGCTATAACACAGGATAGTTATGACCTGATTTTCCTAGTATTCATCAATCGGAAACTACAACTATCATCTGTCGTGAGAATATCATTATTGTGTCCTGTCCCAAATCAGCTCCAGTCGCGCGGAGTCTCGCCATGTATCGTGACACACTCACAGGTGATATTTCTGCTTCACAAGGTCGTCAATACATCCTCGGTACAACAGC
>OZ024854.1:65092553-65122553 GCA_964017155.1 Oasisia sp. SBJ-2009
TTATGTATACGACAGGGATCTATGGTGGTTACGAAGGCGTGACATTAACTAATGGCGGAATTTGGCTACAGGTTTTACTGATTTAATACAACTTTCACATGAATATCAGCATAATTACAAGGGGAATGCAATGTTTCGGTCAATAAACCCATATTTTGTACAAAGGCATACAAGTTGGAATTGAGCCAACAAGTGAAACTGAGACATTAGTACTTACTCTTAATTACAATGCAAATATATAATTCAGTTGATTAATCCACATGACAAGTTAATTGTCTTTGTAAAACTACTTTATTTTGTGAATGCATGCCCACTTCTCTCTTGGCTCCCCTTTGTCCAGGTTGGTGTAACAGTACTGGTGACTTACAACAGGTAGAAGATATAACTACATAATGATTATGTTCTCTGCAGGAAGTCCATCAGACAATTAAACAACAAGTTGTTAAAAATAAGAAAATTCGCAACATAGCATTTTCATGCCTTTATTATTAAAGCCAATAAAGCACCAATACACTAATTTTTTACTATTTCACAACACAGATTTATGTTTTTAATAAGTGAAACATACATACAGAAAAGAATACAAAATTATGAATATGTGCATGATATTTTATTTTAGTTAATACAATATTTACTAATACAGTGTCTGATTGTGTTCATGCTTGGGGGCTGAAGTACTTGTTAGTACTATTAGTATTCGTGGTTAACCGAGAACAAACTATTATTGTCTTTATGCAATAAGTAAACTGGAAAGTATGTTCCGACAATAACATTTTCATCAAGTAGGTAGGTATATAAATAAAAATGAAAACAATCTTATATTAAGAGCTTGAGTCCAAAAGGGTTATGTTTTATTTTTACAATATCCTCATATCAATCACAAATATGACTACTTTCAAAAGTACTCATACTTGTTAGACAACTATCTAGGATAAAATCCTCATTACTCGTACACATGTCACATGACTTTTCCTGGGTACACAGTATAAACAAGATACACGGTTTTAGAGAGCAAGCATATATTGCAACATCTTAATTTTTACTGTTTTATATTCGTATAAGTACATCACTCCAACGAATGTTTTAAAATATTTTTTATGAACAACAATCATGGAATTACAGACATAGCACACTGATATACTGTGAAAGATTGTTCTGTTATGTGTAGTACCAATAAAGTGGTTTAGTCTAGGTAGAGCGAATATTAGTTCTACCAGTATGCGCTGAGCGTCTGTGTGAATAGCCTCTGCCCTTTGGGAAGTGTCGTTGTAACAAGCTTGCATCATAACGGGCTCTGACGTACATTGCGCATGCGCAATGTTCGTTTAGTCGAATCTCGGCCCGGGCATGACGTATGCCGTTGCCACTACGTCACAGCGCGTAAAAAACAGCTAAAAGCGGTCACTGCGTATGCGCGCACATGCGCGATATGCGTTTAGTCGAATCCTGGACTGAGTCGAATCTGAGACCACCACAGCGGCAGCCAGATAATTAAATGGCGGCCGCCAGATAATTAAGTGGCGGCCACTAGATAATTATATGGCGGCTATCAGAAGACTAAAATTCACCATTGCTTCCGTACATTGTCTTGAAGAGGATGGGTATGTTCAACATTGTTCATCTAACGCTATACGCCGAGTTTGAAGTCTGTTAGGGCACCGACCGAGGCCGCTTCGTGTGGGGTCCTGTTCCCGAATCGGATGGCTGAAAGGTGAAGTGGGTGGAGAAGAATGTCTTTCCTGGAGCGTCCAGCGGAAGATATAACTTGTGCTGTCCGCATTGTTAATCTTCTGTGTATCTTCAGCTCGTTTGTGTTTGCAAGGCGAGTTTATTCATTCGTTTGGCTTTGATGTCAGTTCTCTTATATTAGAGTGTTTCAAGGTTTAGATGTCGATTGTCATGTTCTACAACGCTGCTGTCACTTGTTGCGACAAGCGTGGCCAAGTCTGTATATGTCGATTTCTAAAATTATTGTTTTTGTACTGGGTTGTACCTGGCCTTGGTGCGTTTTTTCATATTCAGAAGTGTTGCTTTCAGTGTACTTATTATCACTCTCAGAACTATCTCTTCTGCTACGTGCGTTATGTGATGGACTTTGCTCGTATTTTGCGTATGTCCTTAGCTTATATATTGAGAGGCATGACATGATAACGTGTTTTTATCGCATTGGTGAATCAGACAAACAACTGCTTATTTAATTATTTGCTTTGCACAATACATTTTGGAAAGTGTTAAGCATGCCAATAGTTATGACTCACCAAACTGTTCCTGAATTATGACGTCGTTAATATAAAGCCCTTTGTTCTCAAAGCTTCCACTCTGTCAATGCCAGTGCAATTTACACATTTGAATACATCTTCGTCGCGTGTTAGTGACTCACTGTCGTACACTCCAAAATAATGATCTTTATCCACTACATTGCTCATAGTTTATTATTGCTTCAGTTACAAGTAACGCCAGATTTAGGACAGTGAAGACGGTACAGTTGCCTAACCGGCTCCGAAGTACCAATTCCAACAAAGCTTTGGGATTGACGCCGACTTTATGTGTACCGCATGTGTCTCAATATAGTATGCGAGTTAGTGTTCAAAATGGAAATAATCGCATTGTGCTGTGAAGTGACCATTGTAAAAGGTATTTAGGAGTGATAACTGTAATTATAAGACAATCATACAATCCGCCCAGGGCCCCAAAATCTTAAATATGGCGCGGTTTACTAGTTACAAAAGCGTACTTTAAAAACTCCACCACGGCTTTTTGTTATTCTTTTCAGCCTCTCGCCCTTCTCGCAGCTTCTCTCTCAACTCTCTACAACTTTCCTCTTTAGACTTTCCCTCCTCTCTGGGAACCAGACGCATGACCCAAAGTTTCCAGCGACAGCAATAGTTGACCATTGGGTCGGTGTACAAGAGACCGCAGCACTGCCACCCCGGCATCAAGGAGTGTAGTCGTCCACGACAGCAGACCTGCACGTCGTCATCGTACGATTCACCGCCGCAAGCTAGAACACGATTAGCAGATTGTACAACATCATCGTACGATGCACGGAACCGATTTCAAACATTATATCGTATGATTAAACGTCGCAAACAACAGTCAGCAGGTGTGTACATCGTCATCGTACGAATCACCTGAAACAAGATTTAACATGTTTATATTTCGTTATTGTACGATGTACCCGAGTGTATTAAGACAAGAGTTAAAATATGCGTACATCATATTTGTATAGCGCACGTGAAACTAGAGTTAACATAATTATACGTTGTCATAATTGAACTGACAGTGAGATTCTGAACGATTGTACTATAGGCGAATCACCTGCGCTTACTGAAACAGGGTTTGACATATTTGTATAGTATCACTGTGAGACTCACCGAAACATTCTGAAAAAATATTGAACTGAATACACACATCTGAAACGAGATTTAATATATATGTATTCGTCACAATACGAATAACCACCGCACGCTGAAAGACGATTAACTGTGCACGTCCTCGTCGTGTGAATTACTGGAACATACTGAAATACAAATTAACATATTTCTACATTGTCATTGCACACATTATCGGACCTTACTTAACCAGATTTAACATGGTTGGTCATCATCGTCGAATATAACATATTGTCTTAGGACACGAAATCGATTATTTCGTGCGTGCATGCATGCGTGCTTGCGTGCGTGCATGTGCGTGTCTGTGTGTCTCTGTATAAATGTTTACGTCAGTATCATTTCATTCTATACTGGAACGCGTAGCTGTCTTGCACAGCAGTACGATATGGCCAATGTGAATTGGTTGTGAAAGAAACCTGATTTGTTGTAACGTATATGAACGTTTTCAGTGACTACACCAACACTGGCGGGACCACGTACCTTGAAGTGCCATCAACCACGCCGTTGAATGCTGCGCCACCAACAACAGTAGTAGGCATAACGTTGGCGTTCTCGTACTCGCCCTGAAAACATAACAAATTGGTTGTCATTAACGTGACCCTTGTGTAATGCCACCACTAACTGTTTCCACATGCATACTATTGTCAGCGAATGGTATCACTTTGAAAGGGAGATTAAGAGAGCTGATAAGAGCAGAATGTTGAAATAGGCTGGTCTAGTGGAAAGTATTGAATATTTAAAACTAGCAAAGAGAGCAGATGCCCAGAACATTGAGGGAAAAAGGAGGCGAGGAAGACCAAGATTGCGATGGGAGAACTGCATTAAGAGAGGCCTAGAAAGAGTGGGGAGAAATGGAGAACAACATCCAGAGATACGAGGTGCTGTGAGATAGAAGTGACGAAGAACAAAGAGAAGACCTGGAAACGACGGTCACCCTCACCCAGGAGACAGGGTGCCAAGAAGAGAACACAAACAATTCTTCAAACTCATGAAATGTTGCGTTTCCTTCTGTTCCGCGCAGCGCTGTGGCGCAATGCGCGGTGGAGCAGTGGGTGGAACGCCGACATCTCAATCGAGGGCAAGTTCAGTCCCCCTACGTTGCTCCAGTTCACTCTGCTAAAATGGTATGTACTTGGCTGTATATAGCAGTGATTGTTTGTGTACGGATAAGCGTCGGGCATTAATTGCAGCGGGGCTTAAATAATCCCAGATAAATAGATATGATCTCAATAACAGGGCTGCCACAGATTAATGGTAACGCGGTTAAGGCAGTTATATCTATATAAGAACGTACCTTTATTTTACTGCAGCACACAGACAACGGTGTGTTTTGTGGGATTAATCCAGCATTGGAATGTGTATCCGTCATACACATTCGTTAGCGTATGGCCCGATTTATTAAGTGGAGACAAATAGACACACAGGTGGCCTGGAATTAACCACAACCTGTGCAACCCGAGAAAGCCGTCTTGCAAATTGCTGCAGGACAAATGCTGACGAGCAATATAATGGAATCATAGTTTATTGTTAGTGTTTACGTAAATATATTCGAAACAAACGAAGTAAACGACCGATTAGTTTATTGTTGCGTACAGAAAACAGGGCGCTAGTAAAGTTTAGTTCTGAAAACGGCAGCATGTGGCTATTTCGCGAAAATAAACAAAAAACCTACGCCAAATTGTCGAAATGTGATTTTAATTATTAGTGACGTTATCAGTATAATTGTGTTGCCTGGACGATGGAGATTTGTTTGACCTATTGTTGACATCAGTTATTAGTTTGATACGAGTACAACGTCGTACCTGACAGGTTTCCTACTATCGCTCAGTAAAGGTGAAGACATATGGCGTTAATTGATGTGTCATCTGGTAAATATTCAACCCAACGCCAACATAGGTTTGATATAATTCATGCATATTTGACAAGTCTCATCAGCAGATCATATTACATATAGACAGTTGCATGTCAAAAACATATTTTAATAATAATAGCCTGCATTACCCAGGCTGGGACTACAATGAATCTATAGCATAGGTTAAACAAAACATATTGGGAGAACTATTCTATTCAATTAATCAATTACTGGTCATACAAATTATAATTTAAAATGGGTAAAGATTATGTTAAAGCAATGTTTGAATCATTGCAGCGCAACAAGAGTAGAGTAGATTGTTTTTGAATTGTTTGACCTTGTTATAAAAGCTTCTCTTTCAACATTTGCTTCATTGTTAATTTTATTTTATTACATTAATAGTTGATGTTGGTGTGTAAATACGCTGCACCTTTCCAAGGTCGCACACGAACCCATTATTTTGTAGTAGCGATGTAGCGTTAATATTTTCCGGGGGTCATTAACTATACGGGTAACGTTTCTGCGCAGTCAGTCGTTGTGGTTAGCTACCATTAAGTACGTTAATGTTTCCCGGTGAATTTCATATTAAATACAACTTTTGTCTTACATATCGGCCATCATGAGCAAAAGGACGTGTATAATCTTTCAGCAATGTCATTTGTTGCAATTTAATACCAAGCATATTTTAAGCAACTCTCTTCTCAATAACCACCACCATAGACCATAAATACGTTGCATTTCGCTGCTTGTTGTGAAAGTGTTTGAACATTCCAGAGGGCTGGACACTGAGCTATATAAGAACTTACCTATTTACTTTTACGTTGACAATGTTATATTTATCGCGCATGCGCAGAGACGTCACCCGGATAGTTGACAACGTCCGGGTTAGTGTAAGCGCGACAGCGAGTCGAACGGAAAGGGATGTAGTATTTAGATGTACTTGTACAAAAACAGAATGTGGCTTGATGGTTTATAGTTGTGTTAGATAAAGAACTGTGTACACCACCAATCGCACTGAGAAGAGCTCGTTATGCTTAACCAATTTCCAATAACGAAATAAAACTAACAAAAATGCACCTGCAAGTAATATCTATGCTAAAATAGATGTTACAAATAATACATTGACCTATACTAACACTACCCAAGCTCGATAATAATATAGCCACACATGAGTAACACAACGTTCTGAGTTAACATGAAACGAAGAACGGTGAGATTGTGGAAGACAGTGGGGATGTAAAGGTGACACATGGCAATAAAAACTGTTGTCTGGCCAACTGTCAGGCAATTGGACATTCCGGAAATTAAACTGGTATATAATAATAGGCCTTCCTCAGTGGTGCATGGGTTGAGTGGCGGTGGTGTCGGGTGGTGTGGAGCTGCACCACACCACACGGATAATGAATACTTCGCACGGGCGGCGGCAACGCGAATTACTAATCGATATTGGACACAGAGAATGTGGAGCCTTCAGACCAATCCCTCTTTCTGCTGTTTGGAATACCGGTAACTGTAAGCTGACAGTGACGCTGCTTGAACAATGGAGAACCAACCCACGTTATCGAATAGAGGCACTTGTACAGGAAATGTTAAGTTCAGACCGGGTTTGCATTGATACAGGGGTATAACTCAGAACATATATCTTTCATATCTTATTTAACCATTCTTACACACATAATTTAAGTTAGCATGTTCACATAAATACACAATTTGACGTACAAGAAACTTGTGTATTTGTTTGGCTACTATATAATGTTATACTCACATGTTGCCCTGTTCCGTTTCTTGTCGTGCGTTCGACGGCGAAATGCAATCAGGCCGCTTTGCGTCGCGGATGAAAGCCTACATGTTTAGAGAGTTAGGGAATTCGTAAGTATGCATGTATTAGCAGCGTGCTAATAACAATATTATGTACGTGCAAACAGGAAGCGTCTGATGTTCAAGTGGCATTCATGATGTGTAGGGTTATATTTGCTCTGTTCTTGAAATACATAAACACCCCATCGCGTGATTACGCTCATACAATTACATACTAATACAATTGAACACATTACAAGGCGTACAATACGATTTATCAGTTTAACATATATTGTAAAAGGATTCTTCTACAAACAATATGAACGTTTATAGTAACGTTGGTAATACTAATAACGATCAGTCGATTTATTACTTATATATAAACTATACGGTGATGTATTAATATGTATTCAAAATATACAACAAAGTATGTGTAATATTCTAGTCAACATTGTATTTATGTATTATAAGAAATTATTTAAGACATTTATTAGTGAATGCAAATAATATTCTTAATGGCGTTTCCATTCAACGCAACTACATATTGTTTTTATTATAGTGTAGTGTTGATGTATGCCAGCAATTAGTTACTGTGTCTATATTAATTTTGATGTGTCACATAAGAAATTATGTGAAATCCTATGGCTAGCATATCGATTTGGTATGCCCATAGATATAAATAGAACACGCCAGTACAACAAGATTGCTTGGCCGCTATCAGTTGACACATGATACGTTGAAGTCAACATGGGCTGGTGGCAGCCAGGCTATAGCACGGTAGAAAGGCCACTGCAGTCCCTGTATATACATAGGACTGCACCAAGTTCTCTACATAATTATCACGTTATTTATTTACTGACATCAGTTAACCAGTGTTGTTTAATTGTTTAAAATGTGTTCAAACAGTTGCCTCTCTGATATGCCAGTATGAAACAAATCAACAGGCTTATACTTAGTATACAGTGTCTCGCTGTGTGAGGGGTGAGTACAGCTTAGTACTATTTAATTTGTTGTTCTACCACATCCACAATTGTTGTGGTGTTTTACAAAAAAGTCATTTAAAAATCAACAAACTGAAGTCCGTGCTCCAAAGACATTGGAGAGAACACCCACACCTATATAATTAATTACAATTTTACAGATTAAAAAAACAGACCATGCAAAGTGGATGAGAGAATAGGGAAAACAACAACAAAACAGAGCTGCCAACATTACTAACAACAACAGTAGTAGAAAAGGTTGAAAAGTAGTAAAATTAAGATAGTGTCAATAGTAGTAACAATAATAAAATAAAATTAGACAAACTACAACAAAACAGCACGGATGTCATGGTAACAGGTTTCCTTAAAATGACAACAGTTTCCCTTTCACTTTGCTCGGCATTCAGGTCTTTTCTTTTCATCTGGGAATCTGCAATAAATAATTAGTAGTCATAAAATAGTACCATATTATAATTAGGCTATTAGATTAATATAAAAGATGTCACTCACACTACGACTATGCACTGTAATATTATTAAAAATCGGTTTGGTACATAATTCATCCAACATATATTATTGTTGATCAATTTTCATATGACTATAATGTCTTAAAACTATTAATTTCCTAAATTAATGGCAGTGAAAGAGAGAGATTCTCACCTGTGGAAAGAGACTCTGGATCCTGTTTTCTGTCGGTTGGTACAGTTATACGCTACACAGGAAATAACCATACTTGCTAGTTCACAATGACTGTTGTAGCCAGCATGTCTCCAAATGGATTAACGTTGTTCACATCAGTGTCAACCACCGAACTGGCCAGATACAGAGTAGCCATCTGGGATATTGACCTCAGGTTAAACTCATTTCCAGCTCACAACCCTTCCCCTAATGGCTATATAAGCTGGAGGATGCAACCCATCCCACTGGATCATTATTCACATAGCCGAGGAACCAGTGACCAATATTTAGATCCCTACCCCAGTTCTATTCTATATCCTGCCAGTGAGTACGGCACTTTCTGCCGTGCTATGGCAGTGCTACAGAATTATCGACAGTGGTCCACAGCGGCTTCAGTGCAGCGGGCCAGCTTATCACTCTAGTCTATAGGGGAATGATTCATGATCTAACTCTGTGGGTATGCCTGAGCTCTGAGTTGTGAGCTCGAAATCATTGGAGACTAGTATACGCAATGTGAGTTGTAGGTCACAATAGTGTTCACACTGCTAAAATGATAGATACATGGCTTCTTGTGTACGAATATAATCTTCGAGCAGTAATCGCAGCGCGGCTTAAATATTCCCAGATAAATCGATATGATCTCAATAGGTCTGCCACGGAATAAATGTAAAGCGTTTTGGGCATTGATATCAAATGGTTGTTGCGCTAAAATGTCCATTTAGTTCCTTATACCAACTGGACCATGACGTGTACTAGGTTGAATAAATGCAACATTGGAATGTGTGTTCGTCATAACACAGGTAGGTTAATATCTGACCCGACTTGTTAACTGGATACTAATGCACCAACAGGTGGCGTGTGATTAATCACAACCAGTGATAGCCGAGGAAGTATCGTACCTCGACGATCACGACAATGTCAATTCCATATCAATTTGGGTCGTACGACAACAACTGAGGACGACAAACACCAATACTGTGACCACCACCAGTGCCACCATAGAAAGGTCGGTTTGGAGGTAATGTTCTAAACAAAGGATGACTATTGAATTCAAGATTCAAGATTCAAAAAACTTTATTATCCGTTTAAAAACATATTAAAAACGGAAAATTTTCTTTAGTCACACATAAAATGGCAGTAATAAAAGCATTGGTGAATCATATCTACAATTGTCAATACAATATAAAATGATAGTAAATATAGTCATCACTAAAATAGGTAAACTATCATAATAAATTACGAATAAAAATGGCTACTAAGATAAATAAATAAGCATGTATAATTTCTTAAAATGGGTCTCTGATTGGAGACAATAACATTAGCAATAACATAATACTAAAATTGATAAATAAATCAGATTAAATAAAGAGTTACCATAAGAATATGAGACACATAAAATGTAACAATTTATTAATGACTCGTTGAAAACAGCATTATCATTTAGCATTTAAAATTAAAATAGCAGAGGGTACAAACGATTTTTTGAAGAGATTATTTTTGGCTAATGGCACAATTATACCCCATATACAGTATACCGGCGATATACCCAGACCAGTCCATCAATACTACGCTTCCGAGTCATGGAAACGGCTAGAAATAATTATTCTAAAGGGCGAATTTGCTCACTTTTCTGCTAAGCAATGGTGGGTTCTGGCGTTAAGTGATTATCCTGCGTCGTCGATAGAGAACAAACGTTTTTGTTCGTGTTGCGCTAAATAGTTGCAGAACGAACAATGTGCATCTAATAACCTATTGCAAGAGTTCAGCATGGACGATGACGCTTTACTTTGATAGCTCTTCTGGCTGGACGTGGAGTTGTTCAACTGTTTGGTGGACTTAGCATGTCCTGCCATCGTAAAGCAAAATACTTCGACGCGAAAACATGCCACGAGCTAGACGTGTCGGATAACTTCCAGGAAGCTCCTGGTTGCCTATGTGACTCAGATACTTCGAAATTCAAATCGCGTCGCCGACGTGTCGCTTCATGTTCCTATCGGCAAACACATCGTCGGCAATATGTCTGCGACTACGTGTTTTAATATTAACTATCTTTGGTCTTCAATGACGCACTAAAAACTGCACAAAAACTATCCAAATGATAAGCATCTCGACGCAAAGGGGCAAGGCAAACACATAACGACTCGTTGTCGCAGATGTGTCTTAGAAACTAAGTCTCACTCGCGTCGTTACATGTAGGCGAGACATGGGAGGGCTGATGCAATGTTCACACTTTTTCTTAAGGCAACACATATTATAATGAATCCACTTTGCATAAGTATGTTCTCATGCATTACAATGTATATTCAGTGATGTTGTAGCTATTTTAGCATTTGCGAAATTGTCCTGCATACGACGCCATCTCAAGTGCGCCAACCTGCCCCGTGTACTGGATAGGTGGATGCACCCCATGGGGGTGGGTGGGTGCACTTTTCTGGGGGATGTGGATGCACCCATGGGGGACACGTGGATGTACCTACTGAGGATAGGTAGATGCACCCCTGGGGTAGGTTGATGCACCCCCTGGGGAATACGTGGATGCACCGCCTGGTGGCATGTGGATGCACCAACTGGGGTAAGTTGGCGAAACCAGTAAAACATATAAAAAGTATGATTGTGTAAATAGTTATTTATTCAATCCAAAGCATAGAACATACTATAGGGAATATAGTAAAGCTATATTGACATCACATGCATACCAGAGTTACATGGGCGCCTGACTTAATATTGATTGTCATGCCCCAGTCCATTTTTTGAGCGATGATTTGTTACATAGGTCTGAGCTGCTAGACCGAAACGAGACCTTGTGCACACAACGCGGAAAGAATTACATTAAACTCAACGATGGAGTTCGTGCGTATAAATCGTGACTGTGTACAAGGCTACATTTGCTCCGGCATATGTATAGTTTTGCTTGTGACATAATGTAAATAATATAATTAATAAATAGCAGTCTACGCCATGGCTCTAGCAATAAAACCTTTCAGAGATGCATAACACTTTACGGGAATATACAGATTACCTTAAAATAAAAAAGAGAAATGTAGTTGTAAAATAACTAGATCAGTAAAAAACGAATTAATATAAATAAATAATATTAGTCTTAATAATACAAAAATACTGATAAATAATAGTTAATTATATTAAAAGTTAAAAATAAATAATAAAATAGTTGATAAATAGTCCGATATTATAAAAACAAAATTAAAGTGAAAACGCTCTTTTAAACAGAAATGTCTTCAGTTGCTTCTTGAACGAACTGAGACAGTCAGTGGCACGCACGGCAAGCGGCAGATTGTTCCAAAGCCGTGGAGCAGCACTCGAAAATGCCTTTTCTCCCAGCGTACGCAGTCTGCATCGTGGAACCTCCAGCAAGTGAGCGTTCGCGGGGCGTAGCGCACCGGTCGGTTTGTAATGAATTAGTGGGTTGGTTATGTCTGATGCAGTTAGTCCGTGAAGGTTTCGAAACGTCAACAGTAACTGTTTGCACTTGATCCGCTGTTTGATCGGAAGCCAGTGAAAATCTATTAAAACAGTAATGATGTGGTCGTGTTTCTTCGTTATGGTTATGAGCCAGGCAGCAGCGTTTTGTACTCTTTGGAGTCTGTTAATAAGGTGTTCGGGTACGGCGTCACAGTCAAAGCTATGTTTTTCGATTTGTCATAGAGAAACACTGTAAAACACGAATTGCCAAAATAATATAAAATATAAAGTCTGGTCGCTTGACGCATTCAGCATATATTTGTTTCGTTTTCACTCTAATAAAATCCAAACCAACCTTCCAACAGTAATATAACACTGGATCTCTTTTCAAGGCAACTGCTTTGTTGCCTCGATATACATCGTACTGGTTCACATAAATAACCTTTTCTATTAGTCACATGCTCAAGTATAGAGAAATAACGTACACGTAAGGGAACAACATATATATCTCTCATGATTGAGAATACTGTCCTATTTTGCTGTCTGGAAATGTCTGTTCATAACGAACCCCATTCACATACATTTTCAATAAGTAGCATCAATGTGCATTTCGCAAACAAATTGTGCAAATCTGACCCCGACATATCAGCGTATGTTCAACCTTTTCCCCTTGTCTTGGCTGTCCAAGAACAGTTCACAATATTTATACACATAATGTATTACTTAGCTATCAGATGCACACAATTCACGTTTTCCTCTCAAAAACGAGGTTCCTGTTTGTATACGTTTAACTGGTTGGCGTATATCTTGTCTTCTGTTACTCGGTTAAGGTTGATTGTCAATAAATCGTGGATAAAAATATACACACCAGAAGTTTCATAGTTTCCAACTCTCACAAATGTAAATATTCGATATCGAAGAAAGCGCAAATGTTTAAAGAAAAGCGAGGCGAACTATCTTTCTGATGTTTCCTGTTTGAAATTACGTGTCGAGCTTCCGATGAACTTTTAGCATACATGAGATGAGCATTTAGCGTCACCTTAAATTATTTGCACCTGTTGTAGTAAGGCCAAACAGCAACGGTCCATCTTCGTCAGGGAGGTCAATAATGTAGGTTGTTTTCTTACGTATTGCAACAATATAGAAATTGCATTCCAGCATCGGTTCGTTCTAATAGTCTGAACACAACATGGTCACCTGTGTGCCTGTCTGCAGCTAAACAACATATTCAGGCTCTTCCTGAAGGCTTCATACTTAGCGGCGTAGATTATGGGGTTGGTGCAACAGTTGGCAATGACAAGAATAACAGTGGCATGGTACACAACTCCGAAATTGGAGAAAACGCCAATTAAATACAGATGGTTAGCAATCTTGTTGGGCATCCAGCATACAAAGTAGCACACAGTAACAATAGCCAGCATTTTGATGAAGTTATTCCTGGTTTTGAAGTGTTTGTCTTCTTGTTTCAAGTAACTGGAAGCCGCGACAGGGGAGCTTGGACTAACTGGGGACACCTGGCTCCTACTACACGTCGGCCGCACCGCCTTGAAGTACGCGCTCCTGTCTTCTGTGGACAAATGGCCGGGGCGGCGTACACTCGTCCCGCCGACGGTTCCCGAAACGGACGCAACGCTGGTGTTTTCGGTCGACGCGCGCGCGTGCACGCGCACGCGCAGTGCAACCAAGATCCGGGCGTAGCAGAAGCCGTGTACGACTAGGGGCAATACGACGTTGATGACGAAAGACAATAGAGCCAACGCTACGAGTGCGCCGTGCGAAGGCCAGAAGTACACGCGCATGCACTGGCCGTCTTGCATGCCGCTTGTCGGGACGGTGTACGGATATGTTACGACCAGCCCACACAACCAGACCAAGACCACCGAGACCCGTACCTTCTTCTGCGTTATCGACACCCGGTGATAGATGGGATGGACAACGGCCAGGTAGCGTTCAACGGAGATCAACATCAGGTTGTACGTCGACGTCAACAGCACCGTCAGTACCAGAAAGTGAGACAGCCAGAGGCGGCAGTATAGGTCCGCCCAGAAGAAGTCGTGGACAAACCTTTCATCATTCGGGAAAATCGCCTGTAGAAGAACAATAACCGACGTGATGAGATCGACAACGCTCTGATTGATGATATAGATCGAGTTGAGGCTCCGGAACTGTTTCTTGCACTTGTACATGACGAATATAACAAACGCGTTGCCCACGAGTCCTGTCACTCCTATCAGAGCAGTCACAGCGACTACTACTGGCGACATCAAAGTGACTTGCTCCGGGGGTTGATTCGGCATCGCGCCCGTAACGTTTTCGTCGTATGACCGTACGTGCGTGTCCATTCTTGCTTCGACGATGTCACACCGAGAAATGATCGCCTCTGATGCTGCCGGTGCGACTACACAGCGACTGCTGCAAAGCGGTTGGTTTAAACCGCTGGATATGATAATGCTATGAGATTAATATATTATTCATTTACGCTCATTGTTTGTTATGAGTCTAAACACCACCTGTAAGGAGTTATGATCCGCCACTGTGAAAATTAGGTATTCTGCTCACGAGTCGAGGGTAGTTGTCTAATTATTGGTCGACATACCTTTCTGATTTTGGTTGAAATGCTTACCTATTAATCTCGTAGGAATTGAATTGAATTGAAATTTATTTCAAAAACTACTACTACTACTACATTATAAATACAGTGCATACAATACAAATTGTTGAAAAAAGGATAAAATACGTACAATACTTATCATGTTTACCCTTATAATTTCATAATTTCATACATAAAGCATCTGAACAGTGCAATAGAAGGTGCGACAACACTATTTATATGTGTAACTATACAATATTTAATTAAAAAAGACATTGTGACATTTGTTGAAGAAACAAAATTTGTATTACAATAAACAAACTGAATGTTTAATTTTGTTATCTAATTTATGTTAGCAAAATGGTCTCGGATTCTAACACATAACTATTCGACAGTCTATTTGTATAACACTTTTTGAAATGATGAACATTTTTACAATTAATCACTGAATTATCGAGGGAGTTCCAAACTGTAACTCAAATAACAGAAACACACATAATTTTGTAAGTTAGTACGTACGTAGATTTGCTTGAACTTACATTTATGCCTGGATGAATATTGTGATTCATGTATTTTGAACAATGTTTGTACATTCTTTGGTGTAATATATAACGATATGCCTTACACATAATTATAGCAGTTTTTAGCTTTACAAGATCTGGTAATTTAAGAATATGTACATTGTGAAAGAGTAAATTTGTGTTATCAAGTCTTTTGGCACCACAACTTAGTCTTATAACCCTTTTCTGTAATACAACTAAACAATAAATATTTGTAGCATACGTGTTACCCCATACTTCAGCACAATACATAATATAAGGCATGAAAACAGAATAGTACAAAATATGCATACCATGTTTGTTAATCAAGGAACTGGCTCTAATACATAATAGCACAGCATCTTGACAGTTTGGATCTTACTGATAAAATATGACTTTTCCAGTTTAATTTGCAATCAATTACTACACCTAAACATTTTGTGGAATTTACTCTATTGATTTTCTCCTTATTTATTCTAACACAAATATCTGCAGTTATTCTGCGATTTCCAAAAATAATGTAATCTGTTTTTTATATTAAAAGACAATCTATTAACAGAAAAAACCACGTCTGCAGTTGTTCTAATCCACCATTTATCATCCGAACCAATTCGTTTAAGTCTCTATCAAAACATAATAGATTTGTATCATCAGCAAATAAAATATACTTGAACACTTGTGAGACTTTACAGATGTCATTAATATACATGATAAATAATGTTGGTCCCAAAATGGAACCCTGGGGGACACCACACGACACATTTAGTATTCATTTCAAATCGTATTAACATTGCAGGGTATCATTTTGTGAATGTCTGCGTCATTCACGTTAAGAGGAAAATGCTGTACTTATAGTATGAAAAACGTATGTTGTTTCAATTGCAAAATTAAACCATCAACGTATTACAATTGTCTTGATATGTTTGTATCGGACTTAACATGAGATACGTAAGTGATGCAATGACGGCTGCCAATTAGTTTTCGTATTTATGCGAACGTACAGTAATAACTAAAGCGTCACTCCGAGTTCATGTGTTCGTTAGCCATGACATAGACGCATTTATGACCGTGGTCAGTGGTCATGGTCGCCAGTAGTGTCGCCCTCTGCCGTCTACGAACCATGTCCGGCACGTCGAGCGTTGACGTGGCAATGCACTCGTGTGAACAGCATAGCTGAAGAATCTTCTCCGGGTTTTTCTTACCGATAAGCGCTGGTTTCTTACTACCAAGTCTTAGTGGGTTTTTTCGGTGTCACGCATTAAAGAAACGATAATCACTAATCATTCACAGAATAATGGACGATATGATGGACGATGGTAAGAAAACCTATAAGCAAGAGTGACGTGGGTACCTCGTTCATGTTCCAAGGGAACAGAGTTATATGTTATGCGATACACGTGCGAAAGCAATTTTGCTATCACTCGAAATTCGAAACAACATTGGACTACCTCAAGAAATGTAGCTAGGCCTGCCCTCAAAGTACTAAAAAAAGTCATCTATCGTAAAATAAAATCTATAATATTGTACAATCCACCGACTTAGCCATACTTAGACTACTGTGTAATTGTGTAACCACATATACTACAGTTATGAGAGAGAGAGAGAGAGAGAGAGAGAGAGAGGAGAGAGAGAAGGAGAGGGAGAGAGAGAGAGGAGAGAGAGGAGAGAGAGCGCGAGGGGGGAGGGAGAGAGAGAAACACAAATGCAAAATGCAGTTGTCAGAATTAGTAGTGCTAGGTTTCATAATGTTCACAATGCACCATTGTTAAAAGTATTAATTATTAAATAAAACACACATTACACCTACACGATTGAGAATCTAAGATATACTATAAATTAACATAATGTATATCAAAATACGTATTTGTCTTCAAGATTATCACTTGATCAAAACACCATCATTCACAACTTCAATAAATGTGGATTCAGTCCAACATAAACACAATCAAGCCATCACCCGTTTTTACATTCTATTATTTTTCTTAATAAATGAGTGTGTGCTTGCGAATGTGCAGCTGCGCGTGTGCGTGTGTTTGCGCGAGCTCTATTTACGAAACTGATATATTAGCCGAATGTCCAGTAACTCAGCCGGAAATAATGTATTGGTTTTGGATTTGGAGCTATCATGTGCAATAACTACGGTCGCAGTGGAGCATGTCAGATGATTCGCAGTATCCGTTGAAAGGATGAACATTGCAACGGTTTTGATCAACTTGCATGCCCCCGAACGAAACAAGCTCATCGAGTATACGCCATGCAGTGGCACGAGAACGTATAAATAGTAATAGGGGCGTTGTCTGTTTAGCAACATGATAAACATGCTTACGGCACCAATATGTTTGTAATTTAAATTGCACGAAAAGCGATTACCATACACAACGACACAAATTCTCCATGCCATTATTAGACATCTCGGGAATGAACTAAGGAGGCTTTGCGATAGGAATATCGTTATACATTATTTGGAAATTTCATTCTATACGTCTACACGCTTAGGGTCAGAATGACATATGCTAAGTTTACCAAATATACGTATGTATTTTACCAAATATACGTGTGTATTTTGGATAATGAAATCAATGTTTTGAATAGAGGAACTACTACTACTAACATGTTTTTTGTAAAAGGAAGCCGATCAAAGTAGTTGTAAACATGCTTTTTATTGGCTAATGATCAATTTTTTTCAAAGGAAGACAAATTGTAGATTATATATATATATATATATATATATATATATATATATATACATATATTATATCATGGCCTATATTGGATATATATGTAATATATATACATTATATATATTATGTATACATATATATATATATATATACACACACACACACACACACACACACACACACACACACACACACACACACACACATACACACACACACACACACACACACACACACACACATACACCTGGGTACGGAAAAGAAGACCAAGGTTACATACGTGATTTAACAAGTCAGAAGACAGAAGTGGACCTGGGCAGGGCACGTCAGCAGGATACGAGATAACCGATGGACACTGCATATCACCATCTGGAAACCATACGAAAGGAAAAGACCTAGAGGAAGACCGGCGATACGTTGGAGAGACGAACTAGACGACTATTGGAAGGGTACCATTTGGCCGAGTATAGCGCAAGATAGGCAGATGTGGAAGTAGCATGCTGAGGCCTTCGCCCAACCACGGGACACTATGGCTGCACAATGATGGTGATGATGATATATACAATGCAACGTAATAAAATATCTATCATCTATCAGATGTAAGTGCCCCTAATGGAGACTGTAAGAGACCCCCAATGGAGACAGTCAATTAGGTGTAAGTGCCCCCAGTGGAGACAGTAAGAGACCCCCAATGCAGACAGTCAATTAGATGTAATGCCCCCAGAGGAGACAGTAAGAGACCCCCAATGGAGTCAGTCTATCATATGTAAGTGTCCCCAACGGAGAGAGTCTCTGAGTTGTCTCAGATGTCGGTAGGTGCCAACAACGAACACATATCAAACTAAAATGCAAATATGTGGTGAACAATAGTTTTGACTCAGAAGTATAGCACACACAACACATGGTCACAGGATGTCACACAACACATATTCACATGATGACACACAACACATGTTCAGAGGATGACACACACAGCACATGTTCACAAAATGGCACCCACAACACATGTTCACAGGATGGCACACAACAAATATTCACAGGATGACACACAACACATGTTCACAGAATGACACAACAAACACATGTTCACAGGATGACACACCAAACACATGCTCACAGGATGGCACACAACAAATATTCACAGGAGGACACACAACACATGTTCACAGAATGACACACCAAACACATGTTCACAGGATGACACACCAAACACATGCTCACAGGATGGCACACAACAAATATTCACAGGATGACACACAACACACATTTACAGAATGACACACCAAACACATGTTCACAGGATGACACACAACAAATATTCATAGGATGACACACAACACATATTCACAGGATGACACACACAACACATGTTTACAAAATGGCACCACAACTCATGTTCACAGGATGGCACACAACAAATATTCACAGGATGACACACAACACATATTCACAGGATGACACACACAACACATGTTCGCAGGATGACACACAACACATATTCACAGGATGACACACAACACATGTTCACAAAATGGCACCACAATTCATGTTCACAGGATGGCACACAACAAATATTCACAGGATGACACACAACACATATTCACAGGATGACACACACCAAATATTCACAGGATGACACACAACACATATTCACAGGATGACACACAACAAATATTCACATTATGACACACAATACATATTCACAGGGTGACACACACAACACATGTTCACAAAATGGCACACACAACATATGTTCACAGGATGGCACACAACACATGTTCACAGGATGGCACACAACACAAGTTCACAGGATGGCACACACAACACATGTTCTCAGGATGGCTCACAACAAATATTCACAGGATGACACCCAACACATGTTCACAGGATGACACACACAACACAAGTTCACAGAATGGCACACAACACATGTTCACAGGATGACACACACAACACAAGTTCACAGAATGGCACACACAACACAAGTTCACAGGATGGCACACAACACATGTTCACAGGTTGGCACACAACACATGTACACAAGTTGGCACAAAACACATGTTCACAGAATGGCACACAACACATATTCACAGGATGACACACACAACATATGTTCACAGTTCGGCACACAACACATGTTCACAGGATGGCCCCCAACACATATTCACAGGAAGGCACACACAACACATGTTCACAGGATGACACACACAACACATGTTCACAGGATGGCACACAACACATATTCACAGGAAGGCACACAACACAAATTCACAGGATGGTACACACAACACATGTTCACAGGATCGCTCACATCAAATATTCACAGGATAACAAACAACACATGTTCACAACGATATGTGGAATATGCAGAAATGTCATCGGTGTTAGGAGGTTGCGGTAATTCAATCATGGTAGAGTTATTATATTAGACTATCTACAGTGTAAATAGCCAGTACTGTGTACATTTCACGTGATCACATTCCAGTTTGCATGCGACGGGGATTCGCCTTTCCTCAAGCACCCAGCGAATGTGCCACTTGGCACACGACGAACGTATTACGCACCAGACTTGTAATACTTGAAACAGTCTACGCACGTGACAGAGTACATGCTTTGTTTAAGCTGTACCTGAGTTGCCAACCGAAGTACGTCCTAAAACAATGAACCCGCTAAGTACCACATAAGTAGGAGAGGCGTCAGAAAATATTCGTGGAGAGCCCACAACGAAGACACATCGTCTTTTTCAGTCTTCAGGTTTGCCAGTTGGCATATGTGTTGATTGCTATGTTCATAATGCATCAAAATTGAACGCATACCTGCGTTGAAAAGAGTGCATATGAGCATCACGAAAGTAGACAATAATATTGAATTAGGGAGGCACGATTATATCATCCACATATCACGTACCGACTGACTATCAACGACTTAGTTTCGCGAAGGATTGATGCCGAATCCTAAGAGTTTCGGTATGTTTGGTAATGTTGGAAGCGCAGTAATTTTGCCGTACCCGATAGTTGTAACAACCTAACAACCTACACTTGCACATTCTGTAAAGCAAATTGTCATAAATTAGAAAATGTGCAATCATACGACGAATTCGTCACACACACACACGCACACGCACACACACACACACACACACACCCACACACACGCACACAGGCACACGCACACACGCACACACACACACACACATACACACCCACACACACAAACACACACGCACACACACGCACACACACGCACACACACACACACACACACACCACACGCACACACACACACACACACACATAAATACATACATACATACATATATACGTATATACATATATATATGGCTTAGGTAAACAATTATAAAATGACAATGTAAAAGTAGCCAAGGAGGGGGCAATGTTACACCCCACCAGGCCTCAGAGGCCACACCCCACCACAGGGCTTCTGCCAAGGAACATAGGTGAACATTGAGAAGAAATATGCCATAATAACAGCCAGAATACTATTTGTAAGGTACGAAAGAGATAAGGTGAAGCCTTACTAATGAAGGTAAAACATCGTGGACGCCAGTCATGCTGAAGCGGCCACGGTCTAGATCGAATGGTAAGACAAAGGTAATGACTAGAGAAATGTAATAGAGGTAGAATGTCGTGGACGCCAGTCATACTGTATCGTCCACGTACGAGATGTAATGGTAAAACGAAAAGTAATGGCTATAGAATGGAGGTAGAATGTCGTGGATGCCAGTCATGCTGTAGCGTACACGTTCTAGATCACGATTTGGATACGGGAGAGAGTGATCGTGTTCCACAAAGGTATACGAGAGTAGCCAGTCATGCTGTAGCCACAAGGTAGTTAATAAGTAGAAATCACTTAGATGTTAGGATGGCATGGACGCCAGTCTTACTGTATCGTCCACAGTTTTAGGACAAAGTGAGAAAACTGACCAATTAGAGAGTGATGGAATAGCTAGTCATGTCCCGAAGGGGTGGATGGCAGCTATGCTGAATTCACTCAGTGCCTGTTTGTATGCAACATAGGGATACGGATATATCGTTTAAAAGCTGTGGATTTCCATCTCCCCATCGACTGGATCTGGGTTTCAGTCATACCCATATCAGCAGCAGTGGTAGCTGCCCCGATTCGAAAACTGTGTGCTTTATATTTAGTAGGGTCCAATCCTGCCCATTTCAAAGCTTTTGTGAGATACTGACAAAAGTAAGTACGGGACACTGGGGAAGAATTACCGAAAGCAAACAATGGGCCATCAAAGGTACCCCGAAGTTTCAGAAATTGAGACAGGGCGTGTACTGGACAATATGCATCGCTGGTCTGAGAAATAGTTAAAGTAACTGGTTGCTTAGAAGTGTTGTGCTTAAAGTGCGACATGACTAAAGCAATGCCTGTATTACCAATAGTAACATCGGAAAATTTAATGATGGAGTGACCATTATTGTGACGGGAATGGACAGTAATTTCCCCTATGCGTAGAAATGCCAAGAGAAACATGCTTTGTAGGAGAAGTCGCAAATAAGCAGAGGAAGCAATAAATTGAGTAGCATCAACAATTTTCCGAAGGATAGACAAACTGATTGGAAGGCGAGTGTCTGGAGTAGCCGACAACTTCTGGGCTCCTACTAGTGACTTCTTGATGACAAAGAGCTGGGTGGGATCGATGTTGCCGGCCAACTTGTGAATGTATGATATGGCAGACATATAGGTCATAAGAGTAGCTGGGGCATAATGTTGAGAGTGTAGATGTGCAATAAATGCCCCTAAAACACAGGCAGATGCAGGGAAAACTGGAACCCCTGGAAAAGTATTCTTGCAAAAATTTGCGTAAGATGAAATGGCTCGGTGATATGTCCGTTTCGTACCACATGATAAGGCAGCGTTCAGAAGAGTGGTCATCATAGGTGCCAAAGCTGTAATGTTCGTGGCAGTCGTTTGGGGTGCAGTTGGAGGCAAAGTGTCAACTGTCATGTTGCCGTTACCAGTGTCATCTGGGTAGAGGGAGTTAAGTGCGCCGGTAACTGCACTGTTCAGTGGGTCACTTGCCAATGCACCATAGCGGGGCAATGTCACCGGGGAAGCTAACGAGGCGGCGACTCCTGGTAGAAGGGTACGGGGACGTGGCCTCCAGCTCCGCTGCCCGATTCAAGTGGGCAGAGCGACGCTGGGACAGTTGACGAACCGTAGAGCGTTGCAGCGCAGATGCACGACAACGCTTCATACTGCAACAGGGCAACAAAAAGCCAGACAGCACATCGAAACGGTCAGGACAGGAAAATAGTGTATGCCAAGAAGGGTGGGCAACTGGAGCTGATCACAAGCAAGCTGGTACAGAAACATGGAATGAACAAGCGACGAAATGTAAATTAGTGGTAGACAAGGAGATGTTAGGTGGTACGAATGATGTACATGACGACACATATGACACAGGCATGTGTGATATAACGGAAAGTATGATCATTGTATGCCTGACAAGAAGTGTCATCAAAGGAATGAAAGTATAGCTGAGAAGGATATGCTTGAGTGCAGCATACTAAGTAGGAGACAGACCATGAATGGTGAGAACAGCAAGGGTACACATGACAACCAAGAACTGTTATAGCTGTCAAGATCATAACTAGAACAAAGTGAATGAAGGGTAAGCGATACAAGTATATACCATATCTGAAGAGATGAGAACACAAGCAGTACATCATATGGATATGCAAAATATCAATATGGACAATGACCATACAGAATGACAGGCATGGCTAATAATTAAAACTGAATGTTACTGCAGAAACATAGAGAGGACAGAGAAGTGCAGTGGTGGAAGCCGTAACAAGGCAACCTAAGGCCTGGCGGTCATCTAAACTGTCACAACATGCACAGAGCACACCATACAAATATGAAAATCACCCAGCAATGGGAGAACGACAGAGACAAAACATAAACGTACACCATACAAACACAATAAAGGACAAAGGGTACACCATACGAACATGATGAAGACCCGTAATGTGAGTATGATCATGACAGATGATAAACGATACACCAAACAAGTCCCATCGTAAACGGTACACCAAACAACCATATGGTACACCACACAATCAAGTATGACCATGACAGAACGTAAACAGTACACCAAGCAAACATCTGGTACACGACACAATCGAGTATGACCATGACAGAACGTAAATGGTACACCAAGCAACATATGGTACACGACACAATCGAGTACTACTGTGACAGAACGTAAACGGTACACCAAACAAACATATGGTACACCACACAATCGAGTGTGACCACGACAGAACGTAAACGGTACACAAACAAACATATGGTACACACCACCGTCAAGTGTGACCACGTCAGAACGTAAACGGTACACAAACAAATGGTACACACCACCGTCAAGTGTGACCACGTCAGAACGTAAACGGTACACAAACAAACATATGGTACACACCACCGTCAAGTGTGACCATGTCAAATGTAAATGGTACACAAACAAACATATGGTACACCACGCAATCGAGTATGACCACGACAGACGTAAACGGTACACCAAACAAACACATGGTACACCATACAATCGAGTATGACCACGACAGACGTAAACGGTACACCAAACAAACACATGGTACACCATACAATCGAGTATGACCACGACAGACGAAACGGTACACCAAACAAACACATGGTACACCATACAATCGAGTATGACCACGACAGACGTAAACGGTACACCAAACAAACACATGGTACACCATACAATCGAGTATGACCACGACAGACGTAAACGGTACACCAAACAAACACATGGTACACCATACAATCGAGTATGACCACGACAGACGAAACGGTACACCAAACAAACACATGGTACACCATACAATCGAGTATGACCACGACAGACGTAAACGGTACACCAAACAAACACATGGTATGCCACACATTCGAGTATGACCACGACAGACGTAAATGGTACACCAAACAAACATGGTACACCACACATTCGAGTATGACCACGACAGACGTAAACGGTATACCAAACAAACACATGGTATGCCACACATTCGAGTATGACCACGACAGACGTAAATGGTACACCAAACAAACATGGTACACCACACATTCGAGTATGACCACGACAGACGTAAACGGTACACCAAACAAACAAATGGTACACCACACAATCGAGTATGACCACGACAGACGTAAACGGTACACCAAACAAACGCCGAAACGGTACATCAAACAATCACGAAAATTATAAAGACCCATAAAATGATAAATGGCATAATGTGAGTACGACAAGATAGAACAAAAGTCAAAACAGTACACCAGACATACATGATAAATCCCGTTACACCATACAAACATGATAGACCCAGCAATCCGCACGAGACAAATCATTAATCCCTATGACTATGTCAATAATAACCGCGTTCGGTGACAGGTCCCGGACGACTGACAGTTCGCCGACCCCGGTCCATCGATCTAGGGTAAGACCCCCTGGACCGTGGTAAATGGCGTCGGAAAATGGGTCAGTCAACTCCAAGTCTGCGCCGAAGATGCGAGAAATATCAGTACTAAATACATAACGGTGTAGGCGGCGAACGAAACTGTGAACGATAATGAAAAAGTGCACAAGCGCCGACCATCATCCAGCGAACGAGTGAACTCGGAAGTAACGAGCGAAAATAGGCGACAGGCGAAAACCGAAGATGTGACACTTCACTTCAGAACACAAGATAATCAAGTCGAAAGACGCTTAGGAAGCGGAAAATGTAAGTACAATGCAGGGACAAAGCCTGTTACACACGAAAATAGCGTGACTTGATACTAACCTTGAGTGGAAGGAAGAAAATTAACTTCTGTGTTGGTTCTGTTTATAAAACACTCGCTGCAGCTCAGAGATCCAACACAGAAGGATGTAGCTTAAGCTACGGGGTCACCCCTGCAAATTCACCATGCATTGCTTGGCGTAATACGGACCGTTACTCGGCCTCCGGATTACAGTGTTGTCTAACACATATTAATAAACATAACAATTTCACATCACATTGGATAAATACTATTTTGACAGGTTTGTAAAAATATTCATATATATATATATATATATATATATATATATATATATATATATATATATATATATATATATATACACACACACACACACACACACACACACACACACATAATTAGTATATGTTATCTTCTTCATCTTCTTTCGTACACGGTTACTAAATAAAGTTTAAACAGAGAAACTGGTAATAGAAATTTCATAATATCGGTATTCGAATTTCTATTACACTTTATATAAGTGTCTTAACACACCAAGCATACATGCAGACATACACAAACAAACAAACAAACAAACAAACACACACCGCACATCAACATTGTGGACCTTGTAACGACGCCACCCGTTGCTTGTGGAAGTGTATGACGTCAGTAAAAGCGACTACACTGCCCTCTGGTGGCGATGTAAATGCGTCTTACAATCGCAAGTTATGTAACGAAAGTATATCAATTCCGTGGATCATTCAGACTGACGACTACAGTGCTGACGCAAACCACGATACATTTCTGCGTCAATCACAGAACTCTAACCACAGAGACCATGTAAGTATACGCCTGAGGTACGCCTGTGTTTATGGTATGATGTTTATAGAAAGAAATAGTAATGCAATGCTATCGAAGTAAAAGCCTGTCACGGGTATTTCAACGGACATTGTCGATAACTGTCGTCTGCGTTTATACCAGTTTGTCGGGTTTGTGAAAAGAAAACCATTATGTGAACATATACGACATTGAATATGGTCACAATTTATATAAGTATACTATATATATATATATATATATATATATATATATATATATATATATATATATATGCTTTCAGTAATAATAATATGATTTCAACAGTGTGCATACATACATAGTATATATATATATATATATATATATATATATATATATATATATATATTCTTCTTCTGGGTTCTTAATTAATGTCTTTACATAATCCACTCGATATATATATATATATATATATATATATATAAGTATACTATATATATATATATATATATAAGTATACTATATATATATATATATATATATATATATATATATAGTATACTTATATATATATATATATATATATATATAGTATACTTATATATATATATATATCGAGTGGATTATGTAAAGACATTAATTAAGAACCCATCATTCAATTATTTGACAAAGATTATTTGAATAATTTGTGTTATCGGTAGGTGTTATTTTCTCGTTATCTACAGGGCAGCGGCGTTCCTCTCCTTGTGCTTCCTTGGGAGTCTGCTGACATTCCCGTGTGGCGCCTGGTTTCGTACAGACACCGCCAAACCAATCATCTTTGGTATGTTGTCGTTACTCTCTTCTACTTGGTTGTAAGTTATTTTCGTAGATTACTAAAATATCAGTGCATGGTAGTATGCTAGTATAACAGTAGCTTTTTCTACGTCAAAACATTAATAATCCTGCTGTGAAGAGAGGAGACGAACATAAAATGTAGGTTGAATGTTATGTGATCTCCAGGATATCACAACGCTTCGAGAAGTCACGGACCCACGGCAATATGGTAATTAGTGGATAGAAATATAAATCAAGAGTGTATGTCGCATGTCTACATTCATGTATACACTGACATGTAAACATACGCACTTAGATGAACACCAAACACGCACAGCAAACATGCATACAGACACACACACGCACACGTGTGTGTGTGTTTGTATGTGTGTGTGCGTGTACGCGCTCACGCACACATGCACATACACACACAAACACATGTATATACACACCCACACTCATACTTAAATACACATATATATACACACACACATACACACATACATATTCAAATATATACACACACTCACACACCCCATCCCCACAAATCCACATACATTTGTCTAAAACTGTCGTTACAGAATGCGGTGGTAAACCATACGACCCGGCCACTCATAAGTGCTGTGACAACTACTTATACATGATACCGGTCGGTGGGTCAAAGGTCTATTGTTGCGGCAGAAGTGTCTATGACCCGGCCAGTCACGTGTGCTGTCGCAGTCGCGAGTGGGTCTACCATGTGGCCGAGTTGGAGGAAGGAACGAGTGCCTTGGAAACATGCAAGAGAATCTGGCAGAATGAGATCGCCAACTGATGCGAACTTATCAAATCGCCATGTATTATAGCAACACGAATACGTATTGTTAAAAGCACCATACAGTGGTGTATACTTATATGCAGTCTGTCAAATTGTTTGATGTACGTACGTATGCCACGAAATGTCTACACTAAATCAGTTACACGTTTTAACTTATTTATGCACAGCTTACTATATGCCAATGGACACGTTGTACATAGAGCCTAAATACAAGTTTGCGCCAGGCAATTTGGGTGAAAGTCAACGTCGAATCGTTCGTGCTTGAAGTCAGTTGCTTATTGAAGGAACTGTTAAAGCAACTGGTATGGTGTTCGGCGCCACTTGAGTGATAGACAATGACAGAGGTGGGAACATTGTTAGCTGAAGGTGTTAGCATGTTTACGAATGGAGAGCAAATGTGATAAGCCTGGAATGGTGGAAACTGTAGTGTGGATTCAGAAGACGGGAGACAAATACACACCAAGTATTAGAGTTCTGTCTCACTCAGGAGATCAGGTCAAGGAGTTATAACCTTGTTCTCAGTAAATCACCCACATTTCTCTCAGCGTGTAAAGTAGATATGGCTGACATGACATGTAATTTATGTCAATTGACTTAGATGCAATGTGACAGCATTTATGAATCGCCAAGTGGCAATAAATAACGGTGATAAGGATCACTACGACGACGACGACCATGATGATGTTGACGATGATAACTATGATGATGACGATGATGACTATAGTTATCAGCATGGCGTTGATGAAAGAAACTGTACAAGGAGCGATGTTCCTAAGGAGGTCGAAGACAGAATAAATACTACTGAGTTTGACGATGTCGGCAATTTCTTTGAACACGAATCGTTCGCATACAATTATTTAACGGGAACATACCAATTGCTCAGACAGATCACATATCCGAGCGACTAGTGCACATGAGAAAGTCTTAGTATCGTATGACGACTCTTGAATACATACTTCACGGACGATTAACCTTTTGCCACATGAACTTCCGTAATAGACGGATGCCACAAGATCAGCTGTAGCTAATCTGGTTGTTGGAAATGGGACACATAGAGAGAAAATTAGCACAAATATAACTAATCATTCATTTAACACACTGGATAATTTAAACACCTGAAACTGGGCTAGCAAGGGGATTGTGAGAGATACAGTTGGTTGATCTCGCCAACATATGCTTAATATAGGTCAGCTGCTTCACAATAATTGTTCAGTCGGGGACCCCATCTGATGAAAATAGTTGAGTGCAGTCGAAATGTCATAGAAATGAAATGTAATTCGACTGTGAAAGAAGTAAACATATATTACTCATATCAAACAGCCAGTCTGATGACTCTTTTCACTTCTAAATTGTTTCTGCCCTCGTTTTGTTGCACTTATTTGTAGTGCACTTACATGCAAACATACGGCCACCACAGACAACATGTTGACATCTTAGCAATGTCAAGCACTGTCGAGTTGTATCGCTTGTTATTATTGGATTAATGTTTCGTGTGTTATTTCAGTAAACCCAGAGACTGTTGCATCCAGAAATGGATCAACAAATTTGGTAGTTATAAGTAGTGATTTTGCATTGTGAAATCAGTGAGTTTCATACATTTGGTGCATGATCACCGACCATGTTTTCGTCGAGGCTAACTGCGTCACATTATTTTTAAAAGTGCATTCAATTACGTTCGAAGTTGTGCAAATATAACACTTGACACATGGTATTAAGTGTTTATGCTCAGCAATGGCCACCACTTAAAATACTTCAACAGTCTGTTTGTTTCATAATTCCGAACATCACGGTCATGGAAACAGAACACAGAACAGTTCGGGCTTCATTCAAGAACAACCAGCTAGCTTTATTTGCACAT
>OZ024854.1:65127553-65130053 GCA_964017155.1 Oasisia sp. SBJ-2009
GCACCATTAGCAACAGTAGAAGCCAAACGTAGTTCCTGCTCTTCTTCCTAAGAGAATCCAAGTAGTGTGTATACTTCGGAGTCTTGTATGCGCGCGTATGTGCATGTGTTATTTGATATAATAATTTCGATTGTATTAGTGTAACTCAAAATGGTCTCCAACGGAAAGAGTATTGGAATAATGTATCATATTGTAAGACCACTGTCGAAAATCGCTCGATAGGCACACACAAAAACCAATTATACCCAGGCACCTCACATGTGAGGCGTCACACTGTTACAGCTCCAACAATCAGTTTCATGAAACCCCACCAGAACTGCGGCTACTGATATATATTTAGTATGTCATAGTGTCTCTTTCTACACGTTTCCTATTATTACTACATCATTATTTCCGAGGAAAGCTGTATTGCATCTTCTTGCGATTTTTTCGTAAACTTAATTTCGTCGTCCATTACATGTGTTATTTACATCAATAATTCCATGTATCCAGTTGTAGTATATTATTGAAAACATATAAGTATAACGTATGAACACAGTCAAAACATAGACGTCTAAACGAGGACATCAAAATGTCATGACCATTGGAATAAATATGTTACATTGAGCACGATAATAATTATTTGACAACGTCTAAGTGACACCCGACGAAACACAATAATTAAAATGAGTCAGAATTTAAAATTATTTAACAGTATAGTTTACAACATACATCACCGTCCTAGCTGTGCCACTACTCTAATGTAACATAACCTACAATTGTGTGGTAACTCTGTTGATGCATTCATACAAATGTAGTGCCATACTTACATGAAGTTTGTTTATGTCTAGAATCGGTCACCAGTGTGGTATGGTATGTACTTTAATAGGGAATAGTCTGACAATCGTAAGTGTTTATACGAATATAAAGGCCTACTCTTTGGAACGCACAGTACAAACACTTTCGAGTCATAACAGTAATATTTGAAGGAAGCCATAGTCCACGCTACGTCAAATACACCTCGACGCCAGCGTGTAGGTATTATAGCAAAGTTGAAATATTATCATTTAGCGTTTTGTTTATCCAGTGTCAAACGGGCATGATGCGTCATGTCCTTCAGTTGTTTTCTCTCCTCTCTCTCTCTCCCGCTCTCCCGCTCACTCTCTCTCTCTCTCTCTCTCTCCGTCTCACCGTCTCGCCGTCTCTCTCTCTCTCTCTCTCTCTACCTTCCTCTCCGTCCCTCCCGCCCCTCTCTCCGTTTCCCCACTCCATCTCTTCCTCTCTCGTTCTCTCTCGCTATCACTCTCTCTCAATCTTCCTCACTCTCTCTCTCCATCTCCCTCTTTCTGTCCCTCTACCTCCCTCTCTACCCATCCCTCTCTCAATCCCTCGCCTTCTACCTATTTTATCTCCCTCTCTCCTTCTCTCCCTCTCACTCTCTCACACTCCCTCCCTCCCTTTCCCTCTATCCCTCTCTCCCTCTCTCCCTCTCTTCCTCTCTCCCTCTCTCCCTCTCTCCCTCTCTCCCTCTCTCCCTCTCTCCCTCTCTCTCTCTCTCCCTCTCTCCCTCTCTCCCTCTCTCCCTCTCTCCCTCTCGCCCTGTCGCCCTCTCTCCCTCTCTCCCTCTCTCTCTCTCTCCCTCTCTCCCTCTCTCCCTCTCTCCCTCTCTCCCTCTCTCCCTCTCTCCCTCTCTCCCTCTCTCTCTCTCTCCCTCTCTCCCTCTCTCCCTCTCTCCCTCTCTCCCTCTCTCCCTCTCGCCCTGTCGCCCTCTCTCCCTCTCTCCCTCTCTCCCTCTCTCCCTCTCTCCCTCTCTCCCTCTCTCCCTCTCTCCCTCTCTCCCTCTCTCCCTCTCTCCCTCTCTCCCTCTCTCCCTCTCTCCCTCTCTCCCTCTCTCCCTCTCTCCCTCTCTCCCTCTCTCCCTCTCTCCCTCTCTCCCTCTCGCCCTGTCGCCCTCTCTCCCTCTCTCCCTCTCTCCCTCTCTCCCTCTCTCCCTCTCTCCCTCTCTCCCTCTCTCCCTCTCTCCCTCTCGCCCTGTCGCCCTCTCTCCCTCTCTCTCCCTCTCCCTCTCTCCCTCTCTCCCTCTCTCCCTCTCTCCCTCTCTCCCTCTCTCCCTCTCGCCCTGTCGCCCTCTCTCCCTCTCTCCCTCTCTCCCTCTCTCCCTCTCTCCCTCTCTCCCTCTCTCCCTCTCTCCCTCTCTCCCTCTCTCCCTCTCTCCCTCTCTCCCTCTCTCCCTCTCGCCCTGTCGCCCTCTCTCCCTCTCTCCCTCTCTCCCTCTCTCCCTCTCTCCCTCTCTCCCTCTCTCCCTCTCTCCCTCTCTCCCTCTCTCCCTCTCTCCCTCTCGCCCTGTCGCCCTCTCTCCCTCTCTCCCTCTCTCCCTCTCTCCCTCTCCCGTCCAAACACGACCGCACAGCACGCACATACGTAAATGCACCTGCACAACATCATTTTGTCACTGTTTTAATAATACAAATTAAACGTTGAAGTGCATGCAACATAAACAAATTAAGGTTTATGTAAACCC
>OZ024854.1:65135053-65140053 GCA_964017155.1 Oasisia sp. SBJ-2009
TGGTCACCTGGCAACAGACACGCACACACAGCTATCGCCGAGAAATACGGATGATATGATAATAGTTAAATGGATTCTGTTAAAATGTTATACCTTTTTAATGTACGCAATTGCTTTTATTCATCCTGTTAAGGGGGTGGTACACGTACGGTGGATGAAACCATCCGATTCATACGTGTATCGCAAAATCGGATGTAAAATCGTACGTGTATCATGTCGTCCGAGTCACTCGTACGAGTGACTCGGACTAAACAACCAATGAGATGACAGCACTAAGTTGAACTTCGACCTTCTTAAAAATGGCAAATACTGATTTGTGAAAAAATCGCTAATGAATGATGCGAACTCATGTTACAAAGACAGAAGCATAATTATTTCATATAATTATATGCATACATTTCATTACAAATGTGTTTTATTAATCACTTATATACCTGCAAACAAATCGAAAAATAACTCCGAGTATACATAGTTTATAGTTATTCATGCACGTAGCTGCAAGGTCGAAATGATTAATATACACATAGTTATATAGCGCCTTATTGCGCAGATAACAGTCAATGTATGCATTGATTTGCCAAATAAAAGTACCAGAAAAAGTACTTATGCGAAATTATTATATAAGTTTAAAAAGAATCCCTTTTGAAGGGACACTGTATGTTCTGCTACGCTGAATTAGTTTTCAGCCAGTTACAGAGATACTGTTCGCTAAATCAGTTGCAATTCCTTCGATGTGTGCAAGCGTGCGTGGGACTGAGCATAGTAATTTAAATCGTTTTTGCAGGTGTGGAAGCGCACTCCTGCAATACGTACCAATTACAAATAATACATCGGTTGTTTAGTATTTCAGTGTTATGGTGATGGTTTGCAATTTGAATGAAACGTCTAAATTTGCATTAATCTCAGTGTAATAAGTAATACGCAAGAGGGCGCCACTTCATCTCCTTGTAGGACCTACAACGAACCTCCACACTGGTACGGTCTGGTCTTTCTTGTGCTTACAATATCACTGACCTTGAATCTGATACGTGTATCCAGGTAATTCTAAACACTTCTTTAAACACACTAACTAGGCATTCATTCACAATTAAATTAGCGGATACGTGAACAATTTGTCGCCAGGCCCAACTTTAGTCTCGTTTAATCGACTCTCGCTCGGCTGCGTAACTTCGCCGAAAGGATAGCCTGGTCATTTAGCCGGCTTTTGAATATATTTTTAGGTACTGACGGTGCTGCCTCTCACGGGTCGGCCAAATTTTGCCGTTTCGCGTGGAAGGTTCAATCCCATACAGTGCCACTTTAACCGAAAGTGCTGCCACCTGATGGACCCTGAGTAATCAACGGTTATCCTGCTGTAATTTCCAAAAATAACTTCAACTTGTGTGAATATAAGTTTAATGTTGAATACTTTTAATAGCATAGTAAAATTGTATCCTTAGTTCAGTTTTTATTTCACAGTTGACCTGAGAGCCAGTCAGCGTCTCTACACTATTTTGGGGTAAGGCAGCCCTGTTGGTAACACTGGCAGAGAATACAAATACCAGGCGGAGTTCAGGGGTTAACACGTGCTGCCACCTCACGGATTCTGGTGTACAATTTATGACGCAATTATTCAGGCAAAAAATGACGGGGTCCGAAGGTTACGTAGGTAACTTGGTGTTAAAAAAATCCCAGATACACCACTGACGTTAAAAGTGTGCTTGTAAGTGCAAATAGTTAGTTTAACCTAGATACATGCAGAACACCAACTAGTCGAGCAGTATACTCTTCAAGCAGCGTGCTTTTTTCTAAACTAAGTTGCATCATGAAGATGCATAAGTGTGTCCATTACCTTATAGTCCTTGACTATTTTGACAAACAGCTCCGGCGAGAACTGTGGCATTGATACGAGAGACAAGCCTGATTTGAAACCCGCTAGAGCAATGCACGTCTGGCCATAGATGTGGAACCAAGGCAGGACTCCTATCAACACGTCCTCGCCTGCCGTGTAGTTCATGACGTCTTGAGTTCTGTAGGCATGAGTAGGAATAGTAATAAGAAAGGGACGATCACACAACAATCCAACAGTGTCATTTAAATCTCGCAACCACTAACATAAATAACACTTAATATGATCATCATCATCATGATGATCATCATCATATAAACACACATATATATATATATATATATATATATATATATATATATATATATATAGAGAGAGAGAGAGAGAGAGAGAGAGAGAGAGAGCGAGCGAGAGCGAAAGAGAGAGAGAGAGAGCGGAAGAGAAAGAGCGAGAGAGAGAGAGAGAGTGAGAGAGAGAGAGAGTGAAAGAGTGAGAGAGAGAGAGAGAGAGAGAGAGAGAGAGAGAGAGAGAAACAGACAGACAGACAGACAGACAGACAGACAGACAGACAGACCGACCGACCGACCGACTGACCGACCGACCGACAGACAGACAGACAGACAGAGCGTGTTATTTGTGGCTTGCTCCACAACCTGGTCTGTTCGACGTTGACAACGAGGTTGTAGTGCGACAGCATCACTCCCTTCGGCAGTCCCGTCGTGCCGCTGCTGAAGGGAAGAGCGACCAGATCCTCCTGCGGGTCCCAGTCGAGATTCTCCGGGAAACATTTGCCGTCGTCCTGCAGGAGAGCGGAGTAGGGCCGGAAGCCGGCAGCTTCTCCCAGCACGATCACGTCCTGCGGGGGGAAACACGTGGGGAAACACGTGGGGAAACACGTGGGGAAACACGTGGCTTACTTAGTGATGGCGACCGAGAAGCATTGCTGATGTCAGTGAAGTTAATGCGTGACGTCAGTAAGTATTCCATCGATTCAGCAGTCATTAACCTAAACTACGACCCAATACAATTGGAAATGCGATTTCAATCTGATCTTTGACTGGTGGTATATCTAGGTTTTCAGGTAGAAGGAATCAACTTGATGATCAGTATTTTTTGTTTCAAAGTAATGGTAATACAATGTCACTGGGTGACACTATAGTGGTTTCTATTCTAAGCAATAGGGCGTGCAAGTGGGTCACGATACATGGCGAGACTCCAGGCGATTGGAGCTTATTGGGGTTTTAGCGAGACAATTGGGGACTGGACACAAGAATAATACACAATAAAATATTTAACGGGATTTGCATTTTACATTGCTGTACGTTGTGGTTTCGATAAGCACTTATATCTGACAAGTTGTCTAAATGCGCATAATCATAACACATGTGTACGTTTTCCCCAAACATGTTGTACTACTCTAAAAATGATACTTTTCATTATTAGTCAAGATCGCCAAACGCAAGTACTTGCCGCTATTGCCATGGCAACCACCATTATAATCGATTACAATTCATGATTTCCGTGATCATTGTCACCGGCAAAGTGTTCCACTGCTTCTGTTTGTAATAATCCTTCGGACAATATAACTGAAATACGTTATTTCGGAACAGTTCGATTATTACGACCAAAAACAAACCAAAGTCCTATATGTTAACATGGAGAGTATGGACCTCCTGCCCCCAACTGCCCCAGCCTCGTTTTCGCGCGCGAGACTTACACGCCCTATACAGTTTGTTGTTAGACTTAAATATATGTCACCTGCCTATGTGACGAATGCATAACGTGTAAGTAATATACAAAACGTGCAGAACGTTGAAACACGAATCACCGTGTTATGAAAGTGCTTAAAACAAAAATCAACTTTTCTAAATAACTGCAATTAGGAAATTGGAATATCACAATACAACAATAAAAAGGCAGACCATTTTAAACCACATTGGCACACATTTCTGTTGAGTGCTAATTGTATGTGCCTCGAGCGGAAATATTCGACGATTATTTACAGTATTACCTGTTGACTCAGCTTTGCGTCGATTGCTGCCTGTTTTGCTACTTCAATTGTTGCTGTTGACGCAACCAGCATCTTCGCTTTGGCGTGAGTTAAAGCGTACACGAGTTCTCCTGCAAAGAAACGATTCCTTTTATGTTGTTTCTTAAATGTTATTATATATATATATATATATATATATATATATATATATATATATATATATATATGTATATATGTATATATGTATATATGTATATATATATATATATGTATATATGTATATATGTATGTATGTATGTGTGTGTGTGTGTGTGTGTGTGTGTGTGTGTGTGTGTGTGTGTGTGTGTTTGTGTGTGTGTGTGTGTGTGTGTGTGTGGGTGTGTGTGTGTGTGTGTGTGTGTGTGTGTGTGTGGGTGTGTGTGTGTGTGTGTGTGTGTGTGTGTGTGTGTGTGTGTGTGTGTGTGTGTGTGTGTGTGTGTGTGTGTGTGTGTGTGTGTGTGTGTGTGTGTGTGTGTGTGTGTGTGTGTGTGTGTGTGTGTGTGTGTGTGTGTGTGTGTGTGTGTGTGTGTGTGTGTGACATCGTGTTTAACGTTTAAGTAAACGTCGTGCGAAAAGTTAATAATACTCCAGGACACTTCTGTGAAACTGTTCAGACACAAAAAGGTCTGATGGCGAAAAAATACAGTACCTTTAATGGTCTACCTACCGCTTAAAACCTGACATTTATAAGTTATACGACGCGTCTTAGAAAATGCGATTAGCGTTGTAAAACAACTGCCGCTTTCTGTTGTATGGAATGTGTGAGCAAAACTACACTTTCGCTGTTTCTATGAGTTTGGGGCAAGATCCATCCCGCAGTCTGGCACAGCACGTTCGCGGAGTAAGTACATTGGAAACTGCACGCGACAGGATCGACCGAAGGTCATTGTTACATTCGTACAGATGCCTCGTAACGTCAACTACATATGTATTCGATTTATTACATTAATAGGCTGTCATGTGTAGTATCGCGGTGGTGTAGTGGCTAGAACGTCGGACTCTCTTTTATGAGAACCCTGTGCTGCCTTGGGCAAATGATTTCATTCTACATTGCGCCAGGTCCCCAGCTGTATGAATAAGTACCTGGCTATAGACATAGGTGAATATTTGTTTACGGATTGTCTTCGCGCGTCAAATGCAGCG
>OZ024854.1:65145053-65155053 GCA_964017155.1 Oasisia sp. SBJ-2009
AGGTTATCCTCATGATCGTTCGCAGATGTCGCATCATGAAGGCATGCAGCTTTTCCACCTGTCGTCTGTACACTGTCCAGGCCTCGGCTCCGTATAGGAGGATGGACAGCACGATTGCACGGTATATCTTGCCTTTAACCCGCATAGACACATGGTGGTTGTTCCAGAGTCTCTGGCGTAGTCGGCCGAAAGATGCACTAGCCTTGGCCATCCTCCTCTGTATTTCATCGTCAATGCATCCATCACTTGATATAGTGCTTCCGAGGTAGGTGAATTCCAGAACAGAATTCAACTTGTTTCCATCAACCATGATATCCTCCTCGATCTCGGGTTCTTGTAGAGTTGGGTTGGTACAGCACCTCTAGATGTCTTCTTGATGTTAATCTTCAGGCCAAACTTCTTTGACGCATTGGAGAAAGTATCCACTATATTCTGCATCACTTCAGCAGAGTGTGCAACCAGTGCACTGTCATCTGCGAATAGCAGCTCTCTCATCAGTATCCGAGTAGTCTTGGTCTTCGCTCTGAAGTGTGCGACGTTGAATAGGTCAGCGCTCTGTCTGGACTGTATGTAGACGCCATCCCCCATGTCTCGGAAAGCATCATCGAGCGTTGCTGATAGGAAGATGGAGAACAGCGTGGGGGCCAGTACACATCCTTGCTTGACACCATTTGTGACACTGAACGATTCCGAGACTTCCCCTCCAACACTAACATTCGCCATCATTCCGGTATGTAGTGCCTCGATCATTGTTGTGAACTTCTCTGGGCATCCATACTTCCTCAGTAGCCTCCATAGCCCGGTCCTCCCAACTGTATCGAACGCCTTACTGAAGTCGACAACAATACCATGTACAGTGTCCTGCTCAATGCACTTTTCTTGTAGTTGTCGGAGACAAAATATCATATCCACGGTGCTCCGGTTACCTCTGAAGCCACATTGAGTCTCTGGAACTATCTCTGGTGTTATGTGGGTAGATAGTCTGTTGAGTAGGATCCTGGCGAAGATCTTGCCTGCTATGGAAAGAAGAGTGATTCCTCTATAGTTCCCACAGTCTGTTCGATCACCTTTCTTGTAGATGGTTACAATGCTGGCATCCTTCCATGCTTGTGGTACAGAATCCACCTCCCAGGCATTGGTGATTAGTTGGTGCAGTCTGCTGAACAGATTGTCTCCTCCGTGCTTCCATAATTCTGCAGGAATTCCGTCTCCTCCAGGTGCTTTGCCATCTATCAGGCCAGCGATTGCTTTAGCCATCTCATCCATAGTTGGAATCTCATCCAGACTTGTCTTGATAATGCGCTGCGGGATGTTGTCCAAAGCTTCGTGATCTATGTCTTCAGGGACGTTGAGTAGCTTCTGGAAGTGTTCACTCCATCTTGCCACAACTCTCTTGCTGTCAGAGAAGGTCTCCATTCCATCTGTTGATTTCAGTTGAACAGGTCCCTTCTTCTTCGTCCTTCAGTCCATTATAGAAGCCCTTCATGATGTTACTGTCAGCAGCTCTCTGCAGCTCCATTGCCTTCCATTCCCACCAGTCTGACTTCATTGCACGGGTGTGTGTTTGTAGCAGTCTGCAGGCATCTTTATATGCTGCAGTGGTGGATCTAGTGCTCCTGGTTTGCAACACTCTCTGGTGGACTTGGTCTCTTCTGGTCATAAGAGTTTGTAGCTCCTGGTCGTTGGGGTCGAACCAGTCCTGGTGCTTTCTGTCTGGCTTGCCAAGATATGTCTTTGTTGTGTTGTACACGACCTGCTGCAGAGCTGCCCATTTCTCGTTCGGTGTTGAGTTTTCCTTCTCCTCCCATTGGTCGAGAGCACTGTCCATCTCCTGCTCAAAACTCTCCCTATGGCTGGTGGTACTTAGTTGTGCAATGTTCAGCTTGGTTGGCTTACTTCTCCCTTGCCTGTTGTGCTTTTGTCGTATTCTGAAAGCCACTTTTGACCTCAGCATCTGGTGATCGGTCCAGCAGTTTACTCCACGCATGACTCGGGTACTGTGGATGTCCATCTTATCCCGACACCTCGTGATGTTGAAGTCGATCATATGCCAATGTCTGGAACGAGGATGCATCCAGGTGGTCTTGCGTTCATCCTTCTGCTTGAACATGGTGTTCGTCACTATCAGTTCGAACTCAGAGCACAGAGCCAGTAGAAGCTCGCCATTGGAGTTGCATTTCCAAATCCCATGTTTGCCCATGACCTAGGGCCACTTGTCATTGTCTCTTCCTATCCTCGCATTGAAGTCTCCTATCAGCAGTAGCTTATCTGTACGAGGGATGCCACTGAGCACACTGGCCAGCTGGTTGTAGAAGGCCTCCTTGTTTTCGTCTGGGTTTGTCATTGTCGGAGCATACACGCTGATAATTGTAGCAAAGTTGTCCTTGTTCAGAGGTAGTCTCATCGTCATGTTTCTGTCACTTACTGGCCGTGGCATTTCTGTCAGCTTTGTGACGATATCCTTTTTGATAGCAAAGCCCACTCCGGCCTCCCTTCTTTCTCCTTCGGGTTTGCCACTCCAGAAGAAAGAGTATTCCAAGTCGTTGAGACTACCAGACTCTGAGAACCTTGTTTCACATATGGCGGCGATGTCGATGTTGTATTTGGCAAGTTCCATTGCTACTAGTGCCGTACGTCTTGTTGGTCGGTTAGCTCCTTCTCGGTCGAGGAGAGTCCTGACGTTCCATTTTCCAATTGTCAGTAGTTGTCTTCTTTGTCTTCTTCTTCCTAGCTGATTTTTCACTGTTGATGGAAGATGAGGTCGAGCAGCGCGGTCCTTGGTAACCCGGGCGACGGCCGATCCGGTATCATGTTTCGTGCAGTTGTACATTTCATGGAAGCTGCTAGCAAAAATTGTTGAAGTGCCGCTGGCTTTTGCAAGTTACTAGCGACACTCTCTCGGGGAACAAATAGAGGTCTCACACCGGCAAGAACATGTCAAGACAGGCGCAAACTATTTGTCCCTGCAGTAGCTGGTCGAGAGATGTTGGGAGTTCCATACATCAACCGCCCTTGATGCTGCCACAGTGACATGGTTTTCTGGTTAGCTCCAGGTTGCTCCCTTAGCCTTCGGTTCTGACAAGAACCTGTACCACAAGGCAGTGGTTTACAACTCTGCATGGCAGGGGCGTCAAACTCCCTGAGGTCTTGCAATACCTGCATACCATATATCATATATATATATATATATATATATATATATATATATATATATATATATATATATATATATATAATATATATATATATATATATATATATATATATATATCATATATATATATATATATATATATATATATATATTATATAATATATATATTTTATTTTTATTTATCAACTAGCTAACACTCATTTTTAAATAGATAATCTATTATTTTGAAATATATTTGAGATATGTTATTAATTTACTAGATCAAAATAGTATATTTTTAAAATTAATTTTAAAGAACATATTATGTACACTGTATATTATATATTTATTAGCTGTATTTCATTTTACTGTATATATATATATATATATATATATATATATATATATATATATATATATATATATATATATATATATATATATATATATATATATATATATATATATATATATATATATATATATATATATATATATATATATATATATATAGGCACTATGTGAGTCATGTAATGCATGTTGAAAATTGCTATACAGTTTCTTATAGTAATAATAACATTTAATATATTTTATGTGTTTCTTAAATGTAAGGAAAACCGATACAATCGTTACATGTTGTTCGTTTTAAAGTTACATGATGTGTTGGTATTGTTTTATTTTAGATCAGAATATATTCCAGATTTTTTTTATAAGAGAAACTTATTAATTTATAGGACAAATCTAAGAAAAGTATATGCCTTAGAACAGTTTCTAGGAAAATGCATCAAAATGATTATTGGTCAGACATTCTTCAAGTGGTTTCAAATTTAATGAAGTAACACTAAAACTGTCCAAGTCAATTCGTTTAAATAAGATTATAGGAATATTTAGGTTCACTACCGACAACGTTTCTCATTCATATTCCTGAAGTAATGAAGCACAAATTCGTAAGCGTATCGTAGGCGAAACGGACTTATTTCGTCCAAACTCAAATAAATACTTCACGCGTACGTACTGTCACATCGAATTCGTTTATTAAACACAATTAAACACAATTAAACACAATTAATTAATTTATCTACAAAACGCATGCCGTAGAATAAACAGGATCTAGACGAACGAAATGCAGCTATCAGTGATATAAACAACATCCTGAAATGCCGAAGATAGTAGAAAACATTTCGCTTAAAAGACTACCTACCGAGGCGACAAATGCTATATGCCGTCCAAAACAATAGTCGTCGAAATGGTACCCGTGTGCCACCGAAGCGACCAATCTTGTGCCGCCGAGGCGACCAAAAGCCGCCGACGAAGTCCAAGAATTTTGCGGATGCGTCTAAGATATTTCGCCAGCGCGTCCAAAATATTTCGCCGACGCGTCCAAGAATTTCGCCAACGCGTCCAGAGATTTCAACGCCGACGTAGTAACGCTGCCGACGCGACCAGTTACCCGTACTGTTTTATCTACACTAGTATCCGCCAGGTGGCGTTTCTTCACTTGCAGGCACTCGTATACGCTAGATGGCACTGCAGATCCATCGCGCTACTTCCTGGTTCCTGTCGACGTTGAGAGTTACAGTCGGCTCATAACTGTCAAGTTATAGTAGACATGGGTAAGTATTACGATCCAAATTACTTGTAATTTGATCCAATGTGACGTTAAGAGTTGTTCCAGGCAGACCCCGTTCATCAACACCAGATCTATAGTCGCCGCGACAACCTCAAGATGAAGTTTCGCCTCCTTGTGGTTGGCGGGCTGACGTGTTCAGAGAAACACCCATGCGTGGCTAACAACGTCTGCCAGTTCTACAATGAAGACACGAGTTGTTGGGAGGCACTGACGGAAATGCCCCCGTCGTTCGGCTTGTTGTACAGCGTATGTTACCTGGGTAGATCCCTGCTGCTGACCGGCGGCAGCAAAGGAAGCGTGGCAGTGGACCAATGCTGGCTGTATGACTTGGCGACGAAGAAGTGGGAGGCGATGCCACCACTTATCGCGGCTCGATATTTCCACCGCAGTGTGTCGCTGGGCGGATGTGCCTATGTCGTTGGATGGAAGGGTGTTGGCGACAAAGCGGTGGGTTCTATTGAGTGTCTGAACCTTCGACGGCGGCAATGGTCGGCCATGGGCGAGATACCGCAGGCGGTGCGTAACCCCGCAGTTGCTACGTCCGGCAACAAAGTGTTCGTGTTCGGTGGGCGGGATGCGCAGGACGTGGACTTGTGCTGCACGCAGGTGCTGGACACGACCCGCGGCAAGTGGAGCACTCGGTCAGACTCACCTGAAATGTGTGAACTCGGTGCAGCCATCACGTTAAATGACGTCATGTATATGGTGGGAGGCGGCAAACGCACGTGTCTCAAATACGACGCTGCAACGGACTCATGGACAAGACTGAGTCGGCCAAGAGAAAGTCACAGCAACGCGTCGGCAGTCGTGTGGCGCGGGTGCATCCTGGTGGCAGGAGGTGGAGATCCCAACCCAGAGTCGTCCGTCATCGAGCAGTACGATCCGCTCACTGACACGTGGTCGCAATGGAAAAGTGAACTAAACGGGAAATTGGAGTGCCACAACATGCTTAACGTTGACCTTTATGATGTGTGACCATGCTAACAGTTAGCACACAGTGTCTCTATCGTGATGTGCAATGTATATTACACACATCCCGAAATGTTGAACGTATAACAATGCCCAGTGAGTTGAATTGTGTACATCAGGTTTTGTTTCTCCTCATTTATTTATACAGTGGTCGTCTCGAGCAGTTGGAAGCCACTAAGTCTATAGTCTATGTCCAAGTGGCAACGCTCCACCAGCGGATTTGTTCAGACGTCTGCATTTTTTTGTGTATCTAGCGAAACAACACATACGTGTCAATGTCAATTTACAGTACTACAATCGTCATTGTGTATGACGGGGATCAGTTTTGCAATGTTTACATACATGGTCGACCGCATGTGGGAATATAATATTATTATCGAACTGCACAGACAGTTGTGAATTCAACAGGAAGTTTTTAATTTGCCGTTTTATATGGGTTGTAGATCAATATATTAGTGTTAAAGCACCATGGAAACCCATGAGTAGGTGACGTTGTATGAAGCGCAATGCCGTTGGCATTTGCAGGTCATTTACCGGAGCTACAACCGTTAAATACAGCTCGTCATTTCTACATGTCTGAGTAATGTTCTACTAAATTTTGAAACAAGATAATTTAAGTATATGTAATATTCTTTGTCATCTCCCTTGATCCCGCGAGTGTCGGGGACACATCTCGCTGTTTGGGCCTTCACCTGGTCCGTCCACGCCATCGACGAGCCTCCAGCGGTCATGGTCTCCTGCAAGTCTCTGTCACTCGCGGCTGCTCACGTCTGAACTTTGGTCGTGTCTGTTAACATTGTCATGTATACATACTACCCCGGTGATGTGATACGTTCTATGTAATAATCAATCATTGATAATATGCTATATCCAGGAGCTACTCCCAATGTTCAAGCGTATCTTTATAGATGTATAATGACATGTCAACCTACTCTAACGTATGGTTTTGAATATAATGAGCAGTTGCACAGACTGGAATCTGTGCAAGGCAAATGTAAAGTAAACGATCTTACAATACTGATCTACTTACAGTTATATTTATCGATAAGTTAAACGATGGTGCATACAGAAATGTATTATCGTTGTTTCATAGAATATTTCGAGGAGAAAGTCCCGCTCGTCGACTGATTCAATTCACTTTGTTGTCCTATAAATGGTACTCAACATACAACTGATGTGTTCCTGTACAATAAATTAAATACAGTACATATTAAACGTGTATTTAGACAATATTAATATTACCAAAGATAATTATTGATATGCAAAACTAAAAACAAAATAACCGCACCTGTTATCTCGTATTACGTGTTGGTGTAACGGTTCCTGCTGGACAGGATCGTGTCCATATAACGGTACCTGAGACTCTGCTGAACAGGACCGTGTCCATGTAACGATATCTGAGACTCTGCTGGACAGGATCATGTCCATGTAACGGTAACTGACACTCTGCTGGACAGGATCATGTCCATGTAACGGTAACTGACACTCTGTTGGACAGGATCTTGTCCATGTAACGGTACCTGAGACTGCTGGACAGGATCGTGTCCATGTCACGGTACCTGAGACTGCTGGACAGGGTCGTGTCCGTGTAACGGTACCTGAGACTGCTGGACAGGATCGTGTCCATGTAACGGTATCTGAGACTGCTGGACAGGATCGTGTCCATGTAACGGTACCTGAGACTGCTGGACAGGGTCGTGTCCATGTAACGGTACCTGAGACTGCTGGACAGGATCGTGTCCATGTAACGGTACCTGAGACTGCTGGACAGGATCGTGTCCATGTAACGGTACCTGAGACTGCTGGACAGGATCGTGTCCATATAACGGTACCTGAGACTGCTGGACAGGATCGTGTCCATATATCTGTACCTAAGACTCTGCTGGACAGGATCGTGTCCATGTAACGGTACCTGAGACTCTGCTGGACAGGATCGTGTCCATATAACGGTACCTGAGACTGTTGGACAGGATCGTGTCCATATAACGGTACCTGAAACTGCTGGACAGATCGTGTCCATATAACGGTACCTGATACTCTGCTGGACAAGATCGTGTCCATATAACGGTACCTGAGACTCTGCTGGACAAGATTGTGTCCATGTAACGGTAACTGAGTCCATGTCCTGAGACTCTGGTGGACAGGAACGTGTCCATGTAACGGTACCTGAGACTCTGCTGGACAAGATTGTGTCCATGTAACGGTACCTGAGACTGCTGGACAGGATCGTGTCCATGTAACGGTACCTGAGACTGCTGGACAGGATCGTGTCCATATAACTGTACCTGAGACTCTGCTGGACAGGATCGTGTCCATGTAACGGTACATGAGACTGTGCTGGACAGGATCGTGTCCATATAACGGTACCTGAGACTCTTCTGGACAAGATCGTGTCCATGTAACGGTACCTGAGACTGCTGGACAGGATCGTGTCCACGTAACGGTACCTGAGACTCTTCTGGACAGGATCGTGTCCATATAACGGTACCTGAGACTGTTGGACAGGATCGTGTCCATATAACGGTACCTGAGACTCTGCTGGACAAGATTGTGTCCATGTCACGGTACCTGAGACTGCTGGACAGGATCGTGTTCATGTAACGGTACCTGACACTGCTGGACAGGGTCGTGTCCATGTAACGGTACATGAGACTGCTGGACAGGATCGTGTTCATGTAACGGTACCTGAGACTGCTGGACAGGATCGTCTCCATACAACGGTACCTGAGACTCTGCTGGACAGGATCGTGTCCATATAACGGTACCTGACACTGTTGGACAGGATCGTGTCCATATAACGGTACCTGAAACTGCTCGACAGGATCGTGTCCATATAACGGTACCTGAGACTCTGCTGGCCAATATCGTGTCCATATAACGGTACCTGAGACTCTGCTGGACAGGATCGTGTCCATATAACGGTACCTGAGACTGTTGGACAGGATATTGTCCATATAACGGTACCTGAGACTGCTGGACAGGATCGTGTCCATATAACGGTACCTGAGACTGCTGGACAGGATCGTGTCCAAATAACGGTACCTGAGACTGCTGGACAGGATCGTGTCCATATAACGGTACCTGAGACTGCTGGACAGGATCGTGTCCAAATAACGGTACCTGAGACTGCTGGACAAGATCGTGTCCATATATCGGTACCTGAGACTCTGCTGGACAGGATCGTGTCCATGTAACGGTACCTGAGACTGTTGGACAGGATCGTGCCCATATAACGGTACCTGAGACTGCTGGACAGGATCGTATCCATATAACGGTACCTGAGACTGTTGGACAGGATCGTGTCCATATAACGGTACCTGAGACTCTGCTGGACAAGATCGTGTCCATATAACGGTACCTGAGACTCTGCTGGACAGGATCGTGTCCATGTAACTGTACCTGAGACTCTGCTGGACAGGATCGTGTCCATATAACGGTACCTGAGACTGTTGGACAGGATCGTGTCCATATAACGGTACCTGAGAGTGCTGGACAAGATCGCGTCCGTGGACGAGTCACTCACTGTGCGAGCCTTTCATTAATCACTCCAGACGTGATGGTCATGTAGACTCGATTAGACACCTTTTATTTGCTGATAATTATACTAAGCCATACATTTTGTCAACCTCTTAACTACTAGACTGTAAGTTATTTATTTCTCTTTTTATGGATGTAGAAAGGTTATACTAATTGGTCTACATATTATAGTAATGACACTGTACCTCTATTTGATGTCGCTAATTACATTACTAGCCATTTGACCATATGTGAATATATAATATCTTATAAAAATATAGTAGCTTCCTCTCCGACGTGTAGGATGAAAAACGTAATAATAATTGTCAGAATGAATTGTGTGATTAAACACTTTTTATATAGAGACTTACCTCTATTTATTTTTTCATTCAGTTTCTCTCCTCGTATATTTCTCACTCATGTCACTCACTCACTCACAAATAACTCACTAACTCACGCACACAGTACAATGCCACACGCGCGAGCGCACTCACGCACGCACGCACACACACACACACACACACACACACACACACACACAATTCATCCACTCACAAAAATTACGGCACCGACCAATCGAAACACTGCAGAATACAATAAAGGATAAAGACTAAATAGTTGTAATTTTGAAAACGACAGTAAGTAGCTGCGAGACTGAATATATTATAAACTGGGTGTATTTAAACGTAACATATATTCAGGAGCGTAACTAGCCTTACGCCCGTACGCACGTGCTTCCACATCAATAAGAA
>OZ024854.1:65167553-65172553 GCA_964017155.1 Oasisia sp. SBJ-2009
GCCCAAACTTCAAAACTACCACAAGATAATTCGAGGTCATGTCGTATCGAATGTGAAGCAGCAAATACATGGACTCACATAATTAATACTATTCGCTTTCATCAGATAAGAATTTTAGAAACAGCATCAATCATACAGACAGACAGACATGCGTGGCTGCACAACAGACACGCGTGATTGCACACAGTGGATCAACTGCGTTGTGCCAGATCAAACCAAGGCCAACTGATGAAACAGAAATTTCCTTGACCCAACGAGTGTCTAAAACCATGTATTCACGTACAAGCAGGCACATATAATTACTTCTATAGTGTGTCAATATGCCCTGCACGCGAATGCATAATCGGAATGTGGTTTCTCTGTCGTTTCCGTGCAGATAACACACAATCGGAAATGACGTCGCTGACATGTGAATGTAATGAATACACCGCTGACATGTGTCCTCGCTGACGCTTCTGTGTATTGACTATGTATAGGCAGCAGATAAAATGAGGGCGCCAGTTCCTCCGCCCAGAATTGATAGTAATTTGTATATAAGGGGAGGTATGTGGCAGAGTTAAACATCAAAGGGTATTGCAGTCAATTCTGCTGGCCTTGGCATTATTGCCAATCAATTTTGTTTTGAAACTGCATGTTTTGTTTAACATTTAAACGTGTTGCAGGCGGAATTTTTCAAATCGCAAATATTGTTCTCAGTTTAATAAAGTAACTAAGCACAACTTGGCAAGCAAGAAACCTTCAACATGTATGCTGTAGTCATAGGAACGTAATATTAAATGAAAAAATAAAACTAGGAGCTGGCACCTTTGCTTTAATGATTAATGTTCTGACGTTTCTATACAGTAAACACAGTCAGAAAGTCAGTTTTCTAGCACATCAGTGTATCGGACACACAGTCAGAACATAAAGTCCTTCTCTGTCGTCGTCCTTCACATCGACCCAGCGTTGTAGACGACCATCTACAAACTATGCGACCCAGGAAAAACAAATACCTGAGTAGACCATCAGATAAGACCGTTGCTCGCTGAGTCGCTGTCAGATTGCCCCACGATAACTCGTAAGTGTCCCCGCTATCTACCGCTGTCGTTCAAGGGAATAATAAACATCGCAGACGGCGGTGACGGGAGTCACGGGGTGCAATACTTGTCGGTCCTGTGTCCCCGGCCTCCCGTGGGGAACGATGAGTCAGTAAATATCCATGCGATGCCTGCGTCGACGCAGTCCAGTGTCGCTCCAGTGATGTACGCAACACCGTTTAACTATCTATGTATACATCAATATTACATAAATACTGCATAAATACTGCATAAATACGCAACACGATAACGTGTCGCGGTAGCTATCAGAATGGTCCTGTAGGCCCAGGTCTTACTGTATCTTATGTCAGTCAACTTCCTCTTCTTCATCACCTGCTAGTAGGAGTCTTCACGCCCGTTCTGCTTCGCGATGCAGCGCTACACCTAAGACTATCTTCTCAATTTGTCTTCTTCCATTTCTACGGCAACCCTGTTCTTTGTCAAACGCGTTCTCTCGCCGCCTATTTACAAACGACTACTTATCATCGCGCTAGTTCTTAGTTCTTAGGTGGTCTCCTCCAAATAAACTAGAAGACGAAGCCTAAAGTTTTTATCGGACGATTAATTGGTATATCGTGTTACAGGGTTTTCTGGAGGTAAGAAAATTACAGCTATAAAGAAGTTGACATCGAAAGGATCGAACAATTACGATGTTTCAATTATTTTTATATTTGGACTGTGAATTTCCAAATTGTAAACAAAACACCCACATTAAAATACTGGGTTTATAATACGGATGTCGCCGTCTAGTTCAGCCGCGACACGTTGTGAAGTTCGGCACGCTCGCCTTGTCAAACTGCAGTACATTTTACTGGCCCGGACACTCGCCTTGTTCTACCGCAAGACGTTTGATGGTCGACGCACTCGCCTTGTTCTACCGCAAGACGTTTGATGGTCGACGCACTCGCCTTGTTCTACCGCAAGACGTTTGATGGTCGGTACACTCGCCTTGTTCTACCGCAAGACGTTTGATGGTCGATGCACTCGCCTTGTTCTACCGCAAGACGTTTGATGGTCGACGCACTCGCCTTGTTCTACCGCAAGACGTTTGATGGTCGGTACAGTCGCCTTGTTCTACCGCAAGACGTTTGATGGTCGATGCACTCGCCTTGTTGTACCGCAATGCATTTAATGGTGCCCACACTCGTCTTTTTATACTGCAATACAACAAATGGTTGTTGGTCTCCACACTCGCCTTGTTATGCCGCACGATGTTTGATTGTGGGCACACTCGCCTTTTTCTACCGTAAGACGTTTGGTGGTCGGCATACTCACCTTTGTCACCCTGAAGATGTTTAATGATCGGTACAGTCGCCTTGTTCTACCGCAAAACAATTGCTTCGGCGAACCTCTTGTTAATAATTGCCCCACCCGGTGAGTCCAGATAACAGAACAGACGACTCCGCTCTAACAGAACACAGGACGTGTGTTTACTAATTGAACGGTCGTGTAACTTGTAATGCACAGACAATCGTGTAACACGTAATGCACAGACACGCATCTAGGCTTTTCGCGTTGACAAATATTACAGCATATCAACGCCGATTTTGTATGAACTAGTGACATAATTTGGAGGAACCCCGAAACAAACTTGATATTGGACAGCGTTCACCTAGTCGTGTTATGTAGCTTCATAACAAATGATGCCGACAAGATAAGGAACTCGGTGTCTGTGTACGCACGGCCCCTGGACGAGCCTGCCTGACAACCTGTGGTATGTGTTTATTACAATACAGTTGTAGCATAAACGACGTCGTTGCCCTGCACGTGTATAGGGTGAAGTGATGACATTATCAACACGAGATGAAACGCGCTCCAAGTCAATGTTTGGCTCCGTGCTACAGATAACGGAAAATAACGCATACTTTCATCGCACGGTAAATACTTGTGACAAAAGCGCACTCAGTTTTCCGTTTCGTCAGTTTCATGAAGAAGCGTTCCCACGTTTTTCCATCACAGTCTGTCCACTTTGTCACCAAACCCTCGTATGTCTGACGCCCCTAATTTTCCGCCACGACAGGTGAATAATTTATTAAATATATAGAGCGCTTGGTTTAACGGTTTGGTTACGTAAGCGGCCACAGATAGACAAGTGTCATTATTTCAAAGCTACGATACCATGGTGCACAACTGCACACCTAAAATAAAATTGTTACTCCGTCTACATGGACGTGATCTGTAAAAGCATAGGTTACGCAATCCTCGTTTCCGTATGGAATCTTGATAAATCAACCATGTGCTTCGTGCCTAATCATATCCCTGCAAGAAATCGCCGCAGGAGTGCTGCTGTGAATCGACGTCATGTCGTCGAAACTGCTTTAGAAAGATGGGTATCGGCGGTGGCGTACTGACAACAGCGAAAATCAAAACGTCGTTAATTCTCGCGTCGACTATTACGAGAGTCCCGACGTTCGCGTTGAAGTGCTGCGCGCACTGGGCGGGTGCCAATCACGGCTCGCCTTGAAAGACGTCTTGTCTGTCGCGTAGTCAAACGGATATTTATGGGCGGTGTTATCGCTCCGCGGGCGGGCGGTGACCACGACTATCGGCCAATACCAGTGTCCGTCGCCGCTGTCACCCACAGTTGAGGGTCGCCCTGACTCACGCCTGGCACAAACACACACATAGCCAACCCCGACGTTAATTGATCGGCATCAACTGCGTCTTGCGGACGTTTGAGTCACTGTCACATCGCATCACACGCGTGCGCCGCGCGACACCAAAACATTGTCACTGGCGATGTCTGTCGAACTCGCTGACAGCCTCGTCACCCCCGGGGTAATACTGGCCCACGTCGTGCTCGGGGGTTCACTGGTAAGTCTGTACAAGGGCACAGCGGCCGGACTGGGCAGTGTGACGCTGATGGCGGGACTGGGCGAGGCGGCGATCGTGTTGTTGTGGAGGTATGGCCCGACCAGCGTGTCCACTCTGGCCGCGGTGGCCGGAGTGGCCGGAGCGTGCTATCTCTACGACAGGCTCGTCAGGATACCGGGCGCCGTGCGGCGAAACGTTGTCTTCACGTCCGGTGAGTACATCGCTGCCCTCAGGTCACTGTTGTCGTGCATGGTCATCTCTCGATAAACTGTGTTGGTGTGTGGTCCGAATATTTCGGTCACATCCCCTGATAACCTCCCATCACACCTTGCGCTTTCCCCCGTCCACTCACTTCCTGTTTTTCTTTTCTCTCGTAAATGGCCGTGTGGATCATTCTATCCAGTGGACACCTGTGCTTTCAAGAATCCTCTCAAGGACATATATAGGCCTACACAAGATTATCGTCTTTCGCATACAGCGATTTCGACTGCGTCTTTGTTTCTACTATATTCCTTTACTTTCAAAGATTTGTCGAAAAGATTACTGCCTTTCGTTTCCCGAGTAAAACCAAGCTGTGACGCAGAATGTTTTTAATACAGGGAAAACTATAGATATACATGTTGTGTTTATAATAATAGTTGTAACCAGTGCACCACTATCGGTGTTCAACAATAACCACATAATTATAATAAAAAATATTAATACGTGTGTGTTTTCCGTCTAACGTTATTGACGCATAAGATAATGCATTTTAAATGGGACAGCATATAGGGTATGACGTGTCCCTCCACTCTGACATTCCAATGTCCTTACTCTACCTCGATTAGAAGAAGTCCGACCCAGGGTCCAATGACATTAAATCAAACCATTACCGATTACCACTATTTGCGTTTGTCATTTCAATTAAAAACGCAATTACATATGCGTTAATGGAACAGAGATTTCAAAAACGACACAAGCATGCGTATCAACGCATGCGCAAAGGAACGGGTCATTCACGATGGAAAATTGATGAGAAACCTGTTTTTATATTTGAATGAAACTGACAAAAATCATAAAAGCAAACAAAATTGGAATTTAACTCGCTAAGCGAAGTGCAACTAAACACAG
>OZ024854.1:65177553-65247553 GCA_964017155.1 Oasisia sp. SBJ-2009
ACTCGACTTAATCATCTTCATTACACGCGTCTGCGATTCGTTCCCTCTAAAACGGACGTGTCGTTCTGATTTCACAACCGCATTCGTATAATTACATCCGCACTTGTTACTTACTAATAACGTTTTCAAAACATATGCACTTAACGACGCGTTTGTTAACAAACGCGTCGTTAAGTGCATATGCTTTAAAAGCGTTATTACTAAGTAACAAGTACGGATGTAACTATTCGAGTGTGACTGAGAAATCAGAACTACACATCCGTCTCGTCACTGCTTATCAACATGGTCCGCTAAGCTTACAAAATGGATGACTCGCTTGTGATATGTGGTTGTGCATGTGTATTTTATTTTGCCCCCCCCCCCAGTGTTTTCTATGCGATTAAAAGGTAGAGTAAAGTAGTCTTGACCTAGCATGCGTCATACCGCTGGGAACCTAGCGCTCATAGTATACACATTGTTGGTCGACAAAGCGTGATTGTGACGTCATTTTGGTGGATCATAATCAAAGTTCTGCACGTAAAGTTTTTTTTAGCCAACCGTAATGACAAGGGTTGTATATGTGAATTACAATACCTTTGCGATATGACATCTCACAGATGAAATATTCCCACATACAGTAGGAATGTTCGATGGCTTGATGGGTAATTTTCTAGGCAACAAATAACGTTTATTAATACCGATTGGTCAACTTATGATCTATGCAGTTATTTCGTAGGCGCAATTAACGCTATGCACCAACACAGATAATAAAGTTCGATATACGTAACCCCCCCCCCCCCCCGAGTCCCTTCCCCCAATTACATTGGCCTTGACTAAGCCATTACCTCAAATTACGGATACCCGACTCTATCATCGTAAAAAGTATCCATATCGTATAATTATGGTAACGTTCATTCAGCCAGATATATCGGATCATTAAACAACGAAGGTAGTTAACAAAATGTCGCTGGATGTTCACATCAGCATCGTGCAATCATAAGTCACGGGCAAAGTCGCTGTGCTTTGTGAGATCTCTAAATACTGTCACCGGTGGTGTCGCGTTAATTTGTCTGCCATATTTATGTGGCTTGGTGTTCACTATATCCGTCTGTACTTCACTCGCCCTGTCTGGCGGCCTGTCTCAACGCGACAGCGTCAACAAAGACACCACACGCCGGTGACCGAACTAACACGGAAACCAATAAAGATTCACCCACGACACCGCCGCAGCCGGCGCTATTCACGGGAGAGCGCCCCGCTGAATACGTAACGAATTAGCAAAAAACGGTTTAGCAAACGGCGGGCGTTAGCTCGACCTCCGTCGCCGGAGTCACAGGTGCAAATATTTCACGGCGACGAACAGGTGCGAGAGAAAGCGACGTGTGATGTATGCGCGTGTCGGGTTGCAGCTCGTGGCGCGTGCGATGCAGCGACTGGACTTCCTGTCGCGAGCTTGCACCGGGGCGCAGATATGGGCTAATTTAAGGGAGCCTGGGGACGAAGTTTGAGTCTTTCGTCACAGAGTTAGTTTTTCTTTTGACGAATGGACAGCTTCGGTCGGGTTCACGTTGGTTCTTCGTATTCGAAGGAAGGAAATGAGAGACTTTGAGCGGTTTATTCGATGTACCCGGTTGACCAGTGGTGATTTGTTGGTCATCTGGTGTGAGGTTGTCTGCTGCCAGTTAATCGTGTAATGGGTGGGGAGAGAACTCCCGCGGTTTCATTGTGCTTCTCAAGTACGTCCGCGACAGGGGTTGGTGATTAAGTGAGTGGTTGGGTTTATCTCAATGAGTGAGTTGTGGCCCCGTTAACCCACTCGCTACACTAACTCACTCACCCACTCATTAACTCATCCACAAACTCAGTCACTCAAAAGAAACACCAATAAGTATTATTTACGACAACCGTGGTCCGTTTGTACCACGCACGCGGAGTCGTTCGTGGATTTTTACATTTTAGAAAGTAGCTATCCAACCGCGGTTGTATCCGCCTCCATTTGTGCTTCGCCGGTGCTAAGCACCCGGCGTCACCGAACACGTCAATGACGTCATGGTGTCAGAGAGTTAGGTCCAGAATAACGGACTCGTCTGTATTTAGAGACATTTTACATAGCCACAGTCACGACCAACACGTCAGAAGCCAGGAGTCGTCGCAGGCAGATCAGTTTATGGGAAATACGAATATTATGTATAGAAGAAGAGTGCTTTAGTTGGTCTTCGGTGGGGGAAAGGAATGCTCAATGTCATACCCTCTCCACAGTCGCATCCATACCCGTATTACATACTCACACATACACGCGCTTTCATGTAGACATACACGCAGTGCGTACGCACGCACACACCCATGCAAGCAAACACGCACGCATACACGCATACACCCTGTCCCCACACGCACACACGCACACGCACACATATACTCAAATTTAGACACACATGCACAAACGTACATGCATGCACACACCCATGCACGCACGCTAGCGAACATAAGCGCACGCACACGAAAACATACACACACGCACGCATCACACATAGTCAAACACGCACGCACGTACGCACGCACGCACGCACGCACACACACACACACACACACACACACACACACACACACACACATTCCATGTGGATGTAACATTATCAGCGTCATTGATCCTGGTCGTTTTTTATTCAGACGACGTCGGTTTACATTTTGTGAAAGCTGGTTGGAAATTTAGCAAAAATTGCTATACTCAGTCGAACCTATTTGATAATTTCCATCTGCATAACATACACACGTTGCGTTGTGTGGCCATGGCGTTTTCGCTGCTGTTGATCATCCATAATAAAACGAATATTTTTCTGGTGAATGCCATGCATTGTGTGTCCTATCCCAACATTTCAGCCCACTTTGCAATGTCGTGTAGTTATCTCACGTTATGATACTTCCTCCTTAAGTCACAATCAAAACTCAAGTACTACGATAACAGCGAATGTGACAAATGTTTCCACCTTAGGACTTTTGCCTTCTTTCAACAGCTTTGGCTAGTTTACATGTTCTGTATGTCATTGGTGTTTGTGTTGCAACTATGTGTATGTCTGTCTTTCGTGTTTTCCCAATCAAATAAAAATATCGGATATATATATATATATATATATATATATAATATATATATATATATATATATATATCTGATATTTGTATTTATATATATCCTGTTTGCATATTAACTGTAATGACTATAGACCTATATACCTGGCCCAGGGGCAGAGCTTCGTACTCTCGACAACGAGAACCCGGGTTCGAACCCTGTGCTGCGGTGTTAAAACCTTGGGCAAGTTTTTTCACTCTTCGTTGCTCCAGTTCACTCGGCTGTATAAATGAAAACCTGGCTATAGACACTGGTGGATATGTATAGAGCAGCCTTCGTGCATTAATTGTAGCATATGGCTGGATGCTTCCCAAATAAACCGAGATGGTGTCTGAGTGAATAGGTCTTTCAGGGAAGTAAAGTGTAAAGCACTTTGAATGGATACTGTGCTACATAAGAACTTGCCTTTTTTATAGTTACGTAAACTTGTGAACACACACACATCAATGGTGAATGGAATTTTAAATAGGCAAAACAAAAAATCAATCACGCTTAGCCCCGATGTTATTTCGTCGTATGGAGGTGACGAAGGGTCGTACGGTAAGTCAACTATTTAGGGCCTACTACACCGTCAGGTCATCCAGTGGCCATTGTTGCCATTGAGCGAAGTTAGCCATGCGGACGGCCACTGTCGATGACGAGACGGCCGGTGCAGGGTCCATTGTGGCGCGGCGTTGACGGATGACCCCCGCGGCACGGCCGGCGTACGTCGTCGATTGTTTGTCGTGGCGACATAACAGGCGTCGTTTATCAAACCGCGGTCTGGTTAACGTGCGGGCTTGACGCGTCGTTTCCACGTCGCCGTAAAACATGCCGTCAATACCACTATAACTTCACAAACACGCTCGCACATACGCCACCAATAGCACTATAACTTCAGCACCGGTGGAAAGTGTCGCTACACGCAAGAACATCGCTGGTTGAGTCGTCGGTGATGAATCCCTTTGGCGGATGCACTCGCGTAGGTTCCAGAAGTGTTCAGCACAGCACAGCGACTCCCAAAAGGTCTGCTCTTCGGGCCTATGTTGGGGCCCACAAGTCTGTGCGTCACATGTAATATGCCTTTCTAAGATCAGTTTGCTTGGTGTTGAGGAGCTCTGGAGCTGCCGCAAGGATCCTCTGTTTGGAACATAGTGAACTAGGAACGAAAGACGCCTCGCCGTGATTCTACAGCAGGCTACAGACCCACGTCTCCCAATGTCCATTCCCCGAACTGCAATTGCCAAATTGGGTCGACTAGTGGAAGTGTATACAGTTGCATATACGAATACCTCGATATGATCACCTGGCGAGCAGAATACCATTTACACAACGATAATTACGGCTGTGCGGTCATTAACGACTTAATGACTATTCTGTACTACGGGATACAGGGTAACCTAACATAAACACTGAACGAATTGACCCGTCACCCTTCTGCTGGTATAAATGTCTCACGTCACCTCGTCCGCGGTACGATATATCAGCGACACATTTTACGAAACTTTTACGCGCTACTCGTGCATACACATGCGGCTAAATTCGATATTCACCCTTCAGTATAATTCCTTCACAGGGTACAGTTGGCAGTAGAGTGTGTTTAAATGTATGTGACATGCAGTAGTTATTGCGCAGTGGTGCCGGAATACATCACAGGGAACATAACGTTGCCGTGCCGGCGTGAGTGCCGTCTAAATCAGTCTTCACTCGGGCAGCGGAGTACGTTGTTATTCTGTCTCTTTAAACGAGAACTTTAGCGTCGTCATCAAAGGTGGTTAGAATTTTCCACTTGTATTGCTGCTATGGTCGTGAGACATTGCCGCGTTAAAACGTAAGATGTGTACATGTGAAGACGAAACGCCAACAGACTAATGAGATACGAACGAAACCAAAAAACAAATACTGTAGCCTTCGTGGCGTGCAAGAACATAACAGGATCCTTAGTAAACATCAGTTTTTTACGTGCCAACAAGTTGAAGCAAACGGCATGTCCCATATTTACATACGGACAAGTTTAAAAACAGACCAGCAGTGTATGAATAGGTATGAATAATTACTGTATATGACATACTTCGCATAGGCCTGTATTGGTGTAAAATAGGCCGTACCGTCTGATGTATATGGATTGTGTTTGCATACACACGTAGTGTGGATCTAAGTGATACTTGTAAGCCGAGACATACTAATGCAAGTTGTTGTCGCTACACGGGAATCGATTAATTGATGATGCAATTATGTAGGTATTTATTAAGATTATTCATTACGAAGCATGTTATTTTTGTGACTCAGACGGTGACTCCCGCCTATAAACAGTAAAATGCCAACAATATGAATTGCAGCGAAACCACAAATAACATCAAGTAATGCGCGAGTGTGGATTGATAACACTGCAAAGTGGTGAAGAAACTGATACTCTATAAGACAAGTTCGAACAAAGCTCGCAGAATGGAGAGAGACACGAGAAAGGTGTTATTGTAACCATAGACTTTTATAATATATAAACAGACTAGCCACATACAGTAGGCAAATTCAGACTTGGGAACGAAAACGACTGTTTTTTTTAAATTGCGTATACTAAAGAGACGAAACATCCAGAAGAATGTCTTGCCAATCTCCTTCTCCGGAGAAAATAAAATGTTATAAAAATAATAAATAATTGTATTTAAATAAACTAAACTAATGTCTTGACATGAAAACCTTTATAAGTGTTATATTCAACAACAAAAACTAATACGGGATTTATGAGGTTGTCGGCAATGGTTTTAGACCCAACTGGTTCTGATCACGAAGCCAGGGTGCATCAGACCTCTGCGCCAGCAGACCACAAACAGAGGACGTAAAACCACCTCGGACGACGAGGCCGCCGGCTTTGATCATCCCCATTGACGTCATGTGTGGGACCGGTCGTAACCTAAACGGAGTTCGATGTCGACGACGGAATGCTCGCATGCAGTCACAATAGGACTTTACAACGCTAAGAATAGCTGCAATTACGTTTAATGTGTCCAAATCACGGCGTGCGTCTTTCTAGTGCGAGTTAAATGTGTCTGCGTGTCGTCTATCTGGTCTGTGGCTGGTTTAAATAAGGAACTGTCGTCTATGTTAGGGAGCAGTTGTTTCAAAGTTTTATGTTTACGACGTGCTGACACTGACAGGGCCATTGTGAGGCAGGCCTTGTCGCCGTGTCTTGGGCCGCCGGCTGCCGTCAGGTCACTCCTCGTGACACGGACACTCAAAGTCCACCGCGCCCAGGCACCTTATGTCCACGGCGTCCAGGCACCTTATGTCCACTTCAGACCGCCATGTAAACGTCCATTTTGTACAGTTTACAAAACATTCACTACGTCTATGTCCTCACGCACATATATGGGTGCCCACTACACACATACGCATGCATTCACACACACGCGCGCGCATGTACGCACACACATGCATATGCTTTCGCATAAGCACACACACACGCACAAGTACACTCACACACGCGCAAATTTGCATACACACACGCGCGCGCGCGCACGCACGCACGCACGCACACACACACACACAGACACACATTTGTAACTTTAAGAACGTATTGAAGTTTTGTGTTCTGCGTCGCTGGCGTTATGAGGACGAGACGGCTGACCACAGCGCGTCGTTATAGTCGCGAGACAATGGGTCTAATTAAGACTTGCTGTCCATCACACCCCAGCAGACGAAGAATGGACTTAACTGGTCCTTTGTCGGGAAAACGCAACAACGGTTTATTTCTGCCCGTCTCTGCGTTTGATCTGGATTAAAAGCAACGTAGCTTATCACGTGATAAACACCCCGTGGCTTATCAATGATTAATATCATTGCACGCCTGTGTTGTGCTCTCATATTTGTAATTCCTACCTGTCTAAATACACGTAGTTACATCGAAAGATTGATTATTAAAGTGTGATTTTTGTGCGCTGCAACGTGGAGGGATTCACGTGACTAGGACCAACATGTTTTTTTAACAAAAGGTCACCGCTGACATCATGAATAATTCCATTGTACTCTTTTTACGCAAGGCGCAACCTGGTGCGTATGCATGGAGGCAAGGTGTGCTACTCTAAATTAGTGTCGGTGGTGTCAAGTGTCAAGTATAATGCAATTCAGTCACACAAAAGCTCAACAGGTATTAGAAATTATCAGAAGAAATTTAAATAAATACCAAACGACATCAAGTTTGCAGCTTGCACAACCCTTGCATCCAGTATTTGAATACGCATCAAGGTAATGAGATGTGCCTAAATATATCAGCCATAGAAGGAACTAAAAGACAAGCGGCATGATTTTATAATAACACCCGCTCTGGAGAGCCATGAAGAATAACTACACTCCTTAGCGACCTCCAGTGGTATCCCTCCAAACGAGAAAGAAAACAACACACTACCATATTACACAGGACGGGTCAAAACCTTGTCGATATTCCACTAGCCAATATACCCAACGCAATACTACATGTCCACGTAAACATGATAATCAGTTCGTGCAAATTAGACACTCAATAAACATAGCTTCTTTCCAAACACAATAGAAGAGTACAATTATCTACCTGTCTGCATTATATAACGTAAATCACTGAATTCATTTCGGATTAATTAATCCAACATCTAAGCAATTACATAAAACGAGCCACCATGCTTACTGGCATGATATGCCGTAGGGTAATGTGCTGGATAGAATACATGTATAGAAGGGTAAGTGAAACCTACCTTGTCAATCTGAGAGTGACTTACCGGCATACTTTCTTGGAAGTAAACATTACTACAGGCAATAACTCCGAATTCAAAATGGCAACGTCCATGCTTTAATGCCATCGACGAAGCAGATTATTTACCAAGTGCAAGACAGGACATGTCGAACCACAATGACAATGGCGTAGGATTCCTGCGTGTGTCGAATGCAATTATGTCGTTGGGTTTCATTGATAGTCTTTCTTAGCTGCAATTAGGTGACGTTAGGCCACCTAATGCTGTATAGGTTTAATGTTATGGGACACCATTAAGTGTAAGCGAATCGTCTAAATTATGCAGCAGTGTATTCATATATATAAATAAATATATATATATATATATTGCTAAGAGGACCATGTTTACAAAAGCATCCCAGGACTCTGTCATCAGTTTTTTTGCTTACACATATTGATTACTAAGTGTGTTAAGTGTAGTAAATGTCTTAAGTGTACTAAGTGTTTGGTGATATTTAATTTAGGTTATATTAATTATAATATCGTATGATGAATATCACTACACACACTCTTATATATATGCTTTGGTAAACATACACCTCTTGGCAAACACACGTCGTCTGTTTAACCGTGGTGAGTGGCACGTTTTATGCGTGTATTGTTTATGGTGCACTACAGCGTGTACATGTTTAATCTAATCTGAGTGCAGTCGGTGTAATTAGAGCATATGATACCGTCATATACAGACCCGCCCTACACCTGTAGCCAACTCCATTAACAATGAAATAGTCACACGCGTTTTTATGTCAGCGCAACACATTTCAGGATTTCATTTCCGTGCGATTCATTTGAAAATAAACTGGGTCACACAAAAAATGAAACAATCACTAAACTAAAACTAAACTAAACTAACAGTTTTGTCACGAATCTGTATAATTGCATTCTTTGAAGCGCGCACATTTCAACTGGAAATTAGTTTGAGCCACGTGAAAGCTGCGTTTTGTCTCAACGCCATTTGTTTCGACTTTGCGACCAAGAAGCATTATATCTAAAGTGAGCACAAGTGGCAGGATTCCAAATAATCTAGTAAATTATACGATCGAGATAAGATCTACATTTAAAGTTACCATGTTGCCAAGTTAGGGTCTGTTTGCTATCAGCTTTTTTTCGTGTGCCGCTCAAGTTTACGAACGTATACACATTCTGTCGTCGCACCGTGTAAGTGGTACACGAGATGCCGGCAAAATGAGGGAGATTTAGTCCCTATCCCCCATCCCAGTAGCCTTAGGGGGCTATTGGGACTAACGGGGGGGGGGCTAGTAGCATTATTTAGCCATTTGCCAACACTACCTCTCTGTTCCATTCAATATTCTGCCTCACCTAATTTTGGGTAGCTGATTTTAAGTAAGAAAAGTCTCATACATCTGATGCACATTCAAGGAATGTCGGACTTGTTTAGTTGGAGGGAAACCGTAAAACCTGCTTTTATTTTTCATACATATGATACATATAACCAACCATTTCTCATAATAGTCATTAAATAGAAATATATGATAAAAAATATGAAGAGAAAAGACTGCACCGTGTGGTCAAAATGTATTGTTTGTAGGGAAAGTTAATGAAATTGCATGAACTTGCCCTTGTTATTTCCAATGGCACTGAGACATGATTGTATTCCACGGTCGCACAGCACGTATTCTGGTCCTCGTGGGTGGGCTTTGCTCACCTCAAACCGCTGTATGTAGATGATTACTTTATTTCTTAGTAGACTGAGCTTTCCAAACCACACAATTGATACGTGAAAGTCACGTGGAGCTTTAACTGATTAATTCCACCTTCAATTAGAACTAGCTACAAAGAGCGGGGTGTTAAACCAACAGCATACTGACCGGGGGGGGGGGGGGGGGGGGTACTGGCACTCAGCTCTCACCCCTCGGGGAGCTACGGGGAAGGGGGCTGGAGAGACCCGGGGCCTAGTTGGCTGACACCACTATCACTATATGTTGCTTCAAATAACTCATCCGTGTACAAGCGTGCGTGGAGCAATTGCAACTACAACATGACTGACGACCACCACGAGAAGTTGCTGTAATGTTCCAAAAACAACGTCTTTATGAAGGTTAAGTTTAAACCGTTTTGAGCTGGTTCGTTAACAAAATGTCGTATTATACAAGCTCTCTCTCTCTCTCTCTCTCTCTCTCTCTCTATCTATCTATCTATCTATCTTTCTATATATATATATATATATATATATATATATATATATATATATATATATATATATATATATATATATATATATATATATATATATATATATATAACAAACTACCTCTACTTTTTTCACTTTATGATTGTCGATATCGTGTGAGTGCGTGTCGGTGGGTGTTTGTTTTGCTGTGCGCATATGTGTAAGCGCGTGTGTGAGTGCGTGCTTGCGTATTCAAGCGCGCGCGCGTACGTGCGTGCGTGCGTGCGTGTGTGTGTGTGTGTGTGTGTGTGTGTGTGTGTGTGTGTGTGACACTGTGTGTGTGACACTGTGTGTGTGACACTGTGTGTGTGACACTGTGTGTGACACTGTGTGTGACACTGTGTGTGACACTGTGTGTGACACTGTGTGTGTGTGTGTGTGTGTGTGTGTGTGTGTGTGTGTGTGTGTGTGTGTGTGTGCGTGTGTGTGTGTGTGTGTGTGTGTGCGTGCGTGCATGGGTGTGTGTGTGTGTGTGGTGTGTGTGTGTGTGTGTGTGTGTGTGTGTGTGTGTGTGTGTGTGTGTGTGTGTGTGTGTGTGTGTGTGTGTGTGTGTGTGTGTGTGTGTGTGTGTGTGTGTGTGTGTGAGTGCACGCCTTGTGTCCGCGCGTGTAACTACACGACACCAGGATATGAGATTATCATAACACCCAGCAACCGTCATGTATATCGGTATAATTCCATACATGATGTATCATTGTGAAAGTATACCTTAACATGTTGCAGACACCGACCTTGAGGAAATCAGTGAAGATGTGAAGAATGCTGGATGTGACGTCAGGCACGACAACAGCGGCCGCCATGTTGTCACGACGCCGTTTGCCTACGTGCGCTATGCTCCCAGTGACTGGTTCTGGGGCAGTGCGGCTACGAAAGGTAACATTCGTTAACAGTTCCCTCCCCCAGATATTATGTCCATCGGCTGGAGTGCAACCAGTTCGGGTACCTCCCAAAACACACATACATATGCACGCACATGCACACGCCTATACATACACGCGCGCACACAAACACAGACACGCCCGCAAGCACGCAGTCAGGCGGTCAGTCGGTCGGTCGGTCGGTCGGTCGGTCGGTCGGTCGGTCGGTCGGTCGGTCGGTCGGTCGGTCGGTCGGTCGGTCGGTCGGTCGGTCGGTCGGTCGGTCGGTCGGTCGGTCGGTCGGTCGGTCGGTCGGTCGGTCGGTCGGTCGGTCGGTCGGTCGGTCGGTCGGTCGGTCGGTCGGTCGGTCGGTCGGTCGGTCGGTCGGTCGGTCGGTCGGTCGGTCGGTCGGTCGGTCGGTCGGTCGGTCGGTCGGTCGGTCGGTCGGTCGGTCGGTCGGTCGGTCCGTCCGGCAGGCAGGCAGGCCGGCCGGCAGGCCGGCAGGCAGGCCGGCAGGCAGGCAGGCAGGCAGGCAGGCAGGCAGGCAGGCCGGCCGGCAGGCAGGCAGGCAGGCAGGCAGGCAGGCAGGCAGGCAGGCAGGCAGGCAGGCAGGCAGGCAGGCAGGCAGTAACTATGTTCAAGCATACACACACGTAATATGGTAGCATGTAAACACTATCACCTATGCCACTATCACCTATGCCACTATCACCTATGCCACTATCACCGATGCCACTCCTCGTGCTTGTGCAGCCGTCGACGTGGACGAGGTGGAGGCGGTGCAGGAGGGGTGTCAGGCGAGGGTCGTCGCCGCCGTCAAGTCGGTCGGGGCAGAGGTGAGTGACCAGGCACCGAGGGTCGAACGTTTCTCGACAACTACACGTCCTCACTCTACACACGTCAATCGCCGTAACAACGATGCGTGAGCCCAAACTTAACATCATTACTGTCCACGGCAGAAGAATCACAAACTAAAAACATACACATACACAGAGTCTGTTGGTGTGCTGGGTGTCCAACCTCCTGGGATTTGTTTGAAAGTTTTCGTAAATACATCAACGATGCTAACATATACGCAATCGGAAGATTATTTGTTTCCTGTTTTGTTCCTGTTGTGATATCTAATACTTTCTTATATGTAATTCACATTGCTTCTCCATAATTGTTACATCATGTCTTCCAAATCTAGTTGGCTGTTAACACACTACTATTATGATACTCAGAGTGATTCGCCAAGCACGCTATGCATTTGACAATACTCTTAGTAAGTTGACTGAGTTCGTAGGCTCCTGTTTCAATACAGACTCGTGACGCTGTGGAGAAAGGTCAACGCCCGTGCGTTCTTTGTTAAGTACACCACTCCGGCCCCTACTTAGGCCTACTTTTTGTGCACAATTTCCTCATGTTTGTTCCATTTGGTTGACTTCTAATGTTTATTAATTACTCTCCCAATTGTAGTTCTTAGCTACGTTGGTGAAATGGATTGCTAACCGGAAACACAGCGTTTTCTGATGTTTTGTGAAATTATGTTATGTCATTGTACAGACAACTGTTATGACGTAGCGAGTCGTGACAACGAGGACCAAGGTTTGTGTCACTTCGCTAGGCCATGAATCTTCAGACAATGAATAGAAGTGTTGATATGGCGAGGTGCGCCCCAGTTGGGAGTGTGAGACGACGATATTGTCAACATACGCACGAAGTTGTTTTTGTAAAATGCCGTTTATATTATGGAAACACAAAGGCACTGTTTACTCAAACCCACCCAAGTCGAACCGTCGCTGATCTGTATATTTGACAACCGATACTTTTTTGGATTACAGCATGTAGTACATGAAATACGATGTGCAAATAAGCTAGTAAAAACAATAAACTGAAAGCCAATGTAGATATAGGCAGGCACTGTTGACGCTAGAGAGTGATTGTATGCACCCCGATCGCGACTTCTGTCCAGATCCCGATCGCGCCACGTGATCGGGTCAATTTACCAAAATCGAAGGGACATGAGAAAGTGCGATAACATCGAGTATCTTTGTTATAATAACGTCTTAATGTGTTGGTATTCGACACAACGTTAAATGCTGTATCCTTGCATGTCCAGACGGTCCAATGTTTCGAGTTGGTGCTACACGAGGGCGCCACAAGTGTGACGGTGATTACGTCATCAGTGACGGAGAGAGACGATTGGTTGACCGCTCTACGACGTCTGCTCGAGCGGCGAATAGGAGAGCAACGCAGAGCGTATCCTTCCGCTACAGCCATTATCATCGCAGGGGCGTGTCTTGAGATAGTAATTTAGGGGAGGGGGGGGGGCGGGGTAAAAAAAATCCAGTTGCATCCATACTGTGGTGAAGCATGCCCCCAACGCCCCTGTGTACTGGAATAAAATGTAGCTGGATCTTGCCCCTATTGTGAGCTTACTGCCACAGACACATTGTGCTGTACAAACACAGTGTAAAATATATCGTGAAGTTATTTTTTATAATATGTCAGTGTCGACATTTGTTTGGCAAGCACCAGGAAAGAGCAACTGTTAAGTTATGCTGATCATATTTCGGTTTCGACATTTGTTTGGCCAGCACATATACGTGAGGAATAAATGAATGTATTATTACTATTGTAATTAGTATTATTATATGGAAATAGTATGCAGATAGTGTACACAAAGTGGAATTATTACTGAAAATATTGAGTGCTACTAATCTGACCACGTTCACATTGTGCTGAATCAACACCGGGTAGAATCTATCGTGAATTTATACTTATAATATGTCAGTGTCGGCATTTTGGCAAGCACCAGGGAAGAGCAACTCTTATGCTCATCATATTTCGGCGTCGACATTTAGTTGGCCAGCGAGGAAGAAGTGAATGTATTATTACTATTATTATTATTTTATAGAAATATTATGCAGATAAGGTACAGAAAATCGTATAAATTAATTCAATACAATCAGAATACCTCCATGCACAAGTAAGTTAAATAAACTAAATAATGAGAATACTTATACATTTACTTAAACGCAGTTGTTTATTAATGTATTACTGAACATATTGACCGCTACTAATCTGACCACGTCCAGCCTTTAACTGACCACAGCTGGGTGAGCGCGCTGTTCCTGGAGACAGCGACAGGTCAAGGGGACGAGCGGTCAGTGACGCTGACCCAGGCGGTCAACATACTGACCAGTGTGGGTCGCCGGGTCAATCCGCACTACGGCGCCGTCATATCTCACGTACGTGCTGGCGAGTTCACACGAGTGACTGTATTGTGTGTTTTGTCGGAGATTAGGTTCCAGTGCGTGTTGTGTTTTCTCTGTATGTATGTATGTATGTATGTATGTATGTATGTATGTATGTATGTATGTATGTATGTATGTATGTATGTATGTATGTATGTATGTATGTATGTATGTATGTATGTATGTATGTATGTATGTATGTATGTATGTATGTATGTATGTATGTATGTATGTATGTTAGTATGTATGTATGTATGTATGTATGTATGTATGTATGTATGTATGTATGTACGTACGTACGTACGTACGTACGTACGTACGTTGTGACGTTTAGCTCTCGCCACCACACTCCCAGTCCTTCACCCACGCCCCTTCTCTCCCATCCATACACCCGCAGGCATGCCAGCCCGCACGCACGTACTCCCATACAGGCAATAACAGGCAATCCCATACAGACAATAACAGGCAATCCCATACAGACAATAACAGGCAATCGTCCGTCCGTCCGTCCGTCCGTCCGTCCGTCCGTCCGTCCGTCCGTCCGTCCGTCCGTCCGTCCGTCCGTCCGTCCGTCCGTCCGTCCGTCCGTCCGTCCGTCCGTCCGTCCGTCCGTCCGTCCGTCCGTCCGTCCGTCCGTCCGTCCGTCCGTCCGTCCGTCCGTCCGTCCGTCCGTCCGTCCGTCCGTCCGTCCGTCCGTCCGTCCGTCCGTCCGTCCGTCCGTCCGTCCGTCCGTCCGTCCGTCCGTCCGTCCGTCCGTCCGTCCGTCCGTCCGTCCGTCCGTCCGTCCGTCCGTCCGTCCGTCCGTCCGTCCGTCCGTCCGTCCGTCCGTCCGTCCGTCCGTCCGTCCGTCCGTCCGTCCGTCCGTCCGTCCGTCCGTCCGTCCGTCCGTCCGTCCGTCCGTCCGTATGTATGTATGTATGTATGTATGTATGTCTGTCTCCGTGAACCACCGTGCAAATGTATATTGGCACAGAATTATCCAACTAGTTCCACCCACATGCTACGTATTGTCAGAGGGAGTGTGTCGAGACCGTGATGCCAACAGATGCCCTGCCCTGTCTTACAGAGCATCCTCAAGTCTGCCGGGACCAAGAACGGAAACACAGAAAGCGTGATGAACGAAGACCAATTTTTGCAGTTCTTTGATCTGGCAGCGGGCCGACCACAGATTAAACAAATCTACGAAAGGTGCGTCGTTTCATTATCCATCTTACAATCAACCTTTCTAATTACAGAGCTCGTGGGAGTGTAGTGTGGTGACTAAGCACACCGCACTCTCAATCGATATAATCTAAGTTCAAAAGCATTATGCTCCTTTTTAACCTTTGGAAGGTTATGTCGCTCAAAGTTATTTCAGTTCACTAGTTTGAGTAAATCTCCGCAGACAGAGGTGGATAGTATGTACGTACATCCTTTCGCGCAGTGATTGTAATGTGGTTGAAAACTTCCCACACAAAAATCGACATGTAGTTCCTACGACCACGGCTGCGAGGGAATGAAGTGTAACGCGCTCAGAGCGACCCTAGTGCCTGGATACTGCTCTTTCTGCGAACTTAACACCCTACCACTTAACAACGTGACGTCAATTGTGTAGAACGCCTAGCAACGCTAGTGTCAATTAGAGTTTTTCTTTTTTGATAATAACTGTTTCGTGTTAACCATGATACGTCATCACGTTGGCTTTCTCTGAAACGATGCGCCCACCGTGTGTTGGTGCTCGCGGCGTCATTGTTAATGTCGTTACATCATCAGTGTAATAACAATACCCGTATTGTTAACCATGTGGCATACAGTCCCCGCAGACTACAACGGACACAGTATGTGAGTCAGCAGTTACAGTGACATCTGTCGCATTTATTTCTTAATTATAATAAGCCCCAATTACGTGACTAAAACAGAAACGCTTCAATCAAAACACAGTAAGACGTTTCACAAATTCTGAAAAGTAATTATCGATTTAATAACAAAAAAATTGTTTTGGTTTTTCGTAGTCGTTAGGTTCTTTGACAATTAACACAACGGCGCAGTTTGACACCCACCCACCAAGTGACGGGTAGGTTATTTCGTTAGGTTCTCTAGCCAAGAACGGCTGCAGGGAGGACGCGGAAAAGACGTATGCATTCATAGCCATAGACGATGAGAACACTATTGTCTTACCCAGCGCGTAGTTGAATTCTATTTGCCTGGTCTGTTACATCGTAGGCTGGTGGCTCGACTCCCGGGACAGCGCTCGCTCAACGGAGCCGCCTTCTACGACTTCTTGCGAACGGAACAGAAGGTCTGTATCCTACGAGCACACACGTACACACGTACACACGTACACACGTACACACACACACACACATATGTACACACATGTACACACACACACACACACACACACACACACACACACACACACACACACACACACACACACACATGTACATACATACATACATACATACATACATACATACATACATACATACATACATACATACATACATACATACATACATACACACACAGTGTATGCATGTAATATGTATGTATGTATGTATGTATGTATGTATGTATGTATGTATGTATGTATGTATTTATGTATGTGTGTGTATGTATGTATGTATGTATGTATGTATGTATGTATGTATGTATGTATGTATGTATGTATGTATGTATGTATGTATGTGCATTATAGACACACGTACATACCCATGCACTAACACACACTCACTCGCACCTATCGACACACAATATACAGAAACAAAAGGGAAGACTAAAAAAGCACGCATGCATACAATCACAGTCAACAGCATGCACGGGCACGTACGCACTAACACACATACAAAACCATGCTCACACACACGCACACGCACACGCACACGCACACGCACACGCACACGCACACGCGCACGCCCACGCGCACGCACGCACGCGCACGCGCACGCGCACGCGCACGCGCACGCGCACACGCACACGCACACACACGCACGCACTCACACACACACACACACACACACACACAAACACATATCCTGACTACGCAGTATATTCTGACATGAGTCCCCCGTCTGTTTAGGAGGACCAGTTGTCCGTAGACGACGCCAGGAATTGGATACATCAGATGGAGCCTGTCCTCCTCCGGTCGCATTGTCTCTCCGACATCGGTCAGTACCGGTCACTCTAAGCGATTTGTCACGTGACACATTACATGACCATACTGTTGTTGCGATTAGACGAGGAACAGTCACCTAGATTTGAAATCGTCAATTGTTCTGTGCTTTAAAATATGCATCAACATTTAAATATCATATAACTTGTCCTTCCTGAGATTGTTTTCTCTGCCTCACTCAGATTCGTATTGCGCGACATGGAACAATATCGCTTAATCTATATATGTACCCGAGCACCGCGCGTCTAACTCACTTAACATCGTTCTTGTGGGAGTGGCGTAAACTATTCTAGAAGGATTTCTTTTGAAACCTCAACAGCGAGTACAGTTTTTTTTTATAAAAACGTCTGTGAAACATAGGCATCAGTATCGCAATCCACAGTTTTTGTTGATAACAACGACACTGCTCAAATGAATACGAATTCCGTTTTTATCACAAGAGGAATGCCTTGTATCAGTACAAGCGTGTTAAACTCGGCCGTTTTTTTCAATGTAGCTATGTAAATGTAATCCTTGCAAAGCGCATTCAGCAAGAATAGCAGTGTGCGACGCATAGTGTGACATTTTCTACGTGCCATAGAATAATTACCCAAGATGGTGACCAGGTGAACACGCCGAACCAAAGAGAGTGTGAAAGTAATTTTTATAATTAATTATAATTGTATGTAAATGCTAAACGGGGCGCGGGTACATCTTCGCACCACAACACACGTGACACCAGGCAACACCTGCAGTTGTAAATATATTTGCGTACCTTGTCAAGAAACGTGATGCAGAATCCGACAGGGCGTTGTGTTTGTCTCCGGAGGTAGACGTGGACACACCCAGAACTTAAGCAGCGCCTCTGTTGTCAACAATTAACTAGGATTTATACAAATAACAAAGGAGAAATTCGACCCATTTACACAACTGCACGATTACTTAACTGCGTACCAGTCCGTGCATTAACGATGCTGTGTATCTCTCTCTCTCTCCCTCTCTCTCTCTCTCTCTCTCTCTCTCTCTCTCTCTCTCTCTCTCTCTCTCTCTCTCTCTCTCTCTCTCTCTATCTATCTATCTATCTATATATCTCTGTCTCTATGTCTCTGTGTCTCTAATATATCTCTGTCTCTCTAGATCTCTTTCTGTCTCTCTCTCTCTCTCTTAGTTTCTGTCTGTCTGTCTGTCTGTCTGTCTGTCTGTCTGTCGGTCTGTCTGTCTGTCTGTCTGTATGTCTGTCTGTCTGTCTGTCTGTCGGTCTGTCTGTCTGTATGTCTGTCTGTCTGTCTGTCGGTCTGTCGGTCTGTCGGTCTGTCGGTCTGTCGGTCTGTCGGTCTGTCTGTCGGTCTGTCGGTCTGTCGGTCTGTCTGTCGGTCTGTCGGTCTGTCGGTCTGTCGGTCTGTCGGTCTGTCGGTCTGTCGGTCTGTCGGTCTGTCGGTCTGTCGGTCTGTCTGTCTGTCTGTCTGTCTGTCTGTCTGTCTGTCGGTCGGTCGGTCGGTCGGTCGGTCGGTCGGTCGGTCGGTCGGTCGGTCGGTCGGTCGGTCGGTCGGTCGGTCGGTCGGTCGGTCGGTCGGTCGGTCGGTCGGTCGGTCGGTCGGTCGGTCGGTCGGTCGGTCGGTCGGTCGGTCGGTCGGTCGGTCGGTCGGTCGGTCGGTCGGTCGGTCGGTCGGTCGGTCGGTCGGTCGGTCGGTCTATCTTTGTCTGTCTGCCTGCCTGCCCGTCTGCCTGTCTGTGTGTCTGCCTGGCTGTCTATTTATTTATAGTTGCATTATACTTTGAATTCCCATTCTGTATCCGGTCTTAGAATGCACACATACTTATTTAGTCATATTTGTCACCATATATTTTGATAAATTATGCTTTTATAAATGATCCGTCACCAGGTTCGACCAGTATAATAATAAACGTTGGAAATGAGACTACATAATTGTACTTTATTTAGCATTTTATTTTAAAATGGCACAACTGTATGTGGAGTTGAGGGAAGTGACATATAAAGTAGGGATGCGTTGATTTACTCTACATATGTATTTTAGAGCGCGTGTGTATCTGTAGCTTGTAGTTGGTAGCAAGAGCTTAAAAAGGACCAAACACCAAAGTTTAAGAACTAATATTAGATGTCGTTAATTGTGATAAGAATTTTTTTAATTCCAGTTAACCATTCGTAAATGCGATCTCTGTAACAGGTTTCACAAACTACATGCTGGACGAGAAGCAGAACATCTTCCGGCGTGATTTGAGACACGTCTACCAGGATATGACGCGACCGCTAAGTCACTACTTCATCGCTACGTCACATAACACGTACGTACGTGACATCATATCGGTGTAATTATTGTGTCATATGTTCATTGCGCCCGGTGTTCACGGTCAGCCTTGGGTTCACCGTGATCCTTTCCGCACTTGACTGTTTCCGGTGAGGCATTGGTAACACGACATTAGAACATTTCAGGCGTTTCCCTACTTCAACGTGCACTGATATCGCTAGTTCCACGGTAACACGCGTGCACTGCGGTGGTTGATTTATTTATTACGAATGACCATTATCAACAAAACAAATTTGTTGCCTACATATTAGGCAGCCGCGTGCTTGGCACAATGAACTATGTGTTACCTGAGCTCAACGGATAATAAATAAAACGTTTTTTAATCCAACGTGAAATGCTTATTGTATGTATTTGAATTGTTAATCGGTAGCCAAATGCATGTTGCTGGTCGGATAGGTTATTTTGGATAACCGCTTACTGAGAACGCAGCTGTGGCGGTTTAGATAAGAACGAAAACATGTGACATATATGCGATGTTTGTTTCTCGTCATAGATACCTGACGAAAGATCAACTGCGAAGTAAGAGCTCTGTGGACGCCTACATCAATGTGTTTAAACGAGGGGGCAAATGTGTCGAACGTAAGTAGTGCTGACAACTTATTGATTCTCGAATAACCAGATATACAAGTTCAGATTGGATAAATCAGTATAAAAAGTAAAAAGTATTAAGTGTGTGTATGTATGTATATGTATATATGTGTGTGTGTGTGTGTGTGTGTGTGTGTGTGTGTGTGCGTGCGTGCGTGTGTGTGTGCGTGTGTGTGTGTGTGTGTGTGTGTGTGTGTGTGTGTGTGGGTGTGTGTGTGTGTGTGTGTGAGTGTCTATGTGTTTCTGTGTGGGTTTGTGTTTGTGTGTGTTAGTGCGTGTATGTGGGTGTGTTTGTCTGTGCGTGCATGTGTGTGTGTGAGTGAGTGTGTGGGGGTGTCTGTAAGTTTTCATGTGAGTGTGCGTATATGTCTTTTTATGTGTGTGTTTGCGTGTGTGTGTGTGTGTGTATGTGTGTGCGTGTGTGTGTGCAAGGGTGTGTCTCTGTGTGTTTGTGTGCGTGTGTCTGTCTGTATATATGTACGTGTGTATATATGTGTGGGTATGACCAACATTGTTTTTATGTAGACAACTGTTACATTCATGACACTATCCTGTAGTTATAAAGCGATCGTCCATTGTACTGAGACTGACGCATGTTTCAGTGGACTGCTGGGACGGGTCTGGCAGCGAGCCCGTCATCTACCACGGCCACACGCTCACGTCGAAGATCCTCTTCAAGGACGTCATCGAGGCGGTCCGAGACCACGGCTTCGTCGTGTCACAGTGGGTGTCTACGACCCACCCACCAGCTGAGGACAGCAGTGCACTATTAGCAATACTACTATATCATTAATACTTATAATAGCGACAACGGTGACGATGATGGCAAAAATGTGACAATGATAAGGACGATGATGACAATACTATTATTACTACTACTAATAATAATAACAATACATTTATTTAATAATAAACGATCAAATAGTAAGCCATCGCATACCTGTCACCCTTTTCCAGATATTCCGGGCAGTTCCTTGAATTGTTGGGAATCTTTGGCCCTTTCGTAGACATAGCAAAAGCTCTTGAATTGTAGGATTTTGATGCAGCTGCAGGTATTAATAAGCCTCAAATTCTCCTTGTTGTTTTAACTTTGACATTTGGCACGTACACATCATCGTATATTCGTACATTATTATTGTTGTATATTTGCATCAAAATATTATAATGCTTTGTGACAGCATTAAGTCCTAATAACGTTATCTTAATATATCACAGGCAATATAGATACAGTGCGTATATTACACTGGTGAATATTGACGTAATAATACCACAATATTTAACCATACACAAGTCATTGTAAGATTTCGTAATTCTGCCAAGAAACAAACCTTTCTTTTGTAGCCAACCGTACAACTATCGCGGCAGCAAATGCGTACTGATTATAAACATCTTCGTCTGTATTTGCAGATACCCTGTGATCTTGTCGCTGGAGAACCACTGCTCCGTGGAACAACAGAAGGTGATGGCGGAACGGCTCAAGACGATTCTTGGCAGTATCCTTTTCTGACCGTCTGGCACCGTTAATAAAACGAAAGTGCCTAAGTTTCGAAACGGTGGTAGGTGGGATTGAACCACTGTCCCCTCGATTGACAGTCCGGCGCCCTACCGCGCGACCACCGCTCCCAATAATTCGTTGTTTTCTTTGAGCTTCGTTTACCATCCACCAGACTACACTACTTCCTGATTTTGTGAGAACAACATTATGTTAACAACAGCGTTGTTGCAACAAACAACCGATACAACCATAATGCATTGCGCCAGGATACCTTTTCGTTGAAAAGGCAATGACATGGTAGCAGGATCGCGCTATGTATCGTTTTATTACGGTGTTTTTTCTTTAAACGACGTCTACAGACCGTCTGTATACGCGACCAATATCCGAGAGTGAGACAGAACTTCCATCACCCGAAGCGTTGAAGGGTTTCGTCATTGTGAAGGTGATGATGATGATGATGATGATGATGATGATGATGATGATGATGATGATGTTAACGGCTTGTCGTAGGCATGCACACCGTGTGCACACTCGCACATGCGCGAGAGAGTAAACAAACACATAATTTATGTATCCAATACGTCACGTGTTTGCTTACGTCACTATCAAAATTATGCGTCAAGCTATCACTTTGCCAACAATGTTGATAACGGTTAAATAAGTGAATTATAATATTACTATTCAGACATCATATTTTGTAGAGCAAACATTACTGCATACATTTGATAATTTAACCATTTCCCCATACATATTTATCATAAAGATGATCTTCTAAAACCAGAATTTTAACAAAATATACGACGAGAAGTACATGTTCAGGCGGCCATTTTGCTGATGGTTGGCTAAGCAACTGTATTCACCAATTCATGTATCCAGTAGGTTTCGGTTCGCCTGCGTCACAATCGCTATTATGCGCACGGCTTATTTTAATCTTTGCCTTTACCAAAAATGTTGATAACTGTGATATATATATATATATTAATTATATATATATATATATATATATATATATATATATATATATATATATATATATATATATATATATATATATATATATATATATGTATATATATATATATATATATACGAGTTGCTTTACTGCAAAGGCATGGTAACTAGTAGATCAAACACCCTTTCAGCACTTTCGCACATTTCTTCTTTATTATTACATTCTTTCTTAATTATATATATATATATATATATATCTATATATATATATATATATATATATATATATATATATATATATATATATATATATATATATATATATATCTATATATATATATATATATATATATATATATATATATATATATATATATATATATATATGTATATATATATATATATATATATATATATATATATATATATATACGAGTTGCTTTACTGCAAAGGCATGGTAACTAGTAGATCAAACACCCTTTCAGCACTTTCGCACATTTCTTCTTTTTTGTAGTAAAGAAGACTTCCTGGAACATGCTTATTTCAACACAATGCACGACGAAACGCATAGGTCAAGCAGTTCAAAACGTGTGTCGTTTTATTATAGAACAAGAAATTAAAAGATGGCCGCGAGGACCCGGATGACGACGAGTCGAGCGACGACGAGAGTACGGACGAGAACGACGAACCGGATGTGAACTCGAACAACGCGTCAGAGGTCATCGACGAGGTCTCAAACAGGACTTCGACCATTTCGAAGATGAGCAAGAAGAGGAAAGACAAAGACACGGAAAAGGTCAGATTCTCTGATTGGACGCCGACGTTTTGTTAATTTAATGTTGAAGTATGTTGATCATTACAGAACCCTAATCATTAAGTCGGTGAATTCCTAACCAAAGGTCAGCCCCTCTCCCTGAATCCCATGTCACGTCTGACGGCAAGGGCGGAACCAGAGAGGTTAGTATATTTGAAAGGCACGTTGTACATAATGCGGATCTTGTTGAACAATCGAGAGCTGACGCTCAACACAAACATCCGATTATGTACTTTGAGGCTCTTCAAAACCACCCATTGCATCCCACGTGAGATTTGCCCGTCAACACAAGGCACATAAGAAAGATCTGGGGTGGGGTGGAACGTGAGGGTAGCGGAGACAGAATCCAAACGTCTATGGAGGTACGGGCATCCACTGGATGCACCTACACTCGTTACAGTGGCTGGCGCTTCTGGTGTTGTTGTTTGTTTGTGGTATAACTGTAGATGTGCTACCGGTAACGTCACATCAGTTACAATTTCTATCATTACATTATCTCCAAAAAGTGTCACTATAAGCAAAGCAAATAGTACGTGTTAAACAAGTGTTGTGGAATAGGGACTTGAGTTGTTCGTAATGGCTTGAATAAATAGGGGTCAGATCTGAACAAGGTAATCAAAAAATTAGCCATTCAGTAGTTATTAATGTTTTATTCCCCGTGTCAATGGCATCATTGTGCAGCCACAGTGTCCCGTGGGCGAAGGACTCAGCATGCTGTTTCCATACTTGCGATTTTGCGCTGTGTTGTGCCAGATGGTTCCCTTCCAGTACTCCTCTAGTTCGTTTCGTCTGTTTTCCTGTAGATTGTTTCCCTTCATAGGGTTTTACAACGCAGCAACTGTGATGACATGCAATGCTTTCAGCGGCGTTTGTTTACCCTGACGTAGTTAAGGATACTTTGTGTTTGTTTGTTTTGTCTATAGCGGTGCAGTTACTTAAATTGTGACGTCTTTATTACAGCAACCGAAGTTAGCGAGTGAGCTGTCAGATCTGGTCGTCTATTGCCAGGCGGTGCACTTCAAAGACTTCCAACATTCCAAAGAGCAAGGCAAGTGCATTCACCTTACTTTCTTCGCTCAAAATAAAACAAACACGAAGTGTGTGGTTTGTCGAGTTTCCGACTTTGTTTTTGAACGGTGTCGCCTTGTGCGTCTTTTTTATCATATTTACTAAGCACGCTAAGTTGCATGGTTCATTAAAACGCATTTGGGCAGTTGGTATGTCAGAATGAATGAACTTAAAAAGTATAATAAATATAATAAAATATAAATGATCATTCAAAATTATGGGTAACAAGTCACACTGGCTAAATGTTGGATATCATAATTTAGCTAGAATTCATGGTGTCGGTTTGAGTAACTTTATGTGTTAAAAAATCATATTGATAACTCACTTAATGAAGTCAGGCTTGTGGTGATTGTATAACATTATTATCATGCTCAGCCTGGTTTATGTTGACCAAATTGTTGGCTTTGTGGAAAGAAATTGCGCGCAGAAAGGCAAAGAGCAGAAGTTATTTCAATGTCAGACACTTTACATGTTTAGAGATTTTGGAGATATTATTATAGAATGCACCGTTCGTACGATTACACATTGGCAATAAGAGTGGTATTGATGTCGTAGGTCGGCACTATGAGATGTCGTCATTCAGTGAAAAGAAGGTAACCCGCTTTATCAAGGAAGACGCGACGTCTCTGGTGGAATACAACAGGCGACAGTTGAGTCGGATCTACCCGGCCGGTTCACGCATCGACTCCAGTAACTTCGACCCCGTCCAGATGTGGAATGCTGGATGTCAACTAGGTGACAAAACAACGACGACGACAGCAACGTCGACAGCCACAAATACTGTCATCATGACGACAACAACAACAAATGCATTAACAACAATAACAACAATAACAATAACAACAACAACAGGAAACAAATGTTTATATCAATATACAGATATACATATAGGTTGACACACACTACAGATAAGTACACCGACAGGCAGTCAGACAGTCTGCAATAACAGGAACATAGAATACATTTACAGACATCTGTACCATTATTGTTGTTTTATTATTACACTCGTAGTATCTATTGTTAGACATTATTAATATTACTTTGCGTTGTCTCCCCGTATGTCTATTGACACGTCTACTTCCTTTCTTTGTCAGTGGCACTCAACTACCAGACGTCGACGCTGCCGATGCAGCTCAACCAGGGGCTCTTCCAGGACAACGGAGGATGTGGATACGTGCTGAAGCCGGCCATCTTGACAGAAGGTAGTCTGCTGTAGGCAGTTGACGTCACGCAAACACAACGTCACACAAACACAACGTCACACAAACACAACGTCACGGTCGCGGTGGCGGTGGCGGTGGCGACATGTTGAAATCGAACATATCGAGCGAAATTACATTATAAAACATTAATTTTGTTTTCTTAGTGTAAGCTACAATGCAATTTAATTAAATAACAGGCATACGTACACGTGTGCAAATATGTGCGCACAGAAAGCGCAGTTGCTTGGTGACTAGAACCTCGGACTCTCAGTCGAGATAACCCGGATACACTGGGCAAGTTCGCATTGATTACAGCTCGGCTGAAATTCCAGAAAAGTCGACGTGGTGTTCGGTTGAACAGGTCAGCCAAGGTGTAAATTGTAAAGGGCAATGCGCGTTCCTAAATACTGGGCACTGCGCTCGGAAGATACCTTTAAGGCCTACTATAAGTCTATAACAGGATGATGTTACTACAACTAATTGCATCTTGTTAGTTTAATGATAACGTCATCAACCGAGGTGTGTTTTCTTCTTCCAGACAACAGCACGTTCGACCCACGAGGCCCGTTTGACGACAATCTTTGTACATTTCTCATGATCAGGGTACGTGCATAATCCAGCGCGTGAACGAGTATTGGGTGGACTGAGCGGGAACTTCAGCACCACCCCGCTGTCGGGTTGTGACACCGGAACATGGGTTGTGGCGCTGTTGAGTGGCCTATGTTTTAAAGCCCGCCAGATGCTTTTAGTGACATACCATTGAGGCTCGCCAGAAACTACATTGAGGTTACCTGAACTCTTGGTTTTGCACCTACCACCGACCCCCGAGGCTTGCTAAACATTACCATCGGGTTCAGATTTACTGGAATGAGGAACCATATGTCTGCCTAGCGAAATTCCCTTTTGAATTTAGTTGTGATTTTTATCCAGAGTTTTCGTATGGGAATTTGATTATAACGAATAGGTCTCTGAAATCATTTAGTAAGGTTTTCTTAATTTAGTTTAGCACCATCGCGCCAACAGAGCAACTCGTAATTATCTTTTACATCCGGACAGAATACCCATTTTCGTCATCTCTCGCTGCATTTTGTTGAAATGGTTCTACCTTTGCGCGACACGTAAGATATCTGTTTGTCAGATTTGCATCTTGTTATGTGCCAACCTCCAATAGGCCGATCAACATTCGTTTGGCGAGTTATTGTTCAGTGTGTAACGTTACGTCAATGTGATACAATTTGTAAACATTTTTGCCACGTTTTTTAAATAATGTTATGAGTTTCTTTTACTAATAGTTTTATACATTTGATTAATTGTGTTTAGCGCTTTGGAGCAAGTATAGTCGCACGAAGAGCGCTATTTATCTTTGGTATATAATAGTAATAATAACAAGAATAATAATTTATTAATATTATTATTTGTGGCGGCTAACAAGCTTACAATGTATTGCATAGGTCTACAAATGAAACACCTTAATGTGTTTTTGTTTCTGATTAAGAAATTGTTGGTTGTGTGATTATTAGGTGTTGGGCGGAAGTCAAGTGCCATATCGCAGCGAGGGAAGCATCAAGCAGGACCGGGGGTTGTGGGTGCAAGTCAGGGTAACGGGGGTCGAGGCGGACAACCAGAAGGAGAAGACGAAAACAGTCAAGAGCACAGGTCGGTGGCGGCCCCGAAGTGCAAAATCATCAGCATACACAATACAATACAAACGAGAATACATAATTTCTCACACACATAAAAATTACTTTATAGGGTCTACGGTGTTGCGTTTGTTTAACGTTTATATTTCCACGTATAGTACAACATACTTTTTTTTATAAACACATACAGTTGTATGTTGGCGTGCGTGCGTGCGTGGGTGGTGTTCGTAGCAACAACGTTGATGACATTTACCTACTGCACACGTTAATCCACCAAACGTCTTAATATCTTCGTTCTCCCGTTCTACTTATAATGTTTGTGATCACACTAACATCAGCGAAAGAGCTCACATCATACAATAATCATGAAAACGGTACAAAAAAATCAAATTATAATCAGTTGTGCTTGATTGGATTCCGCTATTCCACTATTCGTAATCCGTTTTAAAAATCGGTCACGCCAACCTTCTCATTTATACATATATCACATCAATTCATGTGGATGTTATTGATTCGTTTGTGTCATTTATATAATCGGTGGCTTTCCAAATTAACTGGATCCTTGTCTATACGACGACAATTTATCCCCTGCTGTTGTATTCGCGAAGGGCCTTGCTTGAGAACGGAAGTAGTGAGTAAGTGTGCTTTGTGCGCAGGTCTGAGCGTCACGTGGAACGAGGTGGTTGCCTTCAAGGTGCATGTTCCTCAACTGGCTCTCGTGTCGTTTCTCGTCAAGGACTCGGCCGACAACCTCCTCGCACAATACACACTGCCCATGCGCTGCATGACGGAGGGTAAGTTCCCTGTTGTGTTTACATGGTTTGAAACGACGTGACACACACATACATACAACACACACACACACACACACACACACACGCACGCACGCACGCACGCACGCACACACACACACACACACACACACACACACACACACACACACACACACACACACACATTATATATTATATATATATATATATATGTGTGTGTGTGTGTGTGTGTGTGTGTGTGTGTGTGTGTGTGTGTGTGTGTGTGTGTGTGTGTGTGTGTGTGTGTGTTGTATGTGTGTGTGTGTGTGTGTGTGTGTTGTGTGTGTGTGTGTGTGTGTGCGTGCGTGTGTGTGCGTGCGTGCATGTGTGTGTGTGTGTGTTGTGTGTGTGTGTGTGTGTGTGTGTGTGTGTGTGTGTGTGTGTGTGTGTGTGTGTGTGTGTGTGTGTGTGTGTGTATGTGTATCAATCACCGAAACTAGAAAACAACATTAGTGAAGAATCATTATGTAAGCCTAATTTCTCGAGTAGTTTACTTCGTAGCCTGACACAGCGATATTTAAGCAATTTTTAGATGTCTTTTTAAGCTCATTAATTTTCATCTCTCATTCGTTTTCTACATCCCTGCAACATAAACTCTCACCATCAGGCTTATTAGAAACTAGTCGTCGTCACCGCTCTTGATTCTACCCTGTTCGGTGTCTCCCTCTAGGTTATCGCGTTGTACCGCTACAGAGCAAGTCGTCAGAGGCGCTGGCTTTCGCGTCGCTTCTCGTGCACGTCGAGCTAAAGGGTAGCTGAACATTCTCGCCGCCATGACTACGTGACGTCAGCGAGTTGCAGCGATACAGTCGCCACCGTGTGGAGGCGCACTGAACTGAATCGGTTCTGGGGAGAATCTGATGTTTCAGCGCGTTGCATGTTTCATCGCGAGGAACGAGACTTTTGAAAACAGATTGTCGTAGAACGCGACAACATAGTGCCATAGTCATCACAAACGTAGCGGACGTCATTGTTTGATATAGAGAACATGATGCGTTATTTTTTGTAGAAATGTAAAGTTTTATTGATTAGTCTTGCATGGCATGTGTGACATAAACAATTACCAATGCAAGATTTTCAGTGAAAAAGAGTGTGTTTTGTAGAGTTATTTCAATAAACAACACAATTAAAGCAATTACTGTAGATTTCCAACTGTGCTGTCTCAAAAAAAAGTAAACAAATTTATTTTGCGTAGCTACTATGCTAAGCTACCTTTCTGGGAAGTACATCTAAGGCAACGCTATGTTCTATGATTTGAAATAATGGATAGGCCTACATGCCAACTATTTTGAATTCTATATTCTTGCGGTACATTAGTGTATCGTTTTCCAGTGCAAAAACACGATGTGTCGAAATAGATACATCAGGGATACTTGTGAGTTCTGTACACGTTAGTGTTTTATGTGGACAAGTCAGCTGCTGAATTATTCAGAGTACACAACTTGTGATAGCTATATCAGGTTTTGTATTCATAATTATATTCTCACTTCGTTGAATATTTTCTTTACGTCATCCCCGTCTACGAACCCTATACTATCATACACGACATAGTAATATAACATGCAATATAACAAATATTCGCAATATGATTTCTAGTTATCCTCTTGAATAGTTATTGTTGCGATTCTTTTAATTCTTAATGTGCTTTTTTCACTGTTTTTAACTCTCCAAGTAGTTATTATCTGCATTATGTCCGGCTTTTATAAAAGTGTATCCTTTCTGTGATATTCTGCAACAATCTAAGTGGGACCTAGTCATGTAGAACTCATTGTATTGTTAACAGCGCAGTCTCCTCGTACAAACCATCTTACAATTCCTGACAGACAACGTGTTCCAGCTTGAATCAAGAAGAATGCCGTTGAATGCACACATACATCTACAACATACATTGTTTCGTTGGCCTATTTATTCAGATCATCATACAAACTCTGTTGTTTTGAATATTCTATGTACTATGACATTTAGAAGAAAATACAAGAATTTGTTTGTAATGGAAACAGCAGACTGTGAGTGTTTAATTGAAAGGCTAATACGCCTCGAGCGGTTTATCGTCCTAATAAATAAAGTAGCGCGCTGATCGGCTACTGAGCAGAGCAACTATTTGCTCGCACCCGTGGAAACAAGTGGCGTGTGCCAGTGTTAACAGTCTACGAGGGTTGCAAGTAGCTTGTTAGATTGCATCTTTAGAGTGTGTGTTATCCGTAATAAACCGTTACACAAATCGGTTATTCTGCTATTAGTGTGATTCGTTGAGTTGACTCAAGCCCACACATGGAGACGTTACGAATATTTTGCTGACACATAAAGCAATATCTGAATAGTTCGTGTAAGGCACAATGCACATTGGAACCAATAGTGCGGAATAGTGCACCAGATTGTCAACGCATACCTGCTAATAATAAAACAATGTGATGTATAGGTCTTTGTAGAAGCAATATAACGGCTACATATGTCATTAGAAAATCTAGGAGAATGTCACGCTTTCCCAAAAACGGCAGCAAATGCACCGTTCTTTATCATTGCTTTAAGAAAGTAAAAAAACATGGTGGATTGCCTTTTCCCACGTATCCACGAAAATATTTTGGATAACTTCTTGATAGATCTCGGATCTATATAAACAAATCCTGTAGAGGGCATGTCATAATCTGATTCCTAATTATGCATCGATGGCAAATTGCTAAAATATATTCAGATACACTTGCGACGATTAGGCCTATTATATAAACAAATCAATTGTTTAGATGTGATCTTATTAACAATGAATATGAGCATGCTTGAAGAGACAAATCTACGACTCATGCGTACTTCCAGCAATGATATACGGCGCGGAAACATGGACACTCTACAGCCAAGCAAAGAACAAGCTAGCAGACGCACAAACAAAGGTGGTAGAACTATGTTAAACATCACATACTGGGACCCAAAAAAACCTATTGCTATAAACACGTTAACAAGTATTGCTATAAACACGTTTATATGCTGCTAACCTGTAGTTTTATTTCGTTTCCCTCTATGTGCCAAGGAACATAGGTTAAAACAGACTTCACAATCCACCATTTTCGAAGCTTGTTTTAAAAATAGTTTTTTTTAGACCAAACCACAGCCCCACGTAGCATCGCATCGCGCAGTCGGTATTTGCACAGGCTATCGTTCTATCTTACCCATCATTTCTATTCAGGGAGACACCGGGACAGTCCGGTAGGGGGCTTTATGAGAGTGGAGCAAAAGTCGTTACAACAAGCATAACATTATACACAAGCCAGAACTTTCATTGTCAACGTAATAAATACATCAGTTTGATATGCTGCTTGTCCTCTTGTTACATGCCGAGTTTCTTCCTCATCTTTCCCCATTCACCCGGTCGTCTGTCACCTATCAAATGATAATGCACAAGACGTACCTACGTATAGTCCTATATCATCAAAATAAAATAAAATTTCGTAACAACAATAAGAATACATTATACATGTACATGAGCAATCAAAACAAAAAAGTATTGTTACGTGGTGGTCACATGGCACATAATGTGCCGTCTTCCTGTGACCCCAAAACATAGACTCATAAAGTACAGGTACATATATACTTATACACGTCGAATCACGAAATCGCTTTTCTCAATATAATTTATTTGACAATATAATTTTCCAACGGACTGGGACTTTTTTCAAATAAATTGATAATTTTTTGTAAATCCAAACAGTTTGTCTTTTTAAGTAAACGATTAGAGTTACACTCTACACACCTATATATGTTTAGATACACGTATGCTGGATGCGCTAACAAAACGATTTTACCTCTCCAATCGATGAAACTTTGAGCAGATTTTGACAGGTTAAATGGTAACTGAAACTGTCCGCAACTTGTGTAGGCTTGGATGCAATGGTGAAAAAGCGAGATTATGAAGTTACGTCTTTAAACGACGGGGGAATCAATGCCGCAGTTAACTAATTATAGGTTATGGACTATTTGGGGATAATTGCTTTGTTATTTTACGCACTGGTATAGTTATGTTATTTTACACACCAACGAGCTATGCGAGACGAGAGGCGAGAGGACACACCAACCGCTAGACCGTTAGAGCACGCACCTGTTGGTTGGAGCAATAGAGCTGGACCTATAGACACAACTGGGATGTGGTTACTTACCAAGCTATTGTATACAACAATATTAATTTACGTGTAACACTTGACAACATTCAACAAAGGTATAACGATTCACATGAAACATTTAATTTAAATAGTTAGGTATCGTGTAGTTAGAAATGGGAAACACTCGCATCGGGCGGACCGTGTCTTTGTCAAACTGTACCAACTGTATAGATTATTTATTAGTATGATGGAAAATAACAGTACGTGGACTATTTCATGAGAAGCGAAACACGTTTGATGTACAAACTGTTCGGGGATGTTTGTCAAGCTAGTCACATAACACAACGAAAGTGACTTTGGACATTTGGAAATGTTCGATTACACGCGCGAATACCTCAAAATACATACACTTTTATGACGTTAAATCAAGTCAGAAAGAAGTGACAAGCACCGTTAGTGCACTACTTACATCTGTTGATCTGCTTTGGGAAGAAGTAAGGATTGAAGAACCGCTTGGCAATGACGGAAGCGTGGGTCGGCGCCGCCATAGACAGTAGCAACAGCGACAAGAGCATCCACGGCAACATCGCTTCCCTGAAACAAATCCTGTTGCTAGTTAGCCTCGGGTACCCAGGCTCCGTGAGGGGGCAGCACTTTTAAGCCCCTCAACTCTGCCTGGGGAAAGGGACGCTCTGCATTTATTACCTGCCAGGTAGGCCTTACCCAGATTAGGGTAGAGACGCTGATTGGCTCTCAGGCCGACTATGAAATAAAAAATTAAATAACGATATACTTTTACAAGATAATGATATCCTATTAAAAGTATTCAACATTGAACTTATATTAACACAAAAATAAGTAAAAATTCAAATTTACAGTTGTTTATAAAATAAGAATAACGGCAGGATCAACCAGTATCCGCGAGGTGGCAGCATTGTTTAGCCCCACACGAATAACACACAAATTAAACAACAAGGATACCTTTTTATCAAATAATGCTGTATTATAAAAAAAAAATATTCAAAATTAAACTTATATTAACACAAAATAAATAGAAATACAAATTTGCAGTTGTTGATAAAAATATAAATTACGGCAGGATTAACCAGTGTCCGTGAGGTGGCAGCATTGTATAGATCACGGCTGATAAACATTCAAAGGCCGGGAGACTCACCAGACCGTCTTCTCGGCGTAGTTTCGCAGCCGACCGACAGTCGGTTAAGCGAGACTAGTTGCTAGTATGTGGGTGGTTTGGGAAGTATTCGTGAACATACTGGCGTCATGTGTCCTTAGGATATTTTGCTAGAAACACAGATACGTTCATACATATACTCGCCCCCCCCCCACGGATGGATTTTAACTAAATTTATGGAGAAATTATTTTTACCCATATTATGCTTTGTATGCGTCACAAAACAATACTGCATAATGGAATAATTGTTTGCTGTTAGTGACTAAGTAAATCGCTTCGAAACGAACGAAAGAAACCACCGATTAGTAATAGATGGCGCACTGGTAAATTTTAGTTCTGAATGAAAACGCTTGCATTTCTGTTTTCAAAATGTTGACGCTTGCCAGTGAAACTTCGAAATACGCGCGAACTGATGAAATAAATTGTCATTATTTGATGACACTGTCTGTTTTGCGGTGCCCAGTTTAAACGTGTTGAAGTGAAGTAAAAACCAGTTAGCTGGCCCCAATAATCGAAAATACCGTGGAAAAACCGTTTTGAAAAGGCTTAGGCCAGTTAACTGGAAGATTTGATTAACAATACGGATTGATACGGAATCTTACCAAATTATAGGTCAAAAATACGGATTGCCGTCCCATAAATGTGGCAAGTCTGATAATATAATATATTTTAGCGAAATACTTACAGAATATTATTGTGTAAGTATTTCGCTAAAATATACATTTGTCATTTGTTAGCCATTCATTTGCACAAGTAGAATATAATTTGTTTTAAATAAGTGTTACCGATTTGGAATATCGGTATACTTTGCAAACATTTATTCAAATATTGGGAAGATCAGCATGTTTTGATTCATGTGTTCGACTCGCCGGTTGGCCAGTATAATGTCTAATGACGCGGGGCCGACGACATGTCGATAACGTATAATATTATATTCTTTTCGGTCTTCTGTTTTAACACGATATTCTACTGCTCTGGCGGTTAGTAATTATACAAAAAAGTTTGGTCAAGATTTAAATAACATATTAAATTGATTAATTACTTCCATTAAAATAGCTACCCACCTAACTATAAAAGATCTAGATCTTACTATGAAGATTGCCAACGTTCTTTTTATATTTGAACGTTTGCTAACTACGAATGAAGACGTTGTCATGACAATGCGTGCAGCGAGGCATAACTACCATAAGTCATAACTTTAGCTAGTCTCGCTTAACCGACTGTCGCCGTAATTTCGCCGAGAAGTCAGTCTCGTGACTATGCCATCCGAGCGATATTACTAGTATCCAGCCATATGACAATACTGCTAACATCAATTTAAACATCAATAGTTTTATATTTTAGCAACAGATTGCTAGACAGGAAGAAAGTAAATAAATTTCTCGCCCCAATCATATGTGAATTATTTTAAGGAATTCCATTTCCGGAAACGTTTCAGAAATTAGTATTGATATTTTTTCAAATAACACTGCAATTATATCCCCTGCTGTTTTCCAGGTAGCCAGGAACAGAGGGGTAGATACCACCATTGATTTCCCGTAGGCGGCCATTGAAACGTTTCTTTGATTTCCCGCTAGATTTATTAATCCATGGTACTGAACATTTCAGACATTAAATAGCCTCCGTTTACACATGTCATATATAACTCGTGAAAATGACATATCTCTTTCTCCTACAATCCAATATCTAACCTGACACCCCTCCATTTCTGCTCCAATCAGCCGGCGATTGCCCATGTTGACACTCTAGGCCAAACTATACCTGTATGCATACGCGCCTGGTCACTGTCTGACAAATGTCATTATTTCACACCTCTGATGCCATGCTGCACACACAAAAATTCTACTCAACCAGTCGGACCAGTCCTACATTCATTGTTTCCAGAAATTTCCAAAAACTCTACAATGCAGTTCTGTTAAGCACGACTACTATTTGGTGGTATGTCCCCAGAGCTATAAACGTTATGCTGCCATCTTCCGAATAAATATTGCAACAATTCTTACAAATAACTCGGTAGATGGCAGAACTAATGTTCTCGGGATCGTTCGTTTACCCAAAGGCATTTACCTTACTTTGAATTTACCTTGAATCCTCTTCTACTACGTAGTCGAGGAGTTGACGAGGAAGGGAGTCAATCGCTGACTCGTGTAATCCTCCGCCCTATTTCGCAGATACTTGTCAATGTGACCCTTAAATTGGTTGACGCTTGCGGACATAACAGCACTTCCCGGAAGTCTATTCAAATCGGCTAAAAGCCTAAACTAGTACATGTCTGTACCGTATACTGTCTATGATTATGTTTATTTAATTAATGAAAGAACTTCACGAATATGACTGACAACAAAAGCAAGGAAACCTCAAAATCGTCGACAGAAAGTGGCAGTGCGCAGACTCGCAGAGGCGTACAAATGAAGACTACGGCTACTATTTCTACCCTGACCGCGGGGGTCGGCGTGATAAAAGTCTGGTCGCAAAAGTTTCCGAAGGTCGAAGCAGTAGCCGAGCGATGAAATGCATAACGAACGTTTACTGATGTGCCGAAAAGCGTAAGCGTCCTGTAGATCATTGCTGCGTTGTTTGTAGTATTCTCTGGCAATAGTATCATAACTTGTTTAGTGTGTACGCAGTAAATATAAGGACGGTAAATATAATCTCCAGGGTCAGGGAGCTTCCATTATTTTTGTTTTAACGAACGACTTGGCTATTCTTATATTTTTATTCTTAATGTGCTTTTTCACTGTTTTTAACTATGCAAGTAGTTATTATCTGCATTCTGTCCGTCTTTTATTTAAAAATATTATCGTTTCTGTGATGTATATCTCTGCAACAGTCTAAGACTAAGTGGGACCTAGGCATATTATAGAACTCATTTTATTGTTATTAGCGCAGTCGCCTCGTACAAACTATATTACAATTCCTGACAAACAATTGTGTTTCCGCTTGAAGCACGAAGCGCATCCTCTTGCTGTTGTATACACATATACATCTACACAATACATTGTTTCGTCGACCTATAAATTTATCCAGATCATCTTACAAACTTTATTTTTTATAGTCTGTGTACCATGATATTTAGAAGAAAATACAAGAAGTTTACAATGGAAACAGCAGACTGTGAATGTTTAATTGAAAGGCTAATACGCCTCGAGCGGTTTATCAGATCAAATTAGCGCGCTGATCGGCTACTGAACAGAGCAAGTGTTTGCTCGCTTCCGTGGAAACAAGTGGCGTGTGCCAGTGTTAACAGTCTACGAGGGTTGCAAGTAGCTTGTTACATTGTGTCTTTAGAGTGTGTGTTATCCGTAATAAACCGTTACACAAATCGGTTATTCTGCTCTTAGACTTAGTGTAATACGTTGAGTTGACCTGACCCCACACATAGAGGCGTTACGAATATTTTGCTGACACTAAGCAATATCTGAATTGTTCTTGTAAGGCACACTGCACATTGGAACCAATAGCGCAGAATAGTGCACCAGCTTTTCTACGTATACTTGATAATAATAAAAACAATATGATTTATAGGTCTTTGTAGAAGCAAAATAACGGCTACAGATGTCATTAAAAAGTCTAGGAGAATGTCACGTTTTCCAAAAAAACAGCAGCAAATGCACTGCTCTTTATCAGTGCCTTTAAAAAAGTAGAAAACATGGTGGATTACCTTTTTCCACGTATCCACGAAAATATTTTTGATAACTTCTTGATAGATCATGTATCTATATCAACAAAAATCCTGTAGAGGGCATGTCATAATCTGATTCCTAATTATGCAACGATAGCAAATTGCTAAAATAAATGCAGATACATTTGCGACGACTAGGCCTTTTATATAAACAAATCAATTGTTCAGATGTGACCTTATTAACAATCAATAGGAACCTGCTTGAAGAGACAAGTGTACGACTCATGCGTACTTCCAGCAATGATATACGGCGCGGAAACATGAGCACTCATCAGCCTAGCAAAGAATAATCTAGCAGCCATCTTGGAGACCAAACCACAGCCCCACGTAGCATCGCATCGCGCAGTCGGTATTTGTACAGGCTATCGTTCTATCTTACCCATCATTTCTATTCAGGGAGACACCGGGACAGTCCGGTAGGGGGCTTTATGAGAGTGGAGCAAAGGTCGTTACAACAAGCATAACATTATATACAAGCCAGAACTTTTATTGTCAACGGAACTGCTAAATTATGCAACATTACATACTCCATCGAACCGTCTGTTGCCCATCGTTGCAAAATAAATAACATGCAAATTAACATGTTGCTTGACCTTGACATTTTATTTGCAACGCATGTATTTTGTGTCAATACAAATACCTGCAGACGTTATTAGTAAATAATATTATAATCGAAAAGCGCCTAATATTTGACAGGCTCCTTGTAGGCGTCTACTGTTGTCACGTCAGATGGGACAGAATTCAACTTCAATCGGGCGCCACCTCATCAGTCCCTTGGCGCCTCCACTCTGACCGCAACCCTCGACCTCATCGTCGCTGGCGACGTCGAACTGAAAGTGAGAATCGCGTTGACCGAGCGCAACGATGCCTCATGTGTAAGTACAGTATGTGCATGACTTGAATACAGGGCAGTACAAACGAGCATTTCAATAACGATGTTAACTATTCATACCCACGATTTCATTTTAGAAAGAATTGCAAGGATTGCTGAAAACCGTAACGTGCGCCAATTCAAGTTACAGAGCAACATCTGCTACGTGCAGAGTTTCGTCCTCATCTTTCCCCATTCACCCGGTCGCCTGTCATCTATCAAATGACAATGCACAAGACGTACCTGCGTATAGTCCTACATGTTTAGCTATACGTATATTGGATGCGCAAAAATGTTACCTCTCCAATCGATAAAACTTTGAGCAGATTTTGGCAGGTTAAATAGTAATTGAAACTGTCCGCAACTTATGTTCACTTGGATGCTATGGTGAAAAAGCGAGATTATGAAGGTACGTATTTAAACGATGGGGGAATCAATGCCACAGTTAACTAATTATAGGTTATGGACTATTTGGGGATAATTGTTTTGTTATTTTACGTTTTTGTTATTATACACCAACCGCTATATATATATATATATATATATATATATATATATATATATATATATATATATATATATATCTCTTTATATATATGTATATATATATATACATATAATATATATATATATATATATAGATGGGTTGGTGTATATATATATATATATATATATATATATACATATATATATATATATATATAGAGGGGTTGGTGTGTATATATATATATATATATATATATATATATATATATATATATATATATATATATATATATATATACATGTAGACCGTTAGAGCACGCACCTGTTGGTTGGAGCAATAGAGCATGCACCTATAGAAACATCTAGGATGTGGTTACTTACCCAAGCTCGCAGGTTTTGCCATTATATCCGGGAAGACAAACACAACCGCGTTGTATACTGCAAGTTCCGCCGTGTTGACAGGGGAAACTTCTACAGACTGAAACGGCAAGAGCATCGGAACTGAACCCGCCGTCTGGCAACGTGAGCTGTCGTTATCTAGCACAGTGAAATATGGTTTTTCGATATTAAGGGAAATAAAAACAACGCAATGTATAGCATTCGTTTTCCATGTATACAACAATATTAACTTTACGTGTAACATTTGACAACATTCAACAAAGGTTTTAAACTTTATAACGATTCTCATGGAAAATTGAATTTTTAATTGAAAATTGAATTTAGTTAGGTATCGTGTAGTTAGAAATGGGACAGACTCACATCGGGCGGACCGTGTCTTTGCCAAACTGTACCAACTGTATAGATTATCAATTAGTATGATGATATTAACAGTATGTGGACTATTTCATGAGAAACGAAACATGTTTGATGTACAAATTGTTCTGGTATATTCGTCAAGCTAGTCACATAACACGAAGAAAGTGACTTTGGACATTTGGAAATGTTAGATTCAACGCACGAATACCTCAAATTACATACACTTTTATAGCGTTAAATCAAGTTATAACTCTTCAAGGTGCTTTATACGTTAACTAATAATTAATAAACTAAATGAAGTAATTAGTTGTAGGTGACAGAGAGGGTTTGTCAGAAAGAAATGACAGGCACCGTTAGTGCACTACTTACAGGTGTAAGGATTGTAGAACCGCTCGATAATTATGGAAGCGTGGGTCTGCGCCGCCATAGACAGTAGCAACAGCGACAAGAGCATCCACGGCAACATCGCCTCCCTGAAACAAGTCCTACTGCTAGTATGTGGGTGGGTCGGGAGGTATGCGTGAACGTACTGGCGTCATGTGTCCTTAGGATATGTTGCTAGAAACACAGATACGTTAATGCATATACTGCTCCCCGTTGGGTAATGGTCCCTTTGAGGTGTTTAGAAACATCTACAAATACCTAAGAAGGGCGGAATATACATAGATGATATGGGTTGGACTCTCATTATGCCGAAGGCTTCCTTGTCCACTTGCCAAATGGAGTTCACTCTCGGAAGGCAATCTTGTTAAATTTGGTAATATTTACCACCACCGCGTTACCATTTCGACTCGCGACACGGAAACATATTCGCGCGACTTCGTCTCGCGGTGTGTGTGTGTGGGTGTGTGGGTGTGTGTGCGTGTGTGTGTGTGTGTGTGTGTGTGTGTGTGTGTGTGTGTGTGTATACATACATACATACATACATACATACATACATACATACATACATACACACATACACACATACACACATACACACATACACACATACACACATACACACATACACACATACACACATACACACATACACACACACACACACACACACACACACACACACACACACACACACACACACACACACATAATATAATGTGTATTTTAGCGAAATACTTACAAAATATTATTTTGTAATTATTTCGCTAAAATATACATTTGTTAACCATTCATTTTCACAAGTGAAATAAAAAGATGTTACACATTTGGAATATCGGTATACTTTGCAAACATTTATTTTTATATTAGGAAGATCAGCATGTTTTGATTCATGTGTTCGACTCACCGGTTGGCCAGTATAATGTCTAATGACGCGGGGCCGACGACATGTCGATAATGTATAATATTATATTCTTTTCGGACTTCTGCTTTAACGTGATATTCTAATGCTACGGCAGGTAGTAGTTATAAAAAAGTTCGGTCAAGATTTAAATAAAATATTTAATTAATTAATTAGTTCCATAAAAATAGCTACCCACCTGTCCTGAAGACAAAATAATAACTATAAAAGATCTGTATCTTGCTATGAAGATAGCCAACGTTCTTTTTTGTTTGAACGTTGCTAGCTACGAATGACTACGTTGTTATGACAATGCGTAAAGCGAGGCTTAAGTAATCTCGCTTAACCGACTGTCGCTCGGCTGCGTAATTTTACCGAGAAGACAGTTTCGTCTGGTGATTATGCCATCCGAGCGATATTACTGGTATCCACTCCAGCCATATGACTATACTGCTAACATCAATTTAAACATCAGTAGTTTTATATTTTAGCAACAGATCGCTAGATAGAGAGAGAGAGTAAATTAATTTCTCGCCCCAATCATAAGTGAATTTATTAAGGAATTCCATTTCCGGAAACGTTAAAAAAAAATATTGAAATGTTTTCAAATAACACTGCAATTATATCCCCTGCTGTTTTCCATGTAGCCAGGAACAGAGGGGTAGATACCACCATTGATTTCCCATAGGCGGCCATTGAAACGTTTCTTTGATTTTTCTATAAGTTTATTAATCCATGGTATTGAACATTTCAGACATTAATTAGCCTCCATTCACACATGTCATATATAAAACTGGTGAAAATTACATATCTCTTTCTCCTACAATCTAATATCTAACCTGACGCCCCTCCATTTCTGCTTCAATCAGCCGGCCCATGTTGACACCTCTAGGCCGAACTATACCTGTATGCATACGCGCCTGGTCACTGTCTGACAAATGTCATTATTTAACACCTGTGATGCCATGCTGCACAAAACAAAAATTCTACTCAACTGTTATGTCTTGATAACAAAAACTAATATAATACAGAAACAACTCACATTGTGTCAAAACCAGTTTAATCACTCGACAACCGACTTGCATAACGCAACGTATAGTACAGCCGCTGTGATTGGTCAAGTCACATCAAGTCCATTTAAAATACCGGCAAGTGCCGCACGGTACCTAACACTCCCCCCCTCTTTTTTTCTTTGGGTCCAAGTGTCTCTAGTACACATAGTCCGTTAGCTTAACGGGAGCTCGGGACACCCGCCCAGAACGAGTTGTCTTTTCCCCGGGAGCAACAGTACGATCATCCACTACCGGTGACACGTCTCACCCGAGCTCTTCCGTCAGTTCCGCTGGCTCACTTGTCACGGGTGGAACCGCGGTATCGCTCGGCTCGGATGACGGCCCTGCCGTTTCGCTCGGTGCTTGTGTTGACGAGTAGTCATAGCCACTGTACTCATCACCCTCGGGTCCTCGCATCTGATCCACGTGGCGTCTCCAAGTAGCCCCGTCTACGAGAACCTTGTACAATACCGGACCAATTCGCTCCAACACTTCTCCTTTTAGCCATTTCGGTCTTCTGTGATAGTGTCGAACCATGACCTTCTCTCCATTCTGAAAAGAAACCAGAGTTCCTTTCTTATTTTTCAGAAGTTTCCCATCGACAACTCGTTTGATGTTCGGCTTCAGAAGATCCAACCTCGACTTCAGATTTCTACCAAACAACAGTTGAGCTGGACTCTGTCCTGTTGTTGCATGTGGTGCTGTGCGATACGCAAACACAAAATCAGTCGAGCTTGTGTTGTATAGATCGATCCGATCTGTCAGCCTTGACAGCGTTCTTGAAACTTTGAACCATGCGTTCGGCTAAGCCGTTGGTGGATGCATGATACGGAGCGCCAGTCACGTGTCGGATATGTGGAATTCGCTTCCTGCCAGTGTTAAATCACAAGGTAATATAGTTTCATTCCGCCGACATCTAAAAACCTATATCTTTAATGCTGCCTATCCTCCTTAGCCTCCTAGCTTTTCCATCCATCCGTTGACGACTCACGCATTGCTTTCGATTATGAGATTGATTAATCCCCTGGTTTTGTCGCGCCACTGAGCTTGATTTTCGAGGATATTGGCGCAAAAGAAGTTACTATTATTATTATTATACCATTCATTTCTGTGAAATGTTTGAATTGTCCAGACACGAACTGAGGTCCATTGTCTGACACAACTGGCTCTGGCAGACCCATTCTTGCAAATAAGGATCGCAGAGTAGCTACAGTTTCTGCTGCAGTTGTGTTCCGCATCTAAAAAATGTCAGGCCATTTGGTGTGTGCATCCACAACGATCAAGAACATTTTGCCTTGAAATGGTCCTGCAAAATCAATATGCAGGCGTTGCCATGGGTGCGCTGGGTATTCCCATCTGTGTAGCGGAGCTTGTTTCGGGTTGTTTGCGACACCTTGACATCCTTCACATCTCTTTGTCACGCCTTCGATGTCTTCATCCATTCGGGGCCACCAGACATACCCTCGTGCAAGTCCCTTCATTTTTACAGTCCCCATGTGTCCCTCATGCAGTGTATCCAGCACTCTGCCTCGCAGTTTTATGGGAACAACCACTCTGTTACCCCACATCAGGATACCATGATGCGTTGTCAGTTCGTCCTTGCGATTGAGGTAAGGTGCGAAGTTTGGTTGCAATTCGACACCTTCCCAACCTGACTCCACCAGTCGTACAACACGAGAAAGCAGTGCGTCTCAGTGGGTTTCTCTTCTGAGCTCTCTTTCCGTGACTGGTAACGTCTCAACAACGGTCATTTGAAACATTTCGACCTCATCAGGCTTGTCTTCTGGCACCTGACGAAGCGGTAGACCAGACAATCCATCACAGTTTGCATGCTGTTTTGAACCTCGATACTCAATATGATACGCAAATGCACCAAGGAAGAGACACCAACGTTGCAGTCGTGCTGCTGTTGTGACTGGTACTGCCTTTCCAGGGTCCATGATATACTTCAGAGGTTTGTGATCTGTGATCAGAATGAACCGACGACCCTCCAAGTACGGCTGAAACTTTCTGACACCGCAGTAGAGTCCGAGAGCTTCCTTCTCGATGTGTGCAAACTTCTTTTCCGGTTGTGTTAGTGAGCGTGATGCATACGCTACCGGTCTTTCACTTCCGTCCAGCATCCGATGTGATAAGACGGCGCCCAGGCCATACGACGAACTGTCGCATGCCACAACCACGGGCAAGTCCGGGTTGAAGTGAGTAAGGATCCGATCCTGAAGCAGCATTTCTCTCACGGTTCTGAACGCACACTCCTGCTCTATCCCCCAGATCCAGTGTTCGTCTTTCTGCAAAAGTCTATGCAGTGGTGCAAGATGTGTAGCCAGGTCTGGTAAGAACCGCGCATAGTACTGCACCATTCCCAAGAACGATCTCAACTGTACAACGTTCTGAGAACTATGCAAGCCTGCCATAGCTTGCACTTTTTTTGGTGACTGGTGTAGTCCCTCGGCAGTGATGACATGGCCCAAGTACTCAACTGAGTTCTGCAGAAATTTGTATTTCTCTCTGTTGGCCTTTAGTCCATATTCTTTTAATCGTCCCAGTACTTTGTCAAGGGCTTTCAGATGTTCTTCTCGAGTTCTGCCTGTGACAGTGATGTCGTCAAGATAGCACTGGACACCCGGAATACCTTGTAGGACTTGGTCCATCGCTCTCTGCCATACCGCTGGTGCTGATGCCACTCCATACGGTAATCGCTGATACTGGTACAGTCCACGATGTGTGTTAACAGTCAGGAAAGTCTTCGATTCTTCTTCGACCTCCATCTGAAGGTACGCCTGTCGTAGATCAATTACGCTGAACTGTTGACCACCACTCAAATTTGCGTAGATCTCTTCAAGTCGTGGCAGGGGGGGGGTACTCATCCACGTCGAGCTGTGGATTTATTGTCACTTTGAAATAGCCGCAAATTCGAACTTCACCGTCCTTCTTGATTGGTGTGACGATCGGTGCTGCCCACTCGCTGTGAGTCGCACGCTTCACGATTCCTTCTGCTTCCAATTGGTCCAACCCTAGCTCAACTGCTGGCTTTCGTGCAAATGCGACAGGTCGGGCTTTCCAGAATCGTGGTTTCGGCTCTTCTTTCAGTGGGAATTCGTGCTTTGATGTTCAATAACCGTCCGAGTTTGTCAGAGAACACCGCTGCATGTCTGTCGAGTACATCTCGGAAACCAGACTGCTTCTCTAGATGCATTAGAGGCCAGTTCAAACGGATGGAGTGCAACCACTCCCGACCAAGCAGTGTAGGTCCAGCTCCTTTCATCACATACAGCTGAAGGTGCATGCTTTGTTCTCCATAACGAACTCTGACTGACAACACGCCCAACGGTTTCACCGTTTCTCCTGTATACGTGTGTAGCTGTTAGCTGTAGAGTGGTGCTTTCTAACGGTACGTGCCGCAGCTGTTCATGATATTTCTCCTCCCCGATGACAGAGACAGCTGAGCCCATATCTAGCTCCATCACAAGTTCTCTGTTTTCAACCTCCATCGTCACGGAGATTGGCTTCCGGTCATTTCCTTTGGACACTCGGTACAGTCCTGTCCAGTCATGTCGATTGGTGTCTTCGTTGCCTTGCATGACGTGCAATGACGTTGCCGGTGGCTGTTTGTTAGCCTTCTGTCGGCATGCACGCCATTTCTCCTTGATAAATGGACATCCATTTGGATTGTGTTTTTTCCGTTGCACCTGTAGCACTTTGGCATGGTGTCTGTGCGCTGAAACTGTCAGTGGTTAGTGTTTCTTGGCATCGCTTTACTGTTCTGTTGTCTATGCTGTCTACTGCAGCTGTGTAATGTGTGCACTCTTGTCTCCTTACCGGTCTCTCCTTGAAAGACCTGGACGTCTCGGTTGGCTTGTTCTGTTGCCAGACATCGTCTCACGGCTATTTCGAATGTCAAGTCCTCGAGTTTCTACTTCAGAAGATCTCTGAGCATCTTGTCATCTCGGATGCCAGATACCAAACGGTCTCGCAGACGTTCGGCTCGCGTTACGTCACTGAATTTGCATTCACTTGCTAAATGCTTCAGCGTTGCGACGTAATCGCTGACAGATTCACCAACCTGTCTCGATCGATTGTCAAACTCGTATCGAGCAACCAATGCTGATTTCTCTGGCTTTGTGTGTTTTTGCAACCGGTCCACTATCACCGAATACGTTATGTCGGCGTCTTTCGGTGTGGCTGGTACCAACAAGTCTTTGAGCAGCTGATATGTCTCCGTGGACACATTCGACAATAAAATTGCCTTTTTGGTTTGATCGTCAGTTACTCCATCCGCAAGGAAGTAAAAGTCCAACTGTTCCGTATAAGCTTCCCAGTCGGCACCATGGTTATACTTCATTACTTTGCCGAAGCTGAACAACGTTCTGCCCTCTTCGCCCATTATCGACTTATCTTTCGAAGCAGAAAACCACGCCGCATCAAAGTCACTTTGTTTAACAACATTCGTTGTCTAGCCACACCAACCAGGATCCCATCCTCGTCGCCAATTTTTTATGTCTTGATAACAAAAACTAATATAATACAGACACAACTCACATATTTGTGTCAAAACCAGTTTAATCACTCTCATTGGTCAAGTCCCATCAAGTCCATTTAAAATACCGGCATGCAAGTGCCGCACGGTACCTAACATCAACCAGTCCTACATCAAAGACAATTAAATTACGCTCTCTGCCTACATTCATTGCTTCCAGGAATTTACAAAAAAAAAATGCACAATGCAGGACTACTATTTGGGTATATACCACCAATTGATTTTCCATAGGCGGCCATTGTAACGTTTCTTTGATTTCCCGCCAGGTTTTTCGATCAATGTTATTGAAAATTTCAGACACTAAGTAGCCTCCATTCACACATATCATATATAAAATTCGTGAAAATGACATATGGGTAATGGCGTACGACTCCATTTGGTGGTATGTGGCCATTTGGTGGCATGTCCCCAGAGCTATAAACGTTATGCTGCCATCTTCCGGATAGATATTGCAACAATTCTTACAAATAAGGACGAGACTATTCGCAGAGCAGCTCTGCGGATAAGGAAATATTATCCACTATCCGCAGAGCAGTGACGTCACTGCTCTGCGAATTAGGGCACAAGTGCCACAATTCGCAGAGCAGTGACGTCACTGCTCTGCGAATTGGGGAACCAGTGCCACAATTCGCAGAGCAGTGACGTCACTGCTCTGCGAATTGTGGCACTTGTTCCCTAATTCGCAGAGCAGTGACGTCACTGCTCTGCTAATTAGCAAAGGAGTTGCGATATATAAGAAAGAATATAAGAAAGAGTTGCGATGCATGCATGTTGTTATAATAATAATAATAATAATAGCTGTTTAGACATTTTAATGTAAAATTTAACTTTGTATCAATTGTATTAACGGAATCATAAAGTAATACATGTAAATACAAAAAATATTAATGAGTAAATAATTAAATGATTATGCTAGCTGATCTTGTTAAAAATATAAAAGAGTGAAAGGTCATAGTTACATAAAATGCAATGAATTAGCGTTTAGTTGCTTTGCGTGCATGTTGTTATAATAATAATAATACTTACAATAGTACATTTTATTTAGACATTAAAATATAATATAAAACTCTGTGCACTCACTAGTTTTTCTAATAGTATATATATATATATATATATATATATATATATATATATATATATATATATATATATATATATATAAAATAAATATAACAAAAGTTAAATGATTGTTGTAGGTAACTGAACTAGAGAAAATGCAATGAAATCAAGCTGGGTGGCAGTATTATAATTTATATTATGTATCAATAATATAAACAGAATAGGCTAATTGTTTTCATAAACGCGTATTATATATCTGTGACATGTGTGAATACCTTTCTATCTAAATTCTGATAGAATATATATTTGTTCAAGCATTTAACAAGTAGCTCTGCGGATAAGAGAATTTCCTTAATTTTGCCAATTCGCAGAGCAGTGACGTCACAGCTCTGCGAATTAGGGCAGGTCGAAAACAACATTTGACTAGTGGCTTCGGTTTCATAAATGCGTATTATATATCTGTGACATGTGTGAATACTTTTCTATCTAAATTCTGATAGAATATATCTTTTTTCAAGCATTTAACGAGTAGCTCTGCGGATAAGAGAATTTCCTTAATTTTGCCAATTCGCAGAGCAGTGACGTCACAGCTCTGCGAATTAGGGCAGGTCGAAAACAACATTTGACTAGTGGCTTCGGTTTCATAAATGCGTATTATATATCTGTGACATGTGTGAATACCTTTCTATCTAAATTCTGATAGAATATATCTATTTTCAAGCCTTTAACGAGTAGCTCTGCGAATAAGGGAATTTCCTTAGTTTCCCTAATTCGCAGAGCAGTGACGTCACAGCTCTGCGAATTAGGGAGAGCAGGTAGAAAAGAACCTTTGACTAGTTGCTATGCGTGTTGTTTTAGTTTCATAAATGCATGTTACATATCGATGACACGTGTGATTATTTTTCTACCTAAATTCTGATAGAACAGATGTAGGAGAATCTGACTAGTTGCTATGCGTGTTGTTACTATTACATATCTGTGACATGTGTGAATATTTGTCTACCTAAATTCTGATAGATCAGTCATGAATGAATAAAATGCAAATAAGAAATGTGGCCACAGGAATTTATTTCAAACTGTACCGCTAGAAATCCTGTCACACCATACTAATATAGTATATGACACCACTAATAATCTGCATTCTAACATACATATATCTATACAAACATATACATCTCATTTACCACACCAAAATCCCTGTCATAGTACTGAAAAGTGAGTGAAAACATTACTTACAAGATAACGAGGAAAACTTGTGTAAAAACTTGTACATAAACAGGGAAAAGCTTCAAGGAACTAAATTGCGTGCAATGTCTAAATAACTCCCTATCACAACATACTAAGAAACTAAGACAAATACATAAATCATGTGCAACGTCTAAATACTCACTTAACTCCTATCACAACATACCAAGAAAAGACACAAAACTTACAAATGCAAATGTAATTATACATGGTGCTTAGTAATGAAATATTTACACACACATACAAATGTAAAACATATATACACATACAACTGTAAAATATATACACGGCACTTACAATGTAAAACATATACACATACAAATGTAACACATATATACATGGCACTTACAATGTAAAATATATACACATACAAATGTAATACATACATATACATGGCACCTACAAATGTAAAATATATACATGTGCAAATGTAAACATCTACATGGCGCTTACAAATGTAAGACATACACATACAATTGTAAAACATATACATAGTATTTAAGTCTACTGAATGATGATGATTTGGTTAATGTGTGATTAAATACCACAAATGCCATCCTGGCATCATGGTATTTTAATCAATGTATGCATTTGACAGCAGTGTTTATATATATGGGGTGAATGAATGATAATATATCACAGAACAGTCCAGCACTGAAGAGTTGACGCGGTATCTGAGCGAGCGGTTTTGTAGGTGGTTTGTCAAGGTTGTAGCATGATGAAGAGATGCCAACCTAAAACAACAATTTCATAACGTCAGTAATACGGAAAGGATGTATTGCCATAATGTATAGATAAATGCAGATTAGTGAGTTATATATACACATTTACATGCATTAAGATTATATACATTTTTACAGCTAGATTAACACAAACCCTGTGATACAGCGTTGCTGTAACTACCTAACATAATGTTATTTTAGGGGAGGAACCCTTGCTCATTCACTACCTCCACGACCAGTTGCCCATCTGCAAATGATGTCCAACCTCTGTTGACACAATCAAATGCCAGGGTTACCTGGTTGGGTGGCATCAAAATGCAGGGCTTTATGCAGGATAAAATTATTGCCAGTCACACATGTTTTGGTGGACACATGGATGTTAACTGTTAAACTAGTTTACCAACTTTCAAATGTGCCTGATGACCTGAAATGGGCTACAAACACATATATGACCCCCTTTACACTCACTTTCAAGGCATAAATAACGATAGCTATGGTTTTGGAAGACATTTTTTCCTTTGCTCCTTCATTTTTTTTACCAGTCCACCCATATTGCTACCCGTCCATATTTGTTTTACCCGTCCAAATGATGGGTGGATGGGTCTCTACATAAAGCTATGTTAAAATGGCAAACAGGGCATCAACATATCTGGTCATTTGGCTGAACTAACAGGCCCAGACAACATAAATGACACCACCTGTTGCAATAGTCACAGCAGATCCAACTCAGAAGTCCAGTTGGTTTTTGGCAGAAAGGGACGTCACAGTAGTGCCGCTTGCTGTCCCACTTCCGCTCGGCATGCAAACATCTCACAATATGGCGACGGTAAAAATCTGTGTGGAAAGGCTGCATCACGATGGGTGGCACATTGCAGCAAATGGCCTCAGCATTCTACAACAGAAGATTGTGCAGCTGGTACAATTTGAATCATAAATGCCTGAGATCAGATGCTGTAGACCTGAAAATGTCATAATAAATTATGTATAACCGCCTCTCATTGACACTGAAATGTACACAAAGCAACAGTTCAGACAAAAGTGCTAAGTCCTTCAGCCAACAGCCCAACACCACTTCCCATCTGGCCAAGAAAAGAAGTCTCTGCAAGCATGCAAATAAATATTATCAATAATATTATTCATGCCATTCAAGGATTTAAGAGGTTAAATTTTTATATAGTGTAATATCCTATCCCTGCTCAAAACACTAGTTACACTTTATTCCCTGTTCAATCAACCACCATCTCAACTTCTTTGGGAAGCATCCAGCAATGGTGCAATAAATGCGTGAAGGCTTGCTCATACAAACATCCATCAGCAGGACATGAGAAAAGCCAACTTTTACCTCCACAACTGAAGATATTGTTGACGTATTTATATTTTATTTTTACTCTGTGATATGCTTAGTTTTACTATTTGCAATTTAAAATATGAAACTAATCCATATCAAGCCACTAGTGACTAATCTATTTGAAGACAACCTGTGTAAAGAGCTTTTTAAATTTTAGTGATAGCTGCAAGCATTGAGTTGTACAAAAAAAGATCAAATTAATTACAATTGAAAGAGCTGCTTACATCTGTACACAACGATTCATCTTGTATGTGATGCTCCCACATCTCTGGATAATATGCCGGAATCACATGCACTGATCCAGGTTTGGCTGCGTTGACATTTCAGCTGACAAGACCAATGTAAGCATGGACCACCTAAAAAGAGCAACTTCTTATACAAATATTCTAGTAGCATCAACAAGATAGGATATTTTGCAACCACAATTTTAGTGTAGATGTGAGTAAATAAATATACTGACACATAATTTATAATAACCAATATCTAATCCTAAACATGAGCAATCTGCATTCCCAGGTATATGTATCTTTCACAAATATTGCATTTTGAGACCCAAGCAGTGAAGCACAGCGGAGCGCAATTGCCAGCGGTGCACACAGGATGAGCGATAAACAGTTTATTTAGGCCGACCGCGTTGTCTTTTCGATCTCAAAAGTCTACTAAGACGCGCTGTTCATAAAACATAAATATGCACAAGATGGTGATAAATGATTTAATTAACAAAATCAAGTATTAAATGTTGGCAAAAATACAGTTATAATGGCAAAACTGAGGTGGGTCCAAATGCTGCGTAAGTGCCGGAATGACTATAACGTCACTGTCAGCGCCGTTGGCGTTATTGATTCACATTAACAATTAACGCACAAATACAACAACATTGCTCCCACATGGCTATGAGAACATGCTTTTAGTTACTTATTTCTGGTGGCTCATAATGCCACGGCCTTCCTTTCTGGGGTTGCCAATCGAAGTGCTTGCAACCTAGCCTGATGGTCGGACTGGCGGGCTACGGGAGGCGGACAGGACAGCTCGCAATTTGTTTGCGGTGGCGACGGTTCTTGAATTAACGCAGCAAAACTTCACATGGCGATCTGTGGCATACTTGTCTAAATTGATTGCCAGTTGTCAAACGTGGCGCCTACTTCTAAACGAAGCGGCTCCATCTTTTTGAACTATCATTTACAAACGTGCATCGCCTCAGTGAAAGACCGCAACAACGTCTACACATGCGCATAAATTCCTGTGCGGTGATTGGATGAATCCTGCTCTGCGAATAGTGGCTTATATTTCCTTGGCCGCAGAGCTGCTCTGCGGTTAGCCAGTCCGTACAAATAACCCGGTAGATGGCAGAACAAATGTTCTCGGGATCGTTCGTTCACCCAAAGGCATGCTGCGCTTTACCGGCTAAGACCTAAGCTACATGTCTGTGTAGTATGCTGTCTATGATTATGTTTATTTAATTAATGAACGAACTTCACGAATATGACTGACGACAAAAGCAAGGAAACAAAATCGTCGACAGAAAGTGGCAGTGCGCAGGGGCGTACAAATGAAGACTACGGCTACTATTTCTACCCTGACCGCGGCGGTCGGCGTGATAAAAGTCTGGTCGCAAAAGTTTCCGAAGGTCGAAGCAGTAGCCGAGCGATGAAATGCATAACGAACGTTTACTGGTGTGCCGAAAAGCGTAAGCGTCCTGTAGATCATTGCAGCGTTGTTTGTATTATTTTTGCAGTACACTAAGCAATAATATCATAACTTGTTTAGTGTGTCCGCAGTAAATATAAGGACGGTAAATATAATTTCCAGGGTCAGGGAGCTTCCATTATTTTGTTGAATAATTTGTAAGGAACGATTTGGTTATTATTATCTATTATTATCCGAGGCCTATTCTTATTACTGCAATGTCCACTTACTGCTATTTGTAGAAATGCTCTAGCCTAATGTAACAACTTTTTTTAGTATATATATATATATAATTCTATATATATATATATATAATTATCTAATGAAAAAAATGGAATTTACATCACACAACATATAAAGCTAGAATTATCATTAGTTACATAACATTTTATACATTTATGAAAAGTAAAGTTAGCAGAAACTTATGTTTATGAGGAATGCAAAATACAACATTTGTTCGCTTGTTACTATCTTTACAAAACTTGCCTGATTAGTGAATTAACTTTTTTGCAGATCCAATGGTTAAGCTTCTTATGGCTGCGCTGAAAAGTTCTGGCTGGTAAGTTTAACTTGTCCTATATATTTTTAATAATAAATACTCCATTACTTACAAGGTGTAACATGCCGTTATCATAATATTTTGTAATCATAATACTGTTGGCAGGTGTGATGAGATTTGATGGCATACATAGTCACTGTCACAATTAAATTGTGAAGAAACAATTGTGTTGAATGTTTGACAAACATGGCACCAAGCTGGTTCTGCTTGTTACATAAAATATCCCCAACTGACCAATGGCCAGTTTCCTTACCTCAGAAGCCAGAGAAAACATGCAGCATTGAAATTAATCTTCTAACATTAGCTTTGAATCCTTAATTTATAGGATATTTTGGTAGACTGGTGATTTGAAAAACCATGCGGTACTTATAGATTCTTCAAGAGAACATAAATATTCCTTTTACAATTAGCACGCAAACTGCCCAAGAAAAATGTTATAATATAATGCATGTGTGTGTGTGTACTCAGTCTTACCTCAATTGTAGTTCTATATAAAATTAATTGTTGTTAATGTTGTGTTTACAGTTCCATCGATATCAGCAAACACGTGTCATGCAAGGCTCTCTGGCGTCATGTTGTGTTTTCAGTTCTGATAACATTAGCCAACATGTCTCATTACTCATGAGATCTATAAAATGTTGTGTTTTCAGTTCTGTTTACATGAACCAACATATGTTAAGTATTCATGCAAGATCTATTAAATATTGTTTTTTTTCAGTCCCATCGACATCAACCGACACATTTCATGCGAGGACTGTCGGTCCCGTGTCAATGGGGGCTTTGATCCTACTACTAACCAGGTATACATTGTTCTGATGCCAACACCACCCTCAATTCATTTAATCACTTTCAAATCAGGTTTGTTGCCAACTGCTTTTCGTATATATGTAGCATGTGAAGTACTGAATGAAGCGTAGTTAATGGGAGGGTGTATATATTTAAAAACATAAAAATACACTGATTGTTAAGTTGGATAACTTGTGGAATACTAAGTAACATTGTAATAATTATTATAGAAACAGAGTAACCTTTGCCAATTTTCACATAGAAGCAGAGCCACTTTTGCCTAATTTCACATAATTCTATCTAGGTTCATTCAAATGTGTAATTAAATAATAATAATAAATTCAACTTATGCCTAAATAATACAAGTGAATAATCAACCTGAAATGCCTTCAAAATTAATTATTGGCGGAGTGTCTAACTGATATAACACTTGTTCGAAAGCCTATGCTGTTTGATATTATAAATATTACTTCCACAAAATAATTATAGTCAATTAACACGGCATGGCATTTCTTATCAATTCACTTGCCAACACACAAGCATATGATTGTATTTTGACTACATGATTGTGTTCGTCTGTTGACCATTAGATGATTGTGTTACAGATTGTTGTATGTCAGAACAACTCTTCGTCGCGGAGACTGTGCTGTAACGTCATGGCACACGAACTCATTCACATGTTTGACTTCTGTCGGGCGAAGGTTGATTTCACCAACCTGGAACACCTTGCTTGTACCGAGGTAGGACCTGAAACTGCAACTGTATAAACTAGATATAAGAAAGTTTCAGAGGACTGTCAAATTAAACAGATTATTTGCTGAATGTGTGGGTGCGAATAGCATGTTTCAGAAGGGGAGGATACATGTAGATAAATGGACCGGACTTTCGATAAGTCAGAAATTCCTTGTCCTGTCGTCTAGATTAAACTGTCTAGGTGCCAGTCTTGTTAAATCTTGTTAAAGGTGATATTAATTTTATTGTTGGTCCCATCCTCAAACGCCCATGGTGAATTTAGCAATAACTATAATTAACAATTCATGAATGCATTCTTCCTCATGCTAATGTACAATATATGTTGGCCCCTGCCAAAATGAAGGTGAATAATTACCATGTTTGGCAAGCTTAAAAAAATGACTGTTGGATCTCCAATTTCTTGAACTTCTTCTCCAAATGTTTGTCATTGCAACCAGGTCATCGAAAATGGTTGTTGATGCTGTATGCAGGAAACCATCATCAGATATCATGCTCCCTTAGTAACTTGGTGCAAATATATAAACATTGTCGGATAAAAAAACGCTTCATATGGCATGAATACATTTATGACTGTGACATCTTCTAATGAATGTGAATTGTAGTTGCTCTAACAAATTCAGGCTTGTATATTGTTTAAATACCTTCCATTATATTTTCAGATTCGGGCTGCCAATTTCATGCACTGTTCCTACATGTCATCCATGTCAGACAAAGGAGCGTCTGCATTCCATGTAAAACAAAGACAACAGGTAATTAACCTTGCAGATAAAATACTAGAATTTGGTGAGGATTCAACTGTCTGTGCACACTCTGGATACGAACTGGCCAGAATGTTTTACAGCAGGTGTTTATTTATTATAATCCACATTTGTTATCTGTATGATAGGTCTGCTAATAATTTCACTTTAATTTACATGTCTCATTTTAATTAATTAATCTACTTTTCATAAATTGTATTTGTAATATTAAAGTTATAATTTTGCTTACCAAATAAATATTTTTAATAAAAGTTTGAACTTTTATTTTTGTGGATTATTGATTTATCATTGTTATGAAAAAATTATGACATTCAAGTATTTGTTGTAGGAATGCGTTAAGAAGAAGGCCGTTATGTCCATTGTGATGGTGAGAAACGTCAGCGAGGAAGAGGCAAGGAAAGTTGTTGACAAAGTGTTTGCAAAATGCCACAATGACTTGGAACCATTTGGACGAATACCAAGACGCAAATCGAGAGACCCTGAAAGAATGCTTGCTGAAGGATACTATTATGGCTATTGCAACTGACAGCAGTCAAGATTGTGTAAACAAATGTATACTAAAATAATCATGGATTCCAAGATTTGTTCCACTAACGTGCCAGTATTGCAGCATCATGTTTCAAATAATTAGTACATCAACATATACTACTAAGTCGTTGAGATGTATATACTACAAATTACATCAACTTCAGTCAGTATTTATTAATTTTTTTAATTGATCACTTACTGGGAAAGTTAATTGATAGTACTGTGTAGACCGACTTAATATCAGTTACTACCATCTTTGTCACAATCATGTTTTATCGAGTGAAAACCACGACAGTATAATGTTATGGCTAACGATCTCGTTCAGCATTTCATTTACAGGAATGTATTTGAATGTTGGGCATTTTTACAATATAGTTATTATGTTTTACAATCAAATCACCACCAGTTGGAGTGAGCATATGCAAGCCTAATCAGTATCCACACTAGACAGGTGCAGGATAAATGTGTTCTACGCAATTGTTGTTGGCAGGTATTGTAATATATCGTGTATTTGTGAACTTGGTGCCATTTTACTAATTAATATCAACTACCCATTTTTTTCAGTTTTATTCATTGATCATACAGAAGCTATCGATAAGATATTTATGCTGAAAAGATTAAACAATAACAACAATTGTTGAAATAAATTCAACATCACATAGAGAATACAATATATTCCTATTTTCATTATAAAATAAACTGTTGGTAAATATATTACCACATCAAAGATTGTCATCACGCTAAAACTCACATTAACAATGTCATTACTCAAATGATTGCTATCACTGAATTGCATAACTGTTACAAAACCACTGATCTAAATAATTATTTAAAAATAAATATATCCTTTGGGAGCACCTATCTGTATGTTGCGACCTGTCGTCATATTCAGTCTGCAGTCTGTATTTCATATGCACAATACTTCACAGTTTGTCAATCGTGGAAAACATTCACCATCAGTAATATAAATAGTGGTCTACATTCTTCACATGGTCAGCTATCATTTCCAGCAGACTACAATGCTAGGGTCACTCTCGACTTTATCGTCCAGTTCCCTGTAACTCAGTCCTGCAACAGTTGAGAAACAAATGCAGCTACAAGTCAGTGGTGTGTCTACAGTAAAATACATTCATGTTATTACTCTGTAGTTTGCAGTAATGTTGCCAGGTAGTAATGATTTTTTTTAGATTGTTTAGACAGTAATCTCCCTGAGAGAGCTAAGTAAACTAAAGCAACACAAGATGGATGGAGGTGTTCATGCAGAATTAATATGACCTGGATGCTGCTTTTATAATTCGTCTGGTTTTCTGATGTTTACGTAATAATCTACAGCATTTGTCTGTGCCATAAATCTGGCTAGTGTAGCCATTCAGAGGCTCGTTACATAAATATTAAAACCAAAACCCAAATCTGCGACTAGCAAACAATTCATCCGAATAAATAAATAATAGTAATGAAAAAAAAATGATTGTTAATTATTTAATACACATGTGTACAGCACAGTTTAAGTAATATGTACAATCTATTTAATAAAGAGTATATACTTTGAAAGAATTTTTTTTTATTGTTATATCGGGTAACTTGCAAAAGTAAATAGCCCAATGTTATTGGATTTTTATAGAAATATTAATGGTCCCTGTCAATTATAATTTGTCTGTTAGTTTCTACAAAACACATTTTCCCAAACGAACTAACATGTCATTGTGCTTAATAAATTCTGTCAAAGTTTTGGACAAACTGCAGAAGCATCTCTAAACATCAGTAATAACAATACAACAGAAACTTCTTCAAGTTTTCTTGGCAGAGACTAAAATGTTACTGCACGGAGTGCATGGCAAAGTAAACACGTCATTGTGAATCACAGTAAGAATAAAAATATTTTGGTAACTTTATCAATAAAATCCAAGAATAAAGACTATATTACCTCTAGAAATGTATTTCTGGTATATCTTACCTGTTTGACAGCAAATTTTGTCATAGCTGTGACAACCTGTAAACCAGCTGTAGAGATGTGACAGTTTATTTGACCCTGGCTCATTCGGCAACTTGATGGGATACTTGTGGAGACGTCGAATGAAGCCTTTCATCAGTCCGTACTGTATGAGCTTTCTGAAAAGGCAGTTTTCTTTTCAATATGGATAGTAACATCGCATTTATTATATGAAATACACATTACTTACAATTATGGCCAGTGTGCAAGATGAGTTTGTTTTTGTTCTACATTTTTGAATTTGATACAGTAAACAGTAAAATACCACTGCAATAAAGATTAACTAACACATGAAATGTAGCATCACTGTTTTTTTTATACAATTCAGGTCAATGAATCATTAAAGTTAAATAAGTTGAGTGATACAATATCACTACATGTACTTGGTGAGATGGATAACAATTTTTTTTAGTTTTATCCACAATGCAATAAAATGACAACAATATAATAGTTTCATTCATTACAACTATGTTATGAGGAACACACATTACACTGCAATCTAACTATGTGAACTGACGACATACGGGACAGCTGCTTAGGAGGAACAACTCTGATGTCTTCTGGTCAGCACCATAATATATCCTTGGATATAATGATGACTCATCCATCCGGTATTTGAACGGGTAGACTTCGTGTCTGGACAATGTGTGGCTGGACTGGTGGAAGTTTGCAATATAAAAAGGCTTATTATATTAAATTCTATTATGCTTCAGAAATATATATCATACTTGTGTATGCACATACTTTTGTGTATGTATGTGTAGTTTGTATATATATATATATATATGCACATGATGATTTTGTATATGCATACCGATACCACACATATCTACCAGGACACATTTTGGGCTGGCATGTTAAACTAACAGAGTGAATGATATATGCACACACTGTACAAGCGGTATAAACTGTAGTGAGATTCTGCTCTGGGCGTGTGTAGTGTTTACGAACCGTTCGTCGATACCGAGGGCGTGGGGATTGTGTTGGATGCACAAGTCTCGTACGGTCGTTCCAGCCCGAAGACCACAGTACATCTGCAGCACCACTTTGGTTGTGATATTTCGTCCTGCAACAATTGCTTCCTTCTCTCACTCCTCATGTTACATTACACGTAACCATTCAAGAATTTTACATCAGTTGTGAGTTATAATTATTCAGTATACTGTACTAGTATCTATTAGTAATGTTATTTTTAGCTTTTATTATTATATTATTTATTTATTTGAATTAATTTATTGCTATATTTGTATATACAGATGCATTTTGTTTTACTGTTTTTTTTTTTAAATTAATATTGCTCTAATGCACACCTGAAATGCAAGAACTGCTGGATATATGGCACAGATAAATACTGTATATTCATAATTATTATTCTTATGTCAATTTTGGTTACGTTAGTTTTCAGAGTTAATAACTTAATAATAAATGATATGCCCCCTATAAAGCATAAACATGGACTTCCATTTATTCTCAATAGCTCCAGTAATTAATCGGATGCATTTAAATCACCTTTCGGAAGGGCGAGTGAATAACGCTGTGACTTCTACTAGCAAAATACATGAAATTAAAGAATTCAGCCATCTTCCATTGGATTGCAAACTTTGTCGTGTAAACTTTACAATGAGTCTTTCCCTCTATCTGCCGTGTACTGGATGTACGGAGATTGCACACTTTCACATTAGGTAACAGCCATTGTTCTGGGGATATAACTTCTTACCTAACTTTGCCACATACTGGAAGCACTCCCTCTGAAGATATGTCTCCACCACTAGACTCCTGATGGCAGCCATTGTTACTACGAGTGTCCTACCTCACTTTGACTTGTTTTCATCGAGTCTATTGAACCAGCCATGTGAAACATACATTGTCTTACCTCGCTTTGTTATATACTGGACACACCCCACTGATGCCACTACTGCTGTGACATTACAGTCAGTAGTTACCTCGCTTTGCCACGTACTGGATACACTCCCTCTGCAGCTCTTTGTCTTCCACCAGACTCTTGATGGCTGCTGTTGTCGTGTAGACATTCGAATACTGCAAAGATGTTGTATTTAACAGACGTCATCAAGAATTATAAGTTTCAACGGTGCCTACTGGCAATGCCTAGCTTAGACATGTGCAAAAAAAATTCATTTAAAAATGACCATTAGACAACAGACTAATGACCGCATGATGCTATCAGATTGTGAAATTTTGATTAGATATCCACTTTAATAAGTTTTGAAAAAGTTTGACATCCATAAAGGTTACTTCATGGAGAGATGTTCTCAGCAGGGTCAGTGTTGTCAAGCAAATGTTTTGAAGACCGGTAGGTTTCAGTTTCACTGATATATAATGTAATATAAATGATTTGCTAAACTGACATTAATTTTTAAGTATCTTGTAAGAAATTATTTATTTATCAACATAATACTAATTTATTACCAAACCAGAATTTAATAGATTTAATAAATGGTTCTAGTGAGTTAATTCTTGCTAAAATTCGTAACAACCATCAACAGTGGCAAGAGGGTCATCTCAGAACATCTGTGTCTGATTTCTGATAACATAACTTTCATCTGGCTTCAGTCTGCCCCCCCCCCCACACACACACACACACACACAAAAGAAAGTTTGCAAAGACTGATGTTATGATATTAACAGTATCAGGCCAAGAAGCACCGGTAACAGATGAAACTATCTCACACCCCTCCCACTAACAATACATTATTTCATCTGGTATTGGACATCAACTTTCAGAGATGGTGGGTTACTCAGAGAGAACTTGAAAAAATGGCAACTCAGACATGGTTGATGACCTAAGCTCTCTTTGAATGAATAAACCAGCTAAAGTAGCAAGTGTGCTGGTTAGCTTAGTAGAAACACCATCCAACAATTATACAATAACTAATAACCTGGTTTTAGTTAATTTAACAGGCTACATTCAGAAAAAAATTCACATTTGAATGATCCGTTAAAATGATTTCACTGGGCTGGCAGAGCCAGTTGTAAGTTGGAATGACAAGAAACGGTGACTGACCTGGAATATTGATATCAGCTTGATTGCTCCATAATACCTGAAAACAGAATGACCATGTATAAACAACAGTTATGATATCATGCAATGTGTACGTATATTCACAATGTTTGATCTACATAAGACATGAAGTTTTGTTTTGCACACACCTCCACAACCTGAATGTTAAAAAGATAAAGTTAAGTTCTTTATAGCACAGTATCCAATCATTAGAATTGTTCAAAGCACTTTACACTTTACTCCCCGACAGACCTGTTCGATCAAACACCATCTTGGCTCCTTAGGGAAACATCCAGACACACTGTAATTTATCTGTAAAGACTAATCGTACATAAACATCCACCACTGTCTACAGCAAATTACGCATCCATACAGCTGAGTGAACTGGAGCAATGTAAAGTGAATAAACTTGCCCAAGGTTTGACACGACAGCACAGGATTAGAATCCAGGTTCTCTTAGTTGAGAGTCCGAAGCTCTATCTACAGAACCACGGCACTACTTACATGAGGTTCTGTATACAGGCCTCCACAATCTGAATGTCGACGTCTGCCTCAGTGGCTATCTGGGCAATGTGCTTGAAGCCATCAATGTACGGCAGCAACTGGAGGACACAGCAATGGAATGTGTCAGATGCAATAAGGTAAGTTGTTAGGTACAGCCATAGCTCTATGTAGACACTCGTCTACCTGTCACAGGTAGAACCTGTTGCGGACAGGTAGAAATATCACTGGACAGCTGGTGGACGGGTAAAACTAAGGAGCAAACTGACAAAGGTTTTAAAAAATCATAGATATTTTCAGTCATGCTTTAAAAATAGGTATCACATGTCTGCTTACAGTATATTTCAGGTCATAATACACATCTTGACTGGCTTGTATGTATGTGAGTTGACATCTGCCAAAAAGTGGTGATCGGCTAAAATCTGTTATCCTGCATCAAGCCCTGTACTACCAGTTGCAGCATAATATACTGAGACGTTTGAACTTAGCCAATCACTACATCCACCAAGCACACTGTTCATTTGACCTTCATTGTGACGTCTCTGAACTACTCTGCCCCCCACAGTCTATTCATTGAGCCTAGTGAACTGAGGCAAGGTAGGATGAAAGGAACTGAACAAACGTCAAAACAGTATAGATTGGATTTGAGAAAGGAGTAAGGCAGAAGAGGCCAATGTTTTCAGAGTTAGACAAACTAATCAATGTGAGAATTAGTAAGACTGCCACCAAACTTTCAAAGCAGGAAATTTGGGCAATCTGGGGCTGAATCTTCCAAAAGCAAAGTGCCCAACAATAGATATATTCAAAGGTGTCATGTTTTGTTATGATAACCGGAACAAGTCTTGTGTTCCTGGTGATGATTTGACTTAATTCTCGGTTCCAATCTCGTTAAATAATTCAGTGAAAACGGAGGTGATTAAGAGCAGAAAGATGACATTGTAAGCGTGAGACGTCACCTGTTGAGTGGCCAGGTCCCACTTGCTCACAGCCATGCTGCTGTGACTATTGGGGTCCAAGATGGGCACGTGATAGCCCTCAACCAATGGCGGCACATTCAGACTCGCGACAACCTTCAAGTGAATCGTAGTAGACTCATCTGAAAATGTGACAGATGAGTCTCACACAAAATAGTTAAATAATTATTTATAAAATAAATAGTTAACTAATTATTTATAAAGTATAACAATAATCATGTTAGTGTGCGTGAGTGTATCTCAATATTTTATTCCTGCATGGGAACAAATTGACTTACTCCAATATCTTCATTTGTAAGTGAAGTCCAAATAAAAGAACTTTCCGACATCACATGACAACAATAAACTGTTAACATGCGTGGAAAGTGAGTAGTATTTTGAGATACTCTGCTGATTGACTTACTTATATATATGGAGCATGTGCCTCGTTCGTTCAGGTTCTCCAAGATCTCTGCGAGTATTGCAGGCAGTTGCTGCTTCTTGTCTTCGTTTGACAAGAACGCGCTCTCACGCTGAAAACAACGCAAGACCGTCTTGCTAGATATCGACAGAAATAAGCATCCAAATTGTTTATGTTTGACAGACATTACAGTCAGTTCTAATAAATCTATAGTGTTTTGCCAATTATTTCATTTCATCAAGAATTATAGCATGTATGCAGACATTTCCACACAGTCAATACCATTTACAATTTAATGCTGTCAAAATATGTGATTACACTACATCTTTGGCTTTTTGTTTACAATTCAAAACCGATATCGTTATGGCTACATAATGTTCGCTTCTTCACCTGTAGAAAAAGAAGACATACCTCAAGAGTTGACAGGTATCCCGCCAACTTTCTCACGACTGGCTCATAACAAAGTACGTCAGTCGTGGCATCAAATACAAAGCATAAGTTGAAGATGAGTGCATTCCTCTCATACTTCGAGCTCTCTATACACACTGGGTAGCCGATAATTTTATGTCCAGAAGTATTTCTGAAAGAGACACAACAGAGAGTGACAACAATTAAGTTCACTGTCTAAAAATTACTAAAAATAAATTGGTTTCTAAATGTACATTGATAAAAAGTCTATACACACAACTACAGGGCGTGTTTATGTGAGCTGAGGCTTTGTGCATGAGTGTGTTGGCACGTTGGTGTGTCCGGCCAGTGTGGGCACGTGTGTGTGTGGGTGCATGCGCGCAGGTGTGTGTTTGCGGGTGTGAGTGTGCATCTGCATTTTTATGCACCAGAGTGTGCAAGCTTAGATTTGTAGTAACAACACAATAATATAACCAGTAATATGTATACTGGTAAATAAATAGTACATTTGCATAAAGGGCATATATGCTCAAAAAACTTTAAAATTTGTCAATTCAGTCTAGTAGTGTAACAACTGTGTGGAATTGGATGAACTGCTGCAGCTAAAGGGCAGCCTGGGGTGGCTGAATGGACATTAACTCAGCACACTCAAAATTGCTAGTATTAGCACAAAATGCCAACCACAATCCAATCCATGCGATGACAACACTGCCCCCAAGTATACGCATATAAATACATTTATATTATGCCAATTGAAGCAGTCTATTTAAAAATATTATTGCAGTCATTCAACGCATATTAATTGGCTACTTACATAAAAATCTGAACAAAACTGGATGGTTTTCGTTATTAAATTAATTACATGATTAAAGGGGCTGAAATGCTTGAACAACTTTTACCCAAATATTAAGTATGTATTTACATGTATATCTGGGTAATGGTTGTTCAAGTGTGTCAATCCCCTTCCCCCATGAAGTGGGTTAGAATTGTATTTAAGTGCTTAACTATTCTTAGTCAGTAATAATCCCACATACATGGTTATGATGCTGTCTTGAAGGTGCTGCTTGGTGATGATGTAGACGTGAACAGAATCAAACACTTCTCGACCCAAGTAATCTTTCGGAACCTGCAAAAACATTAAATGCAACAAGAAGTTGTCTCCCAGACGAACATCTATCTAGCTCTCAGTAAAGAATTGGAATAAATACCACCAACAGAGTGCATTCATCAATGTACATATACTCGGTAGATTGATTAATTACATAACTTTATGTGTTACATGTTAATATGAATGTGACAGTGATATTATACATGTTAGTTTAATATGAATGTGGTATTACATGGATATAATAAACATATAACTGATGCTAGACACGATCATAACTTAACGATGGAGAGAGTTAACAAGATAAGAGGAAGAAATTACAAATTATAAAGTGACATGGACACATATGTGCTAAAATCATTAATATGCTATCTGCGCTATGTAAATCGCTACATGTCTATATGACAGTGTGGTAAACTCAATATTAAATCTGACATTTAAGATAAGAAAGCCTATATAACTATAAGTATATGTAGCACAAGATATTTATGAGCTGATTTTCATAGTATTCATCAGTCGGAAACTACAACTGTCATCCATCGTTAGAATATTTGTCTTGTGTCCTGTCCCACTTACACTTACAGGCCCTGCTATGGCTATGAGTATGACAATGCCAATGTGACCCAGTTCTATCCCTAACTTTTTGCTGAAGTAACTTCGTGCAGAATTACAAATTTCTACGATTTTCTTGCGTTGTTGTGAACTGGTGTAGTTTTACTGGGTGTTATCGAAGTACTCTATTACGCCTACGACACTAAGTTAGAGAAGGCGGTTATCATGTTAGGGGCAGAGCTGAGGCCTGAGCCAGGGGCAGGGCCAGTGTCAGTGAGTGTAGGACAGAGCCGAGGGCCCGATGCAGAGACAGCGTAGCTAGACTAGACCCTCTGACTCTGAGCAAAATATTATCTTAAATCAATTAATTGCATTGACTAATTAGGCCACTACACCATTCATAATTACCTGAAATGTAATTTTTGGGCCTGCAGTTATGTCAAATTCACTGAAAAAGATGCACTTTATCTCCCCTCGACGGTTCATCCCGAAACATTTCCGAGTGCTGTTGTGCTGCCACATAGCGATTTACAGGAACTACATTAACGTGACAGTAGCCACGAGGTGGCGACTCTGTGCATCAATTCAACGTCTACTCTACCAGCGTTTGATGGAATGTTACAATGTGTAATTTTATCAATCAGAAAATTTAATTATTGTGGCTAATGATGGCATCTGGAGTTAGATGTATATAACTTCTTCTTGTAATATTTCACTTCTTCTTGTATGAGAAGTCAACAACGATATATAATTATATATAATTATATATATATATATATATATATATATATATATATATATATATATATATATATATATATATATATATATATATATATATATATATATATACAGTGTATGTATATATATATATAATTATATAATTATATATATATAATTATATATAATTATATATAATTATATATAATTATATATAATTATATATATATATATATATTATATATATATATATATATATATAATTATATATATATATATAATTATATATATATATATATATAAGCCTAATGGCAGTATAGGCCGATTGATCCATTGTGAGAGATAAGATATAGATATACCAACCACCAAGAAAACATCTATTAAAATCAAATTTTTTTAAATTGCCAAAGGTGTGAGTGGTTGGCCAAATTCAGACAATTTTATTACAAATCAATGCAAAGATACCTGTGTTACCGAGTGTTTTTCTGAAATAAAATATGATTGAATGGATTTGTGATCTACTTTTTTCTATGTAACTTATTAATATATATTTGTGTTTATATATATACACCTGTATGGTAATTAATTTATACAAATGTCAGACAATATATGCAAACTAATCACACATAGTTAATGTTTGTCTTTATTTGGAATTGTAGTGGTAATTTGAATTGAAAGATTATAGAAGGAATTGAATCAAAAGGAATTGATTTAATGGAAGTGACCCCCCCCCCCCCAGCCCTGCTTTTATCTTTAACCCAATATCTTATTAAGAGACTGATTTTAAAACTTCCTACTTTTCCATGCTACTACCAATGGCCAAAATTATCAGTAATCTTTAACTAAATGGCCTAAATTAGTTGTTCTCCTACTCCTAGTCAACCTAATCCTACAGCTAATTGGCAATGGATCAGTGCAGACGGTACCTACAAAGCTGTACCTACAAAGCGGATGCTGCTAATAATTTAGACCAGTCAAGTAAAAGGTTATCAAATTGCCTACAATTGGTGGATATTTCACTTCACCATATCACTGCATGATTGTCATTCAACATGAAAGGGAAATAACTTTTAGTACATGAGATTATACTATTTTGTCTGCCTAATCAAAATAACGGAAAAAGACAAAGTAATTTTAGGAGTGGGTAGGTGGATTATCTTAATGTAAATCCTTAATATCATCTGATTAAAAAAATGGGGCAAGTGGCTGTGATGTCCTTTGCACTATTATTGTTTGTAATTATGAATGAAATAAATTTTGGTGAATCATAATCATTGTCATCTCTTCACCGTAATCCCATAATTTACATTTTCTCTGGTTATTCATACAAGATGACAAGAAACACAACCAAACTGTGTAAGTGCAGCAACAAGACTGGCCATTGGTGGCCTCGGTCAAAATGGAGTTATCCATTTCCACTTCATTTGGCCAGCCCAGTGGTCAGAATGCAGTTGATATCAGTAAAGCGCATATTTCATTCCATAATTGTCCAGACTATTAACTTCTGTGTTTAACACTTGTGGGTCACAATATATCTTTAATTAATACATGCTGCAGTCATAGTTTTTAAAGATAACTAGACAAACACTTAATAAAACACAACTTGTAATTAATACATGCTGTTGTCATAGTTTTTAAAGATAACTAGTAAATCATTTAATAAAACACAACTTGCATTTAGGAAAACTTTACGATATAGATTAATTCAACTCTGCAGGCAACTATCCAGTTGAACAGGATTGTTGACAGAAGCAGCTGTCACTGGAGGTCAACGTGGAATACACATCCAACCTTCAGTGTGGATAATGGGCAGTCTCTAATACACAGCTTCTGTCAATTAGCCTCTATGGTTGCTGTGGCAGACGTAAGCCTTAAATGCATGTGTATTGCGTCAGAGCCTGTTTAGGCAGAGAGTCCAAATGTGGACACGTAGCTTTTTTGGAGGCACTGAGGTAGATGTCCTTAGAAATTATCAATGAAATACATGTTTGTCATATAGTGACAGTACCCTAAGATGTCTGCAAAATGTTAGATGTTGGTGGGGCAGTCTCCAATACACAGCTACTGTCAATTACCAATTAGCCAAGGTTTCTGACAGGCCATATAGCCTCCAGAGTTGTGGGCATCCTTGTATACATAGGGATTGTCTCCTATTCTATCTAGACAAATATACACACAAAACGTGTACATGTAGCTTTTTGGGAGGCACTGACATTCCTTAGAATTTTCAATCAACTAACGGTCTCCTGTATATAATAGTGACAAGATACATCAACGCAAAATATAAGAAAAAATAGCCAAACAGAAAATGTATATGTTTTTTGTTTCTTGAGGTCCCTACTGTGCCTTTAGAATGACTCATGAAGATTTCTTATGCCCCAAAGGCAAAACTAGAATAATAGATCCAGAATGGTTTCTGAGAGATGTCAGCCATTGGCACACAGTGGATGGCAGACACAGAGTGATGCTAGAAGTCCACTGGACTTTCAGCCCAAAGGAATAAAACGCAAACAATAATACCAGTCACTGTTTACATGTGTTAATTTATAGCAATTATTTCAAAATACATTATTATGTACATCATTTTGCTACATGTACTGTACATGAATCCAGATGCTTATAGTTCAGTGAAGCTTAGGCTGTTAGCCGACAAACATTTCTGGATGACATATTCTAATATCTGCAAACTTCTCATGTGTGTAATATTTACTAAATTCAGGAAATACAGTTTGCACTTTGCCATGTATATATTTGTTCATTAGTGAGCAACTGCAAAAACTGTGCTCTAACAAAGTAGTTTCAGTAATTCACATCATGACAAAAATAGCAATGATCATTACATTCTGTAAATGCTTGAAGTCTAAGACAAAAATTGATGTGTTAGACACAACAGTTCAGTAAAACATACTTAACATATGGCTAGTTAAAAAGAAAATGACTAATATGTATAGCACAGTAGAAGAAACATAATACTGGCCTGCCAGTATTTTGCATTAAATAGGCATACATTCTAAAAAAAATATGATTTCTTTCATTTCATATTATATCTTTCATTACATTTTCATTGTGTGCATTTACGTCAGCAATGCAATAACGTTTAGAAAAGTGTTTTGTGGCCCATGCATAGTGTAGGTTGAGATACATATATAAAACATGCTCTGTAACATTATATGCAGCTTCATGAAGAAGAGTGTTACACCAGGCAACGGATTAAAAATATGAAGCAGACAAGGTATGAGCTACAGAAATGTCAGTTGAGGTCAGCCATTGTGTGTGTGTGGGCAAGCGAACACATGCACGTGATGATGCCGTCATCTGCCAAGTTCAAACACCAACAGATGCCAGCAAAAAGCACCATGTATCATGTTTGCTTTTCATGCCATAAGCCGAGATTTAACGACTTCAAACTCGACAACTGCATGACTCGTTCCAAGCCCACGGTTGTGACTTTGGTGCAGCCGTACAAGTCGATGCTACGAAGACGCTTCAGGTGGTCTGCAACAAAGATCAGTCCTTTGTCGGTTATTTCACTGCACTGTCCGATATTCAGTGTGTTCACGTCGTGTGCAGTTCGGACAAACTTGTGAATACCGTCGTCACTGATATTGCACGCGCACATACTTAGGCTTTTCAGGTGGAAAAGTCCTTGCGATATATGCAGTAGCGACTGGTCTCCAACTCGATCGCAGAAGCTGACGTCTAGTGATGTAATCCAAGACCCACCCTCAGCAAGGTATCCAATACCAATGTCACTGATGTTGTCGCAGCTACGCAAATCAAGTTCGCACAAATTTGGCATTTTTGCAAGAAATTTCAACCCTGTGTCCGTGATGCTGGCACAGAAGCTTAAATTCAGACTCTTCAGCTTCGTCAGTCCGGTGCTGATGTGCTTGAGGGCTTGGTCTGTGAGCTTCTGACAGTCTTGCAGTATCAGATGCTCCAGTTCCAGGGAGCCATTTGCTGCCGCCGGATTCAGACCAGCCAAGTGAAAAAGTCCCTGGTCTGATATGTGCCTGCAGCTGCGCAGGTTTAACGTATTCAACTTTCGTAATCCCCATGCACACAACAGCAGCCCGTTGCTCGTCACGTTGCTGCAGCCTCCCAGTTCGAGCACACGCAAATGTTTCAGGTAGCGCGCGATTCGACCGAGGCTACTGTCTGTGATCTGTTTGCACAGGCTCAAGTTAAGCATGGTAATCGTCGGCAGGTCTTGCACAAACGCATGTCCGAGACCAATGTCTGTCACGTTGAAACACCCGCTCAGATTTAAGCTCTCTAGGTTTGGTAGTCCAGTGACAACGTCCCTCAAGCTGCGGCGCAGACTTAGTATTTGAATTCGCTTCACTCCTCGTTTCACGAGACTCGGAAACAAAGACGGATTCGCTCTCCGGAGATGGAGTTTTGCTTCGACACCGCGCCATACTAACCGGTTGTAGGCAGCATCCCTCCATGCGACACATACTTGAGCAACTCGGCCTTTATCTTTTACGTCTAAATACCCAAATATCATAGCCAATATTTCAGGGAATAGCCACGAAATGTGCACACTTCCGCACCCATTTCGGCCACCCTTTTCCATTTTACATATGGCTACCGTGCGATTTACATAAGTCACGTGAGCACCGCCATTTTTCCGAACATTTTGGCTTCCCTCCGAAAAGTTACCGCTACAAAAATTTGAGTAGACCTCTAATAAACATTTTTAGCTGGCGCAAGTCTTCATAGAAGAATGTTTATATCGTATTTTTTAAGTAGTTGATACCATTTTATTAGTACCGCATGT
>OZ024854.1:65252553-65257553 GCA_964017155.1 Oasisia sp. SBJ-2009
GCGGTAACTGATGACGTTCGTACATCCCCGTCGAAGATGGCCAGCATGATGATGTGATTCTATCTCGGTGGGTCCGGATATGATGGCTGTTAAAAAAATTGCTCCTACTACTTAAACTGCTTATTACACAAAACTTAGTGCAAAATAGTCTTTATGCCCCCCCCCCCCCCCCCCCCGCGTATATGCCAAGATCCAAATTACCAGCGACCTTTTAAAATGTGTGACGTCACATTGACGTCACGGTGGTAGCGCGCTCTCTTTGCTGGCGAAAGTTCGCAAGGGTGAATCCCCGAAAAGTGGATAGAGTTTATTTTATTAATGCCATACACTAGGATCAAATCATTTGATTGGTCGTATTTTAATGAAAGTATATTTTAATTATGTTTTATTAAAATATTGTTTTTGTAATAATCATAATTGTAACGCTGGTGTCAAGCGGTGAATGTTCTGGGTTATTTAACGGCGGCAGTGCGATCGCTTCAGTTGCATTCCCTGGCTACGGCAATGGGCGTCTTTGCCGCGGACAAATGATAAACAACAACCGAGAACTTTTACAATGCAGACTCGTGAAACTGAAAACGCCACATAACAAGAGTACAGACAGATCTAACACAACTATTCGGCTAGATAAAAGAACAGTTTTACTGCCCCGTGACTTGTTGGTCTAATTTCATTCGTATCTGTGATAATGTTAGACGCTGTGTCACATTGTCATTGGTGGCGACCACGCAGTCTTGTCTTCTAATCGACCCCGTTCTGTTGTAGGGCCCGATCGGACGGCTCCACCAGGTAAATACGTTGTGTCTCTTTATCTAGTGCGTAGAAGACATGTTCGGCTGTTTGGAAAATCGCGAAACTAATAAAAAAACAAGTCTCTTCTGCTGCCATATCGTTTTTTTGCTATTTTGCCGTTTGTATTCATGATCAGATCCCCAACGACTCGAACGAACTATGCATTATTTCGCATACGGGCGTAATTGCCACAGCAGAAACCTCCGTTATAAATTGTATAGGCTTCCACCCAACAAAACCTAATCTAGAAGGTGGGAACTTTTAACCAGATATGTTCAAATGATTTGCGTATTGCAGTAATTTTGACTTTTAATACGCTTGCGGACAACGAGGTGGGGACCAATTGTGTATGATATCGTTAAATATCACTCAAAACGGACCGGAAACGAGAATCACTTGCATGGTGGGTATTACTAAAACGAACACACACCAAAACGCCCCCGTCAACATAACTTTTGGTCACTGACAACATATCATTGTCTCTTGCAGTGGCAGATGGAGGGGGAGCTTTCTCCTTCGCCGAGTTGGCAATTCTGCTGACGGTAGGTGGCGTGGTTGGCATGTCCGCCTGTTGCCGAGCGCTGATCGTGCGACATCGCAGACAGCGCGACACCGCTACACACGACGGGGACATCGAGGATTCTGAGTCGGAGTCGGACTCCGGATCCTCGGCGACATACGTGACCATCGAGGACGACTCCTCGGACGAGGTTCGCCGTGTCCATTACGGAGGGGTCCCCCTCACGTGTGCATCGTGCATATTCGGCAATAGCTTCGCCGGCATCAGTTGCGTGAAGATCCCGCCCTATCAGCCGGATGATTCGTTGTCAGAGTGAGCGGGAAGGTCATCGTTGTGTCGTCTCGTCAACGTCACGTCACCGTCTCGTCCGTTTAATCGTCGGAGTGCTGCGGACAGTGAGCGGGAAATGGAAGGCCGCCGCTCATCCCAGCACTCCCGTCACGTCCATCGTCTGTGTTTTGTCGTCGCCGTGATGTCAATGGACCCAATGGTAGAAGCGTGCACGTCGCGGGTCCTGCCAGTTACTCAACTGCAATTCTACCACAACCTCCACACACTGACCAACCAACCAACTTACGAACGGCTACGACGTCTGGAGAACACACGAATGACGAGTGTCACAACCGACGGAAGTGACGAACTGATGCGGTCGTACCGGACGAGCGCCATGTAACTCGCTCTCGGACTTGCGCTGCGTCGAAACTGGGAACAACGAAAGTACCGGAAGTGGTGTGTCGCTTCCTAAACGATCGAATTTCAAACTGCGGTTAATCAACCGACCGATAAGTGCAATTCCACTGAGCCCTCGAATACTGACCAACGCACGAACAGTTACGATACCTGGAGACCACGTGAAAGACGAGTGTAACAATTGGTCGTGCTGACGACAGTTGGAGGGATCGAGCGACTTCTCACTTACCCTCGGAAACCGGATGAAACGGGAAGGAAGGGCGATGAAAGCGGAAACAGCGAATAAATCGAAAGTAGAACGAACTTCTACCGTGAATACAGAACAAAACGTGAAGTGAAGAACTGGTACGATGGTACGGAACAAACGGCCTGTAGCTCGCTCTCGGAATTTTTCTGCAGCCAAACCAGAAACAGCGGCGCTACCGGAAGTGGCGTATCGTATCGAAAACTGCGGAATGTTGGCCTGAGTAATCATACAGAACAAGCGACCTGTAGCTGTCGCTTACAAAACATTCGAATTTCAAACTGCGGTTATTCAACCGACCGAAAACAGAAACGGCGAGGAAAGCAGAAACCGCCAAGAAAGCGGAAACGGCGAAGAAACCGGAAACGGCGAAGAAAGTGGAAACGGCGAGGATAGCGGAAACAACGAGGAAACATGATAACGTGCAACTTCCAACGTGGTTATGGTGCAAAACGCTGTGTGTTGAACTGATCGTGCAGCACAAGTGTTCATTCTCGGAACTGTTGTGCGACGAAACCGGGAACAACAAAACTACCGGAGTTGGCGTGTCGCTTCCAAAGCGTTCGAATTTCAAACAGAGGAGTGTTCGTCTGATTCAATCGTACACAAAACCGGCCTGTAGCTCGCTCTTGGAAATGTTCTGTGACGAAACCGGAAACAACGAAGCTGCCGGAAATTGTGTGTCGTTTCCAAATCTTGCAAATGTCAAACTGCAATGTGTTGCTACGATTCCATTGAACGAAAGAAGCTCTCTTCAGCTCGCTCTAGGAAGCGTTCTGCAACGATACCGAAAGGGATGAATTTACCGGAAGTGGTGTGCAGCTATCTGATTCGATCGTGCGGAACATGGAGTGATCGTTCGTGAAACCGATAAAACACGGAATGAACATTCATAACGAAGAAGTAGATGCCATCTACAGTGCTACCAGAACAGAATGTTTACGTCCGTGTGGATCGTCGGAAATGATCGTTGATGAACACGAAACCGCACAAAATTAGCGTTGCTTCTGGAAAGCAGTAGTTTGCATTGACGAGTAGTGTTTGTGTCGGAACTATATTTACTTGCCAATTGCAAAGTCATTTGTTATAGTATGGTGTTGCATCGTGTCTGCCAGAAAACATTGCTATGTATGATTTACTGTGAACAGACAACAGTATTCCCGACAGTGCGTGACTTTTACATGTGTAGCTCTCCACGCTTTATACCGTGTTACTTAGTATTTTTTCAGCGGATAACTTCCATCGAAAAATGACCCGAAAGCACTCATTCTTTGCTAATTCCCATAAGAAAACATAGTCAGCTACGATCACCTATCTCTCATTTACCTTTTGTCCGTTGCCAAAACACATTGCTCAGTTCCGATGTAATCAAAAACGTATATTTACAAACTCGTTTATTCACCATAGGCCTTCAGTCATTCAGTGGACAACTTAAATATTGATCGACTCCGAGTTTGGTTAACCCTTTTGCCTCGATGCGCCTCTGAGCTAGGCTTCCAATGATTTAAGGGTAATAGACGTTATATATGTTTAAAACAAGCTGTGCTATGGCACAGGCATTACTTTTTAAAATTGTCCAATCTGTTAAGTATTTAAACAGCGACCATTACAGCCGCCGGATATACAGTGACGTCGCCCGGAAGTAGAATCATGTATAGTTAGCTCCTTTAACACGAACTATAATTTATAATAACGTTATTGAATCTTAAATCTAAACATCACACCTGATACAAGACGGATGAATAGAATATCTATGCCAACATTATTTTATGTATTCACTAATGTACATTATCAACTATTATTTCAATATCACAATAATGAACTGAATTATTAAAATACGTTTCCTACGTACTTTAGATCCTATTATATATAACATGCTATTGAGGTGGGTTCAATTCACAATAAAAGTGAAACATTTCCCTGCTGCTGCTTATATCTGTCAAAAGTAATAGTTGTTTACGTAATTATTCAGTGTGGGAGTAAACATCACATTAGGTCACTCAAGTGTTCTCCTGTACGTCACACGCTGCCATTAGTTTACAACACAACCTTTACCACCCGCACGCTGCGTCCTGCGCCCCTGCCCCTGCCCCTGCCCCTGCCCCTGCCCCTGCCCCTGCCCCTGCCCCTGCCCCTGCCCATGCCCCTGCCCCTGCCCCTGCCCCTGCCCCTGCCCCTGCCCCTGCCCCTGCCCCTGCCCCTGCCCCTGCCCCTGCCCCTGCCCCTGCCCCTGCCCCTGCCCCTGCCCCTGCCCCTGCCCCTGCCCCTGCCCCTGCCCCTGCCCCTGCCCCTGCCCCTGCCCCTGCCCCTGCCCCTGCCCCTGCCCCTGCCCCTGCCCCTGCCCCTGCCCCTGCCCCTGCCCCTGCCCCTGCCCCTGCCCCTGCCCCTGCCCCTGCCCCTGCCCCTGCCCCTGCCCCTGCCCCTGCCCCTGCCCCTGCCCCTGCCCCTGCCCCTGCCCCTGCCCCTGCCCCTGCCCCTGCCCCTGCCCCTGCCCCTGCCCCTGCCCCTGCCCCTGCCCCTGCCCCTGCCCCTGCCCCTGCCCCTGCCCCTGCCCCTGCCCCTGCCCCTGCCCCTGCCCCTGCCCCTGCCCCTGCCCCTGCCCCTGCCCCTGCCCCTGCCCCTGCCCCTGCCCCTGCCCCTGCCCCTGCCCCTGCCCCTGCCCCTGCCCCTGCCCCTGCCCCTGCCCCTGCCCCTGCCCCTGCCCCTGCCCCTGCCCCTGCCCCTGCCCCTGCCCCTGCCCCTGCCCCTGCCCCT
>OZ024854.1:65262553-65320053 GCA_964017155.1 Oasisia sp. SBJ-2009
CAGCAAACTACGTACAAGTTCCAATGTGCACCTTCCATTAAAGCTTTCGAATCGTCATCCACCAATTTGCTAGGCAAGCCTGCATGTCCCTTTTTTGTAGCAACGGCGAGCGCGTGCGTGCGTACTCGCGCGTGCGCATCGTACGTGCCTCGTCGTGCCGCGTGTGTGTGTAGATGCGTGTGCGTGTGTGCTGTGCACGCGTGCATATTTGTGTACGTGGTGAAATGACCTACATTGAATAAGAGTTATTTACCATTATTTTACCGATATATTCGATATATCTATATGGCCGTGATAATAAACTGTGCATTATCACAACAGTTCTGTAGCCTATACTGAAGGCTATAGTATATGGAGGCCTAGAGCCTGCACGTGTGCATGGACTGGTGTGCACACGTGCGCACGTATCGGGTGCACATAATCACCACGTATGCAGACATGCACATACGAATGCTCCTAAACCATGCCATGCACACGTACGTTTGTAGAACTAGGGCTAATAAAGAACCGTCTTCAACGCTTCGCATAAATAACTTAATCCGCTTTGGCATGTGTATCAGTTTTAACAACATGCAGTGACATCCATTTCCATAGTGCTCCATCAAATTCTTAGTAGACGTAATAAATCCGCCCGATTGGGGGCCACGCGAAGCACACAGAACGGAGCTCCGACGACAGTGCGAGGCGGACTGAGCCTTGAGCCACGGCGATGCCTGGTCGACACCGCCAGCACGAACGCACACAAGGCAGAACAAAGTCTATGCAGTTTGAGCGTTGAAGCCTGTCGTGTTAATTTATGTGCCCACGTGACCGGAGTAGGCCAATCAGCGCGCGCAGCACTTTGGAGGAATTCACCTCAAAACGTGGGTGTCGAGGATTGTGTTACTGGCGTGTCGGTCGTTTTAAATCATCGAATTCAGCGATGGATCGCACGGATACGGGATAACACTATGTACGGGACACAGAGGAATCCGTGGACATTCACATACAATGAAAATCACTCGGATTACACGTTTGTAGATGCGCAGACGCGACACAGATTTGGAGTGTTTTGAACTGCTAGCGGATGCGGCCAAGTTTCATGATGGCGGCTAGCCTGCGATATTTCTATACATCTTTTGTTGTGCTAACCGCCCTTTTCGTGACGATCGGCCATGGTGGTAACTACAAGTGTCCGTCGGCTTGTTCGTGTCTCGGATCAATGGTCGACTGCAGTAAGCAGGGACTCACTTCTGTGCCCGACGACCTGCCGATTTGGGTGACGATTCTGTGAGTATTACCCTGGCGTTACTCCACTTCGCCTCGGCGCCTGGCCGGGCGGCGTGAACCATTTAGCACAATACCCACCCAAGCTTCCCGCTGTGTGATCGCAATACACAAACCTGTCGTCCGCATTTGCAGCCGCCTGTCGTTGTATATTAGACAGAAGATCACACGATTTCACTGCGTGATTTGCTCGTCGAAAACAATGGCAGCGCTGGCGATAATTGATTGTCCACTTCCAGCTTTGTTTCAGCGTGGCAAATTGCAGCTGTAGTGCTATAAGTGATAAACGAAACTGGGTATAGCCCAAAATGTGACACTTGTATTATTACTTGAAGCTATACACAACAATAATTGTGTTGCCAAAATACAGTCTTTGAAAAGTGAAGCTTGTTACCAAATATAGATCCATGTCAGATTTTTGATGTGCAACTTATTATAATTTTATTATAATAAATTCCCAGAAATATTACCATAGAATAAAAACTGTTGAACATGTAGGGCATATGGCATTTTATTGTATGTATAAATACTCATTTTGTATAAACTTGTTGCTGCATAATTGACACAATTCTGACTGACCTAGTTTCTCAATAATTTCTAAGTTACATTTCCTTTAATATTACCTCACACTTGGACTACACCAACATGAAGTATTGTGTCATTTGAGAGTAAATAAAACCCCGTATATAATGGCAACATCTGAATTTTGTATTTACACTAATTGATTTTTAACTGGAGCCAATGCTAGGCTATATCATTTCAGTACTCATTGTAAATTTTTACTTTGTTTAACTACATTTTGTAATCAAAGGGTATCAACATCATTACTGTTTTCAAAGTTGTAGCAATTTTACATGTGATACTGGTGCAATGCAAGGGTCTAAAAGGGTTAAATTAATAAAAGCTTACTCAGGGTAATGATGGAAAATGGCAGTAGGCAAGTTGCATAGGTTAATAAAACTGGACATCAGACAATGTTATATTGTCTGATGTCACATAGCACACCCATTAACCAAGCTATATAAAAGTCATATACAAACAGTACAGCATTCTTGTCACTAAACATTGTCATTTTGTTTACAGTATGCATAAAAATAGCTACATGTTGTTGACATAATTAGGTTTTGTGCTTAAAATAGATTCTTGATGATACAATGTCTGAGCAAAGTTAGCATAGATACATGTTACCACAAGGAAGTTTTATGTATAATAAATAGATACATGTTGGCAACTTGGCATGCATTATACTGTGTGAGGACCATACTGTGCTGTGGTAACCTTAGAAAATAAAATAACAATTAGTAGGTACTTGAGTTTGCCAGAGCAATGATAGATAAAGTCATAGTTAATTTTTTCTCAAAGATCTTACATACAAAAAACACTTTAAATGTAAAATCCTGGTGTCTTGGGCTCATACCAATTAATTAATTTTGGCAAACAGATAAATATGTTTTTTTGTCCCAGTTTAGTGAACAATTTATCAAATTTCCTGTGCACAATATTTTCGACCCTAAATAAAAAGCTAATATTTATCACCTAAAGCGCAATTTGCTAGCACTGCCGAGCGATCATTGAATTGACCTGGTTTGCCCAGGGAGAGGAGTACTGTCCTAGCGACAAACTGTCACAATCAACCCACTAATTAATATACTGTATATCAACTAAATTAGGAGTATGTTTAGTAACTTCAAATGGCACATTACAAAACATGTCAAAGGAAAGAATGTTCTCAATTGTATGCATCATCTCCAACATAATATCCTGAACAGCTTTCACCATGCTTTGTTGCATTGGCATTGCTAAGATAAAGATGTACACAAAATGTGATGTCTAATCAAAATGAGACACTTCATGGCAGAGCTCCACATGAGTTTCAAGGCTGCACTTATTTGTGAAACAAGATATTTCAACATATGCTAACACATTAGCCTGATAATGTTATCATATGATATATGCAAACAATTTTATATAATTGGTGGTTGCCAGTAGAGATGTCTATTATGACCTGGAATAAACACACTTATGACACCAATTTTCAAACCATAAACCAGTGAAATTTTTTTACCCGTCCAAATCTGGTTTTACCCATCCAAATGACTGGTGACAATTTAAAAGACACAAATAATATTTGGTATATACATGGTTGGGTCCTGTTATACAAAACGTTTCAGTTACAATGAATTGATGCTTTATCATTTCAACAACAATCACTCCTCTAGTGAATCAGAATATAAATAATTAATATTCTGCTCTGATAATGTATCGTTGTTGATAAATTTTAGACTGTGTTGATAAACGCTAGCTATGACACATACTCTCTAGGTGATGATCTACATGGTTAGGACTAGTGGACGTTTGATGAAGATTAAATAAATGTTCTCTTTGCTGCCTTGTGACGGTATACAAGGACGCATGTTTGTTTTTATGATGGTTCCAGGCTTTGTAAATTGTAACCGATTCTGACTCCAGTGTTTTCTCGCTTCCAGGGAGCTGTCATTCAATGGAATACCAGAGATAACGAACGGCACGTTTAAAGAATTGTACAAACTCGAGGAACTGTAAGTATTGATTTCTCATAAAAGTAGTGTACGGATGTTGTTTTCGGTCAGGCTGATAGCATGCGATCTTGAATGTCATGAAATGGGTCAGATATGATGTGTGTGCAGTAGTTTAGATAATGTAGTTTTATATATTCAAAACTGTTGCCACTGGTTTTCAGTGTGTGAGTAGTTAACCATGCGTATAAATCATTCTACGTAATATGCAAAACATTAGACTGTTTTTTAATGCAATATCTTCAACAATCATGGACCATATCCAGTTTTCACTTGGTTGATTGCTTCAGTTGGCAGTATTCAGTTGTACATACAACAGCCTTGGCAAAATTACCAGGGCAGCAACATTTCTAATGAGATTATATCTGTAGTTATTAAGGACCTATCACAAATATAGTTCTTTTTATATCAATAAGTAACTAAGTGGATGTTTATTTGGAAGATATTTATACAGATATACCAGAGAACCCCTCCCTGGGTACCAGAAATAACGTGGGGTTGCACAGTTGAGAATTTAAGTGGCGATAACCAGAAGTATTCAGATTAATCAGTTTCGCCGATGACTGATTACTTTATGCTTTCAATCAACAAATTGGTCACAGTTTTTGTTATAACTTAGTTTCATTCCGAACTTAAGTTGGTATCATTCAATGATTTATAAATAAAATTGTGACGTGTTTTGAGACATATGCTTGTGATACCAAATATGAGTGAGCTATTCATGGCAAAGTTGTGGATCCAGTTTAGGTTTAGTAAATGCAAGAACACTGTGGCACTATAAATTAACAGCTAAGTCACAGGCAACATGTAAACTTATTAACATGCCTTTATGCAAGATCCAATTTTTGCTAGTCCATATATGTACACAAATACAGAATAATCTATGCACAGACAATTGTCACACCCATTTCAAAGAATAATTGACAACATAACTGAAATGAAACTTTTGCTCCTCAAATTTTTATCAGAATAAAAATGGACTATTTGTCCAAATGACAGGTTGGTGTGTCTAATGAAGATATGGTAAGCTGTGTTATGTAGTTCTGCAAGAATAAAATTAGTGTTAGTCGGTCATCTAATCAGACACACCGATATCAAACATTGACATGCATACATAGTTCTGTTCTGTGGACTTGTTAGTACCATTATAACTAAATAGCTGAGTAATTGAGCCAGTATTTTCTTATAAACTCTGATACAGTCAGCTAGACATTATGTACCTTCTGTCATTAACTCTGAGCCTTGTGTTGTCATTGCCAATTGTGTTGATAATTACTTCATGCTAGTAAGGAATCGTGTTATAATGTGCTGTGATATAACTTTCTTGATTGATTATGATCGACCAGTTAGTTCAACCAGTGATTGGTCACATAAATTGTACTATTTGTAAATTGTGGAATGTTTGCATGTTTATGCAACATGCTTGCAAGTAACAGTTAAAGACCAACTATTACTAGTCTGCTACCATGAAACCTACAAGAACTATAGAGAATTGTGAATTTTCCTGATAGTGGTGATAATAGTCAATAGAGATTCAAGAATGATTATGCCTTGATATTGAGGTTTTGTATTCACTGGTCTGGGGGTGTAGGAGGTTCCTGGACGTATGAAAAGTTACTGGCCCGAATATTATAAACATAGTATGCTGTTACCAAGGTTCCTGTCACTTTACAAGAAATTCACCTAGGTTTGCTAGTGAGCAACATTTTTCAATGATTCAAATTTTCCCAAGTTGTTATTTATGCATATTTGTTGCCAAAATTAACAATAGTACCTATAAAAAGAGAAACGTCTATGTACATGGCTAAGCATAGTGCTACTGTGGGCTGTTAATGCAAAATCTGAGGCATCGTTCACAATAATCAGTCTGCATATATACATAGAAATAATCAGCATAAAAAGTAAACCGGCTGCACCAAATGCTACAATCAGCTGTCAGCATTATGTCTCTTTTGTGTACATATCACATAATAAAGTAAGTTTAAATGCAATATACACTGTAAAACCCAAACCAAAAATACACTGATAATATAGTTAATATGCCTACCATGAACAGGTATGTTACTAAAATGCACTTTTTCATAATTAACATTGCCAATTAAGTTATTCATTGATACTTCCTGTTAATATTTTTATTCACATACTTGCGCTGACACTGAGGTAAGCGAAAACAAACTCACAGAGTTGACAAGTGCCTAGTTCTGGTGGGGGCGAGGAAGTGTGGGTGGCAAAACTTTATCTGGCTCTGGCTGTCTTCAGCAAAAAACATTATTGCCAGGATCAGAGGCAGACATTATACCCTGACAAATTGCACACACCACATGTCTCTCTTTATGAGCGTCTGTGATGTAGCAAACATTGCCCCTGTAAACTGCTGCCAGAGAGAAGACTATCCAGAGCACTGGTTCTCGCTCCACTAAGAGTCGTACAAGACCCACTGGTGGTCTTTTGAAAATGATATTAATTTGTAACCTAGTGTATGTGTACATAAGATATGTGAGAAGTTTGACGGCTGTAAGAATCGTTTTCATGGTTACGTCAGAAAGTAAACAAAAAGATCGATGGTGGCAATGTATATGGCATTACACACATAAGGGATGACACCGTGTTCCAGCAAGACATTTTGACACAGTTCAATGTGAGAATCAAATTCGAAGCCACTGAATATTCGTATTTGTATCGGCCCATCAGGCTAGTAAAATATGAAAACTGGTGGCCTAAATTGGCTGGGCAGTGTCAAAACGGGCCAGGCCAGTATTAATGTTGAAACCAGAAGAATCAGAACAGTTAATTAATGCCATTTCTAATATACTTCATTTATTATTATAAATGACATTAATAAATGAGGGACAACCATGATACCTTACATAGATCAATAACTGGGAGATTAATCACCCAATGTAAACCTCTAATTGGGACATTGAGAAATATTCTGCCATCTGGTTGACCTGTGGGTGGCCTTCAGTTTACTAAATACAGTGCAAGCTCCAAAGTTCCTTTGCCTAAGTGGTTTAGGAAGTGATTACATCGCAGCTTGGCAGTGGAGTGGCCAGTCATGTGCATTCTTCTACCATTCACAGAAGTGGACCTTTAGTGGAGTTGCCAAGTTACACTCAGCAGTGTTTTATTGGGTTTAAAGGGGGTAACCAATAAAGTAGTGATGCTTTATTTAGACTAAAAAAGAGCCGGGTTATGTAAAATGGCTTACCGTAGTAGGGTGGGTGGTAGATATGGGGATCCATAAAACAACGCTTGTTCATCTGTTATGAATTTATTAATAGTGTTTGCTTTATATTGGAATACTCCATGGTAGCTAATTCTGGGTGATGCTCATTTGGACCCAGAAGCTGTCGTATCAATATACCATGAATGACTGAGATGTCCCCATTACTAGTTCCTGTCTGTCATTCAGGCCACTGACGTCAAACAAAAAAGCTTGACAAAATATTGATAGGTGAAAAAGGCCAGTGTATTTGGAAAAGTATTGATTAGTGAATTTCTGATTATTCGAGTTATATGGGTTATCTATCATTTGACACCTGACTGCACATACCTAGCCTTATATAAATAAAAATGGTCTTATAAAATCTTGATTTTATATTGTCAATTATAGCTTAAAAATGGTGTCACTAGTGATGTTTTTATAGTTTATTTCAGGTCATAAGACAATACACGTCTCGACTGGCTTGTACACATGTATGTAGGTTAACCTGCATGTGTCTACTGTGAAATTTGTGACTGCCACAAATTTGATCCTGCATAAAGCCCTGCCAATGACAGTTCTCTCAGAACACTGACAGGCCACAGATGCTCGGCTAGGAATACAAACTATGACACTGTGGTGAACAGATCATGTTTTGCCCATTCCCATGCAGTTGTAAACGAGTCTACCTGCCAAATTACCCAGCACTACTTCTGGTCCCATTCAGCTGCTGGCAGAACTGCCAGTTGAGACCACCACTGTGTGTGTATGCTTGATTTGGGTTCCCATGGTCGGACAATGTGCATGAGGGTAAAAACAGCAGCACTTTGTCATCCACCCCTCAGGTATCTCCCTGTGCGGGGCGCTGACGTTACCCTTGCCTGTGTCATCTGTCAGTGCACAAAGAGACTCGTGGAGTCTGCTCGTGGATCTAGGTTTACAGACAGTGTGCCGTCTCTGTGTCAACAAGCAACGGATCTGTGGGTGTTAACCCCGTCTTTACAGCGCCCAAACGGGGGTCAGGCGTGTGCGTCGACGGGCATAAAGCTTCGGCTGAAATACCCAGCGCCCCACCGCAGTGTTGCCATGGCAGATGTAGTCGACACTCTCACAATTCTGCATTCTTTCTGCGTATGCTGCGAGCTCCCTGGTGTCCGGTAATCAATGACGTCTCGTTGGTAGTCATTGCTGACGCGGGGCGCAGACGTTGCGCGCCTCCCAGCGGGTCACATGACGTGGTTACTTCGCTGTATTGTTTTGTGAAAAACTTGCTTTTCAATTGATGCGTTTTTAATTTTTTGCTGTTGCTTGGGATGGTCGGGTTGGTTGTGTAACTTGGTGGAAAATACTTTCATTGTGTTAAATTGTGATAAAAACTTAAACAGGCCTTGAAACATTTGTTTTTGCGTCAGGAGCAGTAATTTCGAACACAACTTACTTCCACTGAACATGAGGACACGTCACTACAACCCCCAGTGCAGCAAAGGCATAATTGTTGTCAATATTGTTTGCTAAAAAATACCACTGACAAAATATACACACAAGTTTATTACAACAGTTGAGTAAGTCTGGAGGTCAGAATGATATGCACTGATTTTATTGTTCTGACAGTTTTACATCCCTGACTGTTTTAAAGTAGAAAAATACTTCTGTGTACTAGTGTGTACTAGTGTGTACTAGTGTGTACTATGCCCCTGGTAGTTTGCTCTCACAAAAAGCTACAATGTACGTAATGGAGCATGTTGAATGTTGCACTCACTGTGAGGTTTGTAATTGTTACAATATAATGAGCAGTTACTCAAGGTGACACACAAAAACAGGAGAGTGACACATGGGCACAGTCTTTGTGTCAGATGGGAATGGAAATTATCTGCAAATCTATGCAGAAAGAAATTGCAAAAACAATGTGTTTAAAATGACTGAAAAAGTGATTTTGAATGGCTACAGTTTGTGCTATATATGCGTGCAAGAACACATTAAGCTAAAGGTCTTCCAAACAAGTGGTATTCTCAACTGTTAGATAATCCCCTGGTGGATTAGTAGAAGTAGGGGAAGTGCTGTGGATCTACTTAATCAAGAACAAGTTCTAGTGATACAGAACTCTGATAATAGGTAGTACACAAATAATAGGTAGTATACAGATAATAGGTAGTACACAGTGCTAATGCTCAAATAATAAGATGTGTTGGGTTGAATGAAATGCTTGCCTCTGAAAAGGTAAAAATGTTAACGTTTCCAACTGGCAGAACTAGCCACACGCTAAGTTCCAGAGCCAGGTAAATAATACTTCCACCGACTGCCTGGCTTCAGGCGGCAGCCATTTGTTCTGACTCGAGCTGCCCAACAATAATGTGGCAATTTCTAGATGTAGATAGGTAATCTTGCCAAAGCATGCGCTGGTAAGCAAACACCTGTATGGGACCATGGCGGGGACATGTGATACGCGCAAGGTCCTCCTGTTACACAGATAGGAGCCCGTTGGCTGGGCCCAGTCAGTAGCCCCACGGATCCTGTGACAGCCTATATGTGATCATGCCCAATTTGCCGTTTTGCGTGGCTCTTGTCTGTGCCTGCCGCACGTACGCTATAGAACTCGGCCGAGGCATCGTTTTCAGTGCGCCGAATGATTTACGCAGCGGCCATTGTGAGCGCTGTCGCTTTAAAAAGTAATTGGACAACCAGTAAACAGGGTTTTTGCGAGCGTTTTGTCGCGCGGGCCGAGTTCGGTCGTGAATGAAGTTGTGTTTGGGTCGGCTGATTTCACGGTAGATGCCGGGTCGGTTTGTTGCTCGTGCCTTTGTGGGTGTGTAGTGTAGAACTGGGTGGTGTTTAGTCGGAGGGCTCACACACAGACTCACACAGCCGGCGGATTTATAGGGCAGGTGCGTTTTCTATGGCGGTGCCAGGGAGCAGGCTACACTGACAGAAGAATGCTATACATCATACTTATGGCCGCGCTAATGGCTGTGAAGAAATGACTGCATACAAATTGGTACAAGTCCCGGCTAGCACCTGTGGAGCACCGGGCGATGGGGGGGGACACTTCGCAGGCATGCAGTAAGAATTAGGGTTACTGGCACGCACTCGGACACAGTCTGATGTCAGATATATATGCTCACGTGGTGGTTATCTCTAATGGTTATGCATTGGCCATGCGGCCATTGTGTGGAGCCAGCTGATAACACGCACTCATGATCGGTGATTAATCCATGGAATTTCACACATTCACAGCGGTTAATGAACGCTTATTAAAACGCTGGAAAAAGATGATGACATCAGTGATATCCTGTAGCTAAAAATAGTGTTTTATATAATTCCGCCTGTGTTTACCGCTGTGGACTAGTTATTTCGGTTTCAAGATACTGATGATATTATTCATAGTAGTTATGATTGATTATTAAAATGATAAAATAAATGATGACATCAGCAACTAAACTAGGAGTGTATGTGCTTGTGTTATAGAATCTTGGTGGTGGGAGGTCAAGATTCTTTGATGATATTACCATTTGTAATCAAAGAATAGTTCTCTGGGTCACACTATGAATCCAGTATTATTTCTATCACTATATGGATTGGATGTATGCATTTTGGCACAATAATGACTGTGTTCAATACTAATTCAGTACAATTAGTTTTTAAAATGTATAATTTCAGAACATTATTTCTATAGACAAAACACGTAAATTGTCGGTGGTAATTCTAATGCAGTTGTTACTCTGGTGCCATCAGTAAACCTTCGTGGTACAGTTGCGGTGTTGGTTGGACAGAAATATTTGATGTGGCTGTACATAATAGTATCCTTGAGGAATTGTGGTTGATCGAACCAGATGGCTCCGTGGACTGCAGTGACACATGGGCTGAGGGAAGGAGGAATGAGATTTCACATGAGTTCTCTGAGCACACTCTTCAGATCTGTATGAACGGTGGGGTAGATGTCAAAGGTCGTTCTCTTGAGTTCTTAGGTGGTTTCCTCCAAACAAACAGCCCAAACTTGGGCTAACACAGGAGTTGTCCTCAATAATTAGTGAGTCTACTACAGGTTACACATTTACCCCCTGTGTGGGATCTTGTACTTCCACTGGCATAGACACCAGATAGAAGGGACCACCGGCTTATAGTTTCTCTTCCGAAAGACACAGGTAAATGTGGGGTGAACGAAATTGCCAAAGTTTCGAAACAGCGGTAAGTGGGATCGAACCACCGTCCCCTCGATTAACAGTCCGGCACTCTACCGCGCGACCACCGCTCCCCACACATTCTGTGAAGTAGTACCTCGCTACAGACCATAGCTTTATGCATGTTGTAGACGGGTAGAAATATGGGTGGATGGGTAAACATGGACCAAAATGTCTTCCCAAACCATAGATATTGTCAGTTTTACCTTAAAAACGAGTGTAAATGGTGTCACATGTGTGTTAGTAACTTAGTAGTCCATTTCAGGTCGTCACACATTTAAAGTTTGTAAACTGGCTTAACAGTTGCCATCCATGTGTCCACCAAAACACGTGACTGGCAAAAATGTGGTGCTACATAAAGCCCTGCTACAGACAGTGGTGGATTTTTTATGACTAATGTATTCTTTGTGGCATGGCTAAATGCTTCCCAGACAAGTCGATGTTGCGTTTAATCGAACAGGAATAACATTTCTCATCTTTTCTTTTTCTGCCCCTTGGATGATTATGATGCTGGAAACGAATATGGCTATATTTCAGTTTCATATATTAATTTATAGTTTTTTTTTATACTCAATCGTATGACATAAATATTAAATATTCATCACATGTTTCTATTAGTTGTCTCTGTGCTTTTCCAAAGGCTCACTGGGGAGTGCTGGATAAAAAAGGATTGCCCAGTGGATTTAGGATCATACATCAGACTCAGAGATAAAAAATGATAATGATAGCAATTTTTTGGTTTGATCAGTCTGGCTAATTAATTTGTCTTTCAAGGGCAGGCTAGATGATCTGTTCTTGTTGGTGTGTCTAACTGTCTATGAAGGCCGTAGAAGACAGGTTTTATAATTAAAACAAGCTTTCTCATCAATTATCAAAATGTATTCCAGATTAAGAATACATTCCTTTGTTGTTAGTTCCGAGCCCCAGTAGACTGAAAATATGTGTTTGCTTAGATTAAGAAGTGGTCTGTAATGCTGAACTTAAATTGTGATATAAATAACGAGGTGACCATATTAACTATTTAAACAAATTTCCTGTACTCTAAAAAAATAAGTATTCCAGGGCTGTCCCAAGGTGATCAAATTGGTGCTATGGCTGAGTAGATCGATCACATATTAGTGACAGCATACTTTTATTAAAAATATTTTATATGGATAGATTTATGCGAGGAGAGAAATAGCTATCAAAACTGGTGCTGTGCGTAACACCGTGGGTTATTTTGGTCCGACCATTTGGTTCATGTTTTACGTGTAATCGAGCCAGAACGCACACACATTGCAAGCGCGGGATAAAAATAGGTCATCAGCGGTGACTATCCCGGCACTGGGAGCAGCTTATTAATGTGCCGTGACAGGGCCGCGAGTTGCATTGTTCAATCGCGTTAATGCTGATCACAGCTGCGGCGCTTACATCAGAGGACTGACCACAGACCGCGCGAGATCCGGGTGATTAGCACCACTCATTGTGACTCCACCACAGTCCACACCGCGCGTGCGGTGCCACCGCTGCGCCGCCCGCGTTCTGTGGGCCTCGGCAGTAGGTCAGAGATAACCGACATGATAACTCACACGTTCACGCTCCACTGGACTTTGCACTCAAGACGGAACCCGATTGTTGTGTTGTGTTGTCCTGGCGGGGTGAGGTGACATTCCGCCACCTGTGTGCCCCAGCCCCCGGGTCGGGGGTCGGACACCCCCCCCTCCGGGGTCTGTCAGACACCCTTGCCCCTGGTGGATCGTATCGTGTAACTGTGCTGTGACGGGTGCTGTTAATAACGTGTCTACTTCCTGTTCGTCCATGAGCTCTGACTTCAGGGTTATGTCCCGCAGGTTTGCTTTTTGCATAGGTGATGTGCATAGATTAGGTGATGTGCATAGATTAGGTGATGTGAATGAAAATAATCACAACAAAACCATGCGTAATGTCACATGGCTCTGTGTAGGATAAAAATGTTGCCAGTCGTATTTTTTTAGGATACATGAAATTTAAATCATGTTCATACAAGCCAGTTGAGATGTGTTTTATGACCTGTATTAAACTACACACATGTGACACCTGTTTTCGAGGCTTCACTGATAATATTTGTGATTTTTGACGACCTTTGTTAGTTTACTATTTATGTCTACCCGTCCACCAGCTGTCCAGTGGCATTTCTGCCCGTCCACAACAGGTTCTACCTGTCCACATGACTGGTGGATGGGGTCCTGCATGAAGCTGTGCATAATGGCGGAATAAACACAGTTAAAACACTGTCTCCAGATACAATGTTAGATTAAGTGCCTGTTGATATTTACAGTGATATACCCACAAAATTGGTATACCAAAATTGATGTAAAACATTTACACATAGCAGACAACATACAGGATTATTAACAACTGTAGCTGCTGATTCAACATAAAATTTCACCAAATAAATTTATTTTTTATTTTTTTATTTACCAAGGTGTCTTGGAGTGTGGTGATGCACAAAGTTAGGACACACAGCAATGTATTTTGTATGCAATATGGTCACACCGCGCTGTTGAATTACTGCTGGTGTTTGGGCCACAGAATGGGGTTCTGAAAAGCATATCGTACTTTGAGGCATTTTGCGGGAGTTCTGCGTAACACTGCACCATGGGAAATTAGTTTGCTGCAATCGGCCAGACACTGGGGATCTGACAGTCGAACTAATAAAGCTTTAATCCTACAGCAGACCTGATTGCTTATGATATTAAATCTCTGCACGATACAACAGTTTGCAGATGGCAAAAATATTTACAGTCCGGTGTTTGTCATTTGGCTGGATTGTTGTAAGATGTTTCATGAAATGTCGTAAAGCACCTCCGAGCATTGTTGTTTTAATGGGGTGCTAGATAGGAAATTGGTGATTACTTTATGGTGGTGATGTTTGTTATTTTGGTCAATCTGTACATTACCTTAGCTTGCCGACCATAAACTTTCAACAACAATTCTTGCATGGCACTATTGAAAGAGGCATATTTACCACTCTATTTACCATACCTGTGTAATTAGATAGACTGAGTTGGCATTTCCGTAATCAGTTGTAATTGTATGACGGTGTTGTCTTTGATTGCAGTGACCTGAGCAACAACAAGTTGTAATTGTATTGTATGATGGTGTTGTCTTTGATTGCAGCGACCTGACCAACAACAAGTTGTAATTGTATTGTATGATGGTGTTGTCTTTGATTGCAGTGACCTGAGCAACAACAAGTTGTAATTGTATTGTATGATGGTGTTGTCTTTGATTGCAGTGACCTGACCAACAACAAGTTGTAATTGTATTGTATGATGGTGTTGTCTTTGATTGCAGTGACCTAACCAACAACAAGTTGTAATTGTATTGTATGATGGTGTTGTCTTTGATTGCAGTGACCTAACCAACAACAAGTTGTAATTGTATTGTATGATGGTGTTGTCTTTGATTGCAGTGACCTGACCAACAACAAGTTGTAATTGTATTGTATGATGGTGTTGTCTTTGATTGCAGTGACCTAACCAACAACAAGTTGTAATTGTATTGTATGATGGTGTTGTCTTTGATTGCAGCGACCTGAGCAACAACAAGTTGACAGCTCTCAATACTGGTGTGCTGGAGGGATTGCCCAAGCTGAAGTCATTGTGAGTACATGTACTCTCACTGTGTTACATCTTAATAAAACAGCTGACTTCACACTTCTCTGTTGTTTACAATAATGTAGTAGTAGTTCTGATGAAAAGCCTCTATGACAAACTGGACATTTTCACCTGAAGTTATAAGTAATTCAGGCATGGTTCTGTACTGTTGACATTACTAACAGATATCATGCACGTTGACAATGTTAGGTTTCCCAGACATGCATCATTATATTCACTGAGTCAAGCTCATATTTTCCTGTTATAGTCACCAGGTGGTTGGGTAGTTTATCATAACTGTCACACGTGAGTTTATACGTGTTTACATCAAGCACAATCTGATAATCTTAAGTTGTAGAGTGTGCATAGAAAATATTCTCTACTAAAAGGGGAAGAGAATATTTATGCCATAGTTACCATCAACACTAGAGATTATTTACAAGTTGAGCAAGTTTTAAAAAGAAATAACCCAGTGATAAACAGATTAGTATCATAATGTCTCACATTGTAATTTGAAATAATGGATTTCATGGCAACCTGTAAATTTGCGAAGTATTTTTTCTGTACTGTGTTTAACACAGCTGTCATTTTTAGGTGTATGGAAGGTACTTAGTAACCATGTTTTGAATGCCAAATATAGATATATTTTTATGCCGTGTTTTGGACAAGTGAAAATTTCATATTTTTACGTGTCTGAATATGTATTGTCATTGTGGTACTTTCGTTATGTATGTGAAAGAATAATTGAACGATCTGACCAATGGCTGGTGATTGGTCAGAGCTTGCGGTCGTAAACATGTACCTGCGTACGTGAACACGTGTCCTCTTTGTCACAAAGACATGACACATCTCATTCTCACGTACTACTACGTTACATTATCACGTAGGTGTGAAATGTGGTTTCGGTCCACGCTGTGGGATGTCAGGCCCTGATTAAACACCGCATTACACATTATGCGATCCTTTAAAGCGCTCGCTGTGTGTAGGTGGTTTTATAGAATGTGGTTGATGCTTCAAGATATGTGACAGGTGTGAAGGGGCGCGTACAATCGACCGCAAGGTTCGCGCATTTTCAATGAGCTGATTCAGGTGCTGCTTACAAAGCTGGCAACTGTGAACGTGCACTTTCACTGCGCTTCAGTAACCTTTTCAGTTGATAAGACCGGGCTAATTTAGCACGCATTCACACGGGTTTCATTTCAACGGATGTGTGGTTGTTATATTAAATTTGATGTGTCATATGGAATTTATGTCAATGTCAAAGTTCCCCTTCACACAGTTTTAAGCTTTCTCGCAAACTTAACGGAATGTGAGTCTGAGCAATGGTTACGGAAACGGTTCCTATCTAGTAGAAGTAGTAATGATCATTGGACGTTGAAGCAGTAATGTGCCAGGCTCAGACACCGTACAATGTTTCAGCAATAAGTATTTATGAAATAGCTGGTTGGTGTGAACTTGTAGAGCTTAGGTATGAATGGAGATTTGAGCGTGTGAACCACAGAGCCACACCTACTCTTAACACCTGGCGTGTCTGCCAACACAAAGACACTTAGCAATGCCGCATGGCATAATACAATGCCGCATGGTATAATACCACTCGACAAATCCCCAGCTGCACAGTCACACACTAGGCGATATCTATTTTTAATTATCTTGTTGTGCATTCAAATTTTACAGACATTTGTGTATTTACATGTCCATAGCGGCTATGTCCTGTGGGGCCTGGCCATGGTCATTGATTAGGTGCCAGATTCATCAGGAAAAGCTTTGAATTGAACTGGAAGGCAGGACTGGTTGTGTGGAATGTAGGAAAATAAACCTTGATGGGTCCTGGTGGTGGAACTGAAGAACCACGCAAGCAGGAGATTAGATGTAATTATAATAGAGGTGTTGATGATACAAGGGAAGACAGAACAAGAGTCTAGAACGAGTGCTGTCACCCACAGAGTGTGTTTGGTGTATTTTGTACTTACAGTTGTGTTGGTGTTAATGTAGTAGGATGGCCTGGACCGATGTGACATTGGTAGGTCTGAGAATGTGAGATGTGAAGACTTCACAAAGAGTGGTAAATAATGAAATAAGAAATGGAAATTTACGGAAAATAATACTTATTACCTCTGGGTAAGTCGGAAACGTTAGATTATGAAAACAGGTCAATCATCAAGTTAATGATAGACGAAAGAGCATGAAACGAAGTATATAAACTGAAGAATACATGCTGATTTAGGATGTCCTGGCTGAAAAGGATTATTGGTAGAATGACAAATGATACACAGTTGCATGGCAGTTGACATACATAATGAAAACTACCCTGGCATTGTGGAACAGTAACTGATAACTCACAGCATGGTAAAATTAACCGAGCTCCACCTTAAAAATATCTAGCAGATAACTGTAGAGTGTAACACCATGGACATGCTACACTCTGGTGACATGGGCCTGCAATCCCAAACTAACATCACATTTACAAACACACGACTCCCTATGTCTTCTGCGACTCACTCTGTTTTCTGTTGACGTCAATGTCCAGGATCACTGTTTTTAGACTGAGACACGTTCCGTCGGCACAAATAACTACGTCAGCACAGATAGCTACTTGTTTCACTGTTTCATCGTGTTGATGTGTTTGTACCGGTGCCTGTCTTGCATGAGAGGCCACTGTAGCGTTGTGTGAAAGACGTCTCATGATCAGGCTCATCAACTCTATTGTCATGTGTTTGCTGGGTTGGTTCCTTTGCACAGTGTCTGTCACATAACGACACACAGATCTAGCATAGTGCAGTGGTCGGCTTTGTTTCTACAGCAGGGTTTTTGTGCAAGGCGGGCAGGCTTGTCTAATACGTGTAAGCGAAACTAGTCATCATGGTGGAAGCGAAATGACAAACTTCTGACTCACGTGGTATGGTCACGGCGGTTGGTTCTGCAGCTGGGCCAATCAGGTTAATGAAGAAAGCAGAGTTGTGCACGTTTTCTTGAGTGAATTTCCTTAGTAAATTTAATATGAAACGATAACGTAATTGTAAATCATTCGTGCATGAAAGTATTGATCAACTAGATACGCTATCTTGTTCGTGTGTATGTTTTTTATTCATTTTAATTCAGCAAACAAAGAACTAACATAAACAATGAGGCTTCTGAAGTTCAACACATTGGTTACTTAGACATGTTGACTTGCTTATGAAAATGTTTTTTTTAATTAATTTTAACTGAACATGAACCAGAAACAATATATCAGAATTTGTTTTGTAAATATGTCATCAAGACATAACATGCAAGCCAGCTCATGCAATTGTGTTACTTAATTTCGCGAAATCATCACAGAAACTAATTCATTATTTTCAAATGGGTCACATTGACATTTCATCACTAACATGGGGGGAAAGTTGCTACATTTTGATAAAATATTCCTTGTAGAGGCTTACTGTGAAGTAGACAAACACACTCTAAGGGGCCTACCTGAACACTGACAAAATGTCAACCTCTCATCTACAAAACTGACTGGAGATATGTTCCGACAAGTAAACAATCAGAGATGTTTTATAATTGATGAAATAATGCTGCTTGAACTTTCACATGTTTCTCAATCTAATGATCCAGGTTAACTCTTAATGGTATTTTAGCAGTAGTCTTGTGGAGATATTTAGAGTAAGTAGTGCCCGATGCTTGTTTGTGTGGTTTATTCTTCTTTTACTTCCATTTGCCTGGTTCCTACAGTAAGTAACACTGACGTCACATCTGTTTCAGAAAATTAAGTCACAACCTGCTGGCGGTGATCCCTACACTGCCTAAGGACTCAAACCTCACTCATCTCATCATGTGAGTACTTGTAGTAACTGCTGACACGTCAAGTCTCATGTCTAATATTGATTTAAAATACTCTATTTTGATACCTTTTTGTCAACTCTGTATGAAATTTATGTAATTTACTTCACCCCCTAACTACATTGCTGACCCCTTGTTACGGAAATCTATACCCGGGATGTAAAAGGTTATGCACATGGAGTAAATGTGTAACTGGTAGCGAACTAACTAACTCCACACATAGAAAACTTGAGAGATATACCACTTCTGTGTTAGCACAAGTTAGACTAAACATTTCAGTTTCGCCATGGTGATTCTCTCCCAGGAGTTGTTTGTCTCGCCCCCTCGGAGGTGTTCAGCTGTAAGTGTTCACACGCCGTCGATCTGTTCCAGTCATCACAACCGGATCAGTGAGATCCAGAGGAACGCGGTGGATCATGTTCTCAGGCTCCGCACTCTCGACCTCAGTCACAACCGCATACGTCACCTACGGAATGACACGTTCACGCAACACCCCACACTGCACCAGTTGTGAGTACCACACCCCTCGTGGGTCTGTCACGTCTCCTCAGATGCTGCTTGTACAGTTCAGCTTTGAAAACAAACAAACAAACAAACAATTAATAATGATGTTAAAATGACTGGCTATTGTTGGCGCTGATTTTCGACCTCAGAAGTACTTTTGTAGTGTCGATTTAATGTTAGTCTGTAAATATTTATGCTGTGATGCAGCTAACTATATCTTTTTTGACGAATTGTTTCACCATCTCTCAATTTTTATTTAGGGTGAAACCAAAATTAATGTATAAACTGAATGCAGTAACTGCAAGTTACTTATCTTGATAGACAAGCAACACTGTGACATTTGCATAGCCATATTATACTATGAATGTTAAATATATTCTTTCTAAAAATCGAAACCTCTTCAACATTTTCTAATATAAAATCATACAGTTGCTAGTTAATTGTTTATTGTTTTGTTTATCATTTTATTTAACTAAAATACCTGTCCTTGAGAGAGAGACCAACAATCTTGGCAGAATGAATTGTATAAACCCATATACACCTTATGCATGTAGATTTTAACCACACCCATGACATTTCCTGTTTATTCCAAACCTGCCATAAAACCTGTAAATAAATTTTAGTGTGATTTCTGCAGGTTTATTTGGCTTTTGTATTTCAACTATGTGATGTTCATAAATATCACAATGAGGCTGTAGAAACTCGGTGTAGGCAACAGTGACAAAATAAATAATTGTCCTTTCCAAATGTCACTGCATTGTACACATTTATGTGGAGAGGAAGTTGCATGTTTTATGTGGTAGAATTCTAGTAGGAAGTTCAGTGTAAGCCACCAGAGAGTTGTGTAAGTCATGTCCACAGCGAAAACACTTGTATAGGGCAACACAGTTTTGTCAAATTGCACACCTTTGAAATGTATTGATTTCACAGCTAACGTGTGCATTCAGCAGGTTCTTCGTGTGTTGGCAAACAGGACACGCTATGTTTTCTATCCTACACTTGTAAGTGCTACACAAGCTGCAAGTTGTTTGTCTATATGAAAAGGTGTGCATCGACATAAGTGCGATATCGATTGCATTTCCTAAATTCTAGCGTCACATCTTCATCCTATTGGCAAACGAAGGAAGTGGTTACGGTATTAAATCAGAAGAACTGTGCCCATGCTATCAGTAGGAGTTTTTATGAATTTCAATTACAAAACAAGATCAAAAATATTTGGATTTGATATTGTCTGCACTTTCATTTAAATTGATTACACGGTCACTGACCAGTTGCAACTTAACTTGTGCAAATAATCCGAAACTGCCCAGTAAACTCTCCTTGTCTTATGATAATGCAATTAGTGAACATTGTTTGGTTATTAATAATTCGCTATTGTGGACAATATCAAGCTGTTTTTCTTTGCATTTCTAAACGGCAGGAGTAAAAGGAACACATTTTGTCTCGTCATGTATAATGGTGAACAGACATTGCACCAAAGTATTGATAAACAGCACTAGACTTATAGTAATAGTTAGTTAGATTTAAAATGGCTACGATGACGTGTCGTCACCCATCACATGACTGGTTCACAGATACCTCAATAACAACCGGCTGGAGACGATGCAGGTTGGTTGCCTTGACAACGTCACGGCTCTACAGTGGCTCCGGCTCAGCAAGAACAGACTGCAGCAGCTGCCCAAGAACATCTTCGCCCGACTCTCACAACTCAAATACCTGTAAGTTGCCCAAGAAACTCTGCATGACTGTCACAACTCAAATACCTGTAAGTTGCCCAAGAAACTCTGCGTGACTGTCACAACTCAAATACCTGTAAGTTGCCCAAGAAACTCTGCATGACTGTCACAACTCAAATACCTGTAAGTTGCCCAAGAAACTCTGCGTGACTGTCACAACTCAAATACCTGTAAGTTGCCCAAGAAACTCTGCATGACTGTCACAACTCAAATACCTGTAAGTTGCCCAAGAAACTCTGTATAACTGTCACAACTCAAATACCTGTAAGTTGCCCAAGAAACTCTGTATGACTCTCACAACTCAAATACCTGTAAGTTGCCCAAGAAACTCTGCATGACTGTCACATCTCAAATAACTGTAACAGGTTTTGTTGTGTTGATAAGCTTCTGTTTTGTTTGTTCCTGTTAGTGTGAAATTGTGGAAATATTTTTATGTAAAGTTGTTTAATTTGAAGCTGTTTTTGATAGGTGATAATTTAGTGATTGGAAACCAGGCAGTTTATCATTGTTGTAAGGGATAATAAAATTGGAAACGAATCCGTAAAAATAGGATTAGGTTATATATCACTATATGTTAAATAATTATAATATGTGGCATGGGGAAACATACTTTATACAAACAGTAGGTGTGATGTTGTTGAGTGGGTGGACCTGTCCCCCAGTGGAGAGCGAATGACGACATCTTCATGCGTGATGTTGCTTTACAGGGAGTTGAACCGCAACAGGCTGGGTGTGATAGACGGCCTCAGCTTCCAGGGCCTGGGCAGCCTACTCACCCTCAAGCTACGCCGCAACAACATCCACACCCTCATGGACGGGGCGTTCTACGGCCTCGGTCGACTCCAGAACCTGTGAGTACCCATTCCGTTCCATCGCCGTTACGTGGGGTTGTTATAAACAGGCAGTGTGAGCGTTTATGTTTGGTGTTTTCCATGGGATATTGGTCTTTGATTGGCAATGTACGAAACAGTCTTCAACGGTTGATTTGGATGTGTCGGGGAGTGAGAAACATGAAGAAATTACACAGACGTTAGACACTGTAATGATAATAACTATGGTTACCAGTAAATATAAATTGATCACCATCTTGTGTCAACTCAAGTACTCATTTACATCGCATGCTGCATATTCACAAACAGAAAATATTCATGTTGTTTTAATGTGGTTTAGTAAACACATCTGAAGGCATTGGTTTAATGAAACGTACCGTTTATGCGGTGGATTATTTTTTCTATAGAAAGTACCTTTCCCAGCTTCAGTGTTACTGTTTGTTTGCGCAATCAATTTTTGGTGGACTTTATTCCTCACCGTATTGTTGACATCAACGGGGTAATCAGTGGTTTATCAGTGACGGGAATGTGTACACGTGTTTGGAAGCGGGCCAGTAATTTTCCATTGTGATTGTCGCTTGCGTAATACAGATGTTGTCTTGTGTTCTACAGACATCTGGACCATAACAACATCACCGCGGTGACGAAGGGCTGGATGTACGGACTTGAGACTCTGCAACAGCTGTAAGTAGCTGGCCACTGGGGCCACTGATGGGGGGCTACGCGAGGCATAGAAGTTCATGGACAGCATAACATTTCAATAATTAATAACCAAGGCTTTGAAAGCCTGGATTTTTTTAAGACCTGGATTTCAAGTTTACATAAATAAAATGGAAAACACCCAAGACCAATATACTCCCTCTTTCCCAATAGTCATTCTTCAACTTTCCTAAAATTTACTGTGTGATAGAGTTACATTGATTTAATCTTTGTGCCTACAGGAATAATAGTTTATGATAAATATTTGTGTAGATGTGTCTGTGGCGGATGTAGCTGTCGTCTGTGTAGTTTGTGTGTAGATGTGTCTGTGGCTGGTGTAGCTGTCGTCTGTGTAGTTTGTGTGTAGATGTGTCTGTGGCGGGTGTAGCTGTCGTCTGTGTAGTTTGTGTGTAGATGTGTCTGTGGCGGGTGTAGCTGTCGTCTGTGTAGTTTGTGTGTAGATGTGTCTGTGGCGGGTGTAGCTGTCGTCTGTGTAGTTTGTGTGTAGATGTGTCTGTGGCGGGTGTAGCTGTCGTCTGTGTAGTTTGTGTGTAGATGTGTCTGTGGCGGGTGTAGCTGTCGTCTGTGTAGTTTGTGTGTAGATGTGTCTGTGGCGGGTGTAGCTGTCGTCTGTGTAGTTTGTGTGTAGATGTGTCTGTGGCGGGTGTAGCTGTCGTCTGTGTGGTTTGTGTGTAGATGTGTCTGTGGCAGGTGTAGCTGTCGTCTGTGTAGTTTGTGTGTAGATGTGTCTGTGGCGGGTGTAGCTGTCGTCTGTGTGGTTTGTGTGTAGATGTGTCTGTGGCGGGTGTAGCTGTCGTCTGTGTAGTTTGTGTGTAGATGTGTCTGTGGCGGGTGTAGCTGTCGTCTGTGTAGTTTGTGTGTAGATGTGTCTGTGGCGGGTGTAGCTGTCGTCTGTGTAGTTTGTGTGTAGATGTGTCTGTGGCGGGTGTAGCTGTCGTCTGTGTAGTTTGTGTGTAGATGTGTCTGTGGCGGGTGTAGCTGTCGTCTGTGTAGTTTGTGTGTAGATGTGTCTGTGGCGGGTGTAGCTGTCGTCTGTGTGGTTTGTGTGTAGATGTGTCTGTGGCGGGTGTAGCTGTCGTCTGTGTAGTTTGTGTGTAGATGTGTCTGTGGCGGGTGTAGCTGTCGTCTGTGTAGTTTGTGTGTAGATGTGTCTGTGGCGGGTGTAGCTGTCGTCTGTGTAGTTTGTGTGTAGATGTGTCTGTGGCGGGTGTAGCTGTCGTCTGTGTGGTTTGTGTGTAGATGTGTCTGTGGCGGGTGTAGCTGTCGTCTGTGTGGTTTGTGTGTAGATGTGTCTGTGGCGGGTGTAGCTGTCGTCTGTGTAGTTTGTGTGTAGATGTGTCTGTGGCGGGTGTAGCTGTCGTCTGTGTAGTTTGTGTGTAGATGTGTCTGTGGCGGGTGTAGCTGTCGTCTGTGTAGTTTGTGTGTAGATGTGTCTGTGGCGGGTGTAGCTGTCGTCTGTGTAGTTTGTGTGTAGATGTGTCTGTGGCGGGTGTAGCTGTCGTCTGTGTAGTTTGTGTGTAGATGTGTCTGTGGCGGGTGTAGCTGTCGTCTGTGTAGTTTGTGTGTAGATGTGTCTGTGGCGGGTGTAGCTGTCGTCTGTGTAGTTTGTGTGTAGATGTGTCTGTGGCGGGTGTAGCTGTCGTCTGTGTAGTTTGTGTGCTGCTACAGACACTGTTGATGTGAAATCCTGTTGTGGTTGTTTCAGATTGCTGTCTCACAACTACATCAGCAAGATAGAGGATGACAGCTGGGACTCTTGCCGCGTACTCAGGCACTTGTAAGTATGGTGCAGCATGTTTATACTGAACACAGATGAAACCGTCAAAAATTAACAGATATAAAAAAAAAACAATTCCTTACAAGTTTTTTTGTTTCCTATCTTTACCATTACAAGTATAACATATTAAAGGTTATTATTTTCTCAAACAAGTCTCGCCGCATAATGAATACCTGTCCAATTAAAAACCACTTGGTTGTTTGCAAATATTACCCGCCAGTTCCAAACTAAATATGTCAACACTGGCAATCACCCATGACCTGGAGGCCTATTTAAAAGTTATTAATGAGACGATTGTTTGAATGTCACACTGTTCATACTGATTACAATGCTGGATCAGAAATGCAAGTGCTTAGATCTAAAAGCTAGGATGGCAATCACTAAGTGACGAACACTCTACCTAATAACATTAAGACGTCTGCCTGTTTAGCCACCTTCAAGGCACGCCTAAAGACATTTCTTTCTGACTGTTCTCTCGGCTTAGTTTAATGTTTGTGTACTCTGAACAATATTTTATTTAACTTGTTTATATATTTATTATACATGTATACATTTATTCAGCTTAAATAATTTGTGTTATTATATTTATATTTAATTTTTTATTGTTTATATATGCCACTAGTATATTTATGTGTTTTTCTTCTAGTGTGTATTTGTATTTTAGCATTTTAATGTATGTAAAGCGCCATGAACAATTTGAAATTGGATGTGGCGCTATATTAAATAAAAATATATTGTTATTATTATTATGATGGACGGCAAAAATCGAGTGTGGCGGAAGAAAGGGCATCGTCCACTGTGTTGACCACTGCCTGTCTGAGAAAGGGCATCGTCCACTGTGTTGACCACTGCCTGTCTGAGAAAGGGCATCGTCCACTGTGTTGACCACTGCCTGTCTGAGAAAGGGCATCGTCCACTGTGTTGACCACTGCCTGTCTGAGAAAGGGCATCGTCCACTGTGTTGACCACTGCCTGTCTGAGAAAGGGCATCGTCCACTGTGTTGACCACTGCCTGTCTGAGAAAGGGCATCGTCCACTGTGTTGACCACTGCCTGTCTGAGAAAGGGCACCGTCCACTGTGTTGACCACTGCCTGTCTGAGAAAGGGCATCGTCCACTGTGTTGACCACTGCCTGTCTGAGAAAGGGCATCGTCCACTGTGTTGACCACTGCCTGTCTGAGAAAGGGCACCGTCCACTGTGTTGACCACTGCCTGTCTGAGAAAGGGCATCGTCCACTGTGTTGACCACTGCCTGTCTGAGAAAGGGCACCGTCCACTGTGTTGACCACTGCCTGTCTGAGAAAGGGCACCGTCCACTGTGTTGACCACTGCCTGTCTGAGAAAGGGCACCGTCCACTGTGTTGACCACTGCCTGTCTGAGAAAGGGCATCGTCCACTGTGTTGACCACTGCCTGTCTGAGAAAGGGCACCGTCCACTGTGTTGACCACTGCCTGTCTGAGAAAGGGCACCGTCCACTGTGTTGACCACTGCCTGTCTGAGAAAGGGCACCGTCCACTGTGTTGACCACTGCCTGTCTGAGAAAGGGCACCGTCCACTGTGTTGACCACTGCCTGTCTGAGAAAGGGCACCGTCCACTGTGTTGACCACTGCCTGTCTGAGAAAGGGCACCGTCCACTGTGTTGACCACTGCCTGTCTGAGAAAGGGCATCGTCCACTGTGTTGACCACTGCCTGTCTGAGAAAGGGCATTGTCCACTGTGTTGACCACTGCCTGTCTGTTACAGCCAGCTGAGTCACAACGAGATGGTGGCCATCAAGGAGACGACCTTCGCCGACCTCCCTGCCCTGCAGTACCTCTTCCTCGACCACAACCACATCTCCTACATCTCTGATTCCGCCTTCCACCAGCTGGTGGCGCTTCAGACGCTGTGAGTATTCTAGGCGCCGTGGCACAGTGGTTAGAGGTGTGTCGGGAGAAGTCAGGCTGCTGTTGGGTAATTTCGGACATCCCTCATTGCCTCAGCTCAGTGATAAATGAGTGGATATAGGTAGTGGTGTGTGTGTGTGTGTGTGTGTGTGTGTATACATAATCATGATGTAGTGATAGTGTGGATAAACTTCAGATTTAGTGAGTTGGTGTAATTAATCTGTCAGTAACAGCTACATTGGCAGTGTAGTGTGAAGGGCTTTAGTAGACGGTAGGTAAGAAGTTGACCCCAACCATTGACCAGACACTATTGACATTGACTGGGCCTGTTGCAATCACTTTACAGGGACACCATAGCAGATGCAAATTAATAATACTTGGTCGGTCAGCAGTAAAGGGACACATTTGTTACGCTAAATGTTTGCATTAAATGAAAAGCTATTGTTTGCAAAATAATTTAATTAGATATTCAAACTAATCTGAACATAAGGATTATAAAATATAATAGGGAAATGTTTAATATGTTTTATTGTCTTGTACATATTTTGTACAATTTTTGTACATGCTTCATGTTCATATGACTGTATGAGAAGCAAACCACTGGGGATGAAAACATTAGCATACATGTACACATGTATGTATGCATGCACGCACATGCATGTTAAATTATAGTTAGATTATTGTTTTTAAATCATGAATAGTTAGATTATTGTTTTTAAATCTGGTAGATTTTCATAGTAAAAGACAACTTTGGCTGTTGCAGTGAACTGAACAACAATGAGATATCGTGGACGATCGAGAACACGAAGGGAGCGTTTGAGGGCCTCAACTCTGTGACACGACTCGGCCTCAACAGCAACCGCATCAAGTCTGTCACGAAGCGGGCGTTCCAGGGCCTCGAGCAACTCAAACAGCTCCACCTGGCGGACAATGCTATAAGCACGATCCAGGCAAATGCCTTCGAGTCGCTGACGGCGTTGCAAGAGTTGTAAGTACTTGGTTGTAACCAGAGGTGGCGCTGTGGTGGGTGTTGTATCTGGGAAACCTGTTTACAACTGCACACAAGCCAGTTCAGTTCATACAAGTGTATATGCAGTAAGACACAGTGATTTTCACTGACACTACCATGGCACCCATTTTCAAAGCATATTTACAACATATGTGACCTGTTCTAACGAAATGAGTCATATGTCAGCACACTTGATTTCGAGAAAACACTGTATAAACATTGCACGATGATATTTGACGATTTCGACTTTTCATCACCAAAGCACACTTTAATATCTTTTCTATCAACTGGCAATGCATATTTGCCATTTATGTTATTATTTAGTACATTTTATAACCTTTTTAGAAAGGCTACGTAACATTTCATGCATGAATTTCGTAAAACAAAACCGAGAAATCACACTTGTTCGAGCCGCATTCTTCGGGGTTTCCCTTGCCATATATTTGGTATAGCGGCACATGTTCACTGTCTGAATCTACTACAGAAATTCCTCAATGATGTCAATTTTATCTAATAGGTACGTTTATCTGAGAGACCTGTCTATAAACAAATGTTTTTACCTGTCAATTTTTATTTGTACCCATCCAAAACAAATTGATGAATGGATGGATCTTTAATCAAACTGTATAACCCGGTGACACTGTGTTTGTCAGGAGTGTCAACACGTCCAGTCTCGTGTGTGACTGTCAACTTGCCTGGTTCCCGGAGTGGCTGCGAAAGCGCAACTTTGAGACGTCTCTTGTGGCCACCTGCGCCCACCCCGAGTCTCTGAAGGGACAGAGCATCTTTGACGTGGCACTCGCCAACTTCAAGTGCAGTAAGTCAGCAGTGACGTGTCCAGTTGTCACCCTCACCTTGAAGCACGTCTTGTGCAAGAAGTAGAATATGTTAGAAGTAATGAAGATATCCCCAAAATAAAAAAGTGTTTTAAGTTGCACGAGAAGCTCTATTTTGTGGAATAATCTGAATGAGAACAGGACATCTTTGAAATTTTACATGATATACCTCATTTCATATAAATGTCCTAGCACATGTGTATGGAGTATGTTAACATTTCTCACCTAGACAGGGATTAATGTGTGACTCTGGTAGAAAATTGAAGTGTTCCAGTGCACGTTTAAGTGTTATATTAAAACGGTCAGAATTAGAATATTATCACAAATAAATTGCAGCACTGTGAGTGTAAATGTGTTAAACACTTGCTGTAGGTTTGTGTTTGCGTAGACGTGTACACAGTGCAGTAGGGCTGCAGTATTGGTTGTCTGCTCAGGTGACTTTCCCCTGCCCATCATTGTGACAGAGCCTGAGTCACAGATGGCGTTGAAGGACGGCAACATCAGCCTGGAGTGTGTGGCCGCCAGCAGCATGGACTCACCCATGACCATAGAGTGGAAGAAAGACCACATAGTGAGTTAGAGTGAATACATTGTTCATGGCTCCAACAATGGTTTATTGTAGTATAATTACGTAGTGAATGCACTCACTCGGCTTATTGTTCTGTAGTTTACGTAGTGGTCAAGGAAAAGTTATACAGAATATGGTCTCATTAAATGTGTGTGTAAATATTTCAGTCAAAGGTCAGGTAATTTTTCTGTCATATGTTTGTAAGCCGGTTGTCAGTTCCAATGACGGTGTATATATATTTTTAAATGATTTAAATTTGAGTTAAAATGGGATGAATAGATGTATGGCTGTCGGGCAGAACATATGGATGTAATTCCCGGTAACATAGACTTATTTATTGCCACTGGTCCTCAACAAAATTATGGAATTTTCCTACACCATTCCAAAAGTTACACCTCCAACTTAATACCTTGACAGCAAATTTAATATCAGCAATAATAATGTGTGTACAGCATTACTTGCATGACAATGGCATCAGCTAGACACAAACAGTTTTTGTTGACGAAACACAATGAAATTTTGTCGATAGACGCGTCAGTTTTTGCTGACAAAACACGATGGAATGATCGACATGGCGGTAGTCGTGTCACTATGCAACAAGTCACACGACAGGTAGATCCAGGACTTGCCCTAACCGACTCCCTCCCTCTCTCCATTGTAGGTGTTGCCGGCCAAGTTTGTGCAGAACTTTGAGCAGGTGGGAGAGGACAACGTGGTGATGTTCACGAGTCGACTCCACATAGAGCACGTGGCAGATGAGGACTCGGGCGACTACCAGTGCGTCATCTCAAACACCCTCGGGGCGTCCTACTCACAGCACGCACACATCAGTGTCCACGGTACGTTCTCACCCCTCCCCCGTCTGTGGCGCCATCTAATTCCGCCCCATATTTTGACAGTCGAAGGTTCTTGTAGTATCAGAATTTGTTTTCTGTATGTTTATATTTACGCAGAAATGCGCACACGATGTGCTTCATTACGTTGTTCTAATTGCGTAATCTTTGTAAAGTGATCACAAGTGTACTGATACTAACATAGTTATGAGTTCGTAAACCCACTTTTGCTGTTTAAAATTGAGTTCACTCCATGTGTAGTGAAAGCTGTCCCCATCAGGATGTGTCTCAGGAACACATTTTCTGGTATGTCCTGGAAATAGCATTCTTGGTAAGATGGCTGCCATTTCTGTTCAAATTGAATTTTGACACATAAATTTAACAATGGGCCCGGGTATTCTGTTTAATAGTGTATTTTCATTACAAGTTCACTGTGTTAATAGCACAATGCCGTAGAATAGTATGTCGCTCCTACCCTACCCAGTCAAACCAACAGCAGCAGTTAACACTGTGTGTTGTACTTGCAGTGTTCCCGACATTTGTGAAGACGCCGGAAGACAAGACGGTGCGGGCGGGGACGACGGCGCGCCTGGACTGCGCCGCCACGGGCCAGCCCCCGCCACAGATCTCGTGGCAGAAGGACGGGGGCAGCGACTTCCCTGCGGCACGGGAACGCCGCATGTACGTGAAGCCCACTGATGACGCCTTCTTCATCGTGCGCTTCCGAAGCACAGACCAGGGCGTGTACAGCTGCACCGCCACCAACGCCGCGGGCACCATCATGGCCAATGTCACCCTCAGTGTCCTAGGTGGGTCCTTGTCACTCTCTAACTCCTTGACAGTTGTCTGGGTGTCATGTATGGTGTAGTGGTGTAGTGGTGCAGTGGCTAAAGAGACTCAACAAAGAGAACAAAGGTTTTAATCCAATGCCAGTGTCTTCTCTGGTGTCTGACATGATTGTTTTTGAAATGATGTGAAATGACAGGTCTAGGGTCTAAGTCTAGGAAAACACCCAAAGGTTTTTTTCTCCATAATATTTAGTTGGGTGGGTTTGGTAGCAGCACATTTTTAGTTCGTAGAAATGTTATGTCATCCAGCAGCAAATATGAAATGTTCACGTTGATCATGTATGCTGATCTCACTGTGTTCACACAAGCTGTGTGCACATCGACCGTGTTCACAAAGACCGTGTGTGTTCACAACAGCCATGTGATGTACATTGACATTGACCAGTGTGGTCCATGTGCGTGTTCACAACAACCTTGTGATGTACAGTGACCCGTGTGTTCACATTGCCTGTGTGTGTTTACGATCACCACCTTATATTATCCCACGTGTGTTCACATCCCGAGTATGTTTACACCCCCCATGTATGTTCACACCCCCCACGCACCATATATATGTTCACATCACCCCATGTATGTTCACACCCCGGTGCTCTTCCAGAGACGCCAGCCTTCGTGAAGCCGATGGAGAACCGGGAGACGGAGGAGGGCAAGACGACAGTGCTGGAGTGCATGGCCTCGGGCAGCCCCAAGCCCCGTGTCAAGTGGCTCAAGGACGGCGAGCCCCTCCAACTCACCCAGCGACACTTCTTCACTGCCGAGAACCAGCTGCTCATCATAGTCGAGACCCTGCCCACTGACGCTGGCCTGTACACGTGCATCATGTCGAACACACTCGGCACGGAGCGAGGCACGTCCCGTCTGCAGGTAGGGAGACACCTTGTGGTGCTGGCCTAGAGTCGCACCATTAGGTTGATGGAGTGTGTACATTTTGTATAGCATTGCTTGGTTTTAAATTGTTTGAAACTGTATTTTTACACCCTAATTTATTTGCCATTATGTATTTTTATTATCTGTCTTAGCCTATTTATTTATTTATCTTAGCATATTTATTTTTTATTAGCGTATGCATTTAATTCATTTAAATTTTAGATTTAGTCAACCCGTCATGTTAATGTGATGCACTTTGATTGGCATTTACATTTTTTAAAGCACTGTATTAAGGAATGGTATAAATTCAGTAATCATTTTAAAATAGATCTATTACGAATTATAAATACATTGTTTTAGTATATAGTAAGAGGAATGGACTGTTATAAAAATACATGTATATACGTCATAAAATCAGTCAATATTATTACATCATTATCGAAGTAATGCAGGTGCATTATAACAACTTTTCTAGAAATCTGTGTAGACTGTACAGTAACCTCTACAGATAACATTAATAAAATAATCAGATTAATAAAAATATAATCTGAACTAATTCCAACATAGTGTAACACCAGTGTAACAATGTAACGTGAACTGTGCCAGGTGATCTCGCTGAACGGCCATAGTGTAACACCAGTGTAACAATGTAACACGAACTGTCCCAGATGATCTCGCTGAACGGCCATAGTGTAACACCAGTGTAACAATGTAACGTGAACTGTCCCAGGTGATCTCGCTGAACGGCCATAGTGTAACACCAGTGTAACAATGTAACACGAACTGTCCCAGGTGATCTCGCTGAACGGCCATAGTGTAACACCAGTGTAACAATGTAACGTGAACTGTCCCAGGTGATCTCGCTGAACGGCCATAGTGTAACACCAGTGTAACAATGTAACGTGAACTGTCCCAGGTGATCTCGCTGAACGGCCATAGTGTAACACCAGTGTAACAATGTAACACGAACTGTCCCAGGTGATCTCGCTGAATGGCCCCGGCAATGGCAGCGACTCCATGAGCATGCTCGACGACGAGACGACAACGACCGGCATCATCATCATCGCGGTGGTGTGCTGTGTCGTCGGCACCTCTCTCATCTGGGTCATCATCATCTACCAGACGCGCAAGAAGACGGAGGAGTACAGCAGCACGCCCACGGAGGACACGATGCTGGCGGGCGACATGATGCCCTCGGTCGCTCACTTCTACTCCGTTGACAAGGACAGTGCGTCGCCCAACATCGACCTCTCGCTCACCACGTCGTCCTTCGGAAGTGAGTTCACACTGTCGTTGCTTTTTGTATTGATGATTTCATTGTGTAATACTAAATGTATTCTTTTTTGTGATTGATTGTTTTATCGATTTTACAGTCAGATTAGCCTAAATATTTGTTTATAAAATTATATGTGTACAAAGGACTTCATTAAAAAAAATATTTAAAGAACTGTTTAGGTCATATCCTGCTAATTTAGCATCTTTTTAGAAATTATTGCATTCTCTTTCAATGTCCAGTTCGTATTTCTCAACAAATAATAAAAACAATAACAATACATTTATCAACTCAGAAATCAAAACTAACAGGCAACATGAATCAACAGTACCTCATTTCTCATAACTTTTTAAAGTTTGCTTCAATTTAACACTAAATAAAAACTACTGCAGGTATTTCTATAAACGAGGTATGTCTTAACCCATTTTATCCTGAAGCTAGTGCAGACGAGTTGCAGCCAGTTCCTGATCATTTCCTCAAATCAATCTGTCAGCATTAAAAAATGACAGGCCTTCATTTAAAATGGACATAACTTTATTATTTTGCAATCAATTTTTAAATGTGATATACCTTTAGAAAGTAGATAAAATAAACTATCAAGTCGCATTGACAAACTCATAGTTTTATCATATATATTTTATGTGGCATATGACAAAACATGCCCAATAAATTCAAACCTATGTTGAGGTTTGTCACATTACTTTTCACCTGACATTTTCGCCAAGAAGGAGACAACATGTCAATGAGCAAGTTGAGTTTATTTTATGCATTACTCTCTGCTGAAAACAAAGGTATACAACTTGTCCACATATCTTGGATAATAATCTCATAATGTAAAATTGTTTGTAATAACCCCCATGTCAGTCGATTGAATCGCCAACGTGTGGCGCCGCTGAGCGGAATTATGCAAATTTGTGAAATATTTTCTGTCAACGATGTATAATTTTGTGGCTTATTTCTTATAACTAATAAATAAGTACTCTAAAGTAACAACGTTGGTCAACATTTCAACGAAACTTTATTGATGAAATAGTTACCATCGTTGGAAATAATCTTAACTTTGTTTGGCGCCAAAAAAACCGGCGTGGCCGTGATGCGCGGTGAGCGAAAATGAATGCCGTTGTCGGTCGACCCCACTTCGATGGCTTCAAAGTATGTCTTCACGGACAAATATCGCATCAAATACCATAACCGTCCATCTTATATCGGCTATCCACGTGTCTGCCTTCTTGTCATCAACAGTATGAAGTAAATTAATGGAGTTATCCTTCGAAATACGTCAACATTTAACGATCTTTGCGACTCGACGCCATCTTTGATTTCACTTTGGCTTGGGGGTGCCGACTTTGGACGGCAAATACCCAAAGAACGGCACTGATTGGTTGAAAAATATGGGTTTCCTAGTGATCCCGATATACTGACGTCATTCGGTGTTAACCAGCCAATGGGATTCCAAAACGTCAGAGTGCGGGGAAGCCGTGCCAAGTGCAAACTACGACCAGAATCGTATTCCGGATAAAAAGGGTAACTACGACTAGAATCGTATTCCGGATAAAATGGGTTAAAGCTGTTGAATCTGAAAAGTAGGAAACTAAATGTCAGATTTTGTCTTGTCAGATCACAGATATAATCAGTGTTAAGTATACATTACAACTGTTGTTGTGTAACACTAAGTGACTAAGGCCTGTAGTTGACCACTGATGTCCACTCTGTAGGGCCAGCATCTGATGTGGACAATGGGCTGGACAGTGGAGTGGGTGGCCCCGGGCCGGGCCGTCATCGCAACGGAGCAATCTTCCCCAGCGACATAGACAGCAACGGTCACCCTAACACTGACCACATGCTAGGTGAGCACAATGTTGTTTCTAGATGAGCATGCTGAAGAGAGACCAGGAACTGTTCTATCACCAATCTGTGACACCTGGCTGTGTTTTACCTGTTTGTCGCCTAATTTTATTTATTGATTAATGTTTACATACTGTTTTAATAATGAAGTTATCTGTATTTTTCTACTCCTGTATTTTAAATTTTTTGACGAATGCTGCAAAAGAATTATCCGATCCAGGACAATAAAGTTTTATTGTATTGTGTAGTATGTAGTGGAGTGGAGTGGAGTGGAGTGGAGTGGAGTGGAGTGGAGTGGAGTGGAGTGGAGTGGAGTGGAGTGGAGTGGAGTGGAGTGGAGTGGAGTGGAGTGGAGTGGAGTGGAGTGGAGTGGAGTGGATTTAGAATCTTGATAACCACTGCTGGCGTTACACGCTGACATGTCAGAGTCTCACCAACGTGACCTTTTGTTCCCCCACAGACACGTGCCAGCAGTTCCACACGTGCCAGCAGGGGGCAGTGGAGTTGCCGGACGCAGACCAGAGTTCGTGCCTGAGCAGCCAGAGCACCCCGAGCAGTCGGAGCGGCGGCCCACTGCTGCTGCACACATTCCAGCCGGCCGCCTCGCACTCGCACCACAAGGGCTTCGTGTCGCCCTTGCGCGACTGGGACGGCGCCATGCCGCCCACCGTCGCCGTCGTTCGTGCCATGCCGCATGCCGCCACCGGTGCCAACACGAACCACGTGTTCATGTATGCGGCGGACGACGACGGCGATGACACGTCGGCGGGGTGTTCACCCCACATGATCGATCGACGCCGCACCGTCGGGGGTGAGTGACCTTTGAACTGTCGATGGATCAGATCTCTCATGTTTTTTTGTGAGATTAAAAAAAAATTATTTTGTGTTGGCTGATCAGTCTAGATGCATGTTTTCTACATGAAATCCTGTTTGCCCTATTGCATAAATGCAGATGTAATATTCATTTATTATGGAAGAAAACTGTATTTTCAAAGTAAGTACATTTGCTTGGGCTTACAGGAAAATGCCCTGCTATGATTTGGAAATGCTGACGCAATTTCGTCCTGATACAATTTTAATAGGATTATTGTGTCGCCAGGACACTTCTGTTGCCATGTTAGGGAAATTGATGGGGTAATGGTGGATTATAATCTGAGTGGAACACAGACCCATAGCTGTCTCTTGCTGTCGCTCTCATGTAGTGTGTGTGTTGCTGGCAGACGCCGTGTATGACGAGGACAGCCCTACGCCACACCAGGCCCAACTCCACAGCTCCTGCAGTCGGCTACACCACTGTGGGGGGTCTCCGCCAGGGGGCAGCATGCACACACATCCTCCCGGTGAGTGACACGGCCGTAGCGTTTCCTGCCTCCCGTAGTCTCACAGGGCAGACTTGTATGACTATGCCGTGTGTTGAGGGCAGGTTTTCTTATAAATTGTTCCCCCGTCTTTGATTATGTCGGTGTAATATCTGACTGTTGGAATACTATGTTTATAGATGAATACCAGACAACAGATCACGATGGGTATGCGTAGGAATTGCAAATATATCCCAAGAGAGATCAAAAATATATCAATGCGAACAATTTTACTAAAAACAAGAACAAGATGTTTATTTTTTGACCTCAAAATAAGTACATGAATTCAATAATCATAAGGTGAAACATAAACAAAACGTCATACATAAGTAATTTAAAACAGTGAAATGGGGGTCAGTGGTTCCTGTTAAGACTGAAAAGTCGCTATCACAAGAGCCACTCGTAGTAATTATACATTTAGTTAACCTCTCAATATACGTATGTATAGTAATTTTTACTTCAATACAATTTTTTATCTCTTAATAGTTTATTCTATCTCTGATGCATGTGTACATGCTTCTCTGTAGTATAAGTAAGTATAACTAATTAAGTAACAATAAAAAAATACATATAACATGTCATCGCATCTATCCATATATGTGCATATTAAAAATACTAAACCCAGCATTGTTTCGTTGTACAGACCCAGCTGACTGTCGGGACGACGCAAGCTGTCGACCACTGGTGCCACCCGGGGGCTGCGCATTACAACAACACTCCGACCACAGAGGGCGCTACTCGCCTACAGCGGCGCCACACGGTGGCGGCCACAGTACAGAGGTTATTCCAGACAGGACGTTATCGTGTGCTCCTGACGCCATTGACTCATGTAGCTTACCTCACTCGCAATCGGACTGTGACGCGTCGATGTCAGGTCGACCGCAGCTGTGCGCGCCGGTCACGTGACCCGAGGTGACACATGACGCGTCGATGTGTCCGCGGCATGCGTCGATGTCATCACCGACACTGCTGCAGTGGCGATGATGCCAAAGTGTCGCAATGTTCCCGGTGATCATGTGACACGGACCATGTGACCGTGTCGCGGTCGAATCGACGGTTGGACGCCATTTTGAGATACTATATGAAACCGAGACTGCTAATGTGAGAAACGTAAGGCGTGAACGTGCCATGAAGACTGCTACGTGCTCGCGCGTGTTGATGCATGCGTGTTTGCACACAAGCATGTCTTCCCACTCAAGTGTAGCTAACTTTCAGCAGGGATTGTGACGCAGATGTTACCCGAGGGAGGGTACAGGGGTAAGGCGGTGCATGAGTCTCTACTGTAATTCGCATTGTCCAGTCAGTTGCTCAATTTGTATCTGCCTTACATCAGGTCATTTTATTGATTTCACACAAAAACTTGGTAATCAAAAGATTGACATTCCTACTTACCTCTTTGGCAATGGACATTACTGTGTTATTGAAATTTCTGCCTCATAAATATTTCTTTGACGTAATCTTATAGAAAGTTGGTAAAATGAACTGAATACAGTTGTTTAATCTACATATGATGTCATGTAGCAATTTAATTGACACCTAGCCATTGTCAATGGCGACAGACAAGATGTAGTGTAGTGGACAGGTCTGCTGCAGTGGTCTTCCAGTCTCTGCTGTCACTACTCACCTTTTGATATCTCAATTTATCTTCCTCTATTTCCATCTTAACATTACATCTTTCTCTTCCATTGACCTTCGTCTTATGTTGCCCAGTGCGACACAACTGTTTCCACACCAGTGCGAGAGGAATTCATTATGTAGTTTGCTTCAAAGTTTTATCCGTTTTATTCTCAGGATCTTTAAATGTGTGAGTCAAGTTAGTAACTGCTCATGAAATTGAGTCAACTGACCCAACGATACGAATTACACTACAGATCAACGTTTACATTTGAGGGGCGAGGCTGTCCTAACAGTCGACCTTCATTATTGTCAAGCACCGTCATCATGTGGGCATTTATGTATTCAACAGCTGTTTCAGTTCAGGCTCCGTAACAGGTTAAAGAGCATACGTCTGTATACAGTGTGTATATAAAGGTGTGTGTGTCTGATGTACATAGAGTTGTATATATGTAAATTTGCGACAAGCCGGTAAACGGGCTTGTTCGTTCACAGTTGCGCTGAGTAGCGTGATGTCTGTCGTAGGCATAGCCGTGTTTCTTACGTTGCTGCTGTCACTGTCTTGCTCTTACGCTTCCTTTGAAGCAGCCAATAAACCTCTTAATGCTCAACTCAGACAAGTCGCACAGTTAAAATTTAAGAGAATTTAAACGATCCACTGTACGGATAATCTTGGGGAATTTGCCAAAACAAGGATTCGTTTTGACCAGCAGTTAATCTTCCGATTGTTCATTCATAACAGTGTTTTATCGAGGTTAACATAGCATTCTGCGAGTGCGACATCGATTGTTTTAAAGTTTTTTCAACATTTGCTTGCGTTTAACGGGTTTATGGAGTGGCTCCTAATCAGGTTTGAAATTTAACTTACACTAGTTTTACAGGGAAATCTACACGGCGATAATTGTGTCGTATCTTATTCGGAACCAAAAGCACTTGCTCATTATGTGTAGGTGCAATTAGACGCTACATTCAGGGTTTTAAAATGGGACTGGGAAGATATGGATGGACTGAAAATGTGCCAGTTGGAAATCGTATACCAAGTGTTCAATGGTAGATTGCTGTACGCACATACCGAGTAAGCACACGAGTAGAAGGTCAGTTCAGGAACTTGTACATAGCCGTAAACCGTAATGATTTAGAGTGGTGCTTTCCCACTGTTTCTGCTATAATGTCAGTATTTTCTGTCGAGGTATTTCGTGCATGTTTCAGAGTTGCTACGTCTAGGATGTATGTATGTACCTGTTGGACGCGAAGCAATGCGTTTCCGTCTCTCTCGTTACGTGTATGTGCTAGAACACTTGAATGCATAATGTTTTGTCGAATTAATGATTTTCGTAGTGTCTTTATGAAGTGATATTAATGGTTGTGTGTGTGCGGGAGAGAGAGAGAGAGGGAGAGAGAGGGAGAGAGGACTACCGAGGGCTAACTGTTTGGTGGTGTCGCTCTTCTGTTTAGTTCACCCCAGTTGTGTTGAGCCACCAGTCGTCTTGTGTTGCAGATCTACCCAGTCAGATTGCCTGAATGTCAGTTACCATTATCAAATTCAAATCAACCTTACCTGAGCAGCAACATGATTATACGAGTTATTATACTCAATTATTATACATAGTGTGTTGTGGGTATAATTCGTGACTTTCTGAGGGCGACTGTAATTGCAAAGTTTCGTTGTATTATAATTTAATTCTCCAGATCACAATCCCAAACTATAACATTTTCCGGTACATCATTTGGCTACCATATTTTAGTCTCGAGTGACAAATGTTATGTTGCACTAAACATATTCGTGAAAGAAACATCTTGTTTATTGGTCCATTATTTAGCATTAGGTGTTATTTAACATTACTAAATGGTTGACAAGATAGAATTTGTTTGGGTTGAAGTAGATACACGACTGGTATTAATTCAGCATAATGTGTCCCTTCTGGCACCAAGTGCCTGCAAGGAGCGACTCTTACTAGATCAACACTGGTCCAAAAGAGCTCAATCTATCTTCAGTTACCCTGGTCTTTGGTGGGTTTTTCATATGTAATCTAGAGAAATCTCGGTATGATCACAAATAGACGCAGTCACGATGATCTAGAGAATATCAGGTCAGTGCGATGGACACCCTGCTCACAGTGACAGGGGTGATGTACTGGTAGATACCCTGCTCACACTAGGGTGATGTGATCTGGACACGGCTCGGTGAGCGTGGTTTAGGCAGGCCTCGGTGGCCAGGGACGTTTTGTCGTGTGTCTGTTACTCGGTGCCAACTAGTGCTAGGCACACGCCGGTATGTGGCGATTAGTGGCTTCCTGCATTGTGTTCTAAACTGTCTCTGACGTGTCTCCTTGGCGCTATAGTTTGTCAACACTGTTATATTTATTATTATGTGCAGAGACTTCCAGTCTGTAAGGCATAAACGAATGTAAAATAAACTTGTTTACTTAAGCGAACGATGCCGTGGTTGTGGTTCTCATTTCGCGAGAATTTGTTAAGAATTCATTCATGACCTTGATTAACCAATTGCAGTAGCCTCTACCTTATTTATGATTTCCCACAAATTACATCACCTGACAGTGGACCTAATTTTAGTGACATATGAGCGTGGTACACCCAGTCTTATCTGAAGGCACAGCCATGAACGCAGCCTCACTAAGGAAGAAAACTAGGTCGATCGCAACTCACTGAAGACACGCTGATACAAAATCATCACACATAATAAATACGGATAATAATAATAAATAAGGATGTAAACAAATGGATCTTCGGCTTCAGTCAGAATCAGAGACAGACATTGCAGGATTGCTGACCTGCCAATGGGAAGATATTGATAATGAGAAATATTGCACCCAATGAATACATCATCGTGAAGTTTGTATCCAGGAAGGTAATGCACCGTTACGCGGGCAAAACTGTTAAACCCACAGATGAATCATAACGAACTTCAACGTCAAGTTAGCTTTCTGAAGTGTAGCAAGAAGACTGGTTCAGCATCCATGTCGAGGACAAGTTAACTACTTCTTACATGTTGGGTGGAACTGCCCGCAAACATAAGATGGTCGTGTTTTCCATTGACTTGACTCGTTTTTTACCTTAGTGAAAATATTTCGCTAAGTCTTGTTCTGCTAGTAGCAGCCGTGAACAGAGGTCAACGTGACGGAGTGACTCCTTCACAGCAGAACAAGACTTAGCACACAATTCTTTGACAAAGAAGGTAGGTTTTCTGTGACTTAATTTTCTACTTCAGTGAAAACTATTTAGGTATAACCTTATTACTCTTGTTATTGTGCGTTAAACTTCACTGCACGCACAGATAAGTTAAGACGGATGTCTTTTATGTCGACTTAACACGCTAACAGGTCCATATCCAGGGTTGATATATTACTGGGTTTCGAAACGAGTACCACCGGAGAGCTCAGCCAACTGAGCCAAGAGTGTATGTAAATAATTTTCAATTTTGCCATTATAACTGTATTTTTGCCAACATTTGATACTTGATTTTGTTCATTCAATCAATTATAATCATCTTGCGCATATTTATGTTTTACAAACAGTGCGTCTTAGCAGATTTTTGAGGTCGAAAAGACAGCGCGGTCGGCATAAACAAACTGTTTATCGCTCATTCCATGTGCACAGCACAGTAACATGCACCGCTGCGCTTGCGACTGGCACAAATGACGTAAGACCACCAAAATGTGCACGTCCGCCATTACCCGCAGAGTACCTTAAAAAAGCAGCATTATGCACGTTGTCTGGATTTCTGTGAGCACATATGTAGTGTGGAGTGATTATAAATGACGTTTTTGTGCAGCGTAACATCAGAGCTGTCAAATTACGACAGCTGTCATTCGGTGCATTTCTGCGTATTAATACATTTGTCATTTTGCTTGGGGATGTAATCAGGGGCAATCCGTGGGTGGCTCAAGCAGAAATGGAGGGGTGTAAGGTTTGAATGAACTTTGTGGGAGCCTGAGGTATTAAAAGTTCACGAATTTTCCACTGAACCTCTGTCTGTGGAGGGTAAACATGCTGTGAAATTGTCAATAAGAGAGCTGATCAAGATTAATAGGAAATGAAGGAAACGTTATAATGGTCGCCTATGGAAAATGCAAATGTGGTCTTAGGCCAAATCGCGCTGTCTTTTCGACCTCAAAAGTATGCCAAGACGCGCTGTTTATAAAACAGAAATATGCGCAAGATGATTATAATTGACTGAGTTAACAAAATAAAATATCAAATGTTGGCAAAAATACAGTTATAATGGCAAAATTGAGGTGGGTCCGACTTGTACATAAGTGCCATAATTTTAACCGCCGGAAGCGATTTTTATCTCGCGTTTTCTCGCGGTACTTTATTGTACAAATTCACAATCGTAAGCAGACCGTTGACAGTTGAATGCGCTGCAGCCACTGACCTATATATAGATCAGTGGCTGTAGCGCTTACATTTTTCCGGCGTTAAAACCGTTCCGATTGACGTTTCTGCGCATGCGCGATATATGTAAAATCATCAATGTGCAGCGAAAAGACCAAGCATTTATGGTATAAATACTTCGGATTGTTCATTAGGATGTATATAACCTAGCTGTTAGCAAAGTTATTTGTCGCAAATTAACAAGAGGTAAACAAGTTTCGAAGCATATTTTGATAGCAAGCACAAATCACGTGACTGTAGTTCGCCATAATCCGGGATAGTGTTTTATATCAAACGTAATATTTTATTGCATTGAACGACATTTTAAGAAACTCTTCGCAGTAAGCATCACAGGAGAGTTAACGAACAGCCCGTGGCATTTATACCAAAAATGCTTTGTTGTTTCGCTGTACATTGGTGATTTTACATTTATTGCGCATGTGCAGAAATGTCAATCGGAACGTTTTTAACGATCGGAAAAATGTAAGCGCGACACGTTAAACGTCTTGAGCAGCCAATGGCACACGTTACATTACGTGACGTAACTTGTGACGTTGTTCATCGAGTTTGAATGAACGTTAGGAATTGAGCGCGAGAAGAACAATTAAATGAGTAGACTTCCACTAGAAAAGGAATGAGTCTTATATTATTATTATTATTATTATAAATTAACGCTAAGAATATTTTAAAAGTCTTCGACTGCAACTTGTGGCTGCCAACGTCACCGCCATGGTTACCAACGCTCTTTCGCAAGAAAAAAAGTACGTTGGAAACGTTCGCGTTAAAAAAGCCTAAAATTAAAACATCAGTTATGCTATTAATAATACAAACTGTTTTAGGCGTATTGTTTTATAACATTACGATTGTTCAAATGTTCTTCCAATGTTCAAATGTTGTTATTCATTTCCAGTTGTGCGCACCGATTGGCTCGCGTTGCTGTCGTCACCTGCGCGTTCTGTACTCTACCACCAACTCCACCGCCACGAATGCTGACGTCGTATCCGGTCATGCGTTCATCAGTCCCGAACATCGTCAGAACATCTTAGGCCACATTTGGCCGAATTTGTTATACCGAATCCGGGAACCGCTACTGTAGCTATCTATTTGGTATCCAGAAGTTCCGCTTTGTACGTCCTGTTCTGTTCGTGTCTAGCATGTTTCTCCATAGGCCAATGTTCACAGTTATTTAGGTTTATCACGGGATGTAGCCTACTAGGTCTAGGGACCGTAGGAATGCCGTGCCTAGGCCGAGTCTCTCTCGTTATATAGGCCAACACGACGTATAAGTGTAAACGCTCGATTTAATATTCTGTATTATTTAGTTTTATGATGATATGTAGCTTACGACGGTCCACTGGAATTACGGTTTGAGAGCCGGCCCTATTGAAAGAGTGTCCTTAATTGATCATTATGCTAACTGAGTTCGCCTGTTGCCTGATGCAAGAGGTGATTTTGTCCACGAGAGAAGTGACGCCCGTCGGTTCTACACCGATAATATTTCGCCACGATCTCTTATATCCAATTCCGGAACCGCCCTTGTTACTATCCAGTGTCTGTTAAGAAACTCCGCATTTGAAACATTATGATTGTTCAAATGTTCTTCGAATGTTCAAATGTTCTTATTCAATTCCAGGTGAACGCACTCCGTACGTTATGGACACCTGAAAATGACCGTGGATAAGTCCAGACTCCTTCTCTGTGGGACAATACGACGTATGCGTGGAAACGCCCAGTCTATTTCTCTGTGGGACAATACGACGTATGCGTGGAAACGCCAGGATTAGTCTCGCTTAAAGGGAAAACAAAGGCAACGGTTTGGTGATATGGGCCTAATAGAGCTAAGAAAAACTAACAATTTCCAACCTCAATCACATATTTAACGTCAGCGGTTTAGCAGAAAAAAATTGTATAACATATATCTATAGAAAGTCTATGGAAAACGCCATTTTAGAAAAACAGTGACGTATGAGACTCGCCGCCACTGTTAGGCCAGTGGTTGTCGTACTACTTCTTGGCAACTCCGTCGGGTGGCGCTGTGACTTTGCGCTCACAAAAGAGCGTAAATAATAACATGGATTTTCTGATTCTTCGTCTGACGGAAATAGCACGGATTCAGAAGTGGCTGGATATAGATTTCAGCCACAAAGACAAAGGCTTGTGTTGTCAGACATACCAGATGTGCGTGGTGGTGAAGACCCAAGGGAAATTGAAATGACGAGAAGAGAAACAACCAGTCCAGAGGCAGACACGGCATCGACTGGTGTCAACAATGTCAATGACGTGACAATGACATGTACTGTCCGACCTAACCATGAAAACGACCGCCAGCAGCCGCCAAACTTCTCATCACTTGTCTTACATACATATACATACACTATGTTATAAAATAAAATCACTTGCATTCATCTAACGAAGAAAATTCACAAAAGTAACTCGATCGCAGATCCCGACGGCAACTCAGGCTCTTCGGTTACCGTAACATCGCTATAAAAGTTAGATTTACACAAAATAACGTTAGGCGGCGCGGTGGTGCGCGCGAATATTTATAAACTTTATTTACTGCATTCGCACGCGCGAAATAGTTTAATTAATCAAGTAATAATTAATTATTATCATTACAAAGATCTTCAGAAAATGTTAAGTTTTCTTATAATATAATTATAATATTTTTTTCTTATAGCGCCAAATCCATAATTGTTTGTGGCGCTTCACAAAATAATGTTATTAAAATATATGCAATAAGAAGAATGCTACCCACATGTAATATAAAAAAAATGCATGTGTTTGCATAAAATTACGTGTTGTTCGATGGTGTCACATTATTAATTTTCAGAATATTTCTATAAACATCCCGCGTGTACTGCAAGCATGCAAGCTTATATTATATAAACGATGTTTTTAACAATGATAACGAAACAATAACATATTATTTTTGAATGCTCCAAAACCTTTTTTTTACCACCATATATTTCCCATATTATATTCATATTCTGCTTAAAGTTCAGTGATTTATTGTCCCGATAATTAATACAGTGTTTTGTCCAAAAATAATAATTATTACATATCTGGTGGTGGAAATATAATTCATGAGTAGAAAAATATATAGCTTCAATAATATTTTCTTATGCATAGTGTGTGTATGTGCTGAATGAAAATTATTGTTACGTCGTAATTATTCTACCATCTTAATTATTTATTACCTTTACATTAATTTACCACTATTGTTGTTATGGAATTTGTATGGGTTCTTTTTAATACTGATAGGTCACTTAGTTAAATACACAGACACACATATTTTCATTATTTATTTTGAAATATTATCTGTGGGTAGTATTCTTCTTATTGTATTTTTAATAGCAGTATGTTGTGAAGTGCCACAACCAATTATGGATGTAACGCTATATAAATAAAATACTATATTATAATAAAACTTATAATTTCCTGCAAATCATAGTGATGATAATAATTAAGTATTACTATTTTATTTACAATTAATTAAACTATTTTGCGCGTGCGAATGCAGTAAGTAAAGTTTATCAATATTCGCGCGCACAAACGTGCCGTCTAATGGCATTTTGTGTAAGGCTAACTTATTTTTGCGATTTTACGGTACCGGCCAGCGGTCATCGAAATTGCTGTCGACATCAGCGCGTTTGTTTTAGGGATTTTCTTCGTTAGAGGAATGCAAGTGATTTTATTTTATAACGTAGTGTATGTATATATATGTAACATACGTTAGGATAAGTTTGGCGGCTGTTGGTGGTCGTTTTGATGGTTAGGTCAATCAAATTGGGTCGTCTTGGATCGGCGCTGTGTCTGTGACTGTCCCAACGAATGCACCGAAACACTGTTTCAGTTCTGCTCGATTCAAAGGTTAACAAGAAGACATCTTAGTGATACTGTCTTTCACTGTACTGTTACCATAAGCGTATGAGGAACAGTGTGGCATATTGCTGTTGCGATTTCGTGGTAAACCGACGTAAGGCAACTTTTAGCGTACCGCTTGGCTCTCTGTTATGACAGCTGAACCAGCAGACGACTCTCTGACGTATTACTTTTCCAAACTGCTGGGTTGTGATTGGTTGCAAGGTCCAAGATGGGCCGGTTCATGGTGTCGGTGATTTAGCTAGATTTTCCCACTTTAAGACCACTTTCTGAGGTAACCACTAAGGTGAAAAATTGGATTGTAGATGCAAATGATTAGCTAGTGTAAACTCTTTTAGGTGCATAACACTAAACTGTTGCCTTTTTTCACTTTAACCGACTGTCGGTCGGCTGAGGAACTACACCGAGAAGAGTTGAGGGGCTTAACAGTGCTGCCACCTCACGGAGCCTGGGTAACCGAGGCTACGCCCGGATGTGTTCACTGTTGTTTAGTTTTCAAGAGTGTCCTTGAACCGATCATTATGTTCACCAAGTTCGCCTGTCGCCCATTGCCTAATCGGACTGCCCATCCAGATCTCATGCAAGAGGGGATTTTGTCCACGAGACAAGTGACGCCTGTCAGTTCGACACCGATCATTTTTCGCCACGATCTCTTATATCCAATTCCGGAACCGCTCTTGTCGCTATCTAGTCCGGTATCCAGAAGCTCAGCTTGTCCGTGGATAGACCTAGTCTATTTCACTGTGGGCCAATACGACGTATAAGTGGAAACGACCGGTTATGTTCACTGTTGTTTAATTTATGACGAGGTATAGTCTACGAGAGACCGTAGGCATGAAGGGATGGGAGCCGGATCTATTGGAAGGTGTCCTTAAATGATCATTATGTTCACCAAGTTCGCCTGTTGCCCGGTGCCTTCCCGGAGTGCACATCCAGGTGATTTTGTCAGACGAAACAAATGTTGCCTGTCGGTTCGACGCCAACAATACAACCTCACTACAATTGCTTATTAGAGACCGTAGGAATTAGGGGGCGGGAGCAGGCCCCGTTGAGAAAGAGTCCTTAAAATGCCTGTTCTTTCTGTTCGTGGGATCCGTCTATTGTCTAACCAGACCTGATGCAAGTGGTAATTTAACCTCGGGGAAAAGTTATGTACTTCTGTTTTACTTGCGGGTCTGTTGTGTACATATGTAGGATTATACTGTGTTTGTTCGATTTGCGGAGGAAACTGAAAGTCACAGAAACGTCCGTGTCGCTACAATCACCACAAGTGATGGTTCGATGAAGTGTTTCTGTTGTCGCTCCGCGGTACATTACGTCCAACGTCTCCCCGTCGGTTCGTGACACCAGATTCCCATTTCCAATGTGTCTGTGAAAACAGTTAATTTCTCAGCTTTCTTATTCAAACGACTGTTTCTCAACTTTCAGCTTCCTTTTGGCTTTGCAGTCATCCGGATGTTCACTCGTGTAAGCTAACATGCGCTGAAGGCCGACTGGCGAATCCATGGTTGCAACAGATAGGTGACGATTCGTTGCGAACAGGCGAGGTTGTTGATGGCGGTACGCACGCACATGAATCTCGCGGCATTTCTTCCACGTTCATCTGCAGTAATAAAACATAAGAATCAAACCCTTGTTATAACCATTCGACCGTGTACATTCAACGTCATATCAAAAATTGCATATATTCATGTATACAATGTCTGCTTACGTCACAATCAGAATTATTAACGAGACCTCCGTCAACATGGTGTTCGCCAACAATGTTGATAACGGTCAACTAAAATTATGTGAAGTACATTACTACTGCGAAATGCCATCTCCTATGGCAAACGCTTGGCAGAGTTTGGTAGACAACAGGAGTACATCAATTATTTTCTTACGTCACAATCGAAATTATGCCGTTGCAAAAAATCTGGATAACGGTAATATGTGTGAAAGACACTACTGTTACGGCATGACAGCCCCTAGTCCTAGACGAAATATTACTGCATAAATGTGTTGAAATAATACGTATTTCAGTTACATTTTGAGTAGGCCTAATTGTTTTTTCTTGGCCATTTGTGTCCCCACCCAAAAAGTATTTCATTAATGCATTAGTTATGTATACTTCTATTAATCTATATTGTTCATAACTGAGTTGTTATTGGCGTAAACATTACCTTGTCGCGTTTATTTCGTTGTTGGCACGGCGGTTGGCTTAAGCGGCACGGGTTGACCAGTTCTACAGAACGAAACATCGGAGAAGTGGCTTCGACATGGGTGAGACGTTTCTGGTGGTAACCAAGGGCCTCTCTTCAAGCTAGTCCCCATTTATGTGGTGCCTTGTGATCCCACGAGGAAACCTATATGTATATAAATGAAAAACAACATGACAACATACCACCGGTCAACAACACTGCGACGCAACATAATGACTATAAACGCCTCGCTCTGACTCATTTCCACCTAACTAATTAATTGTTTTGGGTGTTTAAGACATTCCTGGAGCCTCTAGACGTCTCGATATATTATATAAGTGTTAACATTTGGTTGCAACAATACACTTTTATATTTGATCACGTGTCCAGTACGTCGCGGTTTGTTTACGTCATAATCACAATTACGCGCGCGACCCCTGTCAACGATGCTGACAACGGTTAAATAATGTGAATTGCATTACTGCTGTAACATGACCACACCCAGAACAAACAAGAAGCCTACTGTATACATCTGACATTTTTAGGAACATTCCATTAGTTTACTTAATAAATTATAGAAAATTAGCTTACGTAACTAGTTTACTTTTAATGAGAGAAAAATATGTAGGCCTATCGGCTATAGAAAGCAATGCTTTTATATGTTGAGTGTACACACGCATGCCTGGTTATCGGTGAAACACGTTTGACAACAAATTCAACATACGATTAAATTCGTCCAGATTAAAAAAAATATTGTTTACAATTGTCTTTGCAACTAATATGTATTTGACGTTTGTTTGGGTGAAATGTGTACACACTCGAGTATTCCTGTAACGACCATAAGACAAAAAACGTACGCTTACCTGTGAAATGTTAGGCTGTTACCACATTGTTTTCCCATCGTCACTGATACACCCGTACGTAGAACACGTACGTGGCATGATACGTGGCGGTATTGGGCATGCCATTACATTTATTACAATCTTAAAATTACTGCAATTTAGCTGCTGATTTGTAGGTCCCTCCCTATACGTTGATGTGGTCGAAATGGGACCATTCAACGATCTGACGGTTGAAAAGGTGCACGCGTACATGCGCACGTTTTGTTATAGATACACGAGAACACGTGGTCGTAGCATGCGGATGTTACGTGTACCGTGTCTTGCACTCAAATCTGTGCAGTGAAGGGTGAGGCATCTGTTGGCGAATGTTGCTTCATACATAATAATAATAATAAAATAAGACACATTTAGAGCAAGTACCCTCGAACAAATTTCAAACTCATAGGCGAAACAAAACTAAAATGATTAAGCGGTATCGTTGTCAAAGCAAACGTCGTCAACAGATGGATGAAATTGCTAAAAAAAAAACTAAAAAGGAAACATATTTGTTTAAATACCACCATAACACACACACACACGCACGCACGCACGCACGCACGCACGCACGCACGCACGCACGCACACACGCACGCAGTGTCACACACACACGCACACGCACGCACGCAGGCACACACACACACACACACACACACACACACACACACACACACACGAAGGTGTGAATCAGGCTAGGTAGCAAAAGTACTATCTTTATTGAATAAGGGCTGCATTTTGATGAACTGATCAAAATTTAGAAATAGTCAAGATATCAAGCCATTGATAAAACACTTTATCGATGCATCTAAGCGAATCAGTAAAACACCTTGACCCGATCAAAATTAATGCATTCCATTGATAATATTTATATAGCAAACGATAGGCGAGGTTCATTTGTCATTTAGAGTAGTTTATATGTGTATGTTTGTGTAATGTTTGTGTGAATGAATGAATGAATGAATGAATGAATGAATGAATGAATGAATGAATGAATGAATGAACCTTAGAGTGACCGAGAGAACAATCAACTCATCGATTGACGGAGGACACGCGCACACGCGCACACACGAACGCGCACACACGAACGCGTACACACGAACGCGCACACACGAACGCGAACGCACACGGACGCTGCCATTCCCACGATTACTAAACCAAAGCGAATCAACCATAGCTCTGCTACTGGAAGACCAAATTAATTGAAGGATAAAGGTCTGATAAAATCTTCTAGAACTGCATAAAACAGGTATCAGCAAATGGTGGGTAGTTCCGCGTCTTCTTCGGCTGCTTCAGCGTGGTGCGTTACGCCGTGGTTTCTGAGTAAACTGTCTTCAACGAATGCCATAAGACGTTGACATAAGTCTTCTGGGCACTCATCTGTCTCCAAGAGCATATCCGAGAAGTCTAACAAGTGAGTTCCTGTCACTGGGAACTCAAAATGGAGTTGTGTGGTTTGCCATAATGTACTATATAGATGTGACGCGATGTGTAAACTGAATGTGTGACACACTAAAATTTTACTTAAATAGTGTTGAGGTGAGTTATATTTACGCAAGTACAAAATAAAAGTAGTTCAGTAAACACAGCTAAAGCTACCATTATGTATGATGCTACAGCTTCCAGACAAGCAGCATGATAAAGACACTTAGAACTATGACCTACAGACAAGCAGTATGATAAAGGCACTTCTATGACCAACAGACAAACAGCGTGATAAAGGGACTTCTATAAGCTACAGACAAGCAGCACAATAAAGGCACTGCTATGACCTAGAGACAAGCAGCACGATAAAGGCACTTCTATGACCTACAGACAAACAGCGTGATATAGGGACTTCTATGACCTACAGACAAGCAAGACAATTAAGGCACTTCTATTACCTACAGACAAGCAAGACAATAAAGGCACTTCTATGACCTACAAACAAACAGCGTGATAAAGGGACTTCTATGACCTACAGACAAACAACACGAGAGAAGCACTTCTGTAACCTATGCACCATGTCATTCTATAGATCAGCTACATGTCTTTAGTCCCCTACCCTCTTAATTTCCCGTGATTGAGGGGGCATGGCCCCTTGGTCTCCCTTGTGGCCACGCCACTACTTTGCTATTTTATTAGTAGAACTATTGCCGCTGGGAACTGTACGAATTTTCCACTTTGTAATACGTGACTCACTTTAGATAGTTAAAGCCGAGGACCATTCAAACCATAACACACAAAATTGCGTTATATAATATAAGTATATAACATTATTATTATTATCATTATTGTGAACCAACTGGTACTGGTTGTGCCCTGAGAGTTGTTCATGTTTACAGTGTGCCTCTGGGTCACCTCCGATGTCAAGAGTAGGCTCGACGTCGTGTTGTTCCGTACGAGCACTGATCAGTAGCGTGGGTCAGACCGCTCGAGAGCTGAACCTTGATCCGCGCCGTGTCAGTCGGCTGCTTCACATATCTCTCACGCCGCTGCCGGCTGATTCACGTTGCTGTGGGCGCGCGACACCAGCGGCCGCGGAATGGCTCCCCTCGCTCGATGTCTCTTCTGCGGTGTGGTGTTGATGTGTCTTCTCGTTCGCGGTAGGTGCAATGCAGGTTTTGTAGGCGCGGCGACGGACTCTCGGATGAAGCCGTGTAGTTCTGCTGGTGGGTTTTCGCGTGTATCTTTATGGCCATTGTCAGCTTACCTCTCGACATGTGAACCACTTCACGTGTAGATCTAGTCACGAGTGCTCGAGTAGCTTGAATATTAAACATTATGTGTGCCTAAATGGTTATACAGCCTTGCCTGCGACTGGTGACGCATGCCGTTGTCCAGGACGTTTCTTCTAAGCTTCTCTGTCTAAGACACTACCGTCACCCGCCCAGCCAACCATGCATAGCCAATCACAGACGCTAAACGTGTGTAGACCGTCGACTAGACGCGGACATCAGCCGGAACATGGCATAATAATATTATGTCATAACAATTACCACACTAGGCCAGTTCAATGTGACAATTACAATAGCGACACCGATGACAACAACAGCATCACCGGCGACGACTGCAGCGTCACACATGACAACAACGCCGAACACATGTCACTATATGAGTGCATGGGTAAAGGAGTTGTGCGATTCACCAAATACCCACTATGATCGGACTTCGACCATTCACACTTCATAGCAATAGATATGAGCAGAATATTTGTTAAACTGGTGCTGATTGTAGGAATCGGATGTGTTCAAACAAACAAACAAACAAACAAACAAACAAACAAACAAACAAACAAACAAACAAACAAACAAACAAGCAAACAAACAAACAAACAAATAAACAAATGGAACCTGCCGACAGTAATCAACACAAATATTCGCGCAGCGCTGGCTAGCAAACTAGACAAAATAACAGTTATAAAAGACAATTACGGCGAGGACGTCATTGCAATAACAGAAACATTGTACATCAGCAGCATACGCCGACGGGGTTCAACATTTACTGGAGGGGCAGCCAAGATGGCCGCCAACACGGAGCTATTGCCTGCTAAGTTCGAGACTCATTTCCAAATGAATACTGACCTGAACTAAACCAACCTGACCAAAATACACTCTGGGTAATAATACGTCCACCAAAGGTGCCTCGCGACCACCCACAAGTTACAATCGGAACTATATATTATCTTCCCCGGCGAGTCTAGATGATTGGGCAATGCTACTTAAAAGATCACATTAACCAGTCGCTAGATTACATAAGCCTACACCACCCATATACAGGCATCGATATAACGGGAGATTTCAATAAGATGACAGATTCACATTTGAAACGAATGTATAAAAGCAACGAGTTGTGTTTAGGTATATTTTATGATAGACAAAAAGTAGAAATATTATCACAGAACCCGAGTTAAAAGCATCTATATGTGGCTTTCTGCTATCGGGGGTCTCCTGGTTCTATTTTAGTGAACAGCGTTGAAAACGACAATGTTAAATTCTTAGTTATCTATTGTTACCCTTGAGCCAAAGGCTCTGAAAAAACAACTGACTAGATCACGACTAATCGCAGTTTTATTAATGGATTTTGATAAGACGATATATCTCGACGGGCTGTTTAGGGCTCACACGCACAGTTGAGTCACGTACATCACGTTACATAATTTATCCAACTATGTAACGAATACACCAAAGGAAATGTTACACTAAAATACCCGAATATATGGAAAATCGTACTAAAATAGTTCCTGAATTACTGAATACAAATACATCTTGTATCATTACTTTGTAAAATTATAACTGCTTTGGGCTCCTTAATTCCTCAATCCAACTGTGATGTACATCTCGTTTTGGAACAATTTCAACCAAATGTGCAGAGTTGTATTACATGATCTATGCGTAGATTGATAGGTTACATCATTTACACGTAACAGATAAGACGGCAACACACTTCATTCATTGGCGTCAGAACGACACTGACATCATCTTGGGGCTGAGTCGGAGATTCAGCGCCATTCCGCTGTCTCTCCAAAAAGTCCTAAAATTGCACCACAAATGCATCCCTTCCCTAATTTGTTGGGGGCTAACCATATGTCCTATTCCCTACCATTCCAAACCCACGTACCGGTTCCTAATGCCATTTTAATCTTCGGGGCGGATATGTATTGGTTATGTCAGACTGACGCCTTTTAACTGACTGCCTTTTTCCAGTACCGATCACTGGTGTCAGTTATCACGTCACGTACTGGCTTGTGTATTCTAGGTAGATTTACATCACAACTGCAAACAGTTAGCTTTTGCTCGTTCTCTGCAGGGACATGTAGTCTGTGGTACAGATACTAGTATCAGTAAAACATCTCTCGTGGCATAGAAAAGGGTACGTTTGTATATAGCGCAGTATCCGGTACGTCTTCAGGACTGCTCAAAGCGCTTTTACACTTTCCTTGTTCTATAGGTACTCGTATACAGCTGAGAGAACTAGAGCAATGTAGAGTGAAAACAACTTGCCCAAGGTTTTAACACCGCAGCACAGGATTCGAACTCGGCTTCTCTTAGTCGTGAGTCCAAAGCTCTACCCTACGCCTGTAGAGACAGCAGCGGATATATGAGTTTTCCGTATGCTACTAATAAATTGAGATATGCGTTTGTTTTGGTTGCTGTTGTGACTGTGCGGAATAAAATGTGAGACACCCGACGCCATCTTTGTTGACAGGAGACAGCCAAGATAGGCACCTACAAGGAGTCGGTCCACGAAACATTGTCGCATTACTCGGCAGTTATGTGCAGCTCAATTGTTCCGATAAGTCAAGCGTGACAACCGACAAGTCAAGCGTGACAACCGACAAGTCAAGCGTGACGACGTCATCAGTGTGGCGGAAAACGCAGCCGTGCGGAACTGTTGTAAACATCAGCAACACTGAAGACAAGCATAACATAACACACGATAGTTTACTAATATTTAACGTGTCCCACAACGACTCTGGAATATACACTTGCGTCAAACCTGGTTCAAACGAAACAGGCGAAGTCCACGTCACAGTACTAGGTGAGCACCTAGCAGTTCTAAAGTCATCTGGTAATGTCAGGAATAATTCCTACCATTCGCTATTCTTTAATTCATGTACATGGTTATTCATTAGTACGATCGTACATCCCATGTTCCTCTGTTTTCCCATCTTTGCGCAATAACTATAGCCACCTGAATGCTCCCCAACATTATGAATACAGCATTTGGTTGAACAAGAGTGACACATAATACTGTGGAAAGCTTACCTTCAATTTACCTATCTACACAAAGTCACAAACCATACTACAACAGGTACATCTTAGTAGTAACGCATGTGTATATGTCTTATCGCTGTGCACATAAACGCTTGATAATGTATTTGTATTTGATCAATAACAGCATATTATCAACTAATAAATGCTGCACTCGGTAACTACTTCCTCACCCGCGGCCGTTCTTTCATAGGCGCCGATCCAACTTGTTTCGTCGAAACGTCTACCGTCGAGAATGATTCCGTCGTTCTGACGAGCCAAATTGCCTACAGTGGTTTGGCGGAACCGGAAATGCAGTGGCTCCAACTACCGGGTAAAACGGAAACCACCTTCGCCGACGGTCATTGTAAGTGCACCATACGTCTGGCCGCCGCCCGCTGGATGGACGGGGTGTCGGCGGTATGCAGGACTACCTTTCCCCCGTCAATAGCTCTCGAACAACGTAATGGCACAGACAGTTACGGTCTCGCGAAAAGTGGACATTTTGACCACGGCCAGACACAGCATGCCGCATACGCCCACTCGTGTCAGATCGTCATGTCAGTCCAGTGTAAGTGTGGTGTCAGGTCGTCATGTCAGTCCCAGTGTAAGTGTTGTGTCACATCGTTATGTCAGTGTAAGTATCGTATCAGATCGTCATACCAATGTAACTGTTGTGTCAGATCGTCATGTCAGCGCAAGCTCGAGTCGTGTCGGCTATGTAAGTGATGTGAAAGATCATTATATCAGTGTAAGTGTCGTGTCGGATTGTCATGTCAATGTAGGTGTCGTGTCGGAATGTCATGTTAGTGTAAGTGCCATATGTCGGGTTTTCACCTCGGTGTGTCTTCATATCAGTATATGTGTCGTGTTAGATCGTAATATCAGTCATGTGTAAGAGTCGACTCACGTCGTCTTGAAAGTGTTAAGTGTCGGATCATCAAGTCAGTCCTGTGTAAGTGTCGTGTCGGACCGTCATGTTAGTTCAGAGTAACAGTCATGTTTGTTCGGTGTAAACGTCCTGTCTGTTGTCCTTGATGAGGAAGATATCTCGTTTAGAACATCCTGTACGTATCTGGATTGTGATGACATTTAGAAAGAACCAACTGCTTAACTTTTGTCATGTTGGAATAATAATTAAGCAAAGCACTGCATGGCATCCATGTCTCTTATATTGATGAAGTTAATAGGACTACACTTGATTTATATTGTCATTGCAATATGTAACTAACTTATATCGTTCAGCATACCTCGTTCGATTTAGTTTATAATTAATTTCACTTGCTCTGATTGCAGATTCTCCATCAAACACATCTATATTTCCTAACGCAAATGGAACGCACCGTGTGAGTTTCGGAGATAAATTGACTTGCCAATCCAGAGCCAATCCGCCGGCGAAGTACATATGGCGCGTCTACACCAAATATGGACAACACGTGATGTTTCAAGATGGCGCTGACCTTGCAATCAAACACCCGATGAGCGGACATTTTATAGCGACATGCACTGCCTGGAACAGAATTCGGGGGGATAAGTTTGAAAGTACAACTACAACTGAAGTGAAAATTATTTGTAAGTTATACATGTCGCTTAAAATGTTATAAATGTCTGGGGAATTGCCATATTATATGAAGTGTAAACTATTATATATAAATGTGCTCCATCCAAAATGAACCACAGACAAACCATTTTAGTTAGTCCCCTACGGGTAGAATGAATGCGAAATGCTAGCTGTATCATACTCGTGCATTTCCAGTACCCGGGGACACGTTTCTTAAAGCGACATTGTCTATTCCGTTCCCGTGGGTGGTAATTCATTATTAGCAGGATGTTCACTGAACTGCGGAAACCAGGCCGAATCTCGGAAGTTAGCAAACATTCATACTACGAACATTATTATCTATCAATCAAAATTGTTTATTTTCCAACACAGAACTTATCAGGATAGCATACAGTGTCATCATATTTGATAAATTGAATACTAATATAGAAATCATTATGAAAGTGTCGTTCAATAAAATATTAATAGTTCGGCGGTGAATATGTTAAAATATAGGTACGTAGTCTTTGTATATGCCCAATGGTACTTTTTTAGCCGTGGTTGGACGATAAAAAACGGCCAGACTTTGTGGCCTTCAAATGAATAACTCACGATTATTATTTCTGAAAAAATACTATTCTTAATGGTTTTTTTCTCGGGGAACGCTATCTAAAAATCATTGTTTTAGTAGCAGTATGTTTATTTCGGACAAATAGTCCATATGTATAAATAAAATACACTACAATAAAAAAAAGTAGTATAATATAAGTATAATACTTAAAAAACTAAAGCAATTGTTGGGTACAAGTAAAATAATAAATAAGTGGGTAATAAAAATAAATAAATAGGTCATGAAATAAAATTGAATAAGTGATTAAAAAAAATTGGGTAAAAATACAATACAATATTAGGCCTATGTGTACAATAGGGATCTCCAATATGTGTACATCGAGCTTCTAGAATGTATAACAGTATGAAAGTAACTGACAAATCGGGTGCGGTTTATTTATATACTGCGATGGTCAACACTCAACAATGCGTTTCTGTGGATAGATACTAGTTCGTCCCAAGACACACACACACACGATTTTGGCGAGAGTAAATATTTACCGATAGTGTAATACGCTCGTAGCTATAAAACGGCAGACTTAGATCCCACAGGTTAAGCGAGGGTAAAATGTAGGAGACGTACACAGCGAATGTTTATTTACATCTACTGTTGACTTGAGCGATTATTTCGAGATAAACCAGCGCAGAATTGGTGACACACGGTATGTCGTCGGTAGTCAACTTCAGTTAAAGTTAGATTATGGTAATGCACTTAGTACAGTATCTACATACCAAACCACTGCGCTGAACAGTAAACAGTCTACTCCAATATCTGCAGCCAATGTTTAAACCCAATGAACACCTCATTTCACTTAAATATAATATATATAACACAACAATGTAAACACAGGATATTCACTAATGCGCTTCCGCTAATCAACAGCAACCGTCCACAAAGCATACATTTGTCAACAAATATTTTGCAAGATCAAGTCGCGTAGTTAACATCTGAATTCGCATTTTTCCAAATTAGTAGGCCTACGATCGATTGCCAGCCCTGGTAGCCGTGGTCTTAGAGCAGAAGCAACCTAAGCCTATACGAATATGAAATGATTTAAATAAATGCTTAAATTTTATACGTAAGCCTAAGTTATTTATTAGTTTGCTATTGGTATAACGTACGGTTCACTGTTTCAGATTT
>OZ024854.1:65325053-65375053 GCA_964017155.1 Oasisia sp. SBJ-2009
AAGAGAGTTGTGGCAAGATGGAGTGAACACTTCCAGAAGCTACTCAACGTCCCTGGCGACATAGATCAGGAAGCTCTGGACAACATCCCGCAGCGCATTATCAAAACAAGCCTCGATGAGATTCCAACTATGGATGAGATGGCTAGAGCAATCGCCGGCCTGAAAGATGGCAAAGCACAAAGGAGATGGAATTCCTGCAGAAGTATGGAAGCACGGAGGAGCCAATCTGTTCAGCAGACTGCACCAACTAATCACCAATGCCTGGGAGGTGGGTTCTGTACCACAAGCGTGGAAGGATGCCAGCATTGTAACCATCTACAAGAAAGGTGATCGAACAGACTGTGGGAACTATAGAGGAATCTCTCTTCTTTCCATAGCAGGCAAGATCTTCGCCAGGATCCTCCTCAACAGACTATCTACCCACATAACACCAGAAGTAGTTCCGGAGACACAATGTGGCTTCAGAGGTAACCGGAGCACCGTGGATATGATATTTTGTCTCCGACAACTACAAGAAAAGTGCATTGAGCAGGACCAACCACTGTACATGGTATTCGTCGACTTCAGCAAGGCGTTCGATACAGTTGGGAGGACCGGGCTATGGCAACTACTGATGAAGTATGGCTGCCCAGAGAAGTTCACAACAATGATCGAGGCACTACATACTGGAATGATGGCGAATGTTAGTGTTGGAGGGGAAGTCTCGGAATCGTTCAGTGTCACAAATGTGGTCAAGCAAGGTTGTGTACTGGCCCCACGCTCTTCTCCATCTTCCTATCAGCAATGCTCGACGAGGCTTTCCGAGACATGGGGGATGGCATCTACATACAGTCCAGACAGAGCGCTGACCTATTCAACGTCGCACACTTCAGAGCAAAGACCAAAACTACACGGATACTGATGAGAGAGCTGCTATTCGCAGATAACAGTGCACTGATTGCACACTCTGCTGAAGAGATGCAGAAACTAGTGGATGCTTTCTCCGATGCATCAAAGAAGTTCGGCCTGAAGATTAACATCAAGAAGACCGAGGTGCTGTACCAATCCAACTCTACAAGAACCCGAGAGGAGGATATCATGGTTGATGGAAACAAGCTAAACTCTGTTCTGAAATTCACCTACCTCGGAAGCACTATATCAAGTGATGAATGAATACATTGACGATGAAATACAGAGGAGGATGGCCAAGGCTAGTGCATCTTTCGGCCGACTAGACTCTGGAACAACCACCATGTGTCCATGCGGGTTAAAGGCAAGATATACCGTGCAATCGTGCTGTCCACCCTCCTATACGGAGCTGAGGCCTGGACAGTGTACAGACGACAGGTGAAAAAGCTGCATGCCTTCATGATGCGACATCTGCGTTCGATCATGAAGATAACCTGGATGGACAAAGTGACAAACAAGGAAATACTAGAACGAACAGGGCTGCCATCTATGGAAGATCTTCTGATCAGAAAGAATCTCCGGTGGACTGGACACCTCATGAGGGTGTCACCAGACAGACTACCGAAGCAGGTTCTCTATTCTCAACTTTCTTCTGGTCACAAAAAGAGGGGGCGCCCTCGTCTCATATTCAAGGATATCATCAAGAGAAACCTAAAGATGAGAGACATAAAGATCGACTCATGGACATCACTCTCACAGCAGGGAGACAAATGGGGAGCAACAGTCAAGTGATGGAAGCAGTCTTTGTCGCTTCGCGACCGACAGCATGATGATGATGATGACAAAAGTCGCCTCTGTGCGTAGGTCTACGTAGGGACTATGTGTATATAACTTGCGGTGTGTTTGTGCGTGTGCGTGTGTGCGTGTGCGCGCGTGTGCGCGTGTGCGCGTCTGCGCGTGTGTGCGTGTGTGCGTGTTTGCGTGTGAGTATGCCGTGCGGTGTGCGTACATGTACACGAACGCCGTGCGGTGTGCGTTCGTGCAAGTGTGCGCACGTCGCTTGGTAGGCTTATGTCTGCTTTATTGTGTATATCTACGTGCGTGCGCTTTCCTGTGTGTACATTGTGTGCGTCCGTGTGCGTTATTATTAATTCTGGTGCGTCATTAATTGTGGTGTGCGTGCCTGTTTGTGCGTACGTGTTCTCAAACACAAGTAATGTTGACGTTTACACACACACGCACGCACGCACGCACGCACGCCACGCACGCACGCACGCACGCACGCACGCACACACACACACACACACACACACACACACACAATTATAATTACAATTAACGTTGACATTTCTAAGTTAAATTAACTTCACACTGACGCAACTTTTCTAACATCAGTTATTCGAAGGCATACACTGTCATTATATCACATGGATATTTTTTTAGGAATTGTGTAAGTTTTTTTTTAAAGTGGCTGTGCACACCCAAGCACGTTCACATTCTGTGTGCGTTTCCCCATCTTATCTAGGTTTAGGGAAGGTAACATGGCCTTGCATGCATGGTACATACGCGTTCACATCCATGCACTCCACTACCCGCAAGGCAAGGGTTCCGGTCAAGGGAAAAGAGCACCGGTCGAGTCTCAATTTCATTGGAGGTTTGGAAGAGTTTGAGGTGTTTAGGAACCTAGGTAATTTAAAATGGTGGTTGTTAGTCATATCTGATGTTTACAGACGACGCTACTGGATGTTTTGGGAACCACAAACGAGGTTGCAGCATAGATACTAACTCTGTGGGTTGTAGTCGGCGTTTATGAAGAACTATGTTCCGTGAGGTGGCGACACCATTCACACTCTTATCAGCGAGTTCACGCAGCAAAACGAGAGTCTGCAAAGCGAGACTAGCAAATTCATACGTCACTCGAAATTCCAGAGCAATTGTTCGACCCCCCTCTACAGCAAATTGAGGTGTGGTCGGTAAAATCGCACGTCTATGCTGTTGTGAGATACTGGCTGTCTTTCAATAAGTTCCTTTACGGGTAGGGTGATTTCTTAGGGTAAGTTGATTGTGATGTGAATGTAGAATATATACTAAGCTTGAACTTTGCTGGATTAATTGTGAGATTCTGCCCACAGAGTTGCCTTTGCAAGCGGTAGTATCGTCTATTTTAAGACAAGAGTCCCGAGTCGGTGCCCTTGCAAAGTGCTCATTAAATTTGAAGATACTACATCAATTTACATATAACGTGTGTTACTGATTAATTTAAACATATACTAATTTATAATGTGTATAGTAACAGCTAGTTACTGTGAACAAACGGTGTATAATTCAAACGAATTGGGGTGGGGTCCGCCATGTTGAATGAATGGATGACCTCATCGCTTAAATCATGCGATCCCACTTCCTCGTTAAAAACTCTATTGTTATCAGAAAATTACATTAATTTACAACACTATATCTATACGAACCATATGGAGGTGTCGTCAAAGTAATGATATTCACACGTGTACCATGGTGTTTCCGTTTTAAGTCGAAAACGTAATACGCCCCTTCAAAGCAAGCCTGCAATCGGTCAAGGTTCCGGTTTATTGTGTCGGTGTGTTTGGGCGAAGCTTTTGGTCGAAGATTTAAACCTTTACCACTTGTGAATCCCTTTGTTCCGACAGCTAGTCAATTTATAGGCACATCACGTTTTGTCTCATCATATTTAGAAGTTACATCGATCTCTGTAAAGTTGGTTATTATGGCATTTATTGTAGCTCAAATCTTCAATCTTACATTGACTTTATAATTATTGAACTTTTTCATCTGGCAGATTTTCTAATGTATAGTCATACTAATGGTGAATCAAACACTTATTTAGCGTAATTTCAGTTGTATTCTGGGTTATTTTACATAGGCTGATTAATTACCATTGCATTTGGTATATTGCGACATTTCCAGGCAGTGCAAATAGGCTATTGTACATTGTGACGTTGAATCCAGCGATATACCTCTGATTTTCATTCTGATAAACAGCTATCTATGAAGAAATTGTCTTTTCTTAAAAAGTTTTGTGAAATAGTACATGGTCACTGTTTCTCTGTTACAATGCCAGTTGTTCATACAAAACTAGGTCATTTAAAGTAACTGATACATATATGAAACATAGTAGCAAGGCACTGTAAATATGATAACTGACTGTTTACTTTATCCGTTTGGTGATAATCAGTTGTCACTACATTAGTTATAATACATTACCTGTGTGAAACTGTGAATATTGAATAGTATGATTTATTTCAACTGATCAACTTGTTTTGTTTGTTTAAGTCTCTAGACTTGGTCTGGCACTACCATACCTCATAATCAAGCATTTTTGTCATCTAATATTTTTCAACCCAGCTAATTTAAGTTTTCCGGAATGGTCTGTTTGAAACATTTCTCCCGTCCCACCCCCATATATGAGTCATACGAAAAAACAAGTAAATCACTACAGGACCTGACTGTGCCAGTGAGTCACCTTAGAGACACAAACACAATAGCACCACCTTTCTGTCATATCCTTATTGGCTAGGATGAGCAAATTGACAGAAATACTGTATAACTAGTCACTTCTGACATGGGTGTTTAGTTTTATAACCTGTCTAAGGAATTGAGGATCACTTGTGTTTCTAACAAACGAAACTCCCTGGTAAAACAATTATTGTTTGAGTTATACCCATGCTTTGTGACTTTTATGTGTTACATAAATTTCATTCATAACAGCAAAGTGTGATATAGAATTTGCTTGTCGTTTATAGCATTGATTATGGAGACCCTTCAAAGGGACAATTTTGTTGTCAGCTTTGTTAATTTAAGTGACATATTTATTAATCAGTTTGCAGAGGTAATCCATGTCTCTCTTATTGAATGTTGGAACTAGTGGCAAGTTAATCTAACTGTCTATGTCGTTTGATTGTTTAATGAATATACCTTGTGTTTCAGATTTCTAGGTCAGGATGGCAGCAATTCGAAAGAAGTTGGTAATCGTTGGTGATGGTGCCTGTGGTAAAACCTGCCTTCTGATCGTCTTCAGCAAAGACCAGTTCCCAGAAGTCTATGTACCCACAGTCTTTGAGAACTATGTAGCAGATATTGAAGTTGACGGCAAACAGGTTTGTTAATTTCAGTCAAAGCAGAGTTGTACATCAAATACTGAACATTGTACATGTTGCACTTAGTTAGGAGCCAGGTTTTGCACAGTGCACATCAAACATGAAATACAACAGTTGCTAACAGGACACTGTTGGTAAACACGTCATGGTGATGACATTAAACTTTATGCAACAATGTTATGAGGCATCTTTAGGTATAAAGATACTACATGGAAGTAGTGGTTCTTTGGTGGTGTGTAATTAGTAATCCAGTGAAAGGGTGGTGAACGAACATTTCTAACCAGATAGACACCAGGGATAGAAACAATACAAAGTTGAAGAATGTGAAACTGTGGGTCTGTATTAGAAAATTGTCTAGACAACCTGTGTTAAACTTCCAAGTAATTGTCTCCACAATCCCATAAATTATACTTGTTTACACCTGAACATTTATTTGTTTAAATTCTTCCTTTGGCTACCATTTATGGATTCAGGTGTAGTTACAACAGCAGGTGTATTTACATAATAATTTTATGCAATATTAGTCTGTTTCGTAGAATTAATATAAACAAATTGCTGAGGTTTTCCTTTTTGAGTTCACCATTTTAGCTCAATTTGCGTGATGTTTTTAGCCCACAATTATAGCAGTAATGCTATAGCTATTTGCTGACAAGGGAAACAATCCACCAGTTAATTATTTAGCATTGATCAATGTATATATTTTAATACAAACTAGTATGTATTTCTTGAGCTTTGTCAATCCTGCAATTGTTGCGGGAAACTCTGTCATTCCTCTGTGACGATGTTCTAGCTGTCTAGGAACGTTTTGTCTGCCTTTGTCTTAGTCGTGGATCATTTCGCGCCTTATTTTCCATTTACGTGATTCGGCTAGCAATTCTATCTTAACTTCTTAATGTGGTGAGTTGCTCTTTTCCGTCTATGCACTGCATGACAATTGTTGACCTAACTGGCATGGTTTTACTTGTTTACTAATTTGGTTGTGTGGTCGTGGTGTTTCTCGTGTGGTTCTTGCCATGGACAAAAAACTTGGTTTGTCAACCAGTTATGTCTGTAATGGTAACATTATGTGTTGCTTTCTGCTATCTGCTCGTTCTGTTTATGACCGATACCCATGTTTGTTATCCAACGCTACATAATTTAATGTTCACAGTTGAGTAGGTATGACAGACAAAACTAACCAATTCATAAAATGATTATTCACATAACAGTTATTTCGTCAGACCTTTGAATTTGGGTATTCTATATATTTGTATTAAATTGCTAACAATCGGCATGCGTTTCTGTAATTATTAAAAGTTTCCTTTCACAGAGATGACAAAATTTGCAATCTCAGATTCTTGATACATGGGGTTGTATGCCATGACAACTACATTTAATTCTGAAATTAATACCGAAAAAATACCTTTCACTATGAAATTGTCCTGTTAATTGAAGCTTAAAAAGTCTTGTTTTAATCACTGCTTTATTGATCAAATACACTGACAGCATGGTTTGTGGGACATTGCCATTTTCATATTATAATAATAGTATAATTACATATATATGCAGATGCTTTTCTGCCAGTATACCAACATTGCATATGCTGTTGACTTGCATGATATAATCAAATATATATTTGATTAACACACTGCATTCAAAATACTGTCGACAGTGCTATGCTGTCATAGATGCATTTATGTACAGTACTCATCCTTTTAAGCATACAAATAATAAATGTAAACCCTTATTTTCATAGCTATCTGACTAACATCACACCAGATTTAGAGTACATTGGTGACAGATTGTCAAACGTACTTTATTGACAAGCTTGTTAAAGACTGGTCTATGTCCATATTTGAGGTTGTATGTTGTGCAGCACCTGTGTGTACACTGTACCCCCAAGACTACTGCTTGACAAGAAATTCCATCTTGGCATAAATATTCATAAAGATTGATGACACTAGCCAAGTGCAGAACAAAAACCCAGCACGTTTTCGTAGAAAAGAAATCCAGTTAAATGCTTTTGAGAAACAACAAATGGTGAACATATTAGGATGATTTCTGGACATATTTTTGTATCTAAAAATATTTTAATGCTGCTGTATGCTTAATGGGATGAACACAGTATATTCATAATAAAATAATTATATATTTCATGCGTGACTTGGTGCATTCTTCCTGACGGTGGTGTTTGTGACTTGGTGTGTTCTTCCTGACTGTGAGTGGTGTTTGTGTGCAGGTTGAGCTGGCGCTGTGGGACACGGCGGGTCAGGAGGACTACGACCGTCTGAGGCCACTCTCCTACCCCGACACCGACGTCATCCTCATGTGCTTCTCCATCGACAGTCCCGACAGTCTTGAGAACATCCCCGAGAAGTGGACGCCCGAGGTGCGTCACTTCTGCCCGAACGTACCCATCATCCTCGTGGGCAACAAGAAGGACCTACGACACGACGCGACGACGATCCAGGAACTGAAGAAGATGAAACAGGAGCCCGTGAAACACGAGGAGGGCCGCAACATGGCCGAGAAGATCAACGCTTTCGGCTACCTCGAGTGCTCGGCAAAGACGAAGGAGGGCGTGCGCGAGGTGTTCGAGACGGCCACCAGGGCGGCGCTGCAAGTGAAGAAGAAGGGCCGCAGGAAGTGTATCATCCTATAAGCCGGCGGCGGCAATAGTTCTTCCTTGTCTGTAGTTGTTGCTAGACAGTGTCGGTGAGGTTGTGATATTCACTGTGGCGTGTGTCTAGCGGCGATCATGTTTGTGTGTACATCGGATGGGCTCGACCAGGGACAACAGGGACTACTATGTCTGCTGTTGAGGCGTAATTATTATTATTAAATAAAACATTAGGAATAACGTGTCATTTGTCAATCAAGTGCAGGGCTGTTCGTCTCTGTTGTAGTTTAAAGAAAGACAACATATTATCTGGCGGGGTAAGAGCCAAGTATTGTGTCGGTTTAAATGGTCGGGTCGTGCACCAAATTGATTTGGTGTCGTTTTCAAAATTATGCTTTATCTTATTGTCGGATCATAAACAGAGTTATTACTGTGGATGACTTGGTCAATATTTTTTAGCAGCGTTGTCATTCTGGTCTGGTAGTGATAGTAACAGAACAGAGGTGGTGATGTGCATTCGATGGGTATATATGTACCCCATCGAATGCTTGCTGTGATGGGCAACTAGAGAGAAACTGGCATATGATGTCTTGGTGGTTGGGGTGACGCATTCAGTTACAGTTACTGTCGACTGTAAATTTATTAAATTTGCGATTATGTGATGTGCGTTGCAGTGGCTTCGACGTGTCCAATACTCTTGGTCTGAACCATAATCACTGAAGGCGTCTACTGTCTACACTAGTATAATTATCATCTCATGATCCCTGGCTGCATGCCTTCACTGGCCACTCTTCAACATACTTCTTAGTGCAGGGCTTTTTATGTACGGTTCATTTTGTAAAGTCAAATGTCTATGCTACTGAAACAGTTTGCATACGTTTAATTTCCTTGGGAGTAGAGAAATAGATTCTTACCAAGGTGCGTAATTATGTGGTAAGTTCTCAGTGGTGCTAGAAGTATCGCTGAATATTTTCACGCAGCAACATGCTGTTTATACTTTATACCAAACATTGTTAATATATTTTGAGAGGTCAGTCACGGTGAGAGTTGGTGAAAAATCTACGTCATGTTGCTTCCATGTACCTGCTGTTCTACACTGTTAACTAACACTAACCACAGTGGCGGCTATGATAGTTAAAGTAATTTAGAAATGAGTTACACAAGGCAATTTTACAAAAAGGTGGTATTTAAAACACAAAATTAGCATGCATTGTGTAGGAAGGGTTATTTGTCTTGGCCTTAGAAGACATGCAGTGTGTAGGGTTATTTGTCATGGCCTTATAAGACGTTTGCTAAACTTCCTAGTTTTTGTCCCAGATCTTCCGATGTATCAGACTCTGTAATAAATTGCTTATTTTTTGTAATGTTATCAGACCAATATGGTCAAATGTGTTACACAATTGTTTCTGATGTAGACCTGAGACAGGAATAATTAATTACTGTAACCGATACAGTGCTGTGTATCACAAAATTACATCTATGTTGATCTAATGTGGAGATTTTTTTATCGATATTTGCTTGTATGTGTAAAACTATTAGGATGTCATGTGTAGGATGCACAGATTCAATTTATACTGGCCACTATAATTTATTCTTTGTTTCAACTTTGCATGCCTAGAGCCATTGACTGTCCGTCAAGAAATGGCTTGTTTGTTAGTCTAAGCTTCTTGTACTTATAATAGTGCATCATTCACCGTAGTGCACCGTTCAAATTATAACGCTGTTGTATTGAGATGGTACTGCCTTGTAATAAAATCTCATCATAAACTACGCCATTAGTTTGAAAATCATATCAAGGTAAGTGTTAATAATGATAGGTCCACACAAATTATGTGTGATTTTGCAGCTGTTGCCTGGGTAATAGTGTAATTGTAGCAGTTTGATATTGTTAGCCATTCAGAAAACATTGTTTAGACCACAATTGTTTTATAAACATTGCAACCCTAGCAAATGGCTGAATCCAATTTTACGAGGTGAAACTGGAACAGCTTTATTCAGTTGCTCAGAGTAGACCTTGTCTTGTCTGTGCACAGTATGTATGCCATGCCATGTCACTTTCTGCTTTATTTCCTAACTTCGTGTAATGCTCATTTTAAAGAATATTTAGTCCTTTAAAAGATTATGGTTACCTGTAATTCAGTAACATGGCAGTTATGGTCACTGTAAAGCAGCCACCTGCATATGGGGTCAGAGTTGCTAAATAGATGGTTTGGTGTAAAGGGTTAATAATCATTGACCAAGTAGCATTGAACTGTGTGGTCAGTTTGAATGTAGTTGTGGTAACTCGTATATCAGCCTGTTATTAAACATGGTCATATAGTGGTTGGACTAAATTTGTAAATGTTGACCACGTCGCTGTAGCGTCAGAATGTTGGTAAGTTTGTTTAGTAACGGTGGCTTGCTTTTGCAGTTAAATATAGCATGTAAATTGTTACATTTGGGGAAAGTTTCAAAGTACAGTCAGGAAGTGTTCTTTTGTAAACCAGATATTACCCCTAAATTACAAAATGCTCTCCTTCCATTTACTAGTAAATTTCTACAATTCCTAAAGTTAATGTTTACTGAAGTATTGTATGCGCTGTTGCATTTACTTAAATCAGTTTATTCAAAATATAATGATGTCTACTTAAAATGGTCTTGTTAACTCGTGAAAAAAATTCAACTCAAAGGACATTCTAAGAGGAAAGCTTGAGGTTACCATAGCTTTATGCAGAGACGAGTCATTTGGATGATAGAAATATGGGAGGATGGGTAAAAAAATGAAGGACCAAAAATATGTTCCAAAACCATAGATATTGTCAGTTTAGCCTTAGAAGTGAGTGTAAATGTCCACTTCAGGTCATCAGACACATTTAAAGTTGGTAACCACCAAAACGTGTGACTGGCAGTAATTTTGTCCAGCATAAAGCCCTGCCTTGTCATATGAAATGTTAGTGGGCGAATGGTCTGCAGCAAATAGAACACGATGCCAGGTGTAACACCCAACTACAGACGACAACTGTGAAGTTGTGTCGATGAACATCATGAGAGGTGTCTAGTTTCCCAACATGACACCAGGTGGTAGCACTTCATTCAACCGTCCACCAGAGCCAGCTCTTAATACACAGTAGTGATGATTTGAAATAACTTCTCGGATTGCCTATGTCTGTCAGAAATGAGCTTTTATTCAGGATGTTTTGAAATGGTCATCAGTATAATAATAAAATCTTGAGTCCACTAATACGGCACTGCCCCCAGGTGATGGATTTGCACAAGATGCCATACGCTGACAAGTTTCAGATCGATTCAAAATGTCACGGTAATGCTGGTATAGGAATAGGTAGACATTACTGACTTTGTTGCATGACCACATGTACGTTAAGTACGGCTGGCATGTTGTTTGTTAATTTCTGAAATGTTTGTGACCAGGTGACTTGGTGCGTTCTTCCTGACTGTGGTGTTTGTGACCAGGTGACTTGGTGCGTTCTTCCTGACGGTGGTGTTTGTGACCAGGTGACTTGGTGCGTTCTTCCTGACTGTGGTGTTTGTGACCAGGTGACTTGGTGCGTTCTTCCTGACTGGTGTTTGTGACCAGGTGACTTGGTGCATTCTTCTTGACTGTGGTGTTTGTGACCAGGTGACTTGGTGCGTTCTTCCTGACTGTGGTGTTTGTGACCAGGTGACTTGGTGTGCGTTCTTCCTGACAGTGGTGTTTGTGGCTTGGTGCGTTCTTCCTGACTGAGTGTGGTGTATGTGACCAGGTGACTTGGTGCATTCTTCCTGATGGTGGTGTTTGTGACCAGGTGACTTGGTGCATTCTTCCTGACTGTGAGTGTGGTGTTTGTGACCAGGAGACTTGGTGTGTTCTTCCTGACTGTGAGTGGTGTTTGTGACCAGGTGACTTGGTGCGTTCTTCCTGACAGTGGTGTTTGTGACTTGGTGCGTTCTTCCTGACTGACTGTGGTGTTTGTGACCAGGTGACTTGGTGCATTCTTCCTGATGGTGGTGTTTGTGACCAGGTGACTTGGTGCGTTCTTCCTGACTGTGAGTGGTGTTTGTGACCAGGAGACTTGGTGCGTTCTTCCTGACTGTGAGTGGTGTTTGTGACCAGGTGACTTGGTGCGTTCTTCCTGACTGTGAGTGGTGTTTGTGACCAGGAGACTTGGTGCGTTCTTCCTGACGGTGGTGTTTGTGACTTGGTGTGTTCTTCCTGACTGTGAGTGGTGTTTATGAGCAGGTGACTTGGTGCGTTCTTCCTGACGGTGGTGTTTGTGACTTGGTGTGTTCTTCCTGACTGTGAGTGGTGTTTGTGAGCAGGTGACTTGGTGCGTTCTTCCTGACGGTGGTGTTTGTGACTTGGTATGTTCTTCCTGACTGTGAGTGGTGTTTGTGACTTGGTGTGTTCTTCCTGACTGTGAGTGGTGTTTGTGACTTGGTGTGTTCTTCCTGACTGTGAGTGTTGTTTGTGTGCAGGTTGAGCTGGCGCTGTGGGACACAGCGGGTCAGGAGGACTACGACCGTCTGCGGCCGCTCTCCTACCCCGACACTGACGTCATCCTCATGTGCTTCTCCATCGACAGTCCCGACAGTCTCGAGAACATCCCCGAGAAGTGGACGCCCGAGGTGAAGCACTTCTGCCCGAACGTGCCCATCATCCTGGTGGGCAACAAGAAGGATCTGCGCAACGACGAGAACACGAAGCGCGAACTGATGAAGATGAAACAGGAGCCCGTGCGGCCGGAGGAGGGACGCGCCATGTCCGACAAGATCAACGCCTACGCATACCTTGAGTGCTCGGCCAAGACGAAAGACGGCGTCCGAGAGGTGTTCGAAACAGCCACCAGGGCAGCGCTGCAGGTGAAGAAGCGAAAGAAGGGCGGTTGTGTGCTTCTGTAGTGCCCCAGCACGGGGTGCACTGATGTCTGGCAGGGTAGGTCACTGCTGCGAAGAGTGTTGGGGTCTCTCGGTTGATTGACGTTGTGTCCATGAATGAAACGAGTCACTATTTTAATGGACATGCGTCTGGTCAGAAGGGGACACGTGTCGGCCAGAAATACCACAATTTCTGTTTGTGCGGCACTCGCTAGGCATACGTTAATTTAAACGGGGAATTTCGCTGAAGCACACGGAAATTGTAACATGTCACGTTCGGGCATAGTCTGTTTAAATCACAAAATTTTGTCTGTGCACCAGTTTTGAGCCAATCTCCTCTGTGTGTTGGAGGGAGGTCAGGGTGGCTGGGCAGCTTCACTGTAGACACAGGAGCTGAACCCTTGGTAGGTGTGGGTGTGTGTGAGTAGCAGAGTCCCTGGCTCAACGGTGCAGATGATACCACAGATTCTTGTGCCGTCTTGGCAGGTGTATGTGATGTCGTCTGCAGCTGAGTGTCTATTAGCATTCAGAGACTTCTACCCTGGCCTGGTGCAACTCATTCAGTTATCCGATGTGGTCTGGACAGCGTTTTCGTGATGTTTATCAAAGATTTGTTGGTTTTGTGAGCAGACGTCGAGGCATGATTCGAGTGAAATGTAGTCGGGGTCAGGTTGCAGGATCCTAATGCCGGTGGCAGGGTCCAGCCACAGATTGACCAGTGAATAAATGACTGTTGCACGTATGCAATTTTCGTCCAGGTGACTGTTATACACAGAACTATGATAATTTTGCGATCACCAAATATATGTCTTATTAACCTTGTCCGTCATATAGACTGTGTGTATAGTGAAATATTTGTCTCGCTGACTTCACTTGAGTTCGTAATTTAAAATGAAATTGTTTTCTTATTAGCTTTCATAGTTGCAGTTGTCACAGATGCAAACGACTCGTGCCTTGTTATCCGTGCAACTAACGGCGGACAAGTCTTATAAGAGCGTAGCGAAGACAAACATAATTCCAAGGTGATGTTTGCATTGAAAGTTCCTATATGTGTGACCAATGAACTGATCAGATTTGCTCAACAGTCGCTGGTTTCTCTGTAAATACGTCCATGGTGAATTCATTTGACATGTTTTTGTAAGCTTCAAGGTAATTGTAATAGTTAGCTTTGTGTGCTCATTACACATTTACACGATAAATTTTCAGTTGAAATATGCGTGCTTTATAGTAGCGTATGTATGTAGTTACGATTCAGTGTACCGTTGCAGCTAAAGTTCTGTGTCATGACCTGTAAGTAGGGAAGGGTGGGACGAACAGTGCTGCTTTGTTGGAATACTGTATCATGCCAGCAATTGTAGTACAACATACATTCACTAGGAAACATGTCTTTCTAATCTCTTGCTAAAATATTGTAAATTCATTGTATTCTTCGGGTTCAGCTTCACTTGTCGCAGAGTCGCCCAAATACAAGCAGTTGCAATTTTGTAACAAATGTCTAATTTATTTAGACCATTAATTATTGTTCAAATTAAAGCTAACAGTATTGCAGTTTATAGAAAAATATTGGTGACTAGAACTTTAAAACAGGTTCACGATTTCCATCCTGATTGTTTCAGAAATCGTTACTATAGTATATTGGATGTGGAAAGTCCTGTAATGATGATTCAGTTTAGTCGACTTTGCAGCAGGTTTAGCTGTACCTAGGTAAATGTTGCTGTAAATCAGTGTTGAATGGTTACAGTTTATAAATTGTCTTGTAATCGAGACATAGAAAAATAGGTGTACAATGACGACATTAAAAACAATTTGTGTCGGTTAATGTGTGTAGTTATACATGCAATGTCTTGTGGCTGTATAACTATTTAATATGTCAATTAGGTGTTTGTGTTGTATCTATGGTACGTAATTGTAGATGTATTCGTGTTGACAGAACTCTCTAAGTTGCCCTTCAAAACCTGTCTACTCATTTGTCATTTGGTTTGTCTTCAGTAAATATGTAGCACCATGGCTTTGGAATTGTTATTTCATTTACATATTTAGTTTGCATATCTAATCAGGTGTTAAGTGTGTGTGCTTTCAGGCTGATCAAACTAACGACCAATACAATCAAGCCTCAATTTACACTTCCAACATTACAGCCACTTCGTAATTAGAAATAGTATTAAAGTAATTCTTTAAAGGTAATGTTGATGAAATCAGTCTAGCAGATGTGGTCACCTTGCTATTTAGGTTATTTTGTTGTCCTTAAAGTAAAGGCAGTTCTTAAAGGCAGTTCTTATATAGCGCAATATCCAATCCACAGGACCATTCAAAGCGCTTTACACTTTACTTCCCTGACAGACCTGTTCACTCAGACACCATCTCGGCTTCTCTGGGAAGCATCCAGCCATATGCTACAATTAATGCGCGAAGGCTGCTCGTACACATATCCACCACTGTCTATAGCCAGGTACTCATTTAATTCAGCTCAGTGAACTGGAGCAATGTAGAGTGAAAAAAAACTTGCCCAAGGTTTTAACGCCGCAGCCAGAATTCGAACCCGGGTTCTCGTAGTCGAGAGTCTGACGCTCTACCCCTGAGCCACTGCGCTCCACTGAGTGGAAAGTGATCTTATTAAAATGACATTTATTACAAAACAACAGAAATATTTAGTCAAGTATATTTAAGTTGTAATTATCAACAAGTGAGAATATTCAGGTGCCAGTTATTAACTCTCACTATAACGTTAAGTGATTGTAGATGTAATCTTTGATATAGCTTACCTCTGAGAAACCTGTCTTCTCTTTGGCTATATTGACTAAATACCTAAATGATTCTGCTTACTATGTGAAGAACTGGAATGTTGATCCACTCTAAGTAACATGCATACCATGAATATGGTGGTGACAATTTTCTGCCGTGACCAGGAAGCTCTTTCCCTGCAGTCAAATTGTAGTCCTGTATCGGAGTTTGTGATCGATAAATCAGTCAAACTTTGGTGCATGCAGCGAAATTTTATTTCGTGGAAACGTGTTACATATCATAACTCCTAATTAAATCACCAATCCAGATTTATCCATTAACATTGTAGCCTATGTGTTAAATTACGTATCTACAAAGCTATACAATTGCACCAATGATACAAAATAATAAAGACATAATCGTGTTCAAGCTCTGCATTGGTCTGAATCAGGATGAGTATATTTATAGCGGCATTTCAGCTTCCAGCAATATCAGAAATACCATTATGACTCCTGGTTCTTCACATGCATTGGCGCTTTTTGCCACAAATCTTTATGATTAGATGACGAACTGTTTGTCCCGATGGTTGCAGAAATCTACACCAGTCTTTGCCAGAAGACAAGCTTTGCCTTAATAAGAGAAAGTATTTCATGTCTTATTTATAAGCACATATACAACAGCAACAACATTTGTGTCACATCTATCAGTATTAAACTTGATTATGCACCGGCAACTTCTTTTCATATATGCAGCTGTTCATGTGCGTAGACGCCATTCGATGACGGCCATTTTCTACCCACAATGCACTCTGGCCTTGGCATTCTGGCACCGAGCATTTGTGAGGAGTTGCACACTTGGATACAGATGCCACAGCAATGATGCCAGTGTTGCTGGACAGTAGCATAGAAATAAATAGACAGTGTGGCGTGACGTGACAGTTCAGGTGCCGTTGGAGGCGTGGCCGGTGGGGGGAGACAGCAGGTCCCTGTACTCGTGCAGCACCTCCTTGAGGGCGGGGCACACCTGGGGCGAGGAAGACGTGATACAGTCGACCAGCACTGGGTACAGGCCAATCACATGGTCCCAGATCTTCTGGTCCACTGGAAACAATTCACCAAAAACAATCAATTAGTAATTACAAACTCAAACATTATTGTCCAAAGGAGTTCAGGGCCTTCTGGTCTATTTGCAAACATCTTCATGGCAAAATGTATTGATATAGAGTCTAGTATTTCGAGTCAACATATAACAAACTTGTTGCAATTACTCACCGTTAGCGGGTGGCGCCCTCTTTAGTGTAATCAGCAAAGTACTGGCAGCCTTCAGGACAAATGACATTTCTGACATCCGTGGTCTGCAAACAAAAACCACATCTACGTTTGGAGAAAACTCCGAAATGTTTATACAACTACTGTATTATCAACAAGACTCGCCAGCAGAATAATGGAAAAATGGCAATGTATTATTATCAACACAAGAAACATTTGATTGCAATAATTTATATCTTGAAATATATATTTTGATAAACTATTCATCACCTCATGATTGACTAAATCACAAGTGATGGCTGATGTCATTTTTACACATTTTACTGATACATGTTTTAAAGCCTGTATGATATATAAATATATTTATGAAATGAACAGTGTTATTGGATAACTCATGGAATTGGTCTGATTTCGAAGCAATAAAATGGCAATTTCTATTAAATATCCTAGCATATCTAAACTAACAAAGTTATATAACAGTACTATACTCATGATTGACTAAATCACAAGTGATAGCTGATGTCATTTTTTTTACACATTTTAATGATACATGTTTTAAAGCCTGTATGATATATAAATATATTTATGAAATGAACAGTGTTATTGGATAACTCATGGAATTGGTCTGATTTCGAAACAATAAAATGGCCAATTTCTATTAAATTATTATTAAATATCCTAGCATATCTAAATTAACAAAGTTATATTACAGTACAATATGTTTTTGTATTTATTCCGTTATACAAATCATCTACTGTAACATGGTTGAAATTATATTTCACTTTCATAAGTGAAAACACATTTGTTAACATAAACTACTAATTTTATATGCCATAAAAATGGCTTATTTATTTCACTGACAAATTGTATATTTATTATTTTAAAATGGTGTTTTAGTTACACAACAGGCTTAATTGTTCCTGTGACATGTCCACCCACTAACCTGGGCAGTGGACATTTTCCACTCAGCCGTTCATCGGCGACAAACTTGAGCATGACATCACGACATCGCTGTAACAACGCAGTGACTGCGAGTCTCGTGATCGCACCCTCCTCCTCAGTGCTGCCACCTGTCTGCTGTTGCATGATGAACGAGAACTGGAGAAGTGTCTCGAAGCATGATTTCGCAAACTCCTCTCTCAGTTTGCGGCTTGACTCTGTGTCTGTCGACATTAACAAACAATTGTTACATGTTTTAATAACAATAACTTAGACTACCATTATAATTGCAGTAATGTAAAGTGAAGAATCCATGTTGATATTGTAAATATAATATATATGCAATAGTCATAAAAACCACTCTTCTTTACTTAAAATGGCAAAACTATGGGAAAAAACCTGCAAAAGGTCACTAAGAAAGACTTACCTATGAAGGCTGTCATCGTGTGTGAGTGAATGGAGCCTCGGTTCAGAATGTGCATCACCTTGACGATGAACTCTCGGGGAACGTGTTTTGCATACGGGAGAATATCTTCTCGTATTAACTGAATCAACTGTAACAGAAGTCAGTAAAGATTTCCAGGAGTTATCACATTCACGTAGATTGTGTCAATAAATAATTTGATGAATTCACCGGAATTAATGAAACTCATCGATTCGATGATACCGATGATACTGGAATATTTTTAGTCACAAATTACGATACATGTGCTGACACAAATTAAAATGTTTAGCTATTAATCTTACCAAAGAGTCATTCGCCAGATCTTGTCCCTCCTAAGTCCACAGTCTCTTCTACTTGTTATTGCCATACCTTATATGGACATAACACGCACCTCTCATACCTTATTTGGATATAACACCCACCTCTCACACCTTATATGGACATAACACCCACCTCTCACACCTTATTTGGACACAACACCCACCTCTCATACCTTATATGGACATAACACCCACCTCACAGTCTATAGCCTCGTCTCTCTGGCACTGGTCATTTGATTGGTTGGCTGGCGCTGGGCTGAAAACATAAATAAATATAATGTAAATTAAATAAATAAATATACACCACATTAGGTAGCAGGAAGAATAACGTGTTACTATCATCAAACCCCATTTTGAGCCCTACTTTCCCTCTCAGCAGAAAGAATGTTACTATCATCAAACCCCATTTTGAGCCCCACTTTCCCTCTCAGCAGAAAGAATGTTACTATCATCAAACCCCATTTTGAGCCCTACTTTCCCTCTCAGCAGAAAGAATGTTACTATCATCAAACCCCATTTTGAGCCCTACTTTCCCTCTCAGCAGAAAGAATGTTACTATCGTCAAACCCCATTTTGAACCCTACTTTCCCTCTCAGCAGAAAGAATGTTACTATCATCAAACCCCATTTTGAACCCCACTTTCCCTCTCAGCAGAAAGAATGTTACTATCGTCAAACCCCATTTTGAGCCCTACTTTCCCTCTCAGCAGAAAGAATGTTACTATCATCAAACCCCATTTTGAGCCCTACTTTCCCTCTCAGCAGAAAGAATGTTACTATCATCAAACCCCATTTTGAACCCTACTTTCCCTCTCAGCAGAAAGAATGTTACTATCATCAAACCCCATTTTGAACCCTACTTTCCCTCTCAGCAGAAAGAATGTTACTATCATCAAACCCCATTTTGAGCCCTACTTTCCCTCTCAGCAGAAAGAATGTTACTATCGTCAAACCCCATTTTGAACCCTACTTTCCCTCTCAGCAGAAAGAATGTTACTATCGTCAAACCCCATTTTGAGCCCTACTTTCCCTCTCGGCAGAAAGAATGTTACTATCGTCAAACCCCATTTTGAACCCCACTTTCCCTCTCAGCCACTCAGCACCCGTGGCCAACTATTGACGACCTAGAGTTGATTAGAAATTATCGACTTTATATCGATGCACCTGTTGGCTCTGGTTTTAGGTGATGAAACTTGTGAGATGTGGTCTATTACCCGCACATGTGTTGTGTGTATTTGTGTATAACAAACACTACTAGAATTACAATCAAACACAAGGATTATGCTTGTCAAGGACAGTGTATGCATTTAGCTTCAGATCTGAAACTTACAACTTTTACTAAGTAGAAATGTACAGGTATGTTTGCATAACAGCTATACTGGGTCTCCGGTGGTCGACAGGTAAGTGTGACACTTCTATTCACCCCTTAATGATGACTAATTTTCATGTGTAGTAGATGATGTATTTTGTTACGATAAATTTTTAACATTAATTTTACTGAAAATAAAAGACGACTGCATAGAGTCATGTGTGAGTGTTGTCACTTGCACATGACTCGCAGTAACGAGTCATGTGCCAAGTGTTGTGACTTACCTTTGTGAGAAGAGGAAGTCCTCCATGAGTTCACCCAACTCCATCCACATGCCCTTGAAGGCCGCCTCTGTAACCACGCACACGTACAATGACGACTCTACCCACAATGCCACATAAAGCTCACATTCAACTGCTTCAACAACACAATCACCTCACCCGTGTGGGTAAGTCCCTCAGCAGCTTGATAGCAGACTCACACATTATAATAAAAATATATTAAATACTGACTAATTTTGAAGATATTAATAGTGATATTTGTTGAAAAAACAGAAGGTTGCGGGCCTTCAATAACTGTCACCTCGGTGCCACACAGAAACATGATTACTTAATTCATGCAACAACAGCTAACAGCTCTGATAAACAGAGTTGACAGGCCAGCAAATTATTCTTCCACTTCCTCCATGTTAACTCGCTCTAACTGCACTGGTCTCATATTTAATAACAATAATAACATATCCCCTGGGGGGGGTAGTTAATCTCAGACAAAGCAAACTAACTGTAGACTCAGAAGACAAGCTTCAAGAGTTCAAGAAGACTTCAAGAATTTACTGCTAAAAAGTGGTGTTTTACTATCCTTCAGTTGTAATGTGACTGTGTGCTAAAGTAATAAGTTAATAAAATAAATATGACTAATTGATAAATACAATTAACTGTATATTAAGTGTACATTAATATGATGAATAGATTAATAAAATAAATATAATAGATAAATTATTTGTACATTAAATTTCACTGTGCTGCAGTGTAAACGACACATCACTGTGGCTAAAATAATAAATAAGTTAATAAAATATAACAATAAATAAATAACTTATTAGTACTTTTAACTTTAAATAAAAAGCAGGCAGTTCATGATTAATGATAAAACAGATTAGAAGCGTTTTTAAATGTATTCATTTTAAAGATGTAATTTTTCCTTAACTGTGATGCTAATGAAATCTGTAACATGTCTAGACTAAATTTAATATAATACTCCCACTATGGCCTGACATGTCAAGACTGACCATGCTTCCTGGCAATGGGCAGTCCCACAGAGAGGTTGGACAGGAGGGCGTTGATGACCAACACCCAGGTGGTCTGTGATGGACACCCATACTTGACTCGCAATGGCACCCGGAACATCTACAACAGACACAAGTGGGTTTTTACGAACATTCAATTGGTTTTGTTTAGTTGTACTAAAAAAAAGAACAAGATGTTTATTTTGACCCAAAATTATAATGAAATAATTGCACAATAAACATGCCAGGTATATGCATTACTACAGATAATATAGACACACACACACACACACATATATATATATATATATTATATATGATGATGTAAGGGTACATAGTACATATACCATTACTTGAAACCAGAGTAATGAGTAATTACAGCAGCGAGAAAGTGTCCAGCCTCAGGATGGTGCTACATACAGCCCGTACACAGTTACATACAGACACAGAGATATGTTGTAAGAAATTAACTTACTTTGGAACATATCTTTGGGAAATGTAACCATATCATGGAGCCATGAACACTATATTCCACATAGACACAGAAATATTTCCTGTTCCATTTTACATGATAATATTGTAAATGAGAAATGTTTTTTACATGCATATTATGCAAAACATCCTGAACTGATCAGCAGCTCTTTGAACAATCACCGAAGACGCTAACATTATCAACAACTGATGTATGCTCGTCTTTCGCCCAATGTAATTCCTAAATCTGGTAAGAATCCTCAAACTAGGAAATATTATTTATATATATAACTTTTATTCTCAGAGCTTGTAAATTCACTCCTGAAATGTGTCGCTTGCCATGCAAACAGGAGGGAAACATGTAAATAAATGTTGCTAAGCAACTAGCCTTCCAGTTTTCAAATGCTTCACCAGTTGGTAGATCAGACACGACTGGACTTTAAACTTGGGAGGAGATACTATCAGATGGCCCCAAAGTTTTTTAACAAGATTTAACAAGATTGCCACCTAGAGAATCAACTCTAGATGGCAGGTGGACAAGGAAGCCGTTTGGCTTATCGAGAGTCCAACCTATCTATCTAAGTATACCCCGCCCCGCCCGTCTTAGGTATATGTCAATTTTATTTTTAAATATATTAACACTACTAACACCTACACAATCAGCTGATAATCTGTTCCATTCGTTTACTATTCTTTGAGAAAAGGAAAATTTTCTAATATCTAGTCTACACTGCTTCTTTGCTAATGCAACTCCATGTCCTCTAGTCCTTCTCTCTTCCTTGACCGTGAAAAAAATATTTCTATCAATATTTTCATACCCATTCAATATTTTAAAAACCTCAATCTGATCTCAGGGCTCTCAATCTTCTGGTTTCTAGTGTTGTTAGAACACATTCTTTTAGACGCATTTCATAACTAATATTCCTGAGTTTTGGTATCATTTTTGTTGCTCTCCTTTGTACTCTTTCTAGCATATCAATATCCTTCTTGCGATATGGCCTCCATGCTTGTATACAATATTCTAAATGAGGCCTAACTATTGTTTTATAAAGCGGTATTATTAGTTCTTTTTCTTTGTACACTATATTTCGCCTAATTAATCCAAGAATTTGGTTTGCCTTCGCTGCTGCAAGTTGTATATATATTTATATAAATGTATTACAGTATATATCAACGTGCTGTTACTAATACATCATAACTGCAGTGTTACTGACATTTATATAAGAGCCACTGTAACAATAACATGTTCAGCACAACATTTTAATACAATTTAAATAAAATGCAACCTCAAACAACATTGGCATCATGTGCATTAGTGATCTGATTTCTGTATAATTCTGATGAGGTTTGGACAGAGAGTGAACTGCCATCAGTACATGTTTATTACAACTCTAGTTTCCTGGTCTGTCTAATCACAGCTCTCCCACGAGACGTACCCAGCTGGTAAGGCCATTCCCAGGTTCCTTGATTCCCTTTCTTTATGAGTAGGCATAAGAGATGTGGGAATAAAATACTCAAATGTCATGTGACTGGTCTCCAATAAACAGCAGCTCCTTCCACTCAAATCACTTGGTTAGTTTATTAATGTGAACACAAGTGTAAGGATTAATAAGTGACAACATAAAGCATCTAAACCCCCTTCTACAAAGCTTTGGTACATGTTCTGAAACTGTACTGCACCAGTTTCACTTTCAGCAAATGTGAAAACATTATTAGGAAAGTTAAAAGAAAGCAAATTGAAGAGACACAATATAATAATTATTACAGTTGTCTTTTTAAAATAGACTAATTTCTAAGAACAGTAATAATATATGATATAACTCATTTAAAAGAACAGTAATGTATGATATAACTTTTTGGAAAATATGTAAACTATGTCCAATATTATGCAGTCTTGTTGACGCGACACAGAGCGGGAGCAAATTAAAAGCCATTTTTCTCAGACAATGCTCGTGTGCCTAATTTTCACCAATTAAATCCAATAAAAATGGTAAAATACTAGGTATTTTGCTTATACAACAAATCAAGCCAAATGTCTTATATATTTTTTCAAGTCTGACCACTTTACAAACAATTAACAAATGTTATTAATCAAATCAGACATTACTGATAAACATACAATGCAATATTGCTACTGGAGCTAAATAATATGTAAAAGATTAACTAATACGTAACTATAACTAGTGACTAGTCACCATAAATTGTCATTGCTGCCAAATAAATAAACTGTCACAAGTTCTGCCAAAACAACACAGATGACTGGACCGGTTTATTGTCAACAGTCAACACCCAGGATGGCCAGAGAGTGGACACTTCCTGGACAAGACACCAGACTGACCAGATACCATCAGGAGATTGCAGGGGCAAAAGACTGCCACCACAAGCATGCATTAAACATGAGTTTCCTCAGACCAGTTCCTGTAATTAGCTGAATGGTCAGTAGTTGACCAGACACTGTTGGTGTGGATAGTGGACAGTGGTCACCAGTCAGCCAGTGGTCAAGAGACAGGTCCACTGCACAATGGCTCATGGCTGTTGCATGGGAATTATGCACAGTTGCATAAGCGAGTCATAAAATGGTGATTCTGATGTGATTTAGTTGTCATCATTGGTCAGAGGCTAGACACTGGCTGCTGACTGGACACTGGTCAATGCTCTTGTCACTCCTGGTCAAGATGACCATCAGTCCTGAGATGAACACCAAGTGGAGTGGTCAGACATAGAGTCCACCCAGAGCCATAGGTAAGTCAATGGACTTAAAGATTAAACATATATAACAAGACATAACAAGATATAACAAGATATAACAAGATATAACAAGATATACTTATGTATGTATGATTCAAACAACTAAACTTCACTTCATTCTAAACTGATATTCTTCCTGCTATCATTCGCAATGACCCATGAGCCAAATCACCAAAGCACTGATTTAAACAAAGTAAATTTCCATCGTTAAATTATCTCTAATAAACTAATCATTCGCATTTTGGTCATTAAACCTTTCTAAATGTGTTCCATATGAATCTTTTTCAAGACGTGCCATTTTGACAGGGTGGGGTCATACATAGTTAATTATCTGTAGAAGACCATTATCTTGTTAGATAATAGATATAACATGTGCCAATAGTTCATGATACATCGTTTACTCCATTCTTCAACTAATGCAACTTCACATTCTTTTTTCCAGAACAAACAAATCAGTCAATAGTTTTAAATGTCTACAAGACAGCTTCTTGCTCTATTATTAGATACAAGACTTATGCAGCATCTTTCTCCTACATAAAAAGGTTGCTCAAAAGAGTTGCTGCTGTCCCAACCCTACAGTTGCTAACTATATGACTGTCATCCTAACAAAGTCAGTACCTTCCATTCTGCTGCCAGTCAGACAGGGAACTTACTGGTAATCAACAGCATGTTTCTTGAAGGAAAATTTTAAAATAATAAAAATGTATATATATATATATATATAATATTAGCAGATGGTATTTTGTTCATTTTGCAGTTCCCAGGGAGGGACAAGCTTAGTGTTGGTCAATCCCTATTAGTGAGGGTTTTTATTTAAAAGAAAAACTGGAAATACAATATACATTATATATATGGCTTTGGCTTAAAATGGATTGTCTTGCATGTGGAGACTGATATCATATGACGTCAGGTAAAAATTACTAAATTATCGTTTAGCAACTTTTTTATACTTACAAAACATATCTGCTCATTAGGTAGTCATTCAGACTAACTTGTATATATATATATATATATATATATATATATATATATATATATATATATATATATATATATATATATATATATAATTTATATAAATATATATGTATATATATACAATGTACATTATGTATATATATATGTATACATATAAATATATATAAATATATATATATATGTATACATATAAATATATATATATATATATATATATATAATGAAAGTTGAAACTTTTCAAAGTAATAAAATAGATGAAAATATGCATGAATTACAACACCAACGTCCCCTGGCATAAACTCAACTAGAACAATCCTGCCTTTGGCAGAACTTTTTCCACAAATATATAATTTAGCACAGGGAGATTATGAAGAGTTCACGACCCCCCTGACTGACCCCCCTGACTGACCAGCATGACTGGCCAGTGACTCACTGACCATCCCTCCCCTTGTGCAATCTTACATAACCTTACACAACCCATGCAATGTTACATAACGGGTCCACCAGTGCTGGCTGATGGTAGCAAACTTTGTCACACTAAGCTAAGTAGCTTTAAATCATATTCTCCAAGCCCCAGCACCAAATCAACACTCGTAATGGTCAATACGTAATTATCATTTTATTTATTTGATGTAATAATTAATATTATTGTGAATAGTGTTTTATTTAAAGCGATATCGTTGAATATGATAGCCCACTAAAAGATTGCTATAACCATGACATGACACCACAATGTGAAATTGATATATTTTTATTTATTAGATCAAAATAAATAAAACATTATTTATTATTTTAAACACACATTATATATATTATATATTTATTTGTCATAGTTCATGTTATTGTATATAGGCACTACAACATAATCCTAATTAACATGAAATATATTGAAAATGACAAATAAAGCTTTATCATTATATACTGTTTACTGTTGTAACAATTAGTACTACAAATATTATGTGCTCCCTAGTGTGAACTGTAAATTTTATTCCATCTGAAATTTTCATACTGAGCAATTAACTATCATGTAAGTTTAAGTGAAGACAATGATTACATAAGTATAGTGAGTCTCTGCCCTGTAATTATGTAGCTGAGTAATTTGACATAAATGACCCACTCAATCAGTCACTGACTGAATTAAACCGTCAATCACTCATCCAATCAAACAGTTTGCTATGTAAAGGTCTGATGATCTGGAATATAATTCCAACTTTTAACAAGAATAAATACAACTTAAAAAGTGTTGTGTTATCACTAAAGGCACATGTTGGGAGGGTGTGGTGGTTTATTTTAGTCTCATCCCACCCGGCAGCTGAAGCCGGGCATCAACACGGATTTTTGCAAGACTACTAATGTAAACACAATTGTTATTGTTAATATGTACACATAATAACTAGAAACGTAACCAACACACTATATGGGAAATTGTTGCTGAAAATAGTTATTTAGGGGATGATGACGACCAGTTTACTCAATCACTATCATCTTTCATTTGAGTAATTAAAACAAACTAGTCACAGCTGTAGGCTCCACCCTCAACCCAGAATGTTGTTGATGGTTTCATCAGTGTTATGTTTGTATGTATCAGTGTTTATGTTTGTATGTATCATTTATACAATTCCAAGTAAAGTTTACCGACCTAATCACCACTGACACACTCACTTGTTCACCCACCCACTCACCCCACTCACCCCACTCACTCACTCACTCACTCACTCACTCACTCACTCACTCACTCACTCACTCACTCACTCACTCACTCACTCACTCACTCACTCACTCACTCACTCACTCACTCACTCACTCACTCACTCACTCACTCACTCACTCACTCACTCACTCACTCACTCACTCACTCACTCACTCACTCACTCACTCACTCAGCACACTCTACTCTACTCTACTCTACTCTACTCTACTCTACTCTACTCTACTCTACTCTACTCTACTCTACTCTACTCTACTCCATTCCTTCCCTCCCTCCCTCCCTCCCTCCCTCCCACCCACCCACCCACCCACCCTCCTATCCACCCACCCACCCTCTCACTTCACTCACTCACTCACTCACTCACTCACTCACTCACTCACTCACTCACTCACTCACTCACTCACTCACTCACCCACTCACTCACTCACTCACTCCACTCACTCCACTCACTCCACTCAATCACACCCACCCCACTCACTCACTCACTCACTCACTCACTCACTCACTCACTCACCCACTCCACTCACTCCACTCACTCCACTCAATCACACCCACCCCACTCACTCACTCACTCACTCACTCACCCACTCCACTCACTCCACTCACTCCACTCACTCCACTCACTCCACTCACTCCACTCAATCACACCCACCCCACTCACTCACTCACTCACTCAATCACTCACTCTCTCTCTCACTCACTCACTCACTCACTTCACTCACTTCACTCACTTCACTCACTCACTTCACTCACTCACTCTCACTCACTCACTCCACTCACTCCACTCACTCACTCACTCACTCACTCACTCACCCCACTCACCCCACTCACCCCACTCACTCACTCACTCACTCACTCACCCACTCCACTCACTCCACTCACTCCACTCAATCACACACACCCCACTCACTCACTCACTCACTCCACTCACTCCACTCACTCACACACCCCCCACTCACTCACTCACTCACTCACTCACTCACTCACTCACTCACTCACTCACTCTCTCACTCACTCACTCACTCACTCACTTCACTCACTTCACTCACTTCACTCACTTCACTCACTCTCACTCACTCCACTCACTCACTCACTCACTCACTCACTCCACTCCACTCCACTCCACTCCACTCACACACCCCACTCACACACCCCACTCACTCACCCACTCTCACTCACTTCACTCACTCCACTTACTCACACACCACACATACACACCTGGAGTCAGCCGTGTCAAACAATCAAACACCTGGATCAAAAATGAGATAAGCTTGTTTTGCCAGCTAGTTAATTAGCTGACAGGATTACAGATGGGGGCTAGGTCATGACCCCGGGTGTGGGAAGGGGTGTGGAAGACTGTGGGAAGGGGAACATGAATGACAGAGTCCCTGTCAGTCTCCTTCCTTGATTACACACAATCAAAGGGAGGGTGTTTGGACAGTTTCCCCGCCTTACATAACCTTACATAACCACCCTCCCTGAGTGGAGCTCTTCACTGCAGGAACAAAGCTACCCCAGCCCCCTCCTCTAGTCTTCCCAGGTGTGGCCAGACTTTCATCCCTGTCCCTCCTGCTTCCTCTTCCCTGTAGTGGACTGCCCTGTGGCCCACAGAGGCTTCTCTCTCCCACTTCCTGTTCTCAGTCTACACCACTTGTGCACAGTACACACAGCAGTAATGGCCAGAAATGTCCTAACATGCCAAAAACTGTCATGGAATTTTAATGATCTATTGCTTTTGACGTACCTAAATACACTGTTTGGTCTCATGCTGACTCCAGCGACACATTCTGGGACTGACTCAGCACATATAAGAACAATTACTTTTATGATGGTGTCTTTCAGGAGATTTTAATTTTATCAGTCTATATGTTGTAGGTAAATTCACTCCAAACAACTTTGCAGTGCCATACAAATTGCTAACTAGCTAACAAGCTAATAAATGTGATGGAGTTGGTGTCTTGGGAAATAATCTGTTCTTTTTAAATGGCATAAAACATTAAGATGTACGATTTGTACTCAACAACTCAAAGTGTGTACAAAGTGATTTCTTTCAAATGACGATCCGATAGACAAATTTAATTAGCTTGATGTGATTTTTCGTTTTACTTATTGCATTGGAACCTACATCTAAAGGAATAATAACTTAAAAGAAACTAGATTTTTAAATGATGGAAAATGGGTTATTTATGTGGACAAAGTTATTAACAAAATTATAAAACAATGTGGACTAAGAAGAAACATAAAGAGGAGATCAGGTTTGTTTTTGATAACAAGACACATTAATTAGCTTTATATTACTATTATCTGGGAGTAGTTTTGGCAGATTGATTTATTCAATATGAAAATGTAAACATGTGGATTATATTATATATATACAGCTGTATATATATATATATATATATATATATATATATATATATATATATATATAAGAATGACACAAGAAAGAAAGTGTATGTAACCGTTTCCATTGTGTTCTTTTAAAAACTAATTTATCATTATTACGTCCTGTTGTTAATCGCTTTGATTTGTGAAGGAATGGTTTTGTGATTCACAAAAATTATACAAAATGAAAACCAAAATTTCTGAAACCCTAGAATAGGAGCCCATAAAGGGGGTGGGGGCCACCTGACAGTGACAAACCCTGCTTCCTGTGCACAACACAACACAATCCTCCCGCTTCATTAGTTATGATTAGGTGCACTTCAATTAAAACCCGAGTGTTAATGGGCTTAATCAGGATGAGCAGTTAATGACGCAACAATAATTCCACGCATTATCTAAATGAGCATCAGTCCATTTCAGCTTAAGCACATATCAATACATGGCCGTAGTGTTGACTGGCTGTTTAAACACCTCTCGCTATTTCACCATGTCACAAACTAGTTACTTCACTTCCAAATTTTATTCTCTCAAAGTTTAAAGAATCAGATTTGTTTTCTCTGCAAATTTTTCAAATTTAAGAAACTCATCATATCACATCAATCATCATTCTTAGGTTCTTAGGTTGATTTCCTCCAAACAGCCCACATTTGGGGTAACGCAGCAGTTTGTTACCATCAAAGTATATGTACTGAACAATAAATGGATTCATGTTCAGATTTTTTCTCAGCTTGTTTTCAAATTATCGACACCCTAGTCAGTCAATCAGTTCACAAAATCGCTCAAAGTTATCTTTATCCCTAAACTGCTGACAATAAACAAGAAAATCAGATTTTTCAACTAGGCTCTCCATTTGTTTTCAAATTTAGACTCCATAGAAATCTACCTGTGAATGAGTGACAATTAGCCTTCTGAATGCCGGCCATTTGGGCTGTCCCTGTCAGTTCCCAGCCTGACCCCCTGCTCCTCCCTCTCCCTCTCCCTCTGCCACCCACCCTGGGAACAGGGACAGCCGGCCAATTTGGCCGACATTACGCAACCCCCAGTAACAGGCCTCAACCGCCGTTGCATAATTGCAGACTTCTTACGTAACCCCCCAGAAAATATGAATTCACCAACGAAATCTTCTGATTTGCTGTATGCGGTGGTCAGCAGTGGTCAGCGGTGGTGTGGACATTTGTGAATGATTAATAAACATGGACAGCTCCTCCAGGCCAGCGTTACACAATCCGACGTAACTCGTCTGTCCGGCCGATGATGGACTGACAGTCACAGCCGAGGGAGTGGACGGGTGAAATTAAGCGGGAGGTTAGTAGAGGGTCACTGTCCCTTGTAGTGACCGCTCGCTACGTTGTCTGTTGGTCAGTTCTTCTCCGGACACGCCTGGATCGCTGAAGTGGAACCGGAGTACTGCGACACATCATATGGATTACCGCCGTCTGATACACCTGGCCGGATCTACTTGGAAATACCTGTGCACAAACCTGACATAGCCCTCTCAACAGGTAACTTTCCTTTTCTGAAGATAGATGTACTATTTTATTATCAAATTTTAAATACCAAAAGCTGATAAAATCCAAATTAACAAGTTTATTGGTGCAGAAGGGCAGGTAATTCACCAAACAGTGTAGAAATAACTGTCTCCATAAATTTGCAAATTATTTGCAATGTAAATATTTTATAATTTGTAGTCATACTACTAGTTACTAATAACACTGAAGTATAATAAAATTATAGCACTGAATTAAAATGACTTAACAAACTGACAATACTAAATTGAAATGACTCAATAAACTGACAATGCTAAATTAAAATGACTCAATAAACTGACAATGCTAAATTGAAATGACTCAATAAACTGACAATGCTAAATTGAAATGACTCAATAAACTGACAATGCTAAATTAAAATGACTCAATAAACTGACAATGCTAAATTGAAATGACTCAATAAACTGACAATGCTAAATTGAAATGACTCAATAAACTGACAATGCTAAATTAAAATGACTCAATAAACTGACAATGCTAAATTAAAATGACTCAATAAACTGACAATGCTAAATTAAAATGACTTAATAAACTGACAATGCTAAATTAAAATGACTCAATAAACTGACAATGCTAAATTAAAATGACTTAATAAACTGACAATGCTAAATTGAAATGACTCAATAAACTGACAATGCTAAATTAAAATGACTCCATAAACTGACAATACTAAATTAAAATGACTCAATAAACTGACAATGCTAAATTAAAATGACTTAATAAACTGACAATACTAAATTAAAATGACTCAATAAACTGACAATACTAAATTAAAATGACTTAATAAACTGAAAATGCGAAATTAAAATGACTCCACAAATCGACAATACTAAATTAAAATGACCCAATAAACTGACAATGCTAAATTAAAATGACTCCACAAACTGACAATACTAAATTAAAATGACTCAATAAACTGACAATAGCAAATTAAAATGACTCAATAAACTGACAATACTAAATTAAAATGACTCAATAAACTGACAATAGCAAATTAAAATGACTCAATAAACTGACAATACTAAATTAAAATGACTCAATAAATTGACAATACTAAATTAAAATGAGTTAATAAATTGACAATGCTAAATTAAAATGACTTAATAAACTGACAATACTAAATTAAAATGACTTAATCAACTGACAATACTAAATTAAAATGACTTAACAAACTGACAATACTAAATTAAAATGGCTTAATAAAATAATATTAAAATAAATAGCTTAATCAAATTAGAAAAATAAAATAAAATGTCTTCATGAAATCAGAATATTAAAATAAGAGAAGTAAAATAATGGTAATAAAATTACACTAATTAAATAAAATTTTAATAATAAATCGATACTAGCTAAATTAAATGACACTTAAAATCACAACTGATAATGAAATATAATTATAGTACTAAAGAAAAGCTGTTTCAGTTACCTTACCAAGTGTTGAATGTTACGAGACAGTAGTAAGTAGTAACACCAAAGTTATTAGAGAGCTACAACTATTTGGTTATGTCATAATTATTTTATGTGAATTGTAAGGTTTGCATCACTCATAATTAAACCAAAAGCCATTAGGCATCACATGACAGGTCTACCTACTGATCACTCGTGTGAACAATCACAATTTAGCCATCACTCCAGTGAAATGTTGGCAGCCACAACCACAGACGAATTACTTTCTGGAGGTGTCCAGACTGGTCAGCCAACTGTCCACCCACTCCAGCCACTGGTGGGTGGACTTGACACCTGCTGACCACAACAATAGCAGGTCCCACTGAGCAGTGATTACTAATTAGCACCTGGTGACATTAACCTAGACACAGACCTCCTTGTAGAGTAGAAACAACAGCACATGATAGCTGTCACTTGTGTTTTATAGCTGTCATTTACTGTGCTTTTATTGATGCAAACAACTCATTCCTGCTCCTAAAACAGACTTAATCTGAGCAAGTGCTTTTTCTACAGCCACGCCCAACATGTCAAATGAGTTTTCTGTTTTTATGAAATTTCTGAAACTATTGCCAACTCTAAAACAATTGCAGCCTAAATCTGCTGATAACGAATGCCTTGTGCATGATAATTAATGTCAATTAATTTATATCTGATGTTTCATGAGCTGGTCATATGAGAAATTAAATGAAGTAACACACAGCAAAGTTAATAAACATTGTAGTACAGTGTAGTAATAAATAAATATTAATTCAGATTTTTCTCCTAGAAAGCTTGCAATTCAAGTGCCAATGTTTCATCATTATTCAGAAGGATAGTAATTGTTTAGATAACACATGCATATTTGACAAATAAATCCATTTGACGTGCAAGCTTTGGCACTTATCTGCTAATTTTTTTTTTTTCATGTTAATAATTCAATACAAACATATATTTTTTCTTAACAATCAGTTTTGAAAATTTCATATCAATTTAGTTTGGTGACTTTTTCTCTTAAGTTTACTAGCTTTTTCTGTGACTGTAATATTTTGACTTTATAATGTCTATGATTCTGTTAAAACTTAAATTTGAATGATTTAATATGTCAATCTGTCATTGTATTCCTGTAACATATTCATTGACCCTTATTCTGTATTAGTTCTTTAACTTTTATATCTAATTGGAGACATTATTTCAAAAAAATAACATAATTATAATAAAATTATACACCAGATGGTTAGCCCTGTATTTTTTTGAAACACATAACTATTACCATTGACAATTCATTAAGCACATAATAGTAAACAGATATTACATTAACACATTCAATTCTGGGAGTGCCGTCTCATTTCTGTGTTTGTAAAATATTTTTTTTAATTTAAATTTAAATCACATAGTAAGTCATATTACAAATAACTATAACAGTAAGCACTCTGTGGAACATGTTATAAACGATGCAAAATGTACAGGTGTGTACACTTCATGTGTACAGCAAATGCAAAATAAGTAATCAAAGCTAATTCAGTAAGTATTACAATAACAAATAAGATGGATCATATGTAACACAACTGTTGTGGGAGAGAATAACACATCTACAGAAAACTTAGAAATCAGTGAAATGTCCATAGGCTGGTTGGCAAGCAGTGTATTCCAAAGTGGGCCTTGTGGTGTCAAATATTCAGTGGGCGAACTGAACTGTAAGGTGATCACTTAGTTGCCAACCAATTATACACTTACAACGGACGAGTAGAAAGGATTTATACTTTTAGTGGTGGGGGAGAAGTCACAAAAAGTCATTTTGGCAAAGGAAGGTAAGTCACAAGAAGGAAAGACAGACTAGACTGTATTCAAACAAATTGTGCAATTACTGTCTTGTAGTAGTTGAACAATAATATAGTAAAAGTATTATGTCAGTGTTTCTTCAAAACACTATTACAACTGTATTACGCTATAGTCATGCATGACAGTTTTATGTGTTCAATTATCAATACACTGTAATGATAATCAATGAGGATAAGCCAGACTGTGGTAGAGTGTCTTTAGAATAATCACCTCCACTTCCGTTTTGTATTTAAATAAAGATAGGTAAATAGGTTTATATAGTGGACCATCCAACCCCAGGATTGCTCCAAGCACTTTACACTTTATTCCCTGGCAGACCTGTTCAGTCGGTGATTCATTCAGTCAACCACCATCTCGGCTTCTCTGGGAAGCTTTCAGCTATGCTGAAATTAATGCGCGAAGACGATTCTTACACAAATCGCCATCACTGTCTATAGTGAGTGACTCATTCATTCATACAGTTGAGTGAACTGGAGCAAAAGTGAAAAAATTGCTCCAGGCTTGACATGGCAGCATAGGAGCGAAACTCGAGTTCTCTGTGTCGAGAGTCTGCAGGTCTAACCACTGCGCCAATTATCAGTGAAATGTCCACAAGAGTGATGTCATATTTTGTGTACAGTCTTTGTGAACAAGTTATGAGATGTTTTTAAATCCTGGTGGTTTCCTTGCCAACATTTTGATTTCAAGTCTGCATGTGACTTTTCGTGTGACTATATTTATGTGACTTTTTCTTTTCCTGTCATTTTATTTCCACCTGCCTCATACCCCAAGTTCCACCCCACACTTCCTGACCAAGTGTCCACATAATTCTCCTTCTCCACCCCACCCCACAGTCAGCTTTGACCAGTGTCCACCACTGAGGACAAGGACATAAGGCAGTGACCACTGCCCACCAATTGTGTCAACACCACAGCCTGGCTGGCCAGTGGTTGACCTTGTCCAAACAAGTCCAGGCATCCAGGCAGTCATACAATGACCACTACCCAATGACCACCCCTTACACTCACCAGGCTAACATTGCATCATGTTATGTAACACCCATAGAAAGGCCTTCAGTGACCACTGCCCACCTAGCCCCCCCCCCCCCGGGCCGGTTCATTTACCAGCCTGGGGTGTTCCTCATCAGAAACCTTCAGATGTTTATTCACCAAAAACGAAAACATGATCACAGTGAGGATCTGTTTATAAATTATGTCACTAAATGATACATGGGTATAAAAAAAAATTCTCCATGATTTGTTTTCACAGGATTTGATATTACAGGCCTACGTTTTTATGTATATATATATATATATATATATATATATATATATATATATATCTATATATAATTCACTTAGCACAAAACATAATGAACCTAACCTTAGTACAGCATAAACCAAACTGCTATTTTATTTAAACTACATCTGCCAATATTCGTCTCACAAAGCTTATGATATATTATTAATAACACATTTTTTTAAAAGAATTTTCAAATAAAATATGAAATAATAGTAATATCAAGTAATAGCAATACTAGGCCCACATGGACTAGTAAAAAACAAATGTCCACTGGTCAAGTTTCTCACTGACCACTCCCGGGCTGGACCAGGGTTGCTGACCACTTGCCCCACCCCTCCACCCCACATAGGCTTGGTCTGGTCCAAACCTTAGGGGACTGGGCATCCACTATGTTATTGTCCTTTATGTAAGGCTTATGTAACATTGCATCTGTCCAGTTCTGGCTGTCCACACAGGCTTCAGTCACTGACCGATTCAACAACATTATATTGTTACATGAGCCATTTCAGTCAGTCACCATTACGTGTATTTTGGAAAGTGCGCAATCACAATGTAAGTAGACCACTTTACTTGCGATTCAGACGGACAGTTATAAGTTGATGACTAATTAAGGCAGTCGTCATGACCTAGATAGTTTTCAAAAAATTAACTGGGGGATTGGCACTGTGAAACAAAATGACAGTTGTTTTGTTTGAAGTTGGTGCAGAACTTCCTCAAACTTACCAGTGTGTACATCTTGTATGCAGCAATCAATCAATCTATGCAACAGGACATTCATTATTTTGTGCCGAACATGCTTTAGTGTCGGTGGGGAGTTTATGTAGAACTTAGCGATTGAATGTGACAAAGGATTCAGTTCATGTTTCATTGTTTTGCTGGTGAAATGGTTTATGTTACGAGTAACTGCTGCAGTAACATTCTGAGATATCACACGTATCATCCATCAGGTGTAGAGGCAGCAGTTGTTTAGTGTAAGCTGGGGCAAACAATCATCAAAAGACTTTCTATATACGTGTTCTCACATAATTTTGTTTTTCTACTTGGCATAACATAGCTGTGTACATCATACACACACCTATACCCCAGTGTCAACATCGAGTCTTATGGAACAGTACTATATGCATATGTATGAAAAACCATATGTATACTATAATAAAGTGGGATACTCTGATGTGTACATCAGCAGAATATGAAGGATACTTGCACAGACAAAAGTTACTCCAACTTTACATTTGGTTCTGTTTCCGACCAGTAACTATAAATGTAAATGACAAAAGGCACCCATCTCCTCTTCCAGTTGGTGTTTTTCAGCAACTATCTATACATCCTTAATAAGCAAACTTAAGTATCCTTTAAGTGTAGACCACAATTTCAAGTGTACACACATTTAGAAAAAACTATACATTGGTCAACATATGTGAATAGGTCAACACATAAACTTGGTTGAGTTTGTTGCAGGGAGCCAGACAGCCGTGTGACCGTGCCTGTGGCCAGACACCAGCGCCATGTTGAGTATCCTGCCCTTCGACCAGGTGCCCGGCCAGAGGGACACTGAGCGCCCCTTCAAGGCCTACTCCCACCCCCCAGTCAGCCTCGCCGCCTCCGCCTCCTTCTACTCCCCCTTCGCCCCGCCCTCCTTCCTCGGCTCCGTGGGCATCCAGGCGGCCCACACCACGCAGCAGTCGAGGCGAGACTCGGGCATGGAGACCCGACCGGCCCCGCACTCGTACGACCTTGGAATGATGGACGCAACCTTGCTAGGCACACGCATGCCGCTGATGAAGAACGAGCACCTCGGGATAAAGAACGGACAGTACCACATGGGCATGCATGCGGCGCAGGCGACGGTTGCCATGGGTTACAACAACGGCGCCGCGTCCATGCACAACGGCATGAGGCTGACCTCCGACCTGTCGACGTCGGACATGCAGAAGGCGACGGTGACGTCGTCGACGATGTCGGTGGGTGGCAGTGACGACATCCAGCGCTACAACATGGGCCACTCGCAGATACCGCCGAAGAAGCGCGCCATGGCCGTGCCACTGGAGATGAAGGATGACACGTATTGGGACAAGCGCCAGAAGAACAACGACTCGGCGAAGAGGTCGCGGGAGGCTCGCAGGATGAAGGAGGAGCAGATTGCCATGAGGGTCGTGTATCTGGAGCAGGATAATCTGCAGCTGCGCACCGAAGTGTCACTACTCAAGAGCGAGATTGAGAAGCTCCGGTGTATGCTCTATAGTAACTAGCGAGTTTACGGTGGACACCGGACGGGGTTTGTTTGTAATGACTGATGCAGACAGGACTATTTCACTCGTCAGTCTTGGGACGTTGTGTACAAACTATGACATACAAACTGGACTGTGTTGTACACGCGGAATACTGCTGGATATAGTTGTACATAGTAGATGTTTTATGCTGTTACACGGCATTGCGATGCACACTCGTGTTGTGGCACTTCATATACAACAAGGAGTATAACTGCATGCACATCAGTGGTGTAGCGTGAGTCGAGTGAGATGATGTTAGCACAACGCTCACAGTGGCGTGGTACTTCATTCGGTGTGGAACTTAACTTGTTGCACATAGCTGGTGTGACACTTCCATGCAGATTGAGGTGCATGAGTTGGTGATGCACATTGGTGGTGTGGCACTTCATACAGGGATAAGTAAACACAATATGTAGTATACGATTATACTACAAATTTACCAAAATTGTTTTGGTATACCGCTAATGATATCTGTTATCCTATTTCGATTAAATTACATTATATGCAAGTTCTTTTTAAATTAGTGTATTGTTGAATTTATTACATATTTGGAATTGGGATTTTTCTAGCAAAGTCACCCATAGGAGCTTATAGAAAACTGCAGCAGGTTAAGCAAACAAACTATATATCAATCAAATGGTAGAATGTTTTGTGTGTGGTTTTATGCATGTTTGTGTGTGGAGACAGTAGACATGAGTGTATATGCAGAGTTCTAAGTCATCAACTTAAACCATTACTAATTACATATAGATAGATGTATATGTGATATTGTATACATGGCACATGTGCCTGTACTGGTCTTTCTACTACACAGCTATTAACCAACCTTCCAGCTGATACTGTACAGATTCACTGCATTCGTTATTATCTATTTACTCTGCTGAATGAAAGTGTAATGCAAGTGTAATGGGTGTTTATGGGTGTAATGGCTGTTTACAAGTGTAATGATCAACTGTACACATCTTCTTCAGTGTTATGTTTGTATGAAGCATGGTAAAGCAATCATGTCCCACCAAACCACATTTTTGTAGTTTGTGGCCATTCATGTTGACATACGATCTGACACTTATATTCCCACCATTTCTCTGGACCTTTCCTTTCAATCTTTAATGTTACTATTATAATATTCTAATTTTTATTGTATTCCTCATGATATGGCCAATATATTGTGCTTATTTTGTTTTTATTTTTAAGAATGATTTCATTGTTTTTCTTTTGAGCACATGGCATTGTTTTTAAGAATCCCATTTCAGTTGCTTCTACATTTTCGTCAACATTTACTTATTGTTCAGAATTCCCATCCACACAGCTCACGTTTCCTCGCTTCAGGTGGTACATACGTCAACGTATCTGCTTTAGTGTTTCCTTTAAATGACCATGGTTTTTATTTTATATTTGTTCAGGGGCTGACCCATTTTATCGCTTTCCTTCCCACCGTATCTAGCATCTGTGTCATCTGTATATTGCAGATGATTCATTTTCCTCTTTGAAAAGCAGGCATGTCCTCTAATGTATGTCAGTTGATGTCACTGTATGATGAAAACAAATCTGCAGACATCTACATTTACTGTAGGTACAATGTTTACAAGGACACACAATTGGATATTTCCAATAATTGCTCAGGGTTTAGTAAGTTGTTGATAGTGTATATAGAACAGACACATTTCATAAATATTGTAAAGACAATAAACTTAAGCTAGAAACTAAACAGTGTTTATCTTTTCACCAACATTTTAAAGAGAATGTCCAATGAAAGGTTTTGATGTTGTGATGTTACTCACAAAGTTACATTGAATGTTGTCACTTGTGAGACTGCAGTGTTCTGCTGTTACTTATATCAGAAAATGATATAAAACCGGTGATAAATATATAATGTTATATAAGAATCCGGTGAACAATAGGATGTACTGTATGACAAAAAGACAGTGAGATACTAGTTATTCTACTTAAACATTAGTGTTATTGCTTCTAGAGGATTCACTTGAAGTGGAACAGAGATAAAATGAACAGAGGCAAGATCAAATATACTTAATGATAAACAACATGTGACAAATGAAAGGCAACTCACAATGCTCAGCCCTGCATTACACATTGTTCCTAATGGTATCTAAGTCTATGCAATTACAACTATTAAGTTACAGAAATGCGATTACTTTGACAAATCAAACCAATTCTGCCAGGAAATTTAGATATTAAACCTTGTGACTTAAATTTTCAAAGTATAGTAATACTGCCACAATTGTGAGCAGGAAATAACCACAATGAAATGTCTAGCAGGAATGAAATGAAACTAGTTATGGGAACACAATATTTAACAAAGATGTTTTGGTTGTAAACAATTATTCCATGCTTAGTAGCGAATTACTAGCGATGATTACATCTACACATTTACGTTAATTCTCCTGCAATCTTTATGTGATTTTACTTTGGAGAATGTGCGTGTGGTCGTGTGTTTTCTATAAAGTTGAGTGTGAAGTACTGTGATGCTGACTAAGTTAGTGAATACCTGTATAAATTAGTGAATAAACATTGTATTGTGTGTACAGCCTGGTAGTAGTCCTGTGTTGGGTTGTCGCCCTTGTCTTGATTGTGTCTTTGTCAATTTAGTTTGGTGCTTGCAAGAGCATGTGTGAATTACCTATCACCTGTTAGTGAACGTTGTCACATACAGTATTTGTATTTGCTCTTTAACTCTGACATTTTTTACATCACCCTAATGTAACCCATGGTTGGGTCCAAATACACATTTTGGGATCAAATTCAAATACTCGGCCAAATCAAATTCAAATACATTGCTTATCCAGATTTCATTACAAATTAATTTTTCCAATACAAATACACTGTATATCTCAATTTTTTATTCAACTACAATTCAAATACAAATTTTATAGTATTTCCAAATATAATCACATTTTATAGTATTTCTAAAAACATACCTACTATCAAATACAAATTGGTGCACTTTATGATTTTACTACACATTGGCGGACGACACTGGCTTCTTTTATGCTATCCCAGGATGTTTACAGAGTTTACACATTCTCAGTCGAAACCTGCTTTTATGGCTATGGGTGGTGATAAGCCTCACTGGCTTCCCATTCATTCATTGATACTAATGTTTGACCAGCAGCTTCACTGTAGGCCAAGTTCCTCAGTGCTGCCTGCTCACATTCCCTTGAGCCAGTCAGACTGTGTGAGACAATGCTTTGGCTTTTGTTGATAAAAACAATGTATGTGTATTTGGTTTTATTTGTAAATACTTTCAAATCCAGAACAAATATCAAATACAAATAGGGTGTATCTCTTACCAGGATGAGGGAACAAATATTTTGATAGCACTCCTCAAAAAATCTATTTTGAAATTTTCTCTCTATATTAACCACCAATTAACTGAATTTCTGAGCAAAAGACAAATGTACAGAAATGACACAAAACAGAACAGAATCGCAGAGTATTGAGAGAGAGAGAGAGAGAGAGAGAGAGAGAGAGAGAGAGAGAGAGAGAGAGAGAGAGAGAGAGAGAGCGAGAGAGCGAGAGCGAGAGAGAGAGAGAGAGAGAGAGAGAGAGAGAGAGAGAGGGAGCTTGTGAGCTGACAAATGAGACCACTGCAGATTGCCAGTAGCATCCTAATTAAACCCAGAAGTAAAACAGACTTGAACCTGAGACTCCATTTTCATTTGTCAACTCAACCTTCCAATTAAGTGGCTCCACCTGGTGATTGAGATGTACATTACATATATTACAACCACTGGCCATTTCACTGGTGTGTTGAATGCAAAATGATACAACGTTAAGGAAACACATCACTGCCACGAAATCTGTGTAATTGTAACTCTAAGAGTAACAAAAATATAATTAGCGTAATGAAGCAGCAGCCTCACCTTGACTATGTTCTGTAGCACGTGACCATGGATGACTGAAGGATGTTTCGCTGTCGCTCGGTACAACTCTGTAACCATGGCAACGATCGCTTCGGCAAATGGCACGTAGTTCATGGCTACCCAGTCGGCCTAACAACAACAGTGTGTGGTGGTGAGGAGGGGAGAGAAGCAGACAGTTCACAGAATGTGAATCAGGATGATATTTAAGGAAATACAAATACATATTGAAACACTCTGATGCAAGAGTTTGTTCATACTCTGATGCAAGAGTTTGTTCCTACTCTGATGTGAGAGTTTGTTCATACTCTGATGTGAGAGTTTGTTCATACTCTGATGTGAGAGTTTGTTCATACACTGATGTGAGAGTTTGTTCATACTCTGATGCAAGAGTTTGTTCATACTCTGATGTGAGAGTTTGTTCATACTCTGATGTGAGAGTTTGTTCATACTCTGATGTGAGAGTTTGTTCATACACTGATGTGAGAGTTTGTTCATACTCTGATGCAAGAGTTTGTTCATACTCTGATGTGAGAGTTTGTTCATACTCTGATGTGAGAGTTTGTTCATACTCTGATGTGAGAGTTTGTTCATACACTGATGTGAGAGTTTGTTCATACTCTGATGCAAGAGTTTGTTCATACTCTGATGTGAGAGTTTGTTCATACTCTGATGTGAGAGTTTGTTCATACTCTGATGTGAGAGTTTGTTCATACACTGATGTGAGAGTTTGTTCATACTCTGATGTGAGAGTTTGTTCATACACTGATGTGAGAGTTTGTTCATACTCTGATGTAAGAGTTTGTTCATACTCTGATGTGAGAGTTTGTTCATACTCTGATGTAAGAGTTTGTTCATACTCTGATGTGAGAGTTTGTTCATACACTGATGTGAGAGTTTGTTCATACTCTGATGTGAGAGTTTGTTCATACACTGATGTGAGAGTTTGTTCATACTCTGATGTAAGAGTTTGTTCATACTCTGATGTGAGAGTTTGTTCATACTCTGATGTAAGAGTTTGTTCATACTCTGATGTGAGAGTTTGTTCATACACTGATGTGAGAGTTTGTTCATACTCTGATGTGAGAGTTTGTTCATACTCTGATGTGAGAGTTTGTTCATACTCTGATGTGAGAGTTTGTTCATACACTGATGTGAGAGTTTGTTCATACTCTGATGTAAGAGTTTGTTCATACTCTGATGTGAGAGTTTGTTCATACTCTGATGTAAGAGTTTGTTCATACTCTGATGTGAGAGTTTGTTCATACACTGATGTAAGAGTTTGTTCATACTCTGATGTGAGAGTTTGTTCATACTCTGATGTAAGAGTTTGTTCATACTCTGATGTAAGAGTTTGTTCATACTCTGATGTAAGAGTTTGTTCATACTCTGATGTGAGAGTTTGTTCATACTCTGATGTGAGAGTTTGTTCATACACTGATGTGAGAGTTTGTTCATACTCTGATGTGAGAGTTTGTTCATACACTGATGTGAGAGTTTGTTCATACTCTGATGTAAGAGTTTGTTCATACTCTGATGTGAGAGTTTGTTCATACTCTGATGTAAGAGTTTGTTCATACTCTGATGTGAGAGTTTGTTCATACACTGATGTGAGAGTTTGTTCATACTCTGATGTGAGAGTTTGTTCATACTCTGATGTGAGAGTTTGTTCATACTCTGATGTGAGAGTTTGTTCATACTCTGATGTGAGAGTTTGTTCATACTCTGATGTGAGAGTTTGTTCATACACTGATGTGAGAGTTTGTTCATACTCTGATGCAAGAGTTTGTTCATACTCTGATGTGAGAGTTTGTTCATACTCTGATGTGAGAGTTTGTTCATACTCTGATGTGAGAGTTTGTTCATACACTGATGTGAGAGTTTGTTCATACTCTGATGCAAGAGTTTGTTCATACTCTGATGTGAGAGTTTGTTCATACTCTGATGTGAGAGTTTGTTCATACTCTGATGTGAGAGTTTGTTCATACACTGATGTGAGAGTTTGTTCATACTCTGATGTGAGAGTTTGTTCATACACTGATGTGAGAGTTTGTTCATACTCTGATGTAAGAGTTTGTTCATACTCTGATGTGAGAGTTTGTTCATACTCTGATGTAAGAGTTTGTTCATACTCTGATGTGAGAGTTTGTTCATACACTGATGTGAGAGTTTGTTCATACTCTGATGTGAGAGTTTGTTCATACACTGATGTGAGAGTTTGTTCATACTCTGATGTAAGAGTTTGTTCATACTCTGATGTGAGAGTTTGTTCATACTCTGATGTGAGAGTTTGTTCATACTCTGATGTGAGAGTTTGTTCATACTCTGATGTAAGAGTTTGTTCATACTCTGATGTAAGAGTTTGTTCATACTCTGATGTGAGAGTTTGTTCATACTCTGATGTAAGAGTTTGTTCCTACTCTGATGTAAGAGTTTGTTCCTACTCTGATGTGAGAGTTTGTTCATACTCTGATGTAAGAGTTTGTTCCTACTCTGATGTGAGAGTTTGTTCATACTCTGATGTAAGAGTTTGTTCATACTCTGATGTGAGAGTTTGTTCATACTCTGATGTAAGAGTTTGTTCATACTCTGATGTAAGAGTTTGTTCATACTCTGATGTGAGAGTTTGTTCATACTCTGATGTAAGAGTTTGTTCATACTCTGATGTGAGAGTTTGTTCATACTCTGATGTAAGAGTTTGTTCATACTCTGATGTGAGAGTTTGTTCATACTCTGATGTAAGAGTTTGTTCATACTCTGATGTGAGAGTTTGTTCATACTCTGATGTAAGAGTTTGTTCATACTCTGATGTGAGAGTTTGTTCATACTCTGATGTAAGAGTTTGTTCATACTCTGATGTGAGAGTTTGTTCATACTCTGATGTGAGAGTTTGTTCATATTCTGATGTGAGAGTTTGTTCATACTCTGATGTGAGAGTTTGTTCATACTCTGATGTAAGAGTTTGTTCATACTCTGATGTGAGAGTTTGTTCATACTCTGATGTAAGAGTTTGTTCATACTCTGATGTGAGAGTTTGTTCATACTCTGATGTGAGAGTTTGTTCATACTCTGATGTGAGAGTTTGTTCATACTCTGATGTAAGAGTTTGTTCATACTCTGATGTAAGAGTTTGTTCATACTCTGATGTGAGAGTTTGTTCATACTCTGATGTGAGAGTTTGTTCATACTCTGATGTAAGAGTTTGTTCATACTCTGATGTGAGAGTTTGTTCATACTCTGATGTGAGAGTTTGTTCATACTCTGATGTGAGAGTTTGTTCATACTCTGATGTGAGAGTTTGTTCATACTTTGATGTGAGAGTTTGTTCATACTCTGATGTAAGAGTTTGTTCATACTCTGATGTGAGAGTTTGTTCACACTCTGATGTAAGAGTTTGTTCACACTCTGATGTGAGAGTTTGTTCACACTCTGATGTAAGAGTTTGTTCACACTCTGATGTGAGAGTTTGTTCACACTCTGATGTAAGAGTTTGTTCACACTCTGATGTGAGAGTTTGTTCATACTCTGATGTGAGAGTTTGTTCATACACTGATGTGAGAGTTTGTTCATACTCTGATGCGAGAGTTTGTTCACACTCTGATGTAAGAGTTTGTTCACACTCTGATGTAAGAGTTTGTTCACACTCTGATGTGAGAGTTTGTTCATACTCTGATGTGAGAGTTTGTTCATACTCTGATGTGAGAGTTTGTTCATACTCTGATGTAAGAGTTTGTTCATACTCTGATGTGAGAGTTTGTTCATACTCTGATGTGAGAGTTTGTTCATACTCTGATGTAAGAGTTTGTTCATACTCTGATGTGAGAGTTTGTTCATACTCTGATGTAAGAGTTTGTTCATACTCTGATGTGAGAGTTTGTTCATACTCTGATGTAAGAGTTTGTTCATACTCTGATGTAAGAGTTTGTTCATACTCTGATGTAAGAGTTTGTTCATACTCTGATGTGAGAGTTTGTTCATACTCTGATGTAAGAGTTTGTTCATACTCTGATGTGAGAGTTTGTTCATACTCTGATGTGAGAGTTTGTTCATACTCTGATGTAAGAGTTTGTTCATACTCTGATGTGAGAGTTTGTTCATACTCTGATGTAAGAGTTTGTTCATACTCTGATGTGAGAGTTTGTTCATACTCTGATGTAAGAGTTTGTTCATACTCTGATGTGAGAGTTTGTTCATACTCTGATGTAAGAGTTTGTTCATACTCTGATGTAAGAGTTTGTTCATACTCTGATGTGAGAGTTTGTTCATACTCTGATGTGAGAGTTTGTTCATACTCTGATGTGAGAGTTTGTTCATACTCTGATGTGAGAGTTTGTTCATACTCTGATGTAAGAGTTTGTTCATACTCTGATGTGAGAGTTTGTTCATACTCTGATGTGAGAGTTTGTTCATACTCTGATGTAAGAGTTTGTTCATACTCTGATGTGAGAGTTTGTTCATACTCTGATGTGAGAGTTTGTTCATACTCTGATGTGAGAGTTTGTTCATACTCTGATGTGAGAGTTTGTTCATACTTTGATGTGAGAGTTTGTTCATACTCTGATGTAAGAGTTTGTTCATACTCTGATGTGAGAGTTTGTTCACACTCTGATGTAAGAGTTTGTTCACACTCTGATGTGAGAGTTTGTTCACACTCTGATGTAAGAGTTTGTTCACACTCTGATGTGAGAGTTTGTTCACACTCTGATGTAAGAGTTTGTTCACACTCTGATGTGAGAGTTTGTTCATACTCTGATGTGAGAGTTTGTTCATACACTGATGTGAGAGTTTGTTCATACTCTGATGCGAGAGTTTGTTCACACTCTGATGTAAGAGTTTGTTCACACTCTGATGTAAGAGTTTGTTCACACTCTGATGTGAGAGTTTGTTCATACTCTGATGTGAGAGTTTGTTCATACTCTGATGTGAGAGTTTGTTCATACTCTGATGTAAGAGTTTGTTCATACTCTGATGTGAGAGTTTGTTCATACTCTGATGTGAGAGTTTGTTCATACTCTGATGTAAGAGTTTGTTCATACTCTGATGTAAGAGTTTGTTCATACTCTGATGTGAGAGTTTGTTCATACTCTGATGTGAGAGTTTGTTCATACTCTGATGTAAGAGTTTGTTCATACTCTGATGTAAGAGTTTGTTCATACTCTGATGTAAGAGTTTGTTCATACTCTGATGTGAGAGTTTGTTCATACTCTGATGTAAGAGTTTGTTCATACTCTGATGTGAGAGTTTGTTCATACTCTGATGTGAGAGTTTGTTCATACTCTGATGTAAGAGTTTGTTCATACTCTGATGTGAGAGTTTGTTCATACTCTGATGTGAGAGTTTGTTCATACTCTGATGTGAGAGTTTGTTCATACACTGATGTGAGAGTTTGTTCATACTCTGATGTAAGAGTTTGTTCATACTCTGATGTGAGAGTTTGTTCATACTCTGATGTAAGAGTTTGTTCATACTCTGATGTGAGAGTTTGTTCATACTCTGATGTGAGAGTTTGTTCATACTCTGATGTAAGAGTTTGTTCATACTCTGATGTGAGAGTTTGTTCATACACTGATGTGAGAGTTTGTTCATACACTGATGTAAGAGTTTGTTCATACTCTGATGTAAGAGTTTGTTCACACTCTGATGTAAGAGTTTGTTCATACTCTGATGTGAGAGTTTGTTCATACTCTGATGTGAGAGTTTGTTCATACTCTGATGTGAGAGTTTGTTCATACTCTGATGTGAGAGTTTGTTCATACTCTGATGTGAGAGTTTGCTCACACTCTGATGTAAGAGTTTGTTCATACTCTGACGCGAGAGTTTGTTCATACACTAGTGTGAGAGTTTGTTCATACTCTGATGCAAGAGTTTGTTCATACACTGATGTGAGTGTTTGTTCATACACTGATGCGAGAGTTTGTTCATACACTGATGCGAGAGTTTGTTCATACTCTGTTGCGAGAGTTTGTTCATACTCTGTTGCGAGAGTTTGTTCATACTCTGTTGCGAGAGTTTGTTCATACACTGATGCGAGAGTTTGTTCATACTCTGATGCGAGAGTTTGTTCATACACTGATGCGAGTGTTTGTTCATACGCTGATGCGAGAGTTTGTTCATACACTGATGTGAGTGTTTGTTCATACACTGATGCGACAGTTTGTTCATACACTGATGCGAGAGTTTGTTCATACTCTGTTGCGAGAGTTTGTTCATACACTGATGCGAGAGTTTGTTCATACTCTGTTGCGAGAGTTTGTTCATACTCTGTTGCGAGAGTTTGTTCATACTCTGTTGCGAGAGTTTGTTCATACTCTGATGCAAGAGCAAGAGTTTGTTCACACTCCGATGTAAGAGTTTGTTCACACTCTGATGCAAGAGTTTGTTCACACTCTGATGCAAGAGTTTGTTCACACTCTGATGCGAGAGTTTGTTCACACTCTGATGCGAGAGTTTGTTCACACTCAGATGCGAGAGTTTGTTTACACTCTGATGCGAGAGTTTGTTCACACTCAGATGCGAGAGTTTGTTCACACTCTGATGCGAGAGTTTGTTCACACTCAGATGCGAGAGTTTGTTCACACTCTGATGCAAGAGTTTGTTCACACTCAGATGCAAGAGTTTGTTCACACTCTGATGTGAGAGTTTGTTCACACTCTGATGTGAGAGCTTGTTTACACTCTGATGTAAGAGTATGTGCACACTCTGATGTAAGAGCTTGTTTACACTCTGATGTAAGAGTTTGTTCACACTCTGATGTAAGAGTTTGTTCACACTGTGACGTGAGAGATTGTTCACACTCTGATGCGAGGTAATTGATGGGGGGGGGCAGCTCTCAAGCCAGCCAGCCAGCCAGCCAGCCAGCCAGCCAGCCAGCCAGCCAGCCAGCCAGCCAGCCAGCCAGCCAGCCAGCCAGCCAGCCAGCCAGCCAGCCAGCCAGCCAGCCAGCCAGCCAGCCAGCCAGCCAGCCAGCCAGCCACACGTCACTGACCTGTGTTCCTTTGACAGCGGTCACAGACTTCGCCTCCACCTTGCCAAACTTGGGAGGTTTGACGGCGTACTCAACGTAGGTGAGGAGTTGGTGGAACACCTCCGGGTACATCACCTGGATGTTCTCCGAGCCCAGCATCACCTCCTGCAGCAACAGGACATGTCACATGACTTGGGTCACATGACTCCCATCACATGACTCGTGTCATGATTCCTGATTGGTTATGAGACATTTTCATGCCAGTGATAGTGTTGTCATGGCTTTGGGTTTGATCGATTCATATCAATATTGCAAGTTTTCTACAAAGCAGTACTGCATTATGTGTATAATTAAAATAAGTCTAACCATTATAATAACAATAACTTTGACTTAAATTAACAACTGCTGTGTTTCGGGAAGAAACTCTGTTCACAGTATTCACACACTGAAACCCAATGTAAGCCGTACCATGAAATGCATACATCTTTGTACTGGTATTTGCTAACATATAAAATATATATGATAAAAAAGAAACATATGCATCAGAAGTATATTATATTCAGGTTAATAAAAATGCAATGAACCAAAACCACTGAGATGTAAGTTTAAGTATTAAAAGTAAAGAATGGAGTAGTGCAGCATAAAATTATGATAAAATATTAATAAGACAAAACAGTCGAACATCTAACTGACAACATTGGCCGACAATTGACAAACAAACCATCATTCCAGAAACACCACCGTACCTTATGAAGCACCTTGATTGCAGCCAATATGGCCGACTGTAGCGCCGTCAAGGTCACCTCCCCGATCGGGATGATGAATGGCGACGAGTCGCTGTGCACCGGCACCGTGAGCGCCCTCTGGAGGACCGAGGACAACTTGAGCAGGTCGGCGACGACGAACCGGTGCTTGATGTGTTGGTAGAGCGCCGGGAAGATGGAGACGAGGGAGGTGAGGAAGGCTTGCGAGGGGATGTACAGCTGACTCTTGTCCTCCGTAGGGGCGGGGGGAGTGGTGGCGGCTGTTCCAATACTCAGCCACACCCGCCACGCCGTCGACCACAACGCCGCCTCCTCGTCGGGGTCTCCAGTGGAGATCTTTGTCACCTTCCCCAGTTCCTTTGACACGGAGTGGTCACCCGCCATCCGGGGCGCCGGGTCCAGCTTTGGGAGGGGTCCCTTGGTGGGGTCGCCGTGGGGCGTGTCGGGGGTCGTGACCCCGTTCGGGTGCAGGATCTCCTGGAAGCTCTTGAGGGCGGCGAGGGACACCTCGCCGTTCTTGCAGAGGGCGGCGACCTCGATGTACTCGAGAAGGAGGACCCACGCCCTCGGGAAGTCTCCTGTGAGGAGGGTGGTTGGGATGTTATTGTCTCTGCACATGATCAACATTTACTATCTCGCCAATGACGGACATTAATTGATCAAACTTACTTTAAATCAGATCAATTCAACTGTTATGTTAACTGTTAACTAAACCAATTTAAATTATATGTATATGGCTAAATACATACACAAATGCACACATGCATGCACGCACGCACACACACACATACACACACCACACATACACAGATATGTGCAGGTGTGTGTACTTATAATTTAAATTGGTTAATTTAAAATAATAAATTATATATACATACATATATGTATGGGTATATGCATATAGTTTTTATATCATTATAGAATCCCTTTTGTCTCAGTTATCATGCAGTCAACCTCTTCTAACATTTGATAGATAACATTTTAACAA
>OZ024854.1:65380053-65477553 GCA_964017155.1 Oasisia sp. SBJ-2009
CTGAAGGTACATTGAAACAGAATTTCCTAACACAATCTCTGGCACAGACGGAGAGGAATCTGTGACGTAGACGTAGTACTTTACTAGTGTCCAATGCTGTCCATCAATGAAGCTGTGAAACGGGCCCAGATCAATAAGGAAATTCTGTTCCCAACTGCCTACATGAGGATAACCTAATCAAAGGTGAGACATGGGTTAAATTAGATTTTTTCTGGCAAAAGTAATAGCACACCACTTAAGGTAGTTCCAGAAACACTTCAAGACCAGTTTGTAAGCCTGGGCTGAAACTGATGTAACCAGATTTGGGATTGATTTCTTATGGTAAGTTCTCAATGAAAATGCCCCAGGATTTAAATGGTGGCAGGTGAAACTGAACTAATGTCTGCTTGACCAACTGGCCGCTGGCCTGACCACTAGGCCACATCTCTCTATCTTGGTCTTGACTACTGGTCAACAGTCATAGTATAATAATAATAACTTTATTGTCCTGTCATGGAATGGATACATATCTTGCAGTTTGGAGGATGCATAAAAATAACACAATATTTAAATCACATCACATAGTAATGCTTGTATACAGTAAAATCAAGTATATAAATATGTAAATGTTAGCTATACAAATTAATCAAATACTGGAATAAATATGCTAAAAAAACCATGACAATATTGTAAGATAAATAAATAAATGTGATAAAACAACATTGCAGTGGCAGTGGTAGGATGTGATGTGTCGGTCTATGATTGACTCTATGTGGCAGTGGTAGGATGTGATGTGTCGGTCTATGATTGACTCTATGTGGCTGGTTCAAATACTTGATGGAGGATGGAATGAATGATTTGAGGGCACGCTGGGTTGTTACAGTTGGCATTCTGTATCTCTTCCCAGAGAGGAGATGGTCATAATGGTTGTGGGGTTGTGAGGTTGTGGGGTCAGGCAAGATTTCCGTTGCCATTTGCAGTGTTCTTGACTTGTACTAATGCTCCAGACTAGTATTATGTGTACACCGTCCATTGATGTTGCAAGGAATGGGCTATATTCTGTTTATTTTTTCTCTGTTTTTGACTGAGAGGTTTCCCCACCGGCAAATGAGACCGAAAGTCACAACACTTTTCACAAATAAATTATGGACCACAAAGAAATGTTTTTGTCTATGTGCAAGGTATTCAGTTTACTCAGGAAGTACAATCTTTGCTGGCCTTTCTTGTATAGATTCAATGTGTTAACATCCCACCTCATATGGTCAGGGTTGGGTGTACTTGCATGCAACAAACATTGCATACAATGTAGTAGTAGAGATTTTAATTGTTTCATCCAACCCTTTCACTGCCTCATTTTATACAACAATACCACAATGCAACTGGGCATCTCTCTCTGAAATTAGAAGCACAGTCCGTTAAAACCTGAAAGTGACTGACTATTCAATACTTCTGATGCTACAGGAAAACTTCCTTCTGAGTTAGAGACAACTAAATATACATATAACAGAAATACATCTAACAGGGAATATTATTTCAGTTTTAAACCCTTTTGCCATTATATTTTTGAACTCCCGTTTACCAATCCACTAACATTGCCTGATGAATCTGATGTTACTGACATATCTATTTATGTGGTCATTTCACTCATTACCCGAGTGGATCCACCCGTGTTTTTACGCAACATACTTCATGGCTCTGGCAGCTTTGTGCTAAAATATTCATGCTTTTGGTTCGTAAACAACTCGTTTGACAAACAATAATGGCAAAGGTCAGTGATAGTGTTAATTGCCGTCTTGTCTTTGGTGCTGATGTCATTAAATAATATTACGTGTTATGACCAGCAACAATCAATGTGTATAGGTCAGTGCCAGGTGTCATAAATGTGTCATTACTACTGTGTTTGATCGAGTTATAGTCCATGGTCATGGTCAATAGTTTTAATAATAGTTGGACACTAATGCATCGTGGGGATTACCTTGGATTTGCTGTTTAAACAGTAAAGCACCAAAATTACAAATGCACACACTAAATGGTGACAAAATAAGCAGAACATATGGCTTAAAGAACATTCAATAAATGTCTACTGATCTGGTATTATGCCTATATTTTTAATCTATGTTTATATCATGTTAACTTAATAATTGTATAAATATATATTTTTAAACAAAATTGGACGCATTCAATTGTAATTCAATTGTAATTGTAAATATAATTTTAAAATGATATTTTAGTCCTCTTATAGTGTATGTCTATTTTTAAAGGATATTTTTTTAATTATTTATTTATTTATTTTATTAACTAATTTACACCACAATTATTGTTAAATAGATAATCTATTATTTTAATGTTGTCTTTAGTTATTTACTATATAAAAATATTTTTTTTTATATTAAAATATTTTTTTATTTTATTTTAAAGAACATATCATGTACAATGTATATTTTATATCTATATTTTATATTTGTTTGCCGTGTTCTATTTTACTGTATATTTAGGCACTATGTAAGTCAACGCCAGACTACATTCCAATTTATCATGTAACTTTTACACGTTGAATATGGCAATAAAGCTTTATTATTATTATTATTATTATGTTTACTTTTTGTGTGGCTGAGATGGGGTTTGGGAAATGGAAACCTGAAGCATTCTTTTTTCTGTAAACAACAATAAATATTCATGAAAATGTTCATCAAATTGGAAGAATACTACGTTAAAACAAGATTCCTACACCACTAATAAATGTAACCATGCAGACAGACATGACTGTGGACAGGGGTGAAAGAGGTAGATAGACAGACAGACAGGTGTGCGCATTGGATTAAAGAAACCATCAGGATTAGGAAGATTGTGCCAACTGTGAACAAAGACGAGGGGGGCTACAGACTCAGTCACGTTTGGGACAGTGCTTGCCACGCCATCTGGCGAGCAGTGAAGGCACAATTCCCGATGAAGGCCGCTGATGGCATTCGAAATTGAAATGTATAAGTTGTGTAATAAGGAATAATTTGTTTTAATATAACGCTAATGATTTAATCACTTGGAGACAGTTATACAAAGCTCTCGCAAAGGTTTGCCTGGACAGCTGATGGCAATGTGACCTGGCAAAAAGAAACAGACGAATAAGTGAACACCTGTTTCACAGCGGAGTGAATCTGGACGTCTGAGACTTGGGGACCGACGTGTATATTAATGCCAGCATTTCGCAGCGCAAACCTTTCTGTCATTGTTACCTCCAATAATTGTCACCCTGCTGTGTTTGTTAGCATAAACTCTCTCGCAGTTTGACACTGAAATATTTATGTTCTTCACCTGCAGCCAACTCTCCCCACTGACCCAGTTCAATTAGGCTGACTTCACGGCAGACTTCTTCCCGGCGATCTCTCATGGGGTGGTAGCCATACCATGTGCTCTTCCCTTCCAATTAGGGCCACCCTCTCGATTAGGACTGCTCACTCGGTTAGGGCCACAATCTAAACTACGGCCACCCTCTCAAATAAGACTGCCCTCTCAATCAGGACTGCCCACTCAATTACGTTTGCCTTCTCAATTAGGTCTGCCCTCTCAATTAGGTCTGCCCTCTCAATTAGGTCTGCCCTCTCAATTAGGTCAGCCCTCTCAATTAGGTCTACCCTCTCAATTAGGTCTGCTATCTCAATTATGGAGAGGGCCTCATAGTTTTGCAAAATCCAAAAGTGTAAAGCATTTGATATTGATCTGACCCCTTCCCCTCCATCAATATGTAATTTTAACCACCCCATATTGTTATCAGTATAATACTGAGAGGTAGGTAGGTGGGTGGGTGGGTGGGTGGGTGGGTGGGTGGGTGGGTAGGTAGATAGAGAGCGAGGGAGCGAGGGAGGGAGGGAGGGAGGGAGGGAGGGAGGGAGGGAGGGAGGGAGGGAGGGAGGGAGGGAGGGATGGAGGGAGGGAGGGAGGGAGGGAGGGACGGAGGGACGGACGGACGGACGGACAGACGGACAGAGAGACAGAGAGACCGAGAGACAGAGACAGAGAGAGAAAAGAGACATGTCGGGAGGGAGGGAGAGTGGGAGGATGGGAAGGAGGGAGGAAGACAGACAGAGGGAGGCAGGGAGGGAAGCAAGGAGAAAGATGGAGGGAGAAAGTGACAGCGGGCAAGGAGGGAGACAGGGAGACAGAGAGGGTTTGAAGAATTACTTGAAGAAGGTAGAGATAGGGGAGTGAGGGAGAGGGAGATGGGGAGAGAGAGAGAGAGAGAGGGAGGGATAGGGAGGGATGGAGGGAGGGATGGAGGGAAGGAGGGAGGGAGGGAGGAAGAGAGAGAGAGAGACTGTCTGAGGGAAGCTGCGAGGCAGGGAGACAAACCCAACTGCTGCCACATCTTGGCTCCCTGTAGCTTTAGCGGTGCATTCACCACGGCAACTAATCACAACACAAGCAGATACAACATTCAAAATTACGTATCTATAACGGATTATATGAGCGTCTGGTCACTGACATCGCAAACAGTGGCCACAGACAGACTCACCCAGTGAGCCAGACTCACCCAGTGAGCCAGACTCACCCAGTGGGCCAGACTCACCCAGTGGGCCAGACTCACCCAGTGGGCCAGTCTCTGTGGTGGTTCACCCACTCACACCACAGCCTGGTGGGCAGTTAGCCGGAAATCAAGTATGCGAGGCGTGACTTTGGCAATTTACCGTCATGAGGCAGTGATGACAGGCATCGTCTCGTGAGACAGACTCACGCCACTACGACTACCCTCAAATAGTTGGGATCAGAGGCGTGGGTTGAAAATACAATAAAGTCTGCTTTTTCTGTTGTTGCCCTCAGTGCTGTGAGCTCTAACGGCGCAACCATTACGTCCAATTTCTCTGACTGACGGCGTGCTGTATCATGTGGATCAACAGGGACGTGGATATGTAAAAACAGTTCCCTTGGTAGTTCTTTATTTAAAGCCAGTTCCTTAGTTCAATCATTTGGCCCGTCTCATTTCTGGCTCATTTCAGAACCTTTCTAGCATGCTAACTTGTTTGTATAAATACATAACTTGGATTATTAGGCAAACTCGTCAGATGAATTCTTAAGTTAGTTTTGGCCATATCCTGTTAAAATGGTTTGTATCTGTCCTACACTATACATCTACAGGTGTACTCATAAGTTGCAAAGATACACCATACCTTGATCAGGGGCCTACTTTTCGAATACCAACATCTTCCACAATATATATCTACATTAATTCAAATTTGCTAAGTTTTGCTTCTTTTGTGAACTAGAAAATAAGCATTTAAAATTTATATTTGAACCAAATCTTTATTTAATTGGTATAACCTTTTCCTAAAAAATTAATTAAAAGAATCTTCATAGTATAGGGAAATCTATATGACACGACACAGTGCATCTTCTATTAGTTATTGGCAAAATGAATTGTCGATGACGTTTTAAATGTCATGGGACCGTTTCACCAGGATTAAAAGCTCACAGGAAAATCTGTTATTAACTCGAATCCTTTGTAACATATAGGGACTTTGTCAAAACGCAAAAAAAACACTGCGTTTGGACATTATTTCCGCGATACAGTACACTGTCAACAGAGTACCAGTAATGTGCCTGGTGTTAATTTTTCAGTATACACAATCACTGTTAAGAGATCAAATAAAAAATTCAACTTATGAATTCATACAATGTTATTTAAATTATCATACTTGCACATAGCACATATGGGCATGTGTGCGCACACGTGCGCACACACATGACTCCGGTAGACAGTCCAACTGTCGCATGCTTAGAGCAGTGTACTGTGGCCCTACAGCACAGTCCCCTCATGTTGGTTGTCACACTCACTTCACTTCCCTCCCCCACTGCCACATGTAGTCTCTAAACACAGTGAATGTGTCAATGAGTCTCTTCATCAGTGTGGACAACTAGGAACTCATCCATTGCTTCTAGTTTCAGTCCCTTCACCCTCACTTCTGACTACATGTGCTGCTTGCCAGAGGACGCTGGCTGATGCCTCATTGAGATTTTGTTGTGTCAATGTCAATGACAAACATTGGAGAATATGTCCAAGTTATTGTGCATTAAGTAGCACAGATCTTCTGTTGGGAGGACAGTCCTCGGGGAAGATGCAATGGCAGATAACACCCTGGAATGCTTTGTCTTCACATGAAGTATTCTCAAGTTGAATGACCCTCCGTCACACCCCATTGATATGACAGTTGGTGTAGTTACCATCATCACCCCTCAGAAGGCATTAAACAGCATGGCTGTGAACATCATGCTAAACACTGTAGGTCACTGTGTCCTTGTTTGATGTCACTGCTACCCGAGAATGTGACGGAAGCATCGTCAAAACCTTGGCTTACATCAGTTGCATGCCCTCGTGAAGCTGTCTGACCACGCCGATGAACTTGTCGGGACATCCCAACTTTGTCCTTATTTTACAGAGGCTAACGCAACTCATGTGTCAAAGACTTTGGTCAGACCAATGGTTGGGCCAGAGGTCGTTGTTCTGCTCTTGACATTGTTCTCGAGTTAGTGAGCTGTAAAATACCATGTCAACTGTGTCCCTGCTTGCTCTGAAGCCACGCTGGCTCTCTGGGAGAAGCTCCAACATTAGTTGTCACATATTTCATTTGACAATTGACCTTTCTCTTGCCCAGATGCACAATAGAGGCGTCCCCCAGCGCCTGATGGATCACTCCTGTCGACCACGTGGCACGCAAAATTGGAGAGAACTTTTCAATAAGGCATGGGCCAATAGTTTTATAACGGAACTCGGGCTTTCTCGGTCGCCTCTGTGGAATACACTTCCGGACAACATTAAATCAGCAGAAAACATTATTACCTTCCGCCGTCACCTGAAATCCATCTGTTTAATCTCGCCTATCCTCCCCGGCTTCTTAGCACACTCATCCAATTGTTGACGACCTTCACACTGCCCTTCACTATGAAAACACTTAATCCACTGGTTTTGTTGCGCCACTGAAAGCTGCAGATTCTGAGAATATTGGCATCATAGAAGTTACTTATTTATTATTACTTATTTATTATAAACCTATACTAGCACAACGTCTGTTCCATTTGTCAGTGGAGTGCTTTCACCCACCTACAGTCACGGGTTCTGCGAATAACCAATCTTAATGTCCAACTGTGGCAGAGCTGTATTTCTGATATCAGACAGACAGTTGCGGACAACATAAAATTATATTAAAAAATATATTAGATAAAACAAAAAATGCAAAGCTAAACTAATGACCATTTGATTGACGAGTTCACATCCAAACAAATTTCAGGTAAATAAATAAATCCATGTTTTTTTACCTACAGCTGTTCCACACCGTCCATTACTTGCGACCGACCAAGTTAGACAATGCTCTAGCCACGCACGTGACTACTACAGAGTGATGAGGTCAAATATTAATAATAAGGCCCAAATCAAGGGGGGGGGGAAGTGCCCATGATTGTTTGTAAGCAAGCATAAACTCAGGTATGTCCCGGGACGGTTGGACTGGCAATAATATGCTTGTGATCATGTGTAAAGGTCACTTACTGGCTGCTGGTGCAGGGGGGTGTCGTACTGGTGGGTCAAGGCGGCCTTCACCATCAGGGTCAACGCCCCGGCCGCAAACCCTCGCATCTCACTGTGGGGGTGCTGGCACACCTGGAACAACAACGCGGTCATGTGACTGTCACGTGACACTACAATTGAAGCTGATTGGTCAATGTTTCGTATAACACACAATAAGGTTAAATTGCAACCAACATATATTTTTATGTCCACTAGAGTACATAATTATATGTAAATATAGATAAACGAGACAGATGTATAACTTGATGATTGTGTTGTATTTGCAGAAGCAGATGTGAAGCACATTATTATGCAATTTGATAAATTGGTGGACCATAAAGGGTGGGACTGTACAAAGCACCACACTCATGAGCATGTAACCATTCAATACAATCACACAACTCAATGAAAGATACAGCAATCTCAAAAGTTGTACATTATCATCACATTTTCAACAGATGGCTGAATATGTCAGTGCTTTGGGACTGTACATCAGTCAATCGGTCAATCGGTCAATCGGTCAATCGGTCAATCGGTCAATCGGTCAATCGGTCAATCGGTCAATCGGTCAATCGGTCAATCGGTCAATCAGTCAATCAGTCAATCAGTCAATCAGTCAATCAGTCAATCAGTCAATCAGTCAATCAGTCAATCAGTCAATCAGTCAATCAGTCATGGTTTCCTCTTTGACCCATGTTCTCTACACAACTGATCATAGTCTCAGAGTACCAAGACAACCTGCAGCAACAACATGAGAACGGCAACAAAGATACAACCCAAAAATGTTGTCTCAAGTGTTCTTCTTATTAATGTTGATATATGGGTCCAAAAACTAGACACTGAAAGCTGACGTCAAAAGAACAATATCCACATTTTAAATGATTTCTTTGAGGAAGATTGTTAACATTTCATACTGAGGACACCAAGGAACCCGTTCTGACTACAGTGAAGCACGGATAACTGCAGTGGTTTGACCACATAACCAGACGCAGCACAGGCCTGCTAATGGGACTTCCACAAGACATGGTGAGTGGTGGCAGAACATGAGGACGACCACACAAAGTGTCCATGGACAACGTCCAAGAGTGGACGGGTCTACACCCCGGGGAGTTGTGTGACAAAACCCTCAACCAGCCCACACGCAAACTTAAATCACTGTTGAAGCCTCCAGCCCTCCCATGGCTGGCCCTGTGTGAGTGAGTGAGTGAATCAGTCAACGAGTGAGTGAATGGGTGAGTGGGTATGTGACTGAGAGTGAGTGAGTCAGTGAATGAGTGAGTGGGTGGGTGAGTGAGAGTGAGTGAGTCAGCGAATGAGTGAGTGTGTGAATGAGAGTGAGTGAGTCAGTCAGTGAATGAGTGAGTGTGTGTGAGTGAAAGAGTGAGTGAATAAAGTGTGTGAGTGTATGAGTGAGTGACAGTGAGTAAGTGAGTGGATAAGTGACTGAGGGAGTAGGTGGATGAGTGAGTAAGTGGATGAATGAGTTTGTGAGTGTGTGAGTGAGTAGATGAGTGTGTGAGTGTGTGAGTGAGTGAGTGTGTGAGTGAGTGGGTGAGTGTGTGTGTGTGTGAGTGGGTGAGTGAGTGTGTGAGTGGGTGAGTGAGTGTGTGCGTGAGTGAGTGTGTGAGTGTGTGTGTGTGTGTGTGAGTGTGTGAGTGAGTGTGTGAGTGAGTGAGTGTGTGTGTGTGAGTGAGTGGGTGAGTGAGTGAGTGTGTGTGTGTGTGAGTGAGTGGGTGAGTGAGTGTGTGTGTGAGTGAGTGGGTGAGTGAGTGTGTGTGTGAGTGAGTGTGTGAGTGTGTGTGTGAGTGAGTGAGTGTGTGTGTGTGTGAGTGGGTGAGTGAGTGTGTGTGTGTGTGAGTGGGTGAGTGAGTGTGTGTGTGAGTGAGTGTGTGAGTGTGTGTGTGTGTGTGAGTGAGTGAGTGAGTGTGTGAGTGTGTGTGTGTGTGAGTGGGTGAGTGAGTGAGTGTGTGTGTGTGTGAGTGAGTGGGTGAGTGAGTGAGTGTGTAAGTGGGTGGGTGAGTAACACTACCACAGCCAGGTTTACTGCTCTTTCCAAACCACCAAACACACATTGCACGTTGCAACGATTATAACTGATGCATGAAGGTATCTTACACAGAAATGAACACTGAATGTGTTAATACAACAGGGTGTTATAAATAATTCATTAATATTTCCTCCTTTAGTACAAGCTACCAGGTCACCTGTCTTAAATGTGTGTGGTTTAGTTCAATATGCACATGACCCCACGGAACAGAAGGTCAGAACACAACGAGTGTGTTGTAAATGATTCCAAGTCATTCCTTTTTCACACAGAACAAAATCAAGGATACGAATATAGTTTAGGAATAAATCCAAGGACCTGACAACAGTTATCAGATCCACAACCTTCAGTTTTAACTGCAAACATCAAACAGTTAATTAAAGGCAGCCTTAGCTGTCTGTTATATCTATGACCAGATACACGGTAGAAGTGCCACACCCAGTCATTTGATCACAATTTATTAACACACTGCCCAATCTGGGTGAATGCATCAGAGAATTGCGTGGATATGAGTCCTTAAATTATCTGTTTATTTACACATTTATTACCTTTTTGCACCTTTTTATTGATGCTGACTAAACTGTCCGTGTGTTTTTGTGGAATGGCCTGAAAATAGACATGAATAACGACACGGCTGCCAGCAAAAGGTGCTTAATAATAACTAAATATTAGTGAGAAATACCTTTTGGATAATCATTAGATAATACTGTTCCTAAAAACAATTAATGTATTTATTTAGTTGATCAATATATTAATTTATTTAATCTACTCTATATATTTTACCTTATTTAAAATATACTATTTTTTATTGTAAATAAACAATAATTATAACGTATTAATTATACTGCTAATGCTTTTTATATATTTCATTTGATACTACACTATGTTGTGACATACAGACACTCAAAATGAATTTCCCCGAGGGGTAATAAAGTATTACTGTATTGTACATTGTATTGTATTGTTTCAAATCTGGTTAACTGCAGATACAAAAATCTGAGTAAAACACATTCCGGTGCTACACGAATCTCGAGGATTTCTACTTCTGGGAAATTTCTACCATAAACATACAGAACTGTAGATAGGATCTACATCAGCACGCCACTCAACAGTCATGTGTCTCACGCAAGTCGCCTAGTGACAGATATGATGTCCATCACGACAGATATAACGTCATTTACGTGCCACCTATCACACCAATCCCATCCACTCACTGAATGCAGTCGACACCCGCCCATAGCCCGCCGTCCACACCCACCAACCGCCCAGGGATGTAGACTCATTTCACATGCACTAATTTACTTGATCCGCGGACGGTGTTGGCGGTGTCACCTTCCGGCTTCTGTTGCCAATATTCTTATTAAGATGTAATGTCCTTAGTGACAGGCTACGGGCAGCGACAGAAATACTGAAGATCGTGTGACGGGTTGATCAGTGTAATACATCGGGCTGCAATTGGGACAGACTGGGAACGGGGAATGTTATCAGGAGGTGGGGAAATGACGGAAGATATCAGCACATACGCAGCAGTGTGAGAGAAACACTGTCGATGTAACACTGGTGACTGCTGAGACATTCAGACTTCTGTTGAGTAATTGTAATGGAATTTATGGAAAACATCCGACCTGACTTGAAAATTAACAGATCCCGATTTACGCACCCAAACAGATTGCACATTCCTAAATGTGATTCTAAAATGTTTCTGCTGTTAGTATGTGTTCTCACTGTAACTGAAAATAAATAAAACTAATTTCCAACTGTCAATATCATGATGTGCAAAAACTACATCATTTACAAATGCGATTATGCACTGAGGTGAGGCCTGACATTGCCTAGGGTTGTGGAACACAGATATGACAGATCCCGGGTGAATCTTGCATAGTCTTCATAAGTTATTGCTGATTTATAAATATATTTGGGCGTCACAGACATGCCTGGAAAACTTTGCCAGCAAAATGTAACCAATTCCATAGTGAGATCCTAATCTTAGCTGCAGGTTTTCACTTAAGACATTAGACGTTAATCTTAGATGGTGATATAATTTGATTAGATTCACAGACAGGGGAGTACAAACACAGCAGGGAAAGGCTAGCATGACTACTCAACTAGTGTCTGACAGTTTGGCATGATGTGTGATGTGGAAAACTACCCAGTCAATTCACTGTATACACCTACTTCTGATGGTCAACCACAAGTTTGGAAAGGACAAATCCCACAAAATTCCACTGCCAAGGAATTGCACCATGCAAAAATATGGGACATGCAAAGACATGCCTCAGAATGCTAAACATAATTTATATATCTCCAGTGTTAAAAATGTGTTACAGTTATATAAAAAACTTTATAAATGCATCCATTTCAAATCTGTGTAGCATTGACATTGACAGCAAGCACATTAATAAGATTTCTCAACTCCTATCAACAAACATGCCAATTTTGACAGGATGGTATACTAAAAACTGTGACATTATGACCTGGCTTCTAAATAGTGCAGCTTAATTTTTACTACACTTTTAGCAAATATCTTTGGTAAAATGTGATTGTACACTAAGCGGATGAGTGTGCATGTAGCATCCTTAACATAAATACCTGCTAATATCCATTAATTCAGCCCAAGTCCCACACAATATTCACACTTCATTATGTTTGGCCACTCATCCCTTCATTCAGACATTCCCACTTCCGTTAGTTGAAAATTGATTTTTCCAAGTCAGTCTTATGTATTAATATCACCCGGCATATCTGCTGTGAAAAACTCTCTCGATCAGACGTCCTAATCTGTCGCCATTGCTTACAGTAGTTCTGACATTCACCCCCCCCCTGGAGACTGCCTGTAAGTCCCACTTTGGTGTTTGTCTTCGTTCTGCCAATCATCACTCGGTACACACGGGTCAACTTAATAATATTTAAGGAGTTTTTCTAGCTCCGTTTTCTTCCTTGTCGATTTATGAATATGTAATAATCAAGAGAGATTGTTGGTTGTCACAGAAGAAACACTTCCAGAATTTAATGTTCATGCTTTTTGTGAATGTTGTAAAGGTTTTGTATTTCTTAAATATTAATGTCGCATTCACCATGTTTAGAGGTTAATGTCAAACTATGTCAATATACCCAGGCGGTAGTCAAACATCACAGGACTTCTACAGATTCCCAAAGAGCTGTTTTAATAGTTAATGTTGTTATTTTTAACAACATAAGCAGGCCACATACTGACATGTTTTAAACAAATTCTTACCCATACAGATGAGGGACCCACCTTTTATTAAGGACACCTGCATAGGTTACTTTACATTAATTTTATATTTTCATGCAATTAAACCAATTTTTAATACGATGATATAGAAATAATTATGATACAACGTCATTGACAGTCAGGTGTGATTTTGGACATCAACTCTCATTTATTATCAGTGTAGTTTACAGTGGTGTCAACTGGGGGAATTGATTAGCACTCAATTATATCAGGAAGAAGAAAGACATCTAGAAAAGAAATCATCAAAACAATTAAATAACAGTAAATAATTGTACTGTTTTCTGAAATAGATTACTAATTGGTAAATCAAAGGCCAGTGCAATGTAGACATTATTGACAAAGACAGAAGTGAGGAACTTTTGCTCCTATGTGGAGATGCACTTACAAGAGCCAAGATTTAACACATTAATATATAGACTGACTAATAACAACACAAACTTAGACGTGAACACACATATTTCAACAATATCTCTGACTGGACAAATGCATAACCATTACATTTAACACATTTTAATGCAGTTAACAATAACTGTGTTATAATATTTAACCCTTCTAAGAAGACTTCTTCATGTTCCACTGTTACTGCAACACTTTAATTAGTCAGATTGTTTCTGTATTTTTTATAGAAATTCTAGAAATACAAAGATAAAACAAGTGGAAGTATATCCTCTAAGGCAACCATATGAGACAATCATATCACAGCCAAATGAGGCTGTTGGGACATTCTCAAGGTCGACAGACAACCTTGAGAAACAGGCGGCTGAAGACATCTGATGTAGACAGTTTGGTCAACACATCGAAGACATCGCCTGAATCTTGTAATTATAATTTTTTTCAGTGCTGGCGATCTGTCATTCCAGTTGTCATAAGGCGAAATGCTTTCAGCTTTACAAAGATTCAAGTTAACACTTATATCGGCTACCCAAGATAACCCATAATTTGTTATTGCAAAATATAGCCTACACATACATGTATAAGACATGTCATTTTGTATTGAAACACACCTTTCTGCATCCCAGAGGCAAACCATTTAAGATGTTACGGAATATATTGTTCATGGCTCCAAGATTGGATTATTTTGTAAGAAATTCCCTTACTTTGGAGCATAATTTGCGATGTGACCTAGACTAGACTGTCTTAGCTGATGTGTTGAAATGTTGTGCATTTCTCAAGTTATGCTCCAAATTAAGTGAATTTCTTACAAAATAACATTTGAGATGTATTGATTATATTTGCCTATCAAGAAACATTTTCTTTTCTCCATAAAATTTCGGCTATGTATTTCATACATGGAGCAAAATCATCATGTGATTGGCAAATGTCCCATTGACCGATGATCACTCAGTCCACCGTATTTCCACCTATCTGTTGTCTAAAGGAATGCGAAGCGAAGAGAGCTAATCCAGCCAGGGACGACCAAATACACCCGCTGCATCTCATGTACAAAGCTACGAGTTTTCCATTATTTCCGCCTCAATGATCAGTCACTACTCTACAGTCTACACCTGTCATAAAATGAACGATTTCAGGGAATTTCTTTCCGAGAACTGGGCTAATTCTGTGAGTTGTATCCCAGCTGTGCCATCATACATGAGTCCTTGTCAAGGCACCTGATCCCGACTGTGTATAGTCTCGAACAAACGGAGCCTGAACCCCAACTTCCCCAGCTGAAGGCTCATCATCGACTGGTGGGTTGTCATCATTTCATTGGCAGTTATCCTTTCAGCCGTCCAGCTGCCCAGCAAAGCCACTGGACTAGAACAGCCGTGTACAGACTGTGTCTCCACGAGACACCAGAGCCCTCAAGTGACTCAATACTGCAGTGATTTCCCCACGGGGCCGACATCAATTTAGAGCAATTTGTGCGAGGACTTGTACGCCGTGGCTCTCTATGTCGCAGCGTGCGGGCCTCGTCGACGAAGGGCGGGTGTGATCATAGACGAATTACCAATACGACAAACAAACACACAGGCGCCTGATTAACTGCTTTGTTTTGTTCGTGTTAATCAAACTGTTGCGTATGGTGTGGGATTTAAAACAGCGTCCTTGTTAGTATTGGAATGTTTAAATCTGTGATGCATCAGTAGTCTTTATTACATTGACATTTTGTCTAAAAACATGTAGGTATTTTTGCTAAAATCGCTGAATGAAAGTTATTATTAATTTTGAAGGTTATATTAATTAGGCACTGTAACTTGAAAAACTGTGAAAAGCCTATTATTAACACTGCAGTGCACACACCTTCGTTATTTCCCTCTTTTGATACATGAGCTGGGGGATTCACAAATTCTTTTCACAAATAAACAGGACATACAGCAATCATCATCACAACTCACTAGTATTTTGGCGAGTAACTCTCCTGCAGTTATGCCTGTTTTGCAGCAATCTCACGACATTTGAGCAATCACTTAATAACGAATCACTCAGCAGCTCAACATCTGATATTAAACAAGTATTATAATCTGCGGGCATTTCTTGCAATTTTCTTTTTTTCCGAAAGAAATATTTTTACTTTTTTTTAACAAATATAATTAACATTAAGCACATTGATGAATAAACACAATAACATGCGGGATGGCCGCGTGTGTTTACCAGTGTCGATTACATACATTGGTCTACTTTTATGAAGCAAGACAACTGAGTTATCTTCCAAGGCCGAATGCAGATTGGATTTCATAGTTCATTTTTATAGCTCCACACTGTCTGTGTTCGCAATTTCGCGAGGACACTCACTTTCACTCTCTAGCACCTCTCGCTAAACGAATTGGACGTGGCACTTAATTTCTCACAATCAATTTCTATGTCATTTGGCTTCATCCTGAAGAATGTGCGATGGAGAGGGATGTCTTTGTTAGGTCGCCGCGGCGCCGTGTGGTCAATAGTCCACATGCCAACCCCCCCGGCAATCTTCACCTGGAAATGCGGATTTCCTCGACGAAATCGACATTAGATCTGATGGGCATTATCATGGAAGTCAGGATCAATTACAATAAGTGGGACATTACGGCTCGAGCACTGACCACAATAGTCTCCCCGGTTACGTGCATAGAAGTGGACGTATTAGTGCACGTGGTGACGGGTCAAGTTTGGCAGGACACGAGGTCAGTCGTCTGGCTGCGCTGGTCTCCCATCAGTGGGTTGGGGACGTTTTATATGGGGTGCTGTGGCACAGTGGTTAGAGTGCCACACTCTTAACAGATTTTGTCTGAACCCTTCTGCTGTTACTTTGAACATCGTGCAAGTTTATTCACTCCACACTGTTCCAATTCATATCCTTTTGTATGAATGAATACCTGGTTATAGACAGTGGTGGATATGTGTACGGGAAATCTTTGGGCAATAATTGGCTGAATGCTTCCCTGAGAGGCTGAGATTGAGCTTGATGGCACAGCTTTAGTTAGTCTTACCGGTCGGTGAGCTCACTGAGTGAGAACTTACCTATTGTACTACTGAACACCTCGCTTCTTCAAAGCGTCATTTGCCAACATACCAAACCGGATCAACCTCGCTGATTGTAGCTCAAGGCCAAAGACATAACTCCCTTGCAAATCTGTTCATACAAACATCTTCTCAACGTCACAGGGAAGTATTCAGCCATAATAATTGTGCCACGCTGCAATCAACGAGTAAGAACTATTTCCGACAACAAAGGACCAGTCTTTCACACATCTGAATAAACTTGAGCGATGTGGCCTGAATGACAATTGCAAAGCTCCAGTCTGACAGCAAGAGGACTTCCTCAGTTGAGATTCTGGTGTTCTGACCTGGCTGAATGAAAGGCCTGTGACAAGTCTTAGGCCATCCAGGCTAGATCAAATGTAGAAAACTCCCTCAAGATGGCACCACAAGGCTTGGTAAGTGTCTATGAGAAATGTGATTCACCAATAAATCAGCCAACATAGACTTACTACAAGAGACCAAGTCTACCCAGCTTACCGGTAGTCATTATTCTGATTACTTTGTAGTACTATAGAAAAAACAGTATGTCAATACCAAGAATTATATATGTTATTGGAGTATGAAACTTTAATTAAGTAATGCAGGCCATGAACACACTTTATACCAGTTGTTATTATGTGTAGAGTTGATTAGTTGATTACTGTGCACTAAACCTGAATGAGAGCCAAATGTGTCAATAACCATATTTTACACCATGTGTTTACCTCTAACAACTGCACTCTCTCAGTAGGCTAACCCCTCATTAAATGTTAGCTTCTATTCACTGTAGTTGGGGTTTCAAGTCGCTATTCCTTTTGAACGCTTATATCCATTTGTTTATCTACAGTGTCCATTGCAAGGATAGCCTTATTTCTTGTTCTGTTGGAATGTTTGTTTCGTATAACCTATTGGAAACATTGCAAATAATGAAGTAATGGTAACTATAAAACTGTGGACCTTTTGCCTCTATACAGTACATGGACCTACCGTATATTTCATATGATATACGGTATGCAATGTAGTTTTTTCCAGAGGTGTTCTGCGTGCTTTGTGTAACATTGTGTACCAGTGGCGCAACACCGTGGCTAGGTTTGGCAACGCCATTGATTGATGTCTATTGCCTGTTCTTCTGGACGAGCGCTTTTCGAAATGAAGAAAAGGCCAGCATGTGTTAAATGCCATCTCTTCGTTCAATTCTCATACAGTTTACCTGGTTGTGGAAGATTTAAAACACCTATTAGTATTGTCCATTGATGAAGTAACCTACCATATGGAATTAAAAAAAAAATTGTTTCAAACCCACATAAAAATACCAGTTCAATGGCATACCAGGATATGGTACACGGTAATTATAACTAAGCTTGCAACCCATTTCCCAGTGAATAAACCCACAAAATTGTGCAAAAAAGCCAGATTCCCAACTGGGGTTGGGGTGATGGGGTCATACAAGTCAAGAAAGTTCACCCCCTCGCTTTCTGGACCCTTGGAAAGTCAAATCCTCCTGTGGGTGACACCGCAAGGAACCCACGCTGCCATATGCCTGCGCATTCGCGAATCAATCAGGTTAGACCACCGAATGCTCTTAAAAGCTCTCAACCAATCAATCGGTGACTTCGTAGGCTGCAGTGTCACTAAAGTGTTGTAACTGAGTACAGGCCTCGCAGAAGGGATAATCCCTCAGACATTCAAATGTTTGTAAATAATTATCCCTGATCCCTGCCTAAGCCACACATAATGAAGCGTAAGCTTAAGGCTGATGAGGCTGCACTGGAATTCTCCCACAGTACTCTCTCACCTCCCATGCCACGGATGCTCATCGCTTGATCTGTGTCCAGAGCAAATTTAATCAGGCAATAATACACAGTTTGTCTATGTCCCTGCAGTGTTATGGTCAGTTGTGTCTACTGGACTAGAGAGTGATTGTTATCTTGCCGATAACACTCGAGTGAATTCTACAAAGTGTTGAATTATTCATGTCACGCTTCGGAAAATTAACATTTGAATGAACATTTGACTTTCTGGCTTTGTATATATGCATAATGTTACCTGCATGGCGCAGGGGTTAGCTACATGGACTGTTGACACTAGACTGGACGCCAGGTTGCTTGACACTGAACAGTTATTTGCTATGTTATGCGTGGTTATTCAAAGTCAGGTAAAACTTCCACTGGCATTGATCAGTTCAAGTGGTCTAGACATAAGTTGCAACAATTGTAATTTCATTTTTTGTTTGTTTGTAGAACATGTGACATAGGGATGGTTTTCATTTGTTGACATAATGTTAGTGCCATGAACTACCCAGACACACATGTCTGAGTTTACATCTTCCCAGCTAACAGGCGCCTGAAAAACTCTGAGAAGCATAATATTAAGCACACATTTTTAAGCATTGAATGAACACCAGCACTGCTAACCTGATGTACCAACAAATTGAAATCCCTTTTTCTACAATGCCATTCAAACTTACTAAAACATATTCTCACTTCTCCACCAGTTGACTTGTCTGAACCGTGTTCTGAACTAGGCAGAGCTGCAAAAGTCGATACTTAATGTAACAATGTTGTAAATCGAAAGCCAGAAATAAACTGGTTTGTTGCACAGAATGTTGTGTTAACAGTAAGTCACTACTCAAACGTCACCTCTCCCTAACACCAATTTTGTTGTTATCTAATTTCGTGGGGCTGTTCCCAGGCACGAGAAATAACTTTTGTTACCATGATAGACAACATGGTTGCACCGTGATGGATTTTCACTACAATAGCTGAGAAGGAGGCTAGTGCAGAAAGCTGGCAAAACATTGTTTTAAATTTGTAAGCTTGACTGTTTCAACTGAAAAAAAAATTAAAAGTAGAAACTGTACCTAATCGAGCATCTTCACCACCCAAATATCTTTTAATGAACTATAATTTTAAAACACAATTCAGCTGTGATCTGTTTATGAAAACTCAACTTGCCAACCAATAGGCAAGTGTAGTATGTAACACAAGTATTGTATTTCTTCTTAAGTTATTCCTAGAAAGATTTCTCAAACACACTTTGGACAACAATTCTTTCTTACATCATCATTTATAATAAAAAGGAACAGGTTAATGCTATCATATAAACGTTTGGAATGTTCCACAATATTACCAGTCTGGAGTACTATGAAAGAATGTCATGTGACAAAGTGTCACATGATGACGTGTCACATGACAAGGTGTCCTGCAATTAGAGGCTCATTCTGCTGTGGATGACCAGAACAACAGGAAGTGAGACGACATTCCAGGAAGGCATCGCAGATACGACGTCTCGACACATCGAGAAAACATTGACGTCCAATCACTAGGCACTTGAGCGCTGTGTAAATTGCCGTCAATGTGACGGTGACACCAGACGACTAAGAGAGAGACCTGTGTCGTGTCATACCTAGTGACTACGTCCACACACACGGCCTTACCCTGACAATCTTAATCCGGCTGATCCGGAGATAATGTCGGCACTACAACCTACGGAATGCCACTTCCTGTGTCCGCTACTGTCACCTCCATTCACTCATCTCTGGGGACAGACCACTACTGTCACCTCCATTCACTCATCTCTGGGGACAGACCACTACTGTCACCTTCATTCACTCATCTCTGGGGACAGACCACTACTGTCACCTCCATTCACTCATCTCTGGGGACAGACCGCTACTGTCACCTCCATTCACTCATCTCTGGGGACAGACCACTACTGTCGCCTCCATTCACTCATCTCTGGGGACAGACCACTACTGTCACCTCCATTCACTCATCTCTGGGGACAGACCACTACTGTCACCTCCATTCACTCATCTCTGGGGACAGACTGCTACTGTCACCTCCATTCAGTCATCTCTGGGGACAGACCGCTACTGTCACCTCCATTCGCTCATCTCTGGGGACAGACCGCTACTGTCACCTCCATTCACTCATCTCTGGGGACAGACCACTACTGTCGCCTCCATTCACTCATCTCTGGGGACAGACCGCTACTGTCACCTCCATTCACTCATCTCTGGGGACAGACCGCTACTGTCACCTCCATTCACTCATCTCTGGGGACAGACCACTACTGTCACCTCCATTCATTCATCTCTGGGACAGACCGCTACTGTCACCTCCATTCACCACTCATCTCTGGGGACAGACCACTACTGTCACCTCCATTCACCACTCATCTCTGGGGACAGACCGCTACTGTCACCTCCATTCACCACTCATCTCTGGGGACAGACCGCTACTGTCACCTCCATTCACTCATCTCTGGGGACAGACCGCTACTGTCACCTCCATTCACCACTCATCTCTGGGGACAGACCGCTACTGTCACCTCCATTCACTCATCTCTGGGGAAAGACTGCTACTGTCACCTCCATTCACTCATCTCTGGGGACAGACCACTACTGTCACCTCCATTCACTCATCTCTGGGGACAGACCACTACTGTCACCTCCATTCACTCATCTCTGGGGACAGACCACTACTGTCACCTCCATTCACTCATCTCTGGGGACAGACCACTACTTCGACTCTTCTGATACATTTCATGGTGTGATTCAAACTGTCTCCAACGTAACACCAAGAAAACGATGGAAATGATCATTGACTCTGACAAAAACATTCAATATGACCCACCTCCATTAGTTATCAATAGAGAGGTAGTAGAGAGGGTAACCCTTACCCTGAATCAAATTCATTACAAAATACTGATAAAATGATCAATTAAAATTCAATAACTTATTATTCAATTCTAATTCACGACATTATGGCAACACCGCCCAGTCTTCACGTGTCTTCAAACAGACTTTCAATCAATAACTTTATCCACATTAGATTTGATTATGTGTTTTAACCCATGACCTAGTCTTCTAGCTGTAACTCCTGTTTCTTATATAAACAACCCCCCCTGGTTCACTGCGTACTCTCAGTGAGACAATGCAATCAACACCGAGAAACCACAAATAAACACAACAACAACTTCGTTCACTCGTACTAAATGGAGTCGCAACGTGCGATGATACAATTATTCCTACGAGGGAATAAATCAGATTATGTGCAATATCTACGTAGCACATGTCAGGCCAGGGAAGATTTATGTGCGAGATAGGGCCCCGTGTCTTTACACGTGATGTACGTCCATCGCCTCCGAGTGTGACGGTGATATCTCCCATCAGACAGATCCAGACCACAGGATCGGGCGGTTACATCACAGCTGATACGTCAAATAAATAACTTGCAAATGACCATTGCTTGTTTGTTGTTGTTATATGCAGAAAACACTGGAAACTAATCTTCAGTTAAGCAGAATGTGAGTGATATGGTCTGTTGTAATGCCATGTTAATTATCAGTGGGGAATTAGTTTTATTGTTATCTTTGTTATCAGTAGGGATTTATTATTGATTATATGTAACATTTGTAAATGCTATATATATATATATATATATATATATATATATATATATATATATATATATCATCATCATCATCATCATCATCATCATCATCATCATCATCATCATCATATAATATATATACACACAACCAGTTTCAGATTCATTTCAGGATAAACAGACCGTGAGAAAGTCAAATGCATATAAAATCATAACTACACTGAGTATATTTAATTTGTGTTTTGTGCATGAGAACTCATTCAACAATGGAGTACACCAAACAGATTGGTGACTGGCAACAAAAACGACCCAAGCATAGAGAGCTCACTACAGTAGTACACTGTACATGTTTCAATGGGAGCTGGCATCAATATTTCCATTTGCGATAGTGACAATTAACCTAAACATGGTCAGGTGACCATGCAGCACCAGTCATATTACTTCCAGCACTGATCTCTCCAACGATCACACGAGGCTATTTTATCGTACGGAACGACCAAACGGCCGCACAGCAAGGGGTTGAACGCTGTCTGTGGGTGATTCCACCCGCAGCTGTGTAACCGCCGACAACCACATTAGACGCATTACTACTTGAGTGTCCGCTGACCAGGCTGTCATTACCCTGAGAGAATCACCAGCAAGACTCCACAAGTCCATCTCAAGCCTTTCAACTTGACGACAAGCACACAAGACCAACATCAGGTTTATTTATTCCCTATTATCGCGGCGCCAGGCACGCGTGACGAGCACACAACAATGCGAGCATGCTCAGGTTATTGTCACACCAACAGGAAGCGAATTACTTCCTGGCGGCGTAAACCACGGTAAGTATGTGAAAGAATCAAGAGTGCAGTGGTCATTGAAAGCCACCGTACAGTCCAGGGGCCCAAATGGTGGACTGTACATCAAGGGAGACAAAGATGCTCGCTCCCAAGACGTCTTCCGTGGTGTCTTACTACAGGACAGGGTTGGTTTATGGCCAAGAAATGTAAGAGCATAATAACAATTAGTTACACGTGTGAGTGCCTGGAGGTGATGCCACATTCAAAAGAGGCAACAAAGAAAATTGTCAGACAAATGTGTGTGTGCATATGTACATATATATATATATATATATATATATATATATATATATATATATATATATATATATATATTATATATATATATATATATATATATATATATATATATACATGCATACACGCATACACACATACACACATACACCACACACATACAAACATATATATGCAAATTTTTTAACCTGTGCAAAATATGCACCACCCTTAGAGGTTCTTAAAATACACACATTCCTTGAGACCTCCAACTACACATTCTGAATCTCTGATTAGAACCTTTTCCCGTGAGTAAAACTCTTCCTTCAGCGGTGATGCGTCACCATCATACCCCAGCCACATGGCCTTCCACTGTACAACTTCCCCATATCTAAACACAGTGTATATAGTTTACATAACCACGGAACCGTCTTCACCTGCAGCAACCAGACCAGCTACTGCACTGGAACGTTTGGGACACACAGGGGAATGACCACCAGAAATGACCCTAACCATTGCCTATTCAATACAGAGGACCCCCAGACAGACCGACTACATTGCCTCACACCACTGGCGTACCAAGTGCAACAGCACACGTGCACGGATCCTAAAGACATCCCAAGTGTGCTGAACTGCAGGAGGTGTATTGACCATCCCGCCTGTCTTACAGACATACACACCTCTTGCTGCAGCCATCTGACACACATTCCCGTCATCAAACACAGACACATAAACAAGGAAGCGGCTGCCAATACAAACAGTACAGAAGTCAGTGTGTGATGTCTACGGGGCTGGAAGTTGCAACCTGTTGTCTGCGTGGCTCACTTGCCACCTACACCCACCAGCCTCTCTGTAGGTCGCCACTGAGTGGTGCAGTCACAGCCAATACAGACAGGTGTCGTTGGATGGCATGCCCAATCATCGGCAATGTGAACAGGAATGACAACACCTACCACATGTTGGGCTACGGGAGAAGGGGAACTCACTCAGGATCTGTTCACAATGGTCAACATCTATCTGTTCTCACGGCATACTAACTGAAATATATTATTGAATATATTATTGTTCATAGGTCCAAGATTGGTTTATGGTATGATTTGACTAATACATTTTTGCTCCAAAGTAAGTCAAACCATACAACAAAATATTTTAGCTTAAAAATAACAAAAACATTCTTCTCAACAATGTACTATGATTAATACATGCGAACTGTGCTGATGCGTTTCACCTCAGATATGTTACGAGTTATTAATAAGCTAATCTAAAGGTACACTGTATTACTAAAAGTCTGATGTTATATGGAACAAGTACACAAATAAGAAAAATCAGTTGCATGTTGATTGGGTAGATATTTTATATCAACAAGTACGTGATATCTAAAGCTAAAATTTTTTGAATGATGTTTTAAATGATGCAAAGAAGACAGCTTCTTTTGAATACTTTGATGTGAGCGTAGCTATGAGTATACTTTGATGTGAGCATAGCTATGAGTATACTTTGATGTGAGCATAGCTATGAGTATACTTTGATGTGAGCATAGCTATGAGTATACTTTGATGTGAGCGTAGCTATGAGTATACTTTGATGTGAGCATAGCTATGAGTATACTTTGATGTGAGCATAGCTATGAGTATACTTTGATGTGAGCATAGCTATGAGTATACTTTGATGTGAGCATAGCTATGAGTATACTTTGATGTGAGCGTAGCTATGAGTATACTTTGATGTGAGCATAGCTATGAGTATACTTTGATGTGAGCATAGCTATGAGTATACTTTGATGTGAGCATAGCTATGAGTATACTTTGATGTGAGCGTAGCTATGAGTATACTTTGATGTGAGCGTAGCTATGAGTATACTTTGATGTGAGCGTAGCTATGAGTATACTTTGATGTGAGCATAGCTATGAGTATACTTTGATGTGAGCGTAGCTATGAGTATACTTTGATGTGAGCGTAGCTATGAGTATACTTTGATGTGAGCGTAGCTATGAGTATACTTTGATGTGAGCGTAGCTATGAGTATACTTTGATGTGAGCGTAGCTATGAGTATACATTGATGTGAGCGTAGCTATGAGTATACTTTGATGTGAGCGTAGCTATGAGTATACTTTGATGTGAGCATAGCTATGAGTATACTTTGATGTGAGCATAGCTATGAGTATACTTTGATGTGAGCATAGCTATGAGTATACTTTGATGTGAGCATAGCTATGAGTATACTTTGATGTGAGCGTAGCTATGAGTATACTTTGATGTGAGCATAGCTATGAGTATACTTTGATGTGAGCATAGCTATGAGTATACTTTGATGTGAGCATAGCTATGAGTATACTTTGATGTGAGCGTAGCTATGAGTATACTTTGATGTGAGCGTAGCTATGAGTATACTTTGATGTGAGCGTAGCTATGAGTATACTTTGATGTGAGCATAGCTATGAGTATACTTTGATGTGAGCGTAGCTATGAGTATACTTTGATGTGAGCGTAGCTATGAGTATACTTTGATGTGAGCGTAGCTATGAGTATACTTTGATGTGAGCGTAGCTATGAGTATACTTTGATGTGAGCGTAGCTATGAGTATGCTTTGATGTGAGCGTAGCTATGAGTATACTTTGATGTGAGCGTAGCTATGAGTATACTTTGATGTGAGCGTAGCTATGAGTATACTTTGATGTGAGCGTAGCTATGAGTATACTTTGATGTGAGCGTAGCTATGAGTATGCTTTGATGTGAGCGTAGCTATGAGTATGCATTCGTGCATTGACTACGATAAGAAACCTTTGAAGAAACTGGTAGAGGAATATCACACGCTACAAACACTTGCCTTGAACTCTATACAAGTTTCTCTAGTTGCAAATTGTGTTCTTTTGATGTGGAATTGTTTTCTCAAGAGGACAACTTCAGGGAAACAAACTGAGTTATCTATGGGTGCTGTGAGGACTAACTTGCATAATGAAAACAAATCTAATTACATATCACACATTCCTATTTCAGCCCAACCATCTAGTCACATGAAAAGGTAAACATGGATTTATAGTTACTAAACATTCGTTTTTTGTGTGAATAGTTTTTCACTAATAAAATATTACCTAGTGAGTGTGATTATAATTGTTAGACAGAAAGTTGCTGGGATCTTTCATGAACAATAGTTTCCTCATTAAAGTGTTATGCTTTTAACAAGATTTAACAAGATTTACGTAAACCCATTTGCTTAAAAACATTTACTGAAACAATGATGATTATTATGAATATTCCTGAAACTGTCTCCTGGCACTTTATCATACCATGAACAGAAATCACGTCAGTGACAGAAACACAGCATCTGTATCATGTTATTCAGACCTCACATTCAACTTGAATTCTGCTAAAAAATCTAGTACATCTCATTTTTACGGCACATCACTTTACTTACTTAGTTTATTCTTAATACGAACATTATATCTTGGTTTCTTCTTTACAAGAACGTCATATCTTAGTTTATTCTTTCTGAGAACATATAATAAACTGTACCAATATATGCATATTTAAAACTGTACATAATAATGCATGTGTATATTTGACCTACAGTAGGCTATGGTAAATTAATATAGTTAATAACTTACTAAACATTTACAGTTGTAATCAGTTATTACAACTTCATTGTATTTAGCTTTAACCTATTTAATTTAAAGTAATATTTTAAAACTTTAAAACATTTCTCTTTTTAACATATCAAAATAACTCCAACTGTTATTGCTAGTTGAATGATACTGGGTTTTAATGATAACAACAATTGTGTGAATGGCTAATATTCAAATTTTGCATTAATTAACTTCTCTTTTGCTTCGTTGTGAAAAGACTAAATCTAGAATGAGCAGCAGCATACAAGGGCACATGGATTCCACTACGTGGTGTGCTATGAATATTTCAACGGACCTACCCGGGGGCTATCTTCTCCACGGGGAGATATCAATCAAGTAGCCTGATTTAAACTGGCATTTATTTGTTAGTTGCTATCTGACATTCACCATTTATTTCAATCATGACATTTCTATTGGATTTGATAATCCTCAGCCTCTGTGCCTGATAACATGATGTTTGTGTACAAGTCCTACACTCCCTGGCAATTTTACAATTTCTGCTATGGGGATGAAACCACACGATTCTCCCCATGTGGTGACATTTTTGCAAAGAGCAACACCCAGATTATATCAAAGCTGTGCCATCTCCAAATTACTATTTGGCTGAGATTGACAAAACCAGACCGCCCACAACGTTCTACCTTTCGCACAAAATGTCTCTGAAATTTAGCGAAATTGACAGGTCCATAATGTGTAACAAAACACGAGGTTTAAAATCTTTGTTGCTCAATGACATTTTGCTGAACAGTCTTTTGTGGATAAGTAGGAAAAGGGTCTGTTGCACAGTTGTGAAAGTAATATAAGTTTCAAGCTTATCTGTTATTTATTTTGGTATCACTGAATATAAACTGGGAAGGCACAAATATGTGAACTGTAAACACAGATTGATTCCCGCAAGTTGTAATTAAATTAGGACAAATGAAGGCCATGTAACAGGTGACTTGTTTTACATATGATGAAAGCTAAATGTTAATTCAAGTATTTCACATTTACTGTCTGTGACAGTCAACAAACTGAATATTAATGAAACATCGGTGTGTTAAATGACAATGTCTGATCTCTTTCCCTTGGTTGTATATTTTATACAAAGTTTACATTTTTATGTATTTATGTAAGAATTAAGAACATTATATAACATAATGATGACCAGACAAAACCTGCTTTTGCAACCCTGCTGATTTTGTGTCCTACAAAACAATAACATCGTAACAAAATAACTCAGGCTAGATAATCCTTGAACTACATTTCGTTTATACAGCGTCCATAAACCACAGGTCAACATGTCAACATCTGCGACATCGTAATGCGATCTGTCCTCGTTTACTATTCTGTTAGTCGCATGTTTCGTCGAAACGTCATCATTCCTTGTCCCACATCCATCAGTCTGTGCGACGTGACGTGACATTTCGTCTGGCGCGGTCTTCATGCCATGTCACCACTGTCGTCATGTCGTCTCCACGTATGATAGCGTGAAGTAGTACCATCTTGTCTCCGTCTGAGACATGCTTCTGGATGCCTCCAGACTGGTCGTCTCCTAACATTACCATCGACGTCTCTTTGATCTCTCGGCGCAGCTCTTTGATGAACTTCCCGCTCCGATGACACGGCTTTTAATTCCGATTTATACCGCGTCGTCTTGCGGTATAAAATACTGACAAATTCCATCTTTGAAATGCGACCGACATGTGGTCACGTCCCTTAGATGTGGCCTGTGTAGCTCCCATAACAGACGGGAAGCAGTGAACAGTAAACATCCCGCCAGTGTTCTATGTCAGAGTTGAAACAGTGCAGGTAAACTTTGTGAAGTTCGTGGTCCCACTCAAATGTTGGTGACACGCACGAATGGCTTCAGGGGAAACGTCACATCCATTTTGTAGATTTTAAGAATAATCAGTGCTATATTCACGTGATACTCTCCTTTGACCAGCGTGGTCACTGGTCACTGTCGGCTTAACACTGCCCAAAGTACTGCAATTACAAAAAACACCAACAATCACTTTACAGCCAGTAGCTGTGTGTATTCAGTCATCACTTGTGTGTTATTGTCTCTTCTTGTTTTGAAACGAACACCGGACGGTTTACAAGACGTGTTGCATCTGTCCGGCAACTTGCTGCCTATTGCTGGTTACACATGAGTGGCATGTATGTGTATCCCTGTGATGGCTACAAAGTTTAGCCGAAACCCGCACTTAGAAGTTAGAATCCAGGGCGGGTCCAGGCCTACAAAACTCTCTCAAGCCAGGCATGGCTCAGGCCACAACCACAAGGTTATATACGATTACCATAGAGGTGTAATTCACGAGCCGTTATGGACAAAGAAGATGCTTTCTATACATGTGTCTGTAGCCACTGATATTTGACCCACTTGTGACAGCAGAGACACCTGGTGGTGTCACAGCAATACAGTGCACTCATCGAATAAATGCCACATCGAGAAACTGACTTAGTCAGCGTAATCAACACAAGACTATCACATTATCCCATCCCATCAGTACAACTCCTCCTCCACAATATCCTTACACACGCCTTCACTGAATTAAGAATCAAGAGTCCGCACTAAGGGCCTCGTATTTACCTTACTCATACAACATTGCATTCTTTCTATCCGTCCTCAAACATTATCGTCATATTTTTGGAACACTCAAGTTTCTGTCTACTGAGCTCCAATTTGCGTGCTAAACTGTGGCTGACCTACGAGGACGAGCCCACACTGGGTCATGGACACAGGCCGTGAAAAAGGCACGGTTCAAATGAGAAACATAGATTACGATCTCACGATCCTATAAAATATAATTACCGTGACACTGTACATAAATAGTATGATTACGATTTTTGATTACGATTTACGATTATTGCTGTATGAAAGGTTAATCATGGTGACACTATCCATAAATAGTATGATTACCGGTTTGATTGCGATTTATGAAATCGGCTGTGTAGAATGGTTATGCAATTATGACATATTGCCGTTTGGCAGCCGGGTGGGAAAACTATGTTTTTCGATCGATTGTATCTGAAATGCAGTTCTACAACTTGAGGCTATGGGGACATTTGGGGTCGGAGTAACATGAACATATTCACAATGCCTCAATGGGCAACAACGTAGTCCTATCAATGTCTACTGCAAGACTTATGTATTCATCCAAGTGGACGCTGATAACAAAGTAAGTAGCTGACATATGGGATAACTTAACCTGCTAAACAACTAGTCTCCCATTCATTCCAGCATTACAACAACATTTCTGGGAAGCATTAAGCCATGTTGCAATTACTACAAACAAATTTGTTCACATGCATCAACCACTGCCAGGTGCTCACACATTTCGGTAAACTAAAGCAATGCAGGGTGAACAAAATAGACAATGCTTTGAAGCAATGGGAAGACGACTCTGCCAGCGTGGTCTACTTATGTGACACTGTTCTATCACTCTACAGTGGAGGGGACCCTGACACAAGGGGTCAAGGAACATGTCTACGTATCAAATGACACCAAGACAACTCCCACGTGACTCCCTCCTCTCACTCCAGTGCCCAGTTGCCCACGGTGTCTCCACGGTGTTCCCATGGTGTCCCCACAGTGTCCCCATGGTGTCCTGTGTCCCCACAGTGTCCCCATGGTGTCCCCACAGTGTCCCCATGGTCCCATGGTGTCTCCACTGTGTTCCCATGGTGTCCCCACAGTGTCCCCACAGTGTCCCCACGGTGTCCCCACGGTGTCCCCACAGTGTCCCCACAGTGTCCCCACAGTGTCCCCATGGTGTCTCCACGGTGTTCCCATGCTGTCCCCACAGTGTCCCCATGGTGTCTCCATGGTGTTCCCATGCTGTCCCCACAGTGTCCCCATGGTGTCTCCATGGTGTTCCCATGCTGTCCCCACAGTGTCCCCATGGTGTCTCCATGGTGTTCCCATGCTGTCCCCACAGTGTCCCCATGGTGTCTCCATGGTGTTCCCATGCTGTCCCCACAGTGTCCCCATGGTGTCTCCATGGTGTTCCCATGCTGTCCCCACAGTGTCCCCATGGTGTCTCCATGGTGTTCCCATGCTGTCCCCACAGTGTCCCCACGGTGTCCCCACGGTGTCCCCACAGTGTCCCCATGGTGTCTCCACGGTGTTCCCATGGTGTCCCCACAGTGTCCCCACGGTGTCCCCACGGTGTCCCCACAGTGTCCCCACAGTGTCCCCACAGTGTCCCCATGGTGTCTCCACGGTGTTCCCATGCTGTCCCCACAGTGTCCCCATGGTGTCTCCATGGTGTTCCCATGCTGTCCCCACAGTGTCCCCATGGTGTCTCCATGGTGTTCCCATGCTGTCCCCACAGTGTCCCCATGGTGTCTCCATGGTGTTCCCATGCTGTCCCCACAGTGTCCCCATGGTGTCTCCATGGTGTTCCCATGCTGTCCCCACAGTGTCCCCATGGTGTCTCCATGATGTTCCCATGCTGTCCCCACAGTGTCCCCACGGTGTCCCCACGGTGTCCCCACAGTGTCCCCATGGTGTCTCCACGGTGTTCCCATGGTGTCCCCACAGTGTCCCCACAGTGTCCCCACGGTGTCCCCACGGTGTCCCCACAGTGTCCCCACAGTGTCCCCACAGTGTCCCCATGGTGTCTCCACGGTGTTCCCATGCTGTCCCCACAGTGTCCCCATGGTGTCTCCATGGTGTTCCCATGCTGTCCCCACAGTGTCCCCATGGTGTCTCCATGGTGTTCCCATGCTGTCCCCACAGTGTCCCCATGGTGTCTCCATGGTGTTCCCATGCTGTCCCCACAGTGTCCCCATGGTGTCTCCATGGTGTTTCCATGCTGTCCCCACAGTGTCCCCATGGTGTCTCCATGGTGTTCCCATGCTGTCCCCACAGTGTCCCCACGGTGTCCCCACGGTGTCCCCACAGTGTCCCCATGGTGTCTCCACGGTGTTCCCATGGTGTCCCCATGCTGTCCCCACAGTGTCCCCATGGTGTCCCCACAGTGTCCCAGCCTGTCACAGCTTACAACTAGACGGGACTAGACAAACCTGTGTCACACATCCATCAAATATGTCTATATCTGGTAAATCTGCTCCTCCACTAAATGTAAGTGACTCAAATCTACAAATGCATTAATTCAGGCTATTTTAATATATTATTTGATCTCGTCCTGGACACATGACACGTATTGACAATGTGACAAACACAGAACGACTTACATTACAGGGAGAAATCCTTATTTCAGGCATATAAGTATCCTATTTGGGACTTGACATTTTTGGCATTCTATATTTGTAATCACTTATTCTAACAACATTTTAGCAGGGTTTTTTAGCACACATTTGATGGAGCATGTGAAAATCTAGCATAATAAATAGCTACAGCTACCTAATATGAGACATTATTCAATTTTTTTAAACTATATATATATATATATATATATATATATATACATATATATTTATATATATATACATATATATATATATATATATATATATATATATATATATATATATAATATAATGCATATTATTTTCTCCCACAAATGTATACCATACTATTTATGAATATCTTTAATACCTGAGACTACCGACAATGTTACTTAACCCACCCAACTATAAAACGTCCAGAGATAAAACACTTTAACTGTCACATACTTAGGCAAACGGAATAATGACTGGTCCCTGAATGGTAGCAGACAACCCTTCACTTTGCAGCACCACTTGAAAGTATCAGCAATTTGTCAACAACACAACGCACAAAATTAAACCCGTGCATGAGTTGCATACAAAGCACACCCAAACACACGGCACCATCTATGACACGCTAACAATCAGCATTAAACACGCCGCGATAAAATACCCATATCCCAATCTGGTGTTTCCTCGGGTCCGGCGAGACTTCGACCAAATAAAGTACATGGGCATAAATGCGAGCGAATAACGATCATGATTAACCTCATAAAGCAAATAAAAAGGAGAATAAAGAATAAACGATCTTCTTGCACTGGCGTTACTTTGAACAGTAGATTGATGTACAATGCAATACTGTTCTCAACTACAGTGTATGAAAGCAATAGGGACGGGTGCCTGTGGGTGAATGACATCATAGAACATACTGACACACAAACAGTTCATGTTATTGCTCCAAGCAGTGAAGGCGCACAGAGGCAAAATGAATCAAACTTAAAAGAATCAAGAAGAGAATCAACTAGTATTTTATTTATTATTATTATTAGAATTTATAATTATATAGTGTCGTATATATATATCCAGGACCTTACAGGTATGTTCAGACACTGTAAAATGTGTGTGGAATAATAAGAATATAATATAATATATATATACATATATATATATATATATATATATATATATATATATATATATATATATATATAAGGACAATGAGATCCTATTCTCATTGGCACTGTTTGATTCCTCAATGTTTACACACAGTGTTGGGTCTATGAAAGAATGCAGTACACTTGGTTATTCAGACAACTCCAGGTTTCATTCAGCCACACTGCAAGTGTGGCACAAAGACAGATATTTCACCCTACAACATCACTTATTTCTAACAACTTCTTGTCACAATGTCTTTTAAAATAATGCAATAATTGCATTTTGCAATTAATATTATTAAAACTTGCATTCACTATAGTCTGAACACTTATTGACAAAAACCTTTCTACTAGTTGATGCATAGGCCTGGGAAAACAGTTTTCGTTTACTGCGCTTACTGCTTCACAAATTACCTTTGTATGACTAAAATATTCAACAGCGGCTATTTGATGTCTTGTATGGATTGAATATAAATAATACTGTGTTAATTTGTAAATGTCTTACGGTTGAAACAAATCGGCATGCTGTGCTACTACTGAAACAAATCTGCTTGCTGGCTCAAAATATCTCCCCACGTCAAACTGAGGGGGCGAAGACTCATAACTCTCCTGGGCCAAAAAACATCACTAGTAAAATATGATCAATGGCGAGCTTATCGCAGGGACAGAGATGAGCTAACGACAACTGTTACGTGATCTCACGCCAATCCATTGTGGACTCATTTGGCGTCTCCATCCGTCACAACAAATCTCCCACATCTACATGCACAAACACGCCACAATCCCCTCAACTACGACTCAAGACCCCGTTGTTTCACTGTGACAAGTCAACGTTATTTATCGAGAATGCCACTCCGAATGACACATGTTATACTAACACGAATTAAAAGAATTGCCGGTACAATCAGGTGAATGGCAGTGGACAGTTAGGTTCAGAACTGTGGGTATCAGGGCCACAGACAGGTGTGTCCTGGCCATAGACAGGTGTGTCAGGGCCACAGACAGGTGTGTCCTGGCCACAGACAGGTGTGTCCTGGCCACAGACAGGTGTGTCCTGGCCACAGACAGGTGTGTCCTGGCCACAGACAGGTGTATCTGGGCCACAGACAGGTGTGTTGGGGCCACAGACAGGTGTGTCGGGACCACAGACAGGTGTGTCGGGCCACAGACAGGTGTGTTGGGGCCACAGAAAGGTGTGTCGGGGCCAGAGACAGGTGTGTCGGGCCAGAGACAGGTGTATCGGGGCCAAAGACAGGTGTGTCGGGGCCAGAGACAGGTGTGTCGGGGCCAGAGACAGGTGTATCGGGGCCAGAGACAGGTGTGTCGGGGCCAGAGACAGGTGTGTCAGGGCCTCAGACAGGTGTGTCAGGGCCAGAGACAGGTGTGTCAGGGCCAGAGACAGGTGTGTCAGGGCCAGAGACAGGTGTGTCAGGGCCAGAGACAGGTGTGTCAGCGCCTCAGACAGGTGTGTCAGGGCCTCATACAGGTGTGTCAGGGCCAGAGACAGGTGTGTCAGGGCCAGAGACAGGTGTGTCAGGGCCTCAGACAGGTGTGTCAGGGCCAGAGACAGGTGTGTCAGGGCCTCAGACAGGTGTGTCAGGGCCAGAGACAGGTGTATCAGGGCCTCAGACAGGTGTATCAGGGCAACAGACAGGTGTGTCAGGGCAACAGACAGGTGTGTCAGGGCCTCAGACAGGTGTGTCAGGGCCAGAGACAGGTGTGTCCGTGGCTCTATGCTACGGTATTTTGTTTTAAATTCTATTTGAATCAGCACCAATGGGACCAAACACAGGACAGGACAATAACAAAATATGACGGGGAGAGGGATGGAGGGAGGGATGGAGGGAGGGATGGAGGGAGGGATGGAGGGAGGGATGGAGGGAGGGATGGAGGGAGGGATGGAGGGAGGGAGAGAGGGATGGAGGGAGGGAGAGAGGGATGGAGGGAGGGATGGAGGGAGGGATGGAGGGATGGAGGGAGGGATGGAGGGAGGGAGAGAGGGATGGAGGGAGGGATGGAGGGAGGGATGGAGGGAGGGATGGAGGGATGGAGGGAGGGATGGAGGGAGGGAGAGAGGGATGGAGGGAGGGATGGAGGGAGGGATGGAGGGAGGGAGAGAGGGATGGAGGGAGGGATGGAGGGAGGGATGGAGGGAGGGAGGGAGGGAGGGATGGAGGGAGGGATGGAGGGAGGGAGAGAGGGATGGATGGAGGGATGGAGGGAGGGATGGAGGGAGGGATGGAGGGATGGAGGGAGGGATGGAGGGAGGGAGAGAGGGATGGAGGGAGGGATGGAGGGAGGGATGGAGGGAGGGAGAGAGGGATGGAGGGAGGGATGGAGGGAGGGATGGAGGGAGGGAGAGAGGGATGGAGGGAGGGATGGAGGGAGGGAGGGATGGAGGGAGGGATGGAGGGAGAGAGGGATGGAGGGAGAGAGGTAAGAAGGAAAGAGGCAAGCAGGCTGACAATGTGAGGTGAGACGGCAGGGAGGGCAGGTGGGAAGATAGGGGGAAGGCAGGGGGAAGGCAGGGGGAAGGCAGGGGGAAGGCAGGGGGAAGGCAGGGGGGAGGCAGTGACAAAGTATGAAACTCAGCTTGAACTTTTTAAGAATATAGGCACTATAGAAGTTTTACAATTATTATTATTATACAGAACAACTAATTAAATGGGGGAACATTGCAATCCACCTTCCTTGATGTATTCAAAGATCAAAAGGCAATTGGGATAAAAGAAATAAACTCACCAAATCCACAAATATTCTGTATATTCAGTATCAAATGCAGACAATAAAACAAAAAAACTATATAATACAATTACCAGGTTTAGGTAATTGTTTGATTGAAGCAGTGTTACATTAACCTCTTTTCAAATGGCTACCATTAGTTGGGAGAAATAAAAACACAATGTACATGGCCTGCCTTGTATCATTCTTTAATGTCTTCACCCATGAGTAACGAGCGGGATCATTTTTCACTGGCACTTCCTCCAGGCACCCGCTCGAAACATAAAGTTTTATTTATCTGTTAATGTCGCCTTTTTATACCAAACTATTGGAAACACGTGTATCACAATTTACATCCTACAGACATTTTTCCCATAAAACACTCAATGCTTCCAGCCCGGCCAATGTTGACTGGAGCATGGAGGGATGTTTACGTACACATGTGTATGTATCACTACACATGTACTTCACACATGCATGCATGTGTGGTGTGCACGTCGTAATAAGTACACGGACTGGAAAACATGGACAAACATTGATAAGGGGTAATTTCTGAAATTGCGGAAATTTTACATATGTTCCACTGAAGTGAAGCTGACTTTGGTTAGAACTTTCTGCTCTCCCATGTATACTGCTCAACTGTGGTGGAATTACACAGTAGCAAGTATACATAAACTTCATGTCACTTACAATAATGTGTTTCGCTTATTGCTAAATCAGTCTAAATGTTACAGTGTCTCCACCATGTTTATAGAATACCATGTACCAGATAGTAAAGCTGTAATTAGAAACCTTGTATATGAATTCATGCGGAGATTTGATGCCTCTTATAATAAGTTGGTAATTGCAATTAGAAACATTGATATAAAATGGCAATCCAGGATAAGACAACATTGGATAAAAATGTTGTATATACATAATATGTTTGATTGAATGTACCATTGTGCAATGTTTTTTCTATTTACAATGTGCAATACTTTTATATTTTTCTAGCCACTTGTAATTGTTAATGTTTATGTGGACATCTGTATCGCCATGTATCACAGTCTGAAATAAAGATATTGAATTGAGAAAAAATTGAATGTTCAAAGCAACAAAAAATGAAATATCAGAATGTATTCATTCTCACAGGTGGTTATAAACTAATGCTACGCACACACCGTGCACACACCAACCCGACTAGTTGGCGTAAAGCAGTCAGCCGACTGCAGTCGGTTTGGTGTGTGCGCAAATTACGCCGACGGTCGGCGTTATTGCGCCGATTAACGCGGATTCAAATGTTGAATCGGCGTTAATCCACAGTCGGCGTTAGATAAGGAGGTATTCGGTGACAACTTGGTGCCGCAGGCGTATATCCGATGACGAGTCGGCTTGGTGTGTGCACGCTTTAGTTTTCAAGCCTACTCTGACCACAAGGTTTACATTTTTACTTTACATTTCACTGACCTGGCGGGTGACGCTATTTTTAGAAAGTGGTATCTTTTTTCCCTATTCCCGTTGACCCAGTACCGTATTTTATTTATGCCGGAGCAACAAATAAATGCAATTTTGCCTTTGTTTCCCGCTTCCAGTTGGATTCTCCATTTTATCTTGTGACAAGCACTACTGCTGGTGGCGCCACCACCGGGGCCATAAATCAAAAGCCTTACAAACCCGCAGAGCGGCGCTAGCGGCGAACAACGTTTTTGAGGATTTCGTCGGGTGTGACTGGTTACATTTCAAGATAACTGTTAATTGGAACGGATAAATATAATATTCTTTATATAAATTACAGTTCGGCGCTATGCTTTTCTTTGCTGGAACACTGGCCAAATGCTCAAGACATTTCGCCGTGAACGCTGACGGCGAAACTCCGTCTTCCTACGTAACATATTTCATTTACAGGATTGCTGTTTCACATACTTTTGACAAATATACCAAGAGTTTATTGTAGGTGGACTAAAGCACATCGTTAAATCCATGGTCATTGGCAACCATTCCCTAAAACAAGTGTTAAATTAATATTTTTATGCAATTCTTCGATTAAATTTATGTCCCTGGCTCTCTTTCGCCGCCAAAAAATGTGGACAAAAATCCTCAAAAGCGACGCTACCGTTGAAAACTTAGAGGAATTCGTTGGATACGACTAATAATTATACTTCAACATAACTGTTAACTGGAATGGCGATATTTTGAGTAAACACAAAATGAGTAAACACACGAATTAATACTGGATTTAAGGATACCGCTAGCGCCGACGGTCGATATCAGTCGGGTTGGTGTGTGCGGCTGGTGTGTGCGGGCAGCAGTCAACGTTAGTCAGGTTGGTGTGTGCGGTTGGTGTGTGCGGTTGGTGTGTGCGGTTGGTGTGTGCGGGCAGCAGTCAACGTTAGTCAGTTGGTGTGTGCGGTTGGTGTGTGCGGGCAGCAGTCAACGTTAGTCAGGTTGGTGTGTGCGGCTGGTGTGTGCGGTTGGTGTGTGCGGCTGGTGTGTGCGGTTGGTGTGTGCGGTTGGTGTGTGCGGGCAGCAGTCAACGTTAGTCAGGTTGGTGTGTGCGGTTGGTGTGTGCGGGCAGCAGTCAACGTTAGTCAGGTTGGTGTGTGCGGCTGGTGTGTGCGGGCAGCAGTCAACGTTAGTCAGGTTGGTGTGTGCGGTTGGTGTGTGCGGGCAGCAGTCAACGTTAGTCAGTTGGTGTGTGCGGCTGGTGTGTGCGGCTGGTGTGTGCGGGCAGCAGTCAACGTTAGTCGGGTTGGTGTGTGCGGTTGGTGTGTGCGGGCAGCAGTCAACGTTAGTCGGGTTGGTGTGTGCGGCTGGTGTGTGCGGGCAGCAGTCAACGTTAGTCAGGTTGGTGTGTGCGGCTGGTGTGTGCGGGCAGCAGTCAACGTTAGTCAGGTTGGTGTGTGCGGCCGGTGTGTGCGGGCAGCAGTCAACGTTAGTCGGGTTGGTGTGTGCGGCTGGTGTGTGCGGGCAGCAGTCGACGTTAGTCGGGTTGGTGTGTGCGGCCGGTGTGTGCGGGCAGCAGTCAACGTTAGTCGGGTTGGTGTGTGCGGCCGGTGTGTGCGGGCAGCAGTCAACGTTAGTCGGGTTGGTGTGTGCGGCTGGTGTGTGCGGGCAGCAGTCAACGTTAGTCAGGTTGGTGTGTGCGGCCGGTGTGTGCGGGCAGCAGTCAACGTTAGTCGGGTTGGTGTGTGCGGGCAGCAGTCAACGTTAGTCGGGTTGGTGTGTGCGGCTGGTGTGTGCGGGCAGCAGTCAACGTTAGTCAGGTTGGTGTGTGCGGCCGGTGTGTGCGGGCAGCAGTCAACGTTAGTCGGGTTGGTGTGTGCGGGCAGCAGTCAACGTTAGTCAGGTTGGTGTGTGCGGGCAGCAGTCAACGTTAGTCGGGTTGGTGTGTGCGGGCAGCAGTCAACGTTAGTCAGGTTGGTGTGTGCGGCCGGTGTGTGCGGGCAGCAGTCAACGTTAGTCGGGTTGGTGTGTGCGGCTGGTGTGTGCGGGCAGCAGTCAACGTTAGTCGGGTTGGTGTGTGCGGCTGGTGTGTGCGGGCAGCAGTCAACGTTAGTCAGGTTGGTGTGTGCGGCTGGTGTGTGCGGGCAGCAGTCAACGTTAGTCGGGTTGGTGTGTGCGGCTGGTGTGTGCGGGCAGCAGTCAACGTTAGTCGGGTTGGTGTGTGCGGCCGGTGTGTGCGGGCAGCAGTCAACGTTAGTCGGCGCAACTAATTGGCGTCTACCACGGACCACTGCTAACGCCAACTGCCAACTGCAGTCGGCGTTAGTTGGTTGGTGTGTGTGTAGCATAATGAAACAAAAATGATCTCCTGAGTGTGTGGATATTAGCAGTGTGAGTATGCATAAAAATCACTGTATACAACAGAAGGGCAGAATACATATAGATAAAAAAGATTGGGCTGTCGATAAGTCACGAGGCTTCCTATTCTCTGCATTATAAGCATGTTAAATCTTTTCGAAACACATTATTTTTGACAGTTTTAAAACTAAAGTATCTTCGTTCGGGCATAATTTAAGTTGTTCTTGTCTGTATTCTTAGTGTATCTATGTCATTCTTACAGGCTTTGATTACAGCATTTATAATGAGGCTTAACTACTGCTTTACAGGCCTATGTTTTATTCCATCTTGTGATTCTCAAGAATCTCATCACCATTTCGAGCTGTAATCCTGCACCATTCTGATACTTCATGGTGACACTAACATGGACATTCTAAAGTTCTTAGCGCAGCATCCAGTCCTCAGGACTGCTCAGAATGCTTTACACTTTACTTCCCTGGCAGACCTGTTCACTCAAACACCATCTCCACTTCACTGGGAAGCATCCCAAATTGTTTCTTGCAAATGCTTTTCTTCTACAGACTACTTAGAACATGATCTCCCATTCTGTGTATTTGACTCCAGTTCCTGTGTCGTTTGTGTAAGCGCCCACATCTTGTGTGATCTCAGGCCTCTTTAACAGCTTCCTCTACAGCCTGTCTCACTCTAGGTGTTGCTAATAACTGTGTGTATCTTATTTCAATCAGTCCTGGTGACTTTATTCCGTCACTTTCCCAACCAGTAATCCCCCTCCAAGGTCTTCTCTTCTTGCACGCATCAGAACAAATGTTGGCTGTACTTTGGTCAGTTAACTGCTTAGGATGTTTCAATTCCATTTATCTATTTATTATATGTATTTTAATTTATTCATCGTTTTAATGTACACTTAATGTACAGTTAATTGTATTTATCTATTTGTCATATTTATTTTTATTAAATTATTACTTTAGCACACACGTTACAACTGCAGGATAGTGAAACATCACTTTTTAGCAGTAAACTCTTGAAGTCTGAAACAGTCATAGGTTTTCATTAGCATCAACCTGATTCTGCACAGCCGTTCCTCAATGCAATAATTTAAATATTAAGAGAACAATATCAAGGAATTCCTAGCAACTTCCGAAAGAATTAAAATACCATAACACTTCAACCAATTATATTTGTAAATATGACACAAATATCGTGTTAATGTATTTTCTTATACAGTTACAGACGAAAGTGCACACGAGAATAGAACGGTCTATGGTAAGTTATACGACAGAGCCACCTGGTGGACAGTCAGATTTAGCCGCATTCCTGTCCGCCCATGTTTCTACGAAACCCACGGAGTCTAATTTTGTAGTAATATAACATTTTGACACAATAAATCCACTGTTAATTTGCTACTTTGCGGGAGATGCTGCCTGTGTCGCTACTGTTCAATTGATTGCACTTAATGATACCAAGCCAACGCACGTTGCTACGTCGACTATAAATGTTGACGATCGCAGCACAGTAATAAAGTTCAGTAGACCAATCAGATGTGTTAGCAGCGACTGACCAATGAGCAGCCAAGACGGGTGCGTTCATTGACGTGACCACGTTAAGATTGCATAATTAATAGCTTGTGTACGAGTCGAGTGAGTAGTGAAGACTGTGACTCTCTACGTCAGGTTTTATCCGGCGGTTGGTCGGGTGTGTTGTATCACCGTTGTATCGACAGGAACTGGCCTTAGGTGTGGGTGTACACACTGAAGTCTAAGGAATACACATCGCTCCAGGTATGTCTCTGTCAGACCTACGCCGTCTGACACTATGGGAATGTCGCTGTGCGGTCACATTGCTTCATCCGCTAAACAGGTCTTAAAGGTATCCAGGTCGAATGGCAGCGTTGCCAACATTTCATAAAGAATCACTCAGGCCGTCCATCAGTTGCTACCCTCACCGTGCCGCTATTTAAAACACTGTCGTCTGCTGTATATGACTGTTTGAAGTTTTAATGTATTGATTAGCTAATTATCAGTAATTAATCCGAGCAGTTGATTCTCCAGGCACCTAGAATCGTAGTGATGGCAGTCACAGATCGCGTCTGAACTCAAGGCCGAATGCACTCACCTATACAATGTGTATATATATTTATATGGAATATATATGTATATATATATATATATATATATATATATATATATATACATATATATATATATATATATATTGTGTGACATGTTATATAGATTACTCAGTATGATTTAATTCACTCTGAAACAACTGTTTGACTTCATTCCTGTACTGCACTAACAAAAAACAATGACTAACTCTTTTCGTATAATCAAGAGACCAAAATGCATGCCAAATATCTAAAACGAGAAGCCATCTCAAATTTAGGATGGAACCATTTTTGGTGCCAATCTGTGCGTCTGTGTCTATTTATTCAGAGTCCTGACAAGCAACATGCTGAATATGTCTGTTGCATGATACGTATATTTAGTAACACATATTACTGCCTGCAATATAGTTATATGCAGACACCACATCCGCAGTGGCTGTAACCAGAGAAATCGTTTATGGATGCCTCGAAGCACATGACTGGTCACCTGATACAGCCAGGAGTGCCGTGGCATGCCAGCGGGGACAACTCGAACATAATCGTAGACTAGCTCAACTTAAAAGTAAAGTACAATAACAACAATATAGATTCATCACAAAATATTTCATTTAAAAAAGGTTTGTTTTCATAGTTTTCCTAAGGGGTCATCCATAATTATCATCATTTTCACAAGTGTACAAACCGTACACTTTTTCTGACTTAATCCTTGAAAGTGTACAAATGTAAATGGTGAAAATGATGACAGTGTTTCACAGTTGCCATGTTTCGCAATAATGCGTCATTCTGATGAATCACTAGCATACAAGCAAATCATTCGAGCACTATTTTCTTTTCGTTTTGGCGGTCTTTACCTCTCCCTTGTGTGAGGATGAGCGAGCGAGCGAGCGAGTGATAAGTGGGCACATCGTTTTTGTCATTATTTTTCAACATTAAAAAAAGCGTACATTCAAGTCATACCCCCTCCCCCCCCCCCAGCGTACGGTTTGTACGCTTGTAAAAATGATGATAATTATGGATGACCCCTAAACAATCTGTGTCTGACACTAATACATAGATTTATCTATAAAAACAGTTTGAGATGAGAATACAGAACTCTCAAGCAAATCTATTCGCATGCAGTTTGGATTACAAATCCACACATGGGGTAGACTGTGAAGTACAGTTTTAGCCAGAAACACTATTATAAATAACATCTCCATCACTTAATATGAAAGATGAAAAACATAAATATGAAGGCCTTCACACATCTTGAGCCTATACAATATCTGTGTTGCACCAAGAACACACACAAACTTCATTCTTGTGGCAATCACTTTGTGTACATTTGTTTATAAATAAACAACATCACTGTCATCTCTTTTTAACATCTATCTTTCTTGTATGTTCATTTCATGAACTACTACTTTACATTTACTTTACAAATGATACTTTACCTACCAAGGTAAGTGTTTACTTTTTGCATCGTCGTTTCTCCAAATTATCATTTGTCATTATTTTATACATTATTACACAACTGTATACTGCTTCCATACCAACATATTTCCAACATTCTCAATTACACAAATACATTATTTACTATGCTACTCCAGATCTTCCACTTTTACAACTTTCCAACAACTATTAAAAGAACCAGCATCCATAAATAAACGTTATTACCCCGGTAATCCATAACTCACCAGCCTAATGTCTTTGGGAAGAGTGGGTAGAAATTAAAGCCATCATTATAAACTGTGCCACGATCGCACACAGCGGGAAAGTCGTGAACTGGAAACAATTATGACAGGAAGCGGGTATCGAAGTGGCAGCAAACGCCAAATGTTGGCAGTTGAAACACCTACACAGAGACACCTAATCAATACGCGGCATTGGTTATTAAGTTACGCAGTCACGGCACCGGTGCGGTTAATGACGACACAGATTGAACGGACGGACGAGAGGATGGCACTATATGAGATGGCCAGGGAGATTACGACGGGGATATTGCTTCCATAAGAATATTTATAAACCTGGCACTGGTTTTGCTTACCAGGCTTACAGGAGGCAGACTCTGTTACTGATACTTCTCTATAAAATTTGTTTTAAAGCCTGCAGTAAACATGCCTGCATAATTGCGTTTTGCAGGTGTGTAACAGTGTTTGCTAATTGCAAGTTACCAACTGGGAGAATGTACAATGGAAGAGAAAGCTTCCTCTTGCAAAACAAGTCTTATTGTTGCCAATATGTTGAGGTCATGGATATTTGTGTGACAATTCTCTCTCTCCCCCCCCCCCACTCTTTCTCTCCCCCCTCACATTCTCTCTCCCCACTCTCTCTCTCTTCATCCCTCTCTCTTCCCCTCTCCCCCTCTCCCCCTCCCTCCTGCCGCTGCCGCTGCCGCTGCCTCTGCCTCTGCCTCTGCCTCTGCCTCTGCCTCTGCCTCTGCCTCTGCCTCTGCCTCTGCCTCAGCCTCAGCCTCTGCCTCTGCCTCTGCCTCTGCCTCTGCCTCTGCCTCTGCCTCTGCCTCTGCCTCTGCCTCTGCCTCTGCCTCTGCCTCTGCCTCTGCCTCTGCCTCTGCCTCTGCCTCTGCCTCTGCCTCTGCCTCTGCCTCTGCCTCTGCCTCTGCCTCTGCCTCTGCCTCTGCCTCTGCCTCTGCCTCTGCCTCTGCCTCTGCCTCTGCCTCTGCCTCTGCCTCTGCCTCTGCCTCTGCCTCTGCCTCTGCCTCTGCCTCTGCCTCAGCCTCAGCCTCTGCCTCTGCCTCTGCCTCTGCCTCTGCCTCTGCCTCTGCCTCTGCCTCTGCCTCTGCCTCTGCCTCTGCCTCTGCCTCTGCCTCTGCCTCTGCCTCTGCCTCTGCCTCTGCCTCTGCCTCTGCCTCTGCCTCTGCCTCTGCCTCTGCCTCTGCCTCTGCCTCTGCCTCTGCCTCTGCCTCTGCCTCTGCCTCTGCCTCTGCCTCTGCCTCTGCCTCTGCCTCTGCCTCTGCCTCTGCCTCTCTCTCTCTCACTTTGCCCATCAACCGATCCCGCTGAACACCACATGACCCAATCCAACTTGTCAAAAAAATTCCCATTTCGGTTTATGACCATTTCCTTCTACAACTTAGAATTGAGAATGTGTATAATTACTTTGGTCTAAATAAACTAATGTAGAGAACTAAATCAGAAAACAAAGATAGTCAAATCTGCAAACACCTGGCCACATTAACAAATAAAACTGAAGACTGGATGCAAGATTTAAAACAAGATTAAACAACGGTGGATTTAACAACAAGAACCTGAAAGTATTAATTTCTGAAGGACAATAAGTAATCGCAACAAACTACACTGAGTGACAACCAGAGATGTAGGCACCAGTAATTAATTAAAAACAAAATTGGCAGATTTCCACAAATGTAGATCCAATTCACCTGATTGATGAAACATGTGACTTCTGATTAGTGACAAGCTTGTTTGTGTAAATGCCAGCTGATTGCTCAAGCTGGCAACCGCAGCACACCAACGTGTCCCCTGCCCTTATCTCCAATAATACCACAGGAAATTAAAAGGTCAGATCAATCTACGTGGTTCCATGGTACTACGAGCAGTGATATCATGTTCTCCTTGTAACTTTTTCAGATGACGTTCCAAGGTTTAATGCAGAGTTTAGTGGCGAGCAGTGGTCGCGCGGTAGAGCGCCGGACTGTCAATCGAGGGGACGGTGGTTCGATCCCACCTACTGCCGTTTTGAAACTTAGGCAATTTTATTTACCCCACATTTGCCTGTGTCTTTCGGAAGAGAAACTAAAAGCTGGTGGTTCCTTCTATCTGGTGTCTATGCCAGGGGAAATAAAAGATCCCACACAGGGGGTAAATGTGTAACCTGTAGTGGACTCACTAATTCTAGAGAAGAACTCGTGCGTTAGCCCACGTTTGGGCTGTTTGGAGGAAACAACCTAAGAAAAAAAAATGGTGGTCGTCATAAGGTTCAGAAAGTTCTAAACCTTACAGCATTATATATAGGTTGTGGTTCGGTTGGTGAGAAAAATCAATTGATACAGTGGCACCATCTTTTGTGTGGAACATATACTAATCTAATGCAAACTGATGCTACACACAGGTATCTGGTGTAGGCATGCGTGGTGTATAAACGTGGTGTATAAATATGTATCGTACGCTTACGAGAATGACCCTATAAATACCCTGTCGTGACTTGACACACTGGCATTTCTTAATAATCTGTATCAGTTTTGACCACTCGTTCGAGTTCCTGTCGTGTGGGTCGACTCACATTTCATCACAGCTTCATGCAGGCAGCCAATTATAGACAGCTAAATTTACCAACTTCTGTCACATTCAGACATGACTGGTCTACTTCTCTATATTTGGTTCCATCCCTTGCAAGCGTGCCGGCGGCAATGTGGATAACACACGGAAAGAGGACGATTACAACAAATCCATTAGACACAGATTCCATTAGCAGATCACGCCACGAGCAAGCGTTATCTGCCGATGCCGAAAGACGCTTTTTACGGCGGCACGAACGCCAGTGATGTAGAACGTGTGTATATCTCCGTCAATGCATGATTTCATCTCGTAAGCCCGCCCGTCTTCCATTACGCGAATGATAGATGCGCGAGTTTTTGCAATCATTGGCGATGTTGTTCATTGAAAATCCCATTTAAGTTAAAGGTCGAGGCATTCGGTCAAATCAACGTAGCGTGTGCAGAACTCGCGGCGGGAGTTTTATCGCTAAGTCGGGTTCGTTTATGGACAACAAAACCACATCCTGCAGAGTGAATAGGACGTTTCTCTCAGGAATGATCCCACGGTAATGTTCTCAAAATACACAGTAATCCGCCGTTGCCTTCTAGGTCGAATCGCATGTTAGTAGGTATTCATCTGGTGATTTAGCGACAACGCACTCAGTGTAATAGTCGCATTTACGACACGTCCACAAATGGATGGTTGTTTAATTAAGCTACTATTCACCGGTACATTTCTAATGTGTTTTGGTACTGCCTTCATTTGACATATCAAAATGTAAAAGAGGATTGCGTTGGAGTATGTTCTAAAGATAATATTACTTTAGTCGTGAATGGGTCTGAAAAACATCCTTCCGTGTCAGACAGCGCTAACATATATATCAAACTACGTCCTTTCAGAAGGCACGAGTAATCTGCATAATGAATGTGTAATCTATACAGAACCACAACAGAAATGTGATTATTTCAACACACGTTTATCTCGTTAGACAGTGAGCAAGCCAAGCATGTGTTCACGTGGCACAATACAGCTACTGCAACTGCACGTGATGGCTCTATTAAATTAAAAATAATGTGACTGGAATCTGTGATATGTACAGTCCAGCATGGTTATTTCAGTGCAACAACAACAGTTTAGGAGTGTAGCATGGAATCACGGATGATTTTCTGCAAACTGGACAAGCCGAGGTGATATTTGATTACTCAAAGCATTCTTCTGATTCTGAGGTACTACAATACCAAAGAAGTTACCTAGAACATTACCAACTAAGGCCAACCAAACGGTCAACCAACATGCCTTCAAGTTATTGATTAAATCTTTATGGCAATCACTGCATTAGCCTTGAGCATAGCACGTGTGCACAATATTTTCAACTCACTCCGGATACCACAATGGTAGTGAAAAATGAATGTAATTTATCTGCTCTGTTCTGTTTCATCATTATTCATCACACACTTGTACTGACCAGATAGTTTGACTAATTAATTTATTATGCTGAGCTCCATTTGTAAAGGTGTTCTGGTTCATATGTATTCCTTGGTTCCACAGTTCTTCTCTCTGCTAAGTGCACGACCATGATCCATTTTCCACCAGTGTTATTACAATGTCTCGTGTGGGATGTAACCGGACCCACCAGCTTGTCAAGTCCTTGCTAATAAAACTGTATTGCACACAAAGTCAATGTCTATTGTCTAATAAGTGAAACTCTATCTTCTCTTCTTGTTGGTGGCATGTCAGATTGTCCAATAGTGCCACAGATTGCTGACTATTCGAATATGTGATTCTACATCTCAAACATTGCACCAAACATGAGAAATGTGTGGAGAGAAATCACCTGAAATTATATCACATGACCAGAGGTCAATTGTGACATTCCTCTCGGGTGATTTTATGAGTTGGGGTTAAATTAAGAGTTTTGCTAAGGAATCAGCCAAGGGTACTGCTGCCTGGTGCTGACGTCATCAGCAGGAGCAATCCCTGGTACGTGAGGATGGGACGATGACACAATTACAGTGCATATGTTATACGTACATCCATCAGTTAATGCCCACCAGCCAGATGTGGCAGTAACACACACTGGAGTGTTGAAAGTTGACTATGTTTCAAAAAGGCAGTAATGGTATTGAAACATCGGGTCTTTTGACTGAGACTACAGTGCTGACCACTACGCTTGCATGCATCTCTCAGACAAAGACCAACAGCATGACATTTTGAACTGACAAGTCAAACGAACATCCTGGCAAACTCGGCTCACGATACGTTGTACCACACAAACTACCAGAACACACATGGGGCAAACTAGAAAGCAGCCACGGTCCTTGTGACGATAAGCCTGACTGAGGAACATGTTCTGTCGACGCCTATTACTTACAGCAGAGCGTGCACGCGCTGCCGACATGATTGCTGGTCATGTCCGGTGCATAGATTATATGTTCCTGCAGTCGCTACGAGAGAGTACTATACCAAACAACGCAGGAAGTCTTCATTGGTATTCGTGGCACGGCCAGCCAGATGAGGTGCTTCATTTCGCGGCTAGTCACACGGGCACACTTATGTATTCACGCAAATGCACCGTAAAAAGAAACTGTCATCAGAACACCGAAGGTGCACCCAATTAGTGAAATCGCTGCACACGTGGTAAAGGCAAGCCATCACTCATTGCAAAACTTTAACGAGCGATGTCAACGCACGTGCGAAGTGAGTGAATTGTGGCTAGTTCACATAGGTGAGTGAGGAATCACTCCGCAAACTGCATCCGCATGTCATAACATTTCACTAGATTCCAGACGTAACCTCATTAAAATTAAAGCCAGATCAAAATGGCTCTCCGCATGGCGCAACTGACGTCATGGCAGTGCATTCTGGGAGTTAGGCTGAGGTGGCGGCACAGTGATATCAGAGGAACGCCAATGAACATGAAATCACATACAAAGTCCACAGTTAAAGCCAGACAGAATGTCAGTCTGACTTGTGAACATGTCACGGTGACCGGAACAAATGTCACTGACTCACTGCGGACTGTGGTAATTAGGTTTATTGTATTATGACCGTTTCACTGCATCTGTTCTTACTTTTCCATCTTGATTATTACTTACTATATTACTATGATTACTGGCTGCACATATGATGTATATTGACATCGTAAATGTTATATAATGACATCCTAGATGTTCTAATACAATTGTATCCCTTGTAATTGTATGGCTGATATAAAAGATGGAGAAACTGGGTGAATAACTGGTTCACTTAGGGTTTATAGATAAATTTCTAAAATCAATAAAAGATAACATGTTATATTCAATTTGTTTCTGTGTGATTTTTAAAAGTTTTCTTTCTCATTGAAGAAATTTACAAAACAATGGGACACAAAGTCACATTAAGAAAGGAACAATATGATTAGACATTTGAAAAATAAACAAACAGACCTATTGAATGCGTAAAGTGAATACGCATTAAAAATATCTCAGATGGGTGGGATTCACGTAGAATTGTAGTATAAAACTGTCAGATTCTCGATAATCCAGCAGCTTCCTCATCCATGTGCTATGTGGTTTTTTGCTGTGGATGACAGTCTTGTTAGAGGCTGTCGTAATGTCAGCAAGGCCTGTCCCCAGTGGCTGACTGCTCAGTGTGGCTTACCTTACAGCCCTGGCACACATGGACTGTCAACGGGAACATCTGGTGCTGCTCTGTCCTGACCCCACAACAACTGCCAGTAGACCTCAGACACCACCACTGCCAGTAGACCTCACTGACACCACCACTGCCAGTAGACCTCACTGTCACCACCACTGCCAGTAGACCTCACTGACACCACCACTGCCAGTAGACCTCACTGACACCACCACTGCCAGTAGACCTCACTGACACCACCACTGCCAGTAGACCTCACTGACACCACCACTGCCAGTAGACCTCACTGACACCACCACTGCCAGTAGACCTCACTGTCACCACCACTGCCAGTAGACCTCACTGACACCACCACTGCCAGTAGACCTCACTGACACCACCACTGCCAGTAGACCTCACTGACACCACCACTGCCAGTAGACCTCACTGACACCACCACTGCCAGTAGACCTCACTGACACCACCACTGCCAGTAGACCTCACTGTCACCACCACTGCCAGTAGACCTCACTGACACCACCACTGCCAGTAGACCTCACTGTCACCACCACTGCCAGTAGACCTCACTGTCACCACCACTGCCAGTAGACCTCACTGACACCACCACTGCCAGTAGACCTCACTGACACCACCACTGCCAGTAGACCTCACTGTCACCACCACTGCCACACTGGAGCAAGTCTGATTCTAGTTCCCTTTAATTAGTTACAAAGTTAAATTGTACTTATATAGATTTGCTTACGCATTGTTCTTCGTACTATGAAACCTACATTTTGCTGTTAAAGCAGCACCTTGGAAGAGCAAGTGTCTATATTAACATAGCGAGTTCAACTGTTATATAAACAATCTGGAGTTTACCAGGGTGGCCTTAATTGCAAAGTGGTTGTATTGTAAAGTCACGGTTGAATGTGTACAGCCAGTAATTTTGTTTAGTAGACCTGAAACAGTAGCGTTCACAATCAAATTCACAAGTGGGATACATAATTTGAAAGATAAGCCTGTGAAATGATGAAAATATAAATAAAAGATTCGGAACTAAACTGCTGGTTCTCCTTGCAGTCAGCATGGTGGCATGTGCCTATATCTGCAAATACCTTTGAAAAATGTTTCGTTCCTAAACACCAAACCAAAACTTGGGCAATGGACAGCTGCTTCTCGGAACTTGCCACTAATAACTACCGGTGTCAAAATAACCAAACAACCTGAAAAATGCACTGGCTCTTTTCTCGTGTCTGGTTTCTGGGTGAGCCACCAGGAGGCCGACAGGGATGATCGATGAGGTGTTCGGCAGGAATGAGGTGTGGGCGGACAAAGCTGTTGTTATTCAAATCAGTGCAACAAAAATCTATTTCCACCCACTGTTCTATCGTGTCCACTTTGGCACACACGACACAGCGACACACAAACTAAGCCAATCGGCCATCACCAGTGTCTTCATGTCAACCCATCGCTTGGCCTTTGAACGAGACATTCGTTCTATGCCAAATAAACACTAATTTCTTTTATTCAAATCTTTATCTGACACACATGGACAGAATTTAAAACCGTCTCGTGTGTCTTGGGTGTGCATGTAATGCTGCCAAGGCTTGTGTCTCTGAAAATAGATTTTTTGCTCGCCTGTTTCCAAACAAATTTAGCAAAAAAGCAAACAAATTTAGTACCCACCACAACATAGCACCTCATTTCTATAACCTTGTATCATACAATTTATAAATAATTATATTTAAAAATGGCTCTACCCCTAGTTCAAGGGATTATCAAAACTATTCAATTATATATACACCCACCCACATCCACCCACCCTCACCAACCCACACCCACCCATACCCACCCACACATACCCACACCCACCCACACACCTACCCACACCCATCCATACCCACATAATTATATATACACCCACCCCCACTTCCACCCACCCACCCACACACACAATAAATAAAAAGAGACATACCTACTTGAGGATGTGACTATCACCCTAGAATGCGAGACCTTTGTCTTCATTCCACAGTCACAACCAATAACCACTGATATATCCCAGCTTGTTTTGTTGATAGAATTTTTTTTTTTTTTTCATGTCACACTTAGGTTATTTTTAAAACAAAATCATTGGTCAAAAGAGAACTATTATTAGACCATCTTTTTCGTCAGCGTCTAAAGATGGAACAGCAATATCCAAAGACAGCGTTGCTGTCAGTGAACAAAGAGGTAGTGACAGCCAGGAATTTTTTTAATAAGTCTACACCATCCATTTTTAGCCCTGGCAGCCTCTCCTAGACAGACTGGGTCCGCACTCATCCGTCAATGCTCAACGCCAATTCTATTTGCCAACCACAATGCTTCCGGAAAGACAAATTAGAAAAAGACAAGACTTTGGGGAGGTGAAAAAACCCTACATTTTCACAGACCTACCTAGTTGGTGTTTTTTATATCTATCACCTAATCATGATGTATATGAAATTATGATGATGAAATTGGGTTTCTAATTATAATCAGGACTGGCATATATAGTCTACACGTGGTACGTGTGTGTGTGTGTGTGTGCATGTGTGCGTGCGTGCATGTCTGTGTATTTGTGTATATATGTGGTGTTTGTGTCAGTATGTGTATGCATGTGCATGTGCAATTTTGTGTGCATATCTCATAATTTCTGGATGAAACATAACACCTCTTTTTTTTCTTCTAAATTCCCCGTTTATTGCAGGTCGTAGGATTAATGCCAGATATTAGATAGACATTACTGCTCCAGATGGTTTCATGTGCTTGTTTCGAGTCAGATATATTGTACCAATCTGTTTACCTGACTGCACTGTGAAAAAACTGCTCGAGCGTACGTCATAGGAAACATTTGATACAAATACATCAGGAAACTTTCTTCTCAACATGTATACTTAAGTGAACTGACAGGCAGTTTATGGTGCTTGTAGCCAAGTGACAAATTCTCTCCGCCTGCTACATGCAATATGCCCTACAGGTGGAGACACTGTCAAATCCGAACAACGTCTTTGGTGTAGTTTTTAAATGACCTCGCAATGGTAACAGAATAGCAAAAACTGTCGCACAGACAGATGGAAGATGCAAACGGAATGGGCCCGACATTTCGCATGTGTTGATACTTGTGTGTAACAGATGAGTTGCTTAGTTTTTATGGCTCCATCCATTTGTGTTTAGGTGAGAAGTTACCATGACATCGTTGATGCCTGAGAGACTCTGTAGTCGTGGCTGCGGCAGCAATGTTCTCAACACACACAGACTGGAACAGTTTAATTACTTCTGATAGATTTCATCATGTTGAGGTTTAGTCAGAGACCTGCCTGCTCATCTCTAGGACAGGTAGATGACTGACCAAGACAGGCAGATGACTGACCAAGACAGGCAGATGACTGACCAAGACAGGCAGATGACTGACAAAGACAGGCAGATTACTGACCAAGACAGGTAGATGACTGACCAAGACAGGCAGATGACTGACAAAGACAGGCAGATTACTGACCAAGACAGGCAGATGACTGACCAAGACAGGCAGATGACTGACCAAGACAGGCAGATGACTGACAAAGACAGGCAGATTACTGACCAAGACAGGCAGATGACTGACCAAGACAGGTAGGTGACTGACCAAGACAGGTAGATGACTGACGAAGACAGGCAGATGACTGACCAAGACAGGCAGATGACTGACCAAGACTGGCAGATGACTGACCAAGACAGGTAGATAACTGACCAAGACAGGCAGGTGACTGACCAAGACAGGCAGATGACCGGCCAAGACAGGTAATTACAACTGATAAAATTTGTTGAATTTAGAGGGAACCACTAGATTAACTAAGTCTACTGGGCCATATTAATGACTACCTGGTAGTACTGACCTAACTGGTAGTAATACAAATCAGATAAATCAGTATTAAATAAACAACTCCATTGACTCTGGCTTGTCGCTGAAAAATACTAAACTGGCCAATACTGGCTCAGACTGGTGTGACTTGCTTTTAAACAAGCATGTTCCAAAAGGTGCAGTTCTGATTAATTCAAGACCAGGAAACAAATATTTCTGGCTAAGGGCAAGTTTGTCACATGGTTATAGAAGTCACCAAATTATTCATAACTGTAAACTTTATAAAAATGAACAGTGAATATTTACGACAGGCTGATATACAGCGACAGCGTTCAAATGTGAGCCCCAAATGTATCCCAGTGGATTCTGCTGTTTCCATCGATGCGTACGAACTACTTAAGCCATCATTCGGCCACTGTCTCTGGTCCACTGCTCCACAGCTGGGGTAACTGAGACGTTAAGTAATATTGAATGACATGGAGATTTTGATAGAACTACTTCAATCAAGGTGAAGGAACAGGCCTGCATGAAATCGCATTAGACAGACAATTCAGAGCTCTGGTCATAGAAGTTTAAACAGATGAATTGTGGTCTGTTGTTGATGGTCTTTAAGTTCTAGGTCTGTCTGGGGTAGAGAACAGACCAAACAAAACAAGTCAGTAGGCAAGGTCTGTTGTTGATGGTCTTTAAGTTCTAGGTCTGTCTGGGGAAGAGAACAGACCAAACAAAACAAGTCAGTAGGCAAGGTCTGTTGTTGATGGTCTTTAAGTTCTAGGTCTGTCTGGGGTAGAGAACAGACCAAACAAAACAAGTCAGTAGGCAAGGTCTGTTGTTGATGGTCTTTAAGTTCTAGGTCTGTCTGGGGAAGAGAACAGACCAAACAAAACAAGTCAGTAGGCAAGGTCTGTTGTTGATGGTCTTTAAGTTCTAGGTCTGTCTGGGGTAGAGAACAGACCAAACAAAACAAGTCAGTAGGCAAGGTCTGTTGTTGATGGTCTTTAAGTTCTAGGTCTGTCTGGGGAAGAGAACAGACCAAACAAAACAAGTCAGTAGGCAAGGTCTGTTGTTGATGGTCTTTAAGTTCTAGGTCTGTCTGGGGTAGAGAACAGACCAAACAAAACAAGTCAGTAGGCAAGGTCTGTTGTCGATGGTCTTTAAGTTCTAGGTCTGTCTGGGGTAGAGAACAGACCAAACAAAACAAGTCAGTAGGCAAGGTCTGTTGTCGATGGTCTTTAAGTTCTAGGTCTGTCTGGGGTAGAGAACAGACCAAACAAAACAAGTCAGTAGGCAAGGTCTGTTGTTGATGGTCTTTAAGTTCTAGGTCTGTCTGGGGTAGAGAACAGACCAAACAAAACAAGTCAGTAGGCAAGGTCTGTTGTTGATGGTCTTTAAGTTCTAGGTCTGTCTGGGGTAGAGAACAGACCAAACAAAACAAGTCAGTAGCAAGGTCTGTTGTTGATGGTCTTTAAGTTCTAGGTCTGTCTGGGGTAGAGAACAGACCAAACAAAACAAGTCAGTAGGCAAGGTCTGTTGTTGATGGTCTTTAAGTTCTAGGTCTGTCTGGGGTAGAGAACAGACCAAACAAAACAAGTCAGTAGGCAAGGTCTGTTGTTGATAAGTCCGAATGTTAAACTGGACGCTACACAAAGCGATAAGCCCCAGACAACGATGTCTTTGACATTCTGAGAATCCAATATCTTCTTATGACGTGCAGGTGTTCTCAGATATCTGTCTGTGTTGTTGTCAAACTTATTCAAACGTCACTAGTAGACGGTTGCAGTCACTTGTTTAACATCTCCTGAGAAAATGAGTACTTTCTCATATACCAGACTTGTCCAACTGACATTGTTCTTAATTAATGCTACTTAGGACAAAAGCTCGTGTGTAAAGTGAACATAATTGCACAATACAGAGTTGTGTATTTTTAATCTAAATGTGCTTTCCAGATTTATATATGTTTATGGGAGTGCATCATTGCTATCTAATCTAACTGTAACTGAATTTGTGTGTCTGCGCAGGTACATGCCTGCAGGCATGTGCATGATATCTGTGTGTTGTGTGTGTGTGTGTATGTGTACATGTCTGTGTTGGCATGTATGCATGTGCACGTGCGTGCGTGCGTGCATGCGTGCGTGCATGCGTGTGTGTATGCATGAGTATATCTGTGTGTCTGTGTGTGTATATGTATATGAGTGTGTGTGTGTGTGTGTGTGTGTGTGTGTGTGTGTGTGTGTGTGTGTGTTTGCATGTGTTTGCATGTGTTTGTGAGAGTGTGTGAGTGTCCATGCATGCATGCATGCGTGCGTGTGTGTGTGTGTGTGTGTGTGTGTGTGTGTGTGTATGTGCGTGCGTGCGTGTGTGCGTGCGTGTGTGTATGTTTGTGTGTGTGTATGTGTTTGTGCACAACTGCACATGTATATGTGTGAACACATGTGTATGTTGTGCATAATTTCTATGGAAAAACGTGCTCAAATTCACGAGAATCAGAGGAAACATGAGAAAGAGGAACACTTTTGAAAACCATCTGCATCTATGTAAACCAATCTAACAGTACACATATCTGTAACATCTGTATAACTACAATACACTTGCTCAGAGTTAAAACAAAATACTGCGTTGTAGGATCTGTCCCCAGGGAATAGGTCGTGTGGGATTTAGCCTTAATATCCCACAGGAATTATGGATTCGTGACAAGGCGCACTACTCAAGATGGGGACACGGGGCCTTGGGAACACGTCACTTGGCCATTTCCTACAAGAATAGTCCATTTGGAGTTAATGCAATGATTAGACCATTGACCACTAGATGAGTGGCCGGACTGTGTTGTCCAGAGAGCTGAACTGACCGATAGAAATAGTAGGAGACTAATTGAGGTAGCGAACTGTGCAATATTGACATCAAAGGTCTCGCGTAATTGAATATAGTTCCTCCTGGCAGTTTAAATGCCATATCACCAGGCAGGGCTACATTAACCACACTCCCACTTCAGGAGTGGTCAGAGAAGTGGTCAGTCTTCTCTGACCACTCCCTTAATCTCACGCCAATGACCACATTCTTTGTAGACAACTGCTGGCGGCGTATTGAAAAACAAAATACTATTTTAACAATTTTTTTTCTGTAGTAAATTTACAAATGAAAAAACCAACTCACATTTAAACAATCTTGACCGTTCCTAATTTCGTAATATTTATTAATAATTATAATGTTGTTAATAGTTGTATAATTATACTGATGGTAGACGGTATACCGAATCACATTTAAACCAACTGGAGGAAATTTAACAAATTTAATGGTTTGCCAAAATTGTAAAATAAAATATTCAAACAGTAAACACCAGCTAAGAGTGGACACAGGTAAAATGTTAAAAAGAGAGTTCCAAAAATGGATGCAGGTAAATGTTAAAAGACAGGGTTAACTGCAGTTCCTGGAATGGCTCGCTGACACTGAACATGCTCATTTAGTCTCCTCAACGAAGACCCAGTAAGTCAGCAAGTGTGACTTGGTACAATTCATTCAGCAACGCTGCTAATATGATTACTTTGGGGTGATGATTCCAGGTAACAGAACGGAAACATCACTTTAGAATGATATATTTCTGTGTAATTATATCTGTCTCTTAGAATAAGTTATCGCAGATGACTTACTAGGGTAATGCCATTATGATGAAACATAACTACACTATAAATTTACTCATCAAGAATCAATTGGCCTGGAACCCACTAATTACAAAATAGAGCATCCAACCTAATTGAACACCTACAACTGTAACTTGTGGTGTTGAATCTGCAAACATTGTAGCCTGTTAGAATGTCTTGCAGCATTTGTGAAAGTAATGGGAAGTTTTATATAGCACAGTATCTAGTGCCCAGGACAGCTCAAAGCAGTTTGTAATTTACTCCCTGGCAAATATATTGACTTGAATGTCATCTTGACTTCTCTGGGAAAAATCCAGCCATGCCGTATTCATACACAAATATCCCCCACAGTCTACAGTCATGTGCTAATTCATGCAGCTGATTCACAAAGCTGATCCATAGAGCTGATCCATAGAGCTGATCCATAGAGCTGATCCATAGAGCTGATCCATAGAGCTGAGTGAACTGAACCAACAAACTTGTCCAAAGTTTGACATCGCAGCACAGGATTCAAATCACGACTCTCTGCATCAAGTCTGGACCACTGTGCCACTGTGCCACTGCACCACCGCACCACTGCGCCAGTGAACCATTGTGCCACTGCACCACTGTGCCATCGCACCACTGTGCCACTGTACAACTGTACAACCGCACCACTGTGCCACAGCACCACTGCACCACTGATGCGTAAGTGATGTTCCGTGTCAACATGCCCCTTGAACTCAGCATCCAGCCAGTAATGACAGCGAAGCCCATGTAACGGGAAGCTTATAGAGATGATGGCATTAATCGATCAAATTAGCTGGCAATTATGAGCCGAGGTCACAATGCTGAAGATCAACTGAACAGTCTCTATCTCACTCCATCACAATACATCCAGTCTCTATCTCACTCCGTCACAACACATCCAGTCTCTATCTCACTCCATCACAATACATCCAGTCTCTACTACAGTCTCATGATGTTTTTACTAAACCATTTAATGTCTACCATTGTCTTCACAAGCCTTTTGATTCTTTTCTCGAGGATGTTATAGAAAACTATATTTCTAGAATAAAATATGTATTTACAAGTTGCAGGTAACATACTTACCTGCCCCGTCACTTCTCAAAGTGTAATACACTTGTCTGTGGCATTAAGTTCCTCACCAAAATGTCAATCAACCAGCAGATCAGAGGGGATATACATTTATAATTTAGGGCATGACAATACAAATTAAATATCATGAGGTCATAAGTGAGTTCGTTTTTACAAAATTTGAATTATCATGAAACTATTGATCAATGGAAGAAACAGAAAGACTACAGAAGTGTTTGTAAATGAACACTGTACATTCATTGTATCTATCACTCTCATGAAAGATGACATCTGAAACAATCACATTATCAGCTATGTCAGGTCAACTGTATGATGGGCCTAAAAGCAGAATCGATAGATTTCTGAAACTGAAGTGCCACAAATAGATTAAATCGCATTTTGCACAGAAAAAATGCTGATTTCCCACAGACCCAAGTTTCATATGACAACTGATATAGGCCCTGTAAGTCTCACACACGAAAACGAGGCTGGGGACAATTGGCGGCAGAAGTCCATATTCTCCATGTTAACATATAGGACTTCGTTTTGTTTTTGGTTGTAATAATCGAACTGTTCCAGTCTAACTATTTCAGTTATACTGTCCGAAGGATTATTACAAGCAGAAGCAGTGGAACACTTTGCCGGTGACAATGATCACGGAAATCATGAATTTTTATCGATTGTTAAGGTGGTTGCGATGGCATCACCGGCTTGTACTTGTGTTTGGCGATCTTGACTAATAATAAAAAGTGCCATTTTTCGTGCAGTACAACCTGTTTGGGGCAACTGTATACATGTGTTATGATTATGTGCATTTAAACAACTTGTCAGATATAAGTGCTTATCGAAACCACAACATACAGCTATGTAAAATGCAAATCCCGCAAAAGACACACACGACCTAAAATTGTGGGGAGTGTCTATTATCTGCAAGTACGTGTACGCAAATCGCTATATGTCTATGATAGTGGGGTAAACTCAATATTAAATCGGGCATTTAAGATAAGAAAGGTATAACACAAGATATTTATGACCTGATTTTCCAATAATTATTACATGTTCAGGTGACCAAACCAACTACGGCTCAGTGTATGGCCAATCACGGTCCCTATTCCTGGAAATGTCACAGTGGTGCTTCCTAAATCAGTCGGAAGTTACAACTTTCATCCATCGAATATTATTCTTAATGTCCAGTCCCCAATCAACTCGAGTCGCGCGGAGTCTCGCCATGTATCGTGACCCACTTACGGGCCCTATTGCCCCATTATTAAACTTTATATTGGTGTCAACTGATATGAAACTTCTGATTGTATCAATGTTTGTATGACTTTCTTAAAAAGCAGAATTGTGCTTAAAACAACAAACTAATTACGCTAACTCTGACTGTTTGAAGGCCAACTAATGTCATGTTTGCACAGTTTAGATTAGGCTCATTGCACCAAGCTTAAGTTGTTTACAAATGCCCTGGTGGTTCTGTGCACTGACTGTCAGAGCCCTCAGGCGTGTGTATTCAAACAACATCAACCGAGTTATTCCAGGTGGTGGCATTAATGAACTGTTCCTTCAAGGGATATACTTAATGTTCCATGCGAGAGCATCTGTGCATATACATTAGTATGAATGTAATTGAAGATACACTGTAACATTAATCAAAGTACCTCAATCCCTCAATTTTCACCTACCATTAAAAGAACATACTGTATAAAACAAAATCTTAAGAAAAATTATACACAAAAATATTTGTTAATAAAAAAACATCTATATGCCATATTATACCATTAAGGAAATACACACTTTCACAATACAATAATGATACACTAAGTACATTATTGATTGAAGGGAAATTGTTGTGCAGCATTCAATAAAACATTATAAATAACAACATAAATAAAGTAATAAAAATAACTAAAAATAGTCTCTATTTACCATACATGTATTCTGGGGGAAAACACAGTTTTTTGAGTTAGAACAAATACATACTGGTAGTCATTTCAGTAACTTACAAAAATCTATTCCCCATTTTCCACAAACAACAAACCTAATTCGCAATGGATGAACACATTTGAGGAGGAAGTTAATGACTTGTAATACCTTTAAACCAAACTGATTCCACCCGTACCTCTGGACTGGTAGGAGACCCCCCAGGTCGCTGGAGACTAGGCCCTCCAGCACTTGCCAAGTAATTACAGTAACATTCCGTCAGTGATCGATCACTCTATTATGACTGCTCTTTAGTAATTATTACATGTTCAGGTGACCAAACCAACTACGGCTCAGTGTATGGCCAATCACGGTCCCTATTCCTGGAAATGTCACAGTGGTGCTTCCTAAATAAGTAATAGACTCAGGCGGAAGTGGACTCTACACATTGGTGCTCCTTGGTGGCGGTTTTAAATCACTGATCACTGAATGATTTAGAATACTTACTTGTGTATGTGTGTATGTATATATATGTATATATATATATATATTTATGTGTGTGTGTATGTACATATATATATGTGTGTGTGTAAATATATATATATATAATTATGTTTGTGTATATAATACTATACACATCCACTGTATATATATATCCCCCTGTATGTATATATATATATATTTAAGTATTTATATATATATATATATTACACATATATATTATATATATATATGTAATATTTATTCATACATATATATATTATACATATGTATTATTTATTCATATATATATATATATATATATATATATATATATATATATATATATATGTGTGTGTGTGTGCGTGCGTGCGTGCGTGCGTGCGTGCGTGCGTGCGTGCGTGCGTGCGTGCATGCATGTGAAATTCACCAAAACTGTTTTATTCGTACTATAATAACTCTATCAAATGATGAAACATCATAGCAAGTGAAGTTTGTTTAAAACACATCGTATCCAGTGTTAAGAAAGAAACCCACTGGCAGTCAGTGCCAGTGCCAGTGCCAGTGCCAGTGCCAGTGCCAGTGCCAGTGCCAGTGCCAGTGCCAGTGTCAGTGTCAGTGTCAGTGTCAGTTACATGGCATCCAGATTAAACTATCAATTAAGAGCACCAGCAACATTTAATAAAAGTGGTGACTGACGCACTGTGAAAAAACTGTCATAATGATCTCATGCAGAAACAGAACTAACCCTGGACTGTATTCAGTTGCACATCACATACTCATTTGGTAAAAAATGAACCTACACCAAATTTAATATCCACTATGACATGACAGTTTAGTCACACGCTCATTTAGTTTTGGTGAATATGTAATTAATTTTCCATTTGCGCCTAATCTGTATGTGAGAAATGTGTCTGATGCAGTATATTTGCATTCTCTTGCCCCAGCAGTCAACTCAAACTGCAGGCACGTGAACACTCAGTAATTAAGGACCTTTATGAACACAGGCCGATTTGTCAGCACTGAGCCATCAACTGGCATCATTCGCTTTGTTTGGTCGGCACGAAGACACGACGCGCCAGTCACGAAGACGCGCCAGTCACGACAACGCAAATAGCTGGGCGGTGGTTACATGGAAAGGAAATTGCACTATCAATGTGACCGGGCAATCCCAGGATTCAACTTCCTTATCCCACAATTCCACTTCCTCTGCTGTCCGCCCAGGCTCACCGCTGGGTGAGTTATTGGTTGTCCTGGTGAGATGTGTCGGGTATTGTAAATGTCCTGGAAGGCGGGTCTATAAATAGACTTTTCAAGACGTTGACAATGTTGAGTGTGTGGTCGCGGTCTGCCCCGGGCCTCCAGTGGACGCCAGCAACTGATCAGGTTATGACTCTCTTGTGTACACTGTTGTTTTAGACAGTGGTTTTTAACAGCCCTAGGGAAAGGGCAATTAAATGTAGGTCAAATAGATGTTAAATGGTTATGAAAATATTGATATTTAAGCATTTTATCTTAATTATAAATTTGAGACAAACGAGCTGCTAGCCAGTGCTAGGAGGCCAGGAATTAACATCAATGAAGGAACTGTGTAGATCATGTAAGTTATATATCAGAACAAAATTGTTCATTCTCAAAAAAGATTGTATGGAACAAATATATTATGGCTGTGCAAATTCAAATATTTTGAACGTGCTAAATTTACAAACATCTCAAAATGGCAGTTACACATAGGCACAAAATGTTGGTCTTTCAATAAACCAAAGGCATACTTGTTCACTTTCCATTGTTTTTGCTCTAAACAGCAATCTTATCATGTTTATGAGCTTATAAAACCTAACTAAATCACTGCCAATTGTGTTTGATCTCTATAGCTTATTTCTAGTGAGACATCCCACACTACAAATTGTAATATTTACTTAGCAGTTGACAAACAAAAGAAAATATACTGCCAAGTCTTCTCAGTGACATGACTGCAGCACTGGTGCTGCCACCAAGTGTCCAATTGTGACACCATCCAATGAAAGTGACCTCATTTGAGGACAGAAAGTAATGTGGCCACTCCCAGATCGAGGCTTACTTCACAGACCGTTGACCACAGAACCAATGCCCTCTATATGGGAGCATGCTCGGAGTACTGCCAAGCAGTCGAGTAGGCCCCTTGTCACACATCGCTAATCTCATCACATCCGCAAGTAGTAAATGAAGCAAATGGTCAGCGCCTGGAACTCTTGACCGGGGGACAAGTCAGTCACAACGGTCATCTACTTCCAAATGACCAGTGCACTGATAGGAGGCAGATGTATGTGGCAGTAAATATTGTAGATAACGCGCATGGATAGAAAGGGTGGACTTCTGGGAAGACTGTCTCACACAGTGGGAGGGAGAGAGAGAGGTGAGAGATGAGAGACAGAGGAGAGAGGAGAGAGGAGAGAGGAGAGATTCAAGATTCAAAAAACTTTATTATCCGTTTAAAAACATATTAAAAACGGAAATTTTTATTTAGTCACACATAAAATGACTGTAATAAAAACATTGGTGAATCATATCTACAATTGTCAATACAATATAAGATGATAGTAAATATAGTCATCACTAAAATAGGTAAAGTATCAAAATAAATTACGAATAAAAATAGCTACTAAGATAAATAAATAAATAAGCATGTGTAATTTCTTAAAATGGGTCTCTGATTGGAGACAATAACATTAGCAATAACATAATACTAAAATTGATAAATAAATAAGATTAAATAAAGAGGAGACAGGAGAGAGAGGAGAGAGAAGAGAGAGGAGATGGAGAGGAGAGAGAAGAGAGGATGGAGAGAGGAGAGAGGAGAGAGAGAAAGGAGAGAGAGGAGAGTGGGGAGGGAGGTGAGAGAGGAGTGAGAGAGAGAGGAGAGAGAGGAGAGAGAGATAGAGAGAGAGAGGAGAGAGGGGGAGAGAAAGAGGAAGAGAGAGAAAGGAGAGAGAGGAGAGAGAGTGGGGAGATAGGAGAGAGAGAGATAGACAGAGAGAGAGAGAGAGAGAGAGAGAGGAGAGGGAGAGCATGTGTGAATAGGATGTCATGCAGCCAGTACACTGTAGAGGGGACTGTACAGGCAGGTATGGCTGTAACAGACCAAGTTACACCCACTCCCTACTATACTACGGTAGTTTACTATGAGTGTAAATTAATTATGGGTTCAGTTAACCATGCATACAGTGCACTACCGCCTGCACTGCACTGAACTGCACTGCACTAGAGAATGCACCGAGGCAGTCGCCCCCAGTCAATGTGAGACTGGCCACCAAACAATCCTAGGTGACGTGATACGCCACTCCACTGGCACTCAGTAAAACACTTGCTAATAAACAGAGTCTTAATGCATTTATTGGGTCTGCCAGACCGTGATGTATATGTCACGTGTAAGGACCGCTGAACACTTGTACCTGTTGCGTTGTACTCTACGTGGACGCCACATAGACCTGGCAGTGACGCTGGTCTATAGCAGTGTTGTTTGCGTCCCAGCAGGTAACTGACGCCACACGTACCATGTAGACAAGTTATGCATACCATATAGTATAATAAAGCACACAAAATGAGAATAACACAGCTATTGGTGGGAGGATTTACCATGACATGTACAGCTGTATATAGTGATGAAATACCCTCAATTTCTAATATACTGTACCATGTCTATAAAAAAAACACTGTCTGCTCTGTATAAAACACAAAAAAGTAATATGTAAAACAAACCAGAGACGGAATAAAGAATAGAATACATATGTCTACATACCATTTGAACCGATGTACCTGACATGGCAATTAATTAACTAAAAATCATTTGGCTTAACAAATGTACACATATGAAAATATGAAATACTAGTAGCACAGCACACCACGGTCTGTGCAAAACCTTGTTTTTATTTGAGTGTAACTGGCCTAGGGTACAATGCATTTAAGATCCTTACAAAACTATTTAACTAATTAGTTGCAACTACATGATATTAAACTACTTATAAGTAGTAACAAGTTAATCATACAGTATATTACAGTTTCAAAAGAAACTAAGCGAACATTACTGAATTAGCCATGAGTAAAAAGTCAAAGAATCATTTATAACAGAATTATTTTTATTAAATATATTAAAACATTTATTACGATTCTTATGCAATTCAATCAAATGTTTGATGAATCTCCCACATGTGGATAGTATTTATCCTTTATCAATTTTCACTGAATTTTGACTGGGCCCAGTTATTGACAATAATCCTAAGCTTTATCAATTTATTTCATCATAACCAAATAATAAAAACTCCACAAATGAACTAGCTTGCCACAGTGAACAGAAATTGTTTTGATTGTCCATGAAATGACCCTCGAATTAGACATGCAAAAAAATTCCATTGTGCAGGCTGCTTTAATTAATTAACTGATTTCCATATGGCGCAGCAGAGAGATAGGACGGAACATTGTGTGTGGTTTGTGCACCACAATTAGTTTAGCCTTTAGAGTTTCAACTACAGAAGTGTGTCGGACTACTATTGAATGCAGCAGGCTCCTCGGGGGATAGGAATGCTAAAGATGCGACAAGAAAGTAATAGTGATACAAATTTCTATATTACCAAGTTAACCAGGCATTCGAGGAAGTTAGGTTCTAGGAACGACTAGTGGAAAAATGTCAACAGGGCTGTAGTTCAAAGTCGTTCATTCAAGTAGTTACCTGAATGAGTTCGGTTAATTTGATAATTTTTGGTCAAGATAACAGTTGTTAATGTAATAACACAGTTACTGTAAAATCCCTCGTAAAGTATGTTTGCATCTGGTTGTATTTGCATCTGATTGCATTTGAATGAGTGCACACATTACATGTGTTGACGTAAACGCATGGAAATGTACCTGCACAAGTACATTCGTATTCACAACAGCACTTCATAATTCCCCATAGATAATTGCCCCACCTCTAAGAGAAGCATCTCAACAGAACCACTACCTGCTCCCAGTACATGCATGCTTAGCAATGCTCCCTAGATGATTACACGAGGAGTCGAGGACCCCCCACAAAGCTGTCATCTACAGCCAGACAAGCAGGTGGCGTGTTGCGCAAATTAAGATTTGTTATTCCGAAGCTTCCTCACCAGACTGGCCAATCCTGTCGCGTTAATTAATCATTTGTCATAATTAACACGTAACTACTTGGCCGCGTCAACATGCGCAACTGGTCACGACGTAACCAAATGTCAGACAGTCATCTAAAATCTCTAACATGTAAAATTATATGGTAGTCATATCCCACAACAAATGCATTGTCCCCCTACTAAATAATTTGACACCTGCTTTCACTTTTCATTTGGATAACAATATTATTACCACAGGTAAATTCCAGTAAGTTAACACCTATGTTACTTTCAGTACTTATTAAGTGGGAGTGAATGGGAACAGGAGGATCTGACTGGAACCTGTGCGGAAAATGAAAACCAGGTACAGCTGTAGATCAAAACTAGACTGAGGAGATACGAAGCTGAAGAAAGACACATGAAAACATGTGGAAATACTGAGAAAATCAGCAATCAACCGCAAACATTAGAAGTGTGATTTCGTCATTACCCTCTACATGCAGGGATGACGAGTCAGTGAGTAATCCTTATTTCATCTTAGTACATGACATACAGTGACTCCGTAGCTTTAGGTAGAGCCCCATCTTTTGGACGGGCTAAGCTTGTTTTGGACAGGTACAAATCTGGTTGGACGGATAGAAATTTGAGGAGCAGAAACTGTTATATTATTCAATCTGTGTGTGCACGCTTGGCCTGGATTGTGAGCATGCATGCATGAGCACACATGACATTTTGGTGAAATATTTTGATCCAAACAAAGGTTTAACTGCTTGTCTGTCTACACGTCACATGACATAGACCAGTGGACAGTCAGGAGATAAGACGGTCAGAGAAGATGAGACCAACAGTCGTCCCTGGCAGACCAGACATGACAGAAGCAATAACTCGACGTGCGGACGTGGACTTCCTCACAGGAACTCTGTGCCAGATGCAATAAGCCCAGTCATCTGACAGCGCCTTCTACGGCCATGGCTGGCGCTACATCACACTCACCGCCCATCTACGGCGATGGAATTAAAGCAACCGGGAAAAAGTACCATTCTATGAACAACAATAGAGCTAACGTGACTGAGAAGGCAGTTATGCCAACAGAAATAACAACACTGCCTTACAAATAAATATTTACATTACTAAATCTTTCTCGTAAAAACAACAGAATTAACAAATCTGCAGTCCACAGCAAAAGCAGTAGAATTAATGACACCGGCCAAGTACAAGTCAAGAAAGCTGGGTGGACAACGAAAACATGTCTCTGTATTCATATGTCCTACGTTAAACATATTCGCACTGCTAGCGAAACAAGACACAAGTCTGCCGTGCTAAGCCGCGACATCATTGAGCAAATCCGTCTTAAAACTGCCCCAAAGAATGAGCACCCTTGGGAGGCAGTGATCACTGTCAGAGACGGAGACTGTGTCATCTTCAGTGGTCTAGAACACAGAGGCAATAAAGAGAGGCGGAGTGCAGCAAGCAATGACCAGAGCGAGAAAACATCAGTCTAATCAGATCAGCTTCGTCTCGGCAAGACAAAATGAAATAAAATCGTCAACGAGTCGTGGATAAGTTCGAAAATACTCTGGTCACGAGGGAAGCTAATCGGGTTGAGGGTGGCGACATTGCAGAGCCAGCGCGACCTTGACATAACTTCATTAGGACCGATGTCGAGTCCCGAAATTTGTTGCAGCATTAGAGACGGCCGCGTGTTATGGGAACCGAGGTAAATAAATAGCCCCCGCTGATTAGGATGTCACGAAACTGGACTCAACAATGACGTTTTGCACGTGTGGCAGTTTTGTGTTATGTGTGTGTGTACTAATGCACGTACACCCTGCATGCCGATGTGCAGAGGCAGGTAAACAAGGTACTAAACTACCATTGCCAGTTGGTATCAGTATTCAGTCACTGCGTACTCAATAAAGTATAATGATAACAATATTAAAACGGTTTGACTGTACAGCGGTGTGTGTGTGTGTGTGTGTGTGTGTGTGTGTGTGTGTGTGTGTGTGTGTGTGTGTGTGTGTGTGTGTGTTTGTTCAGACATGCGTGGTGTGCAATTGAGTGTGTACATGCCTCATGTATGCTGGTATAAATGTAACATATATTTATGTATAATATATTATGATTTTTATAAAAAATTATTGACTTTTTATTATAATTAATTATGTTCAGTGTGCAGCATTACATCAAAATGAATTTAAAAATAAGAAATAAAAAATTAGAATTTTTAAATAAAACATTCTTCTGGTTATATGTGTCTTTAATGAAGAATACATGCAAAGTGCAAGACAGCCATTACTGGTAAAACAATTGACAATAAATATTACACAAACTGAGTTTTTAGGCAAAACATGTCAAGACCAGGAGAGAAGTGTGACATGTCCAAAGATAAAATGACAATAACATGAGCACAGCTCAAATGTCAGGGAGCAGGAGCGTCGGGAAAAAGAGCAAAGACACAACAGTCACATTTAGAAGAAAACACAGACCAATGGAAGTTGTAAAGGCATAAAGTCACATGGTTGGCGTGGCCGGGCAGCTGGCCGAGGGAATGACCAGACCATAAAGCAGCGGTGACACACGTGATCCAACGACGCGGCCGCCAGATAACAGCGTCCTCCATATTTCATAACTCATTACGACTGTCTGCACACGGACAGTGGGTATCGGCCGACGGAGTGGTTTATCGCCGGCGGACCAACTCTGCATGCTGGCGTCGTGTGTTGGGAGCCGGATTCGCGTTTTCACGAGGATGATGATCAGTCAAGCAATGATTCCGCGATGTAGGGCCGCATAAAACCGTGGCAGAACCAGTTGGAGGAGATCTGTGAAGCACACACGCTGATAACTCGACAGGCACCAAGACATGCCACTGCAGCAGCCAGTGAATGGTGGGCGGAGTCAGTGAGGTGATTGACAGCCGGGGGCAGCCAATGATCAAGAGCAATAGAGCTCCGTCAGCAGTGATGTGTGAGAGCGGTCGCCAGTGAGACGTTCTGGTGGTCTGACAGCAACTTCACCCTCCCAATGGTCAGCACCCGCACTGACGGCCATGCCACGCCACGCCAACTTGCTGCGAAGAATCAACAATGACCGCCGGTCAAAATAATGTCTTGACGGACATCGCAGTCGGTCAGTCACAGCAGTGACCGTCTCTCGTGGTGTTCGGACCGGTCAGAAACTGGCCGCGGCGATCAACAAGTGTGGCTGGTCTTGAAGGAGCACGATGGCCAGTCCTGCACTTGGCTGATATTGCCGTCGTTAACGTCTGACGGTGGCGACAATTAAGTGCCACGAGACTGTCAGCAACGACAGGGGATGTCAGGACTGTGTCTGGTCGTGGCAACGACGTCTACCCCACCTGTGTCTACCCCACCTGTGTCTACCCCACCTGTGTCTACCCCACCTGTGTCTACCTCCCACGACTCTAGTTACATCTGAGGTCCTGGTGACTGCCACAAGACGGGAGAGTGCTGGCCTGTGAGTCTGTCTTGCTGGCAGTGTCTACAGCTGGCGTGTGGCCGCCAGAATCTCTCCACTTTGAGAGCAGCAATTCGAGTTAGTTGGAAGCAGATGTGCTTGTGGATAAACATTCTGACGGCGGCACATGGTTCCATTAGTGAGGACCAGGAGGTGAGTTGATACACTGTCTCCAGCAGGTGGTTGTCAGAGACACACACACTGCCTACTTACTCACCTTCATGTATATCTCTCTCCCACTCGATAACTGGAAGTATTCCTTAATTTTAGGGTAGTCATAAAATGCGTTACACATAAATGCTTACTTTAATATGGTTGGCATTAATTTAAGTATTGCAATCTTTATTTTTAGCATACAAATACTTTCAGTATATGGCAGTACTTTCTGTATATGGAAATACTTTCAGTCTACGGAAATACTTTCAGTATGTGGCAATACTTTCAGTATATGGCAATATTTTCAGTACATGGAAATACTTTTAGTATGTGGCAATACTCTCAGTATATAGCAATATTTATTTTCAGTGTGGTTTGACTAATTTCAGTATTGTTCTACCAGTACTGACTGAAAGGTGGTGGTATTGCTATTCTGAAAATACCATACCATACATAACCTATCTGACAGTAAAAAGTATAACTTTGGTATGTTAATCTTTATTTTCAGTAGTGTTTCTACTCCCCTGGGTAATTTTACTTAGGTAATCATTGCTTCCAGTTTGTAGCTGTGGCAGACATTGTGGGAATCTTGACAAGCTAATGAGTCGACTTCCTTATTGGCATGCCATATACTTTTTACTGGTTATAGATTCCTATAAGTTTTATGTTTCATAACAGACATGAAATGGACATTTATCAATCATTCACTAGACAGGTGTTCTGCAGTTGTTCTCCGCAATGTACAAACACCCAATCAATTGTAGATGTTTTATGTAGCTTGCATGACCAAAAACGTTATATCAAAGCAAATATCAGGCATGCATTTTTTTGAGAAATCGTCTGCTGTGTTTATCGTGATGTAGTGTCATTTATATTAACAAATAAACGATAATCATAACAATTTCGCCAGTGACAACATTGGCTTCGTTGATACCTGAATATGTTCAGCCATTATGCATGAATACATTTACCTGTTCTTGAAAGATAAGTTACATTCGAGTGTCATGAGATATGATATCTGATATAACTACTTTTCATGAAACTAGTATTAATAAATACAAAGTTTGTTTGATGTCTTCGCGTACAGTACACTTTAATATGTATTTCTACTGGTATATCACTCCACATATCAAGTAACAGTTAACTCCATTGACAATCTATCTGACAGCTAACGAAATTCATAAAATGAAATTTGTCACCAAAGACATGATGAGAAAATGAATATTATTCATTGGAACAGATACGCGTGTTTCTTACACAGAAAGTAACCTGACTCTGTTGTATTCGATATTACCTAAATATCAATTTCATCGACACGTTTATCACATCCAGGTAGGTGTTAGATTTGTGCGAGTATACCCGACACAGTGTCCATGCCACTGGAATTGACACCTCACAGGTTTTGATTATTTTATTTTTACACATACCCTGTTGAATTAACCCGATAATTTGCCGTCTCCGACTCAATCGGCGTGTGTGGGTGACACTCCGATCGCTGTGGGATCAGAACAAGGGAGCGCAACAGATATGGGTAATATATCGTCCATTGCTTTGTCCCGTCAGTGGCAGTGATGATGACAAATGTGCTAACTCGTCGGTGTCCATATCGCGACATCAGAACGTGGCCGTTTGTCACCGTGCACGGAATACATTCCGGATTTAGAGAAATGATGAATAACGAACACATGACACTGTTGTCATCGAACGAATAAAGTGATACACGCATTTAGGTGGACACAATCACACAACATATACTACACACTTATGTACAGATCGGTATATTTATTCCACATGACCCTGAGACCTGTATGCCCGGCATGCCTCTGTTTAAAATACCCACCCTGCTCTACCTTTTTACCACACTCATTACAAGTAAACATGACATTAAATAAACATGGCCAGGCCATGACGGCCGCACTACTACGTGTGTTGACCAGCCAGTTCAGGTGACCAGGTGTCCACTGGTCAACACCTCTCTCAAGTAATGTATCTATAGGTTTCTAGGTAAGTAAAAATAGGGTGGCTCTAACGACACCAAGACATATGGCTGTAGAGGAAGGCTACTATCACACAAACACAGTCGATATCAGCTCCCAGTCTGAACGCTTTTAGATTTTGTTTTGTTATAGTTTTACTACTATAACTATAGAAAACTATGTATGGTCTCAACTAAGATATTGTACATACTGTATATTATTTTATTTAGTTATCGGGGACAAATAAACATTTTCTTTTTATTGAAGACCTATTACTGATAATTATTTCATAATACATGTACTAATAAATACCCTCATATCTCTCCTATTACTGACAACTCACCTCATACCTCCCCTGTCACTATACTTTCATGGGAACAATCTTCCCTTCCTTTTTTGTCTGTCTTAACTTGTTTCTATTTAACTTACCGGTTGAACTTAAACATTTATAATTATAATGTACAGTATATACTTTACTTAACTGTCCTTACCAAATTTATTGAACATATGTCACCCTATACTTTGTCGTTTAAACACATTTTATTTTAACTTGTCTACTTATCTTAAGCTGACGTGATCTGCTCTTACCGATGACCTTATGCCAATTTTTAGCCCAGACACGTTGCACATAGACACAGGGATAAGTAACAAACCCACTGAAGCGTCTCCCACCCCATCAATCTGAATTGCCTGTAAACACTGCGCTGTAAGCTGTGAGTAATTTTATATTAATGCGTTCTCCCAGGAAGTCTGATCTAATTAACAAGTTGGGTAATAGAAGGTTGTTGACGAACACAACACGTCTACTTTCACACCAGGAAGTGTTTCATTGCCTCAGTGCTACGGAGAGGTGTCTGGAAGTGCTGGGTTAACTCGACAGAATTTATTGATCTAGTCATATAAGTCCTCAAACTCACTCACAACATTCCCCCAGGTGGCTGGCCGGGTGGTGCGCTGGTCCATATACCACCGGTGAAATAAATTGCAACAGTGGTGCCATCTATCAAAAGGAATATAGTGATATAGGGATGTGTTTGTGGGTATCAAAACTAGACAGCATAGCAGGTAATAATTGGCAACCATGCACTGCTTACTGAATCCGTTTTTTGCGTGGACATGGTGTTGGATATCATTTTAAAGCGCATAAAATTGGCTTATTGATGGGGCTTAAACTGACACAAAACACCACATATTTTTGGACACTGCTAACTTATGAGTGCAACCCTAAACTCAAGACCCAGCCTAACCCAGGAACATGTTCAATAGAAGGTATGTATCAAACCAAGACACCCCATCACATAGTTTAACCTCACCACACGACCACCTCAATAATACAGCCACTTCACAATTAAGATCACTTTGCGACAGTCCAAAACTGTTTGGTAACAGTAAAACATAGTAGGACACTAGTCCTACATATATGATCACTTTGCTATTCTGGACAGTGCCGAGGTTGCCCTTAATACAAAGGTGCGGCAGTTAAAATTAACTGACATATGAGATGTAGTGTATTTTAACTATTGGGTATTGTCAGGAAATCATTCTGAATGGTCCATTTTTCTCTCACTTTAACTGAACATCTTGCCAGGAGGGGAAGAAATAACACCTTGATTTAGTGATGTTCCTACACAGGGCATGATTACCCAGGGACTGACTACAGGTGAAATGCCAGAAGGGTTAATTGATACAAATAGCAGCTCCTGGGAGAGGTACCAGGAAGCAGCCCTGAAGTCTATCAATCAGGGCCAGATGGGGACCTGGTGGATGGTGTAGGCCCAATTAAGTAGACCCTATTAAACCTTCCTAGAATAAATACACATCAACTACACAAACATGCAGTTACCTTCAGTGATAATTCTGATTCACTCCCAAAAAATATAATAAAAATCAACATTTCGACATCGACATTTAAACAGATTGACATTTGTCACAAAACATTCCAAATAAAGATGACAACAGACACTGGTTTGGTACTTTTAGATTTATTTACTGAAAATTATGACCAATACAGCTGAAAAGCTAGGCTTAGATTTTGTTTATTAAATTTTTTGAAACGCCAAATAGATATTTTGGAATATGAATATTTGTTTCTGTAGGATATTTATTTCAGTACCGCTCCTTCTTTCAAGAGATGATTCTCATGCAAATGCAGGTTGACAAAATGACAAGGTTACTGAACTGATTCATTTCTGTGGTGACGCGATGGTGGCATTATGTTGAATCTATGGATTGGCGGACAATTGAATGTCATTAATCCCAGCACCATGATCCCTGAGATAACATAATTTATGTAGAAACTTATTTTACACAGATTGCATAAACACACATGTTCAAGGTATTTCTAATACCAATACACATATATAATACATTTATATTGTTTTAGGCCTATGTTATAACTGTAAGAATCAGTCCTCTTGAAATAAAAAATATAAATAATGTTCACTAAATCATTTATAAGCAAATAACTGTGGAGTAATTAAAAATGCCCAGATTGTTGAGTTATGTAATGTATAATTAAGTTAAAGTTCACTGAATTTTAGTTCCGGATTGCAAATTCCAAGATTAACGGCATCCTAACGTAGGATTTGGAAATTCCATTCCTACGAAACTACATCTATATTCCATGGATTATCAACACCTGATATATACCTGCACATTCATCTCTACCTATATGACAGACTCCACGGTCACAGGTGTTTTACTGACATCACAGAGTATGACAATTTGTCTTCCCATCAGACAGCCCCGTCCCTAAGGTTCCTCCCATTTAGGCAGCTTCGTCTCCAGGTCTGCCCGCACACAACTAAGTGTTATTAATTGGCAATGGAACTCCCAGAGTCTTAGGATAACAGACGATACAAAACTAGACAAATGTGTCTCTCGTGGGGATGAGGCAGAATTCTGTGAGTACATCTCGTAACCTGACCTTGACCCGTGGTGACACTATAAGACGAAATGACCAGTGTCCAGCTTAGGGAAAGCACCAGCTTAGGTTGTAGTCTAATCCCGGTGTATATGGTCGGAGAGAAAGGAAGCAATTACAATGTATTAGGCACATGATTCCTGCCAGAGTCCCAACAGAAGCCGCCCCAGGCTGGCACGGGAGGCAAGTAGACCTCATAAGAACACGGTTTTGTTGTTAATCTTCCTGGTAAAACAAATAAATAAAATTTATTTTAGATACAACTTTGCATAGCTACAATTTCACCTCCTTCACAACAATCATGAAAACAGTAGTTTTGTTATCTTCCCCAATAAAACCACTAAATGCAACAAATTACTCTAAGATATCTTCTTAGACACTTAGAATTACTCTAAGCATCTTCCAAGAGTTTTGTCCTGCTGCGATTACATTCATAATCTTCCCCAGTAAAAAATAAAATAAAGCTACAACTTTACTTAGCCAACTGTCTGCATCTTTCAGGATAAGATTCAATTTGAGTTATTATATACAACATTAATTAATCTATGATACAACTTGGTGTGTTTACAAATATAGACTAGATTATTTAACTACATTTTTAACTTGTATACAGCATATTTTTTCTGTTATGCTTTTGAGAGATATACATATTTCATGTTTCCGTTGCACAGCAATGACTGTCAGCTCAGGTATTCGAAACGACCTAACGAGAAATCGACAAGAAACCACTGAGGTGGGTGATTACTAATCAGCTGTAAACGTGAAGGTGTCAGCAATATCTATTGCCCACAGTCGCCTGGAATTCATTACTGACTGACCAAGTCCTTGATTAGTCGATGCTCATCAACACATGCGCTGGCCCTCAGAAGGTAGGCAATGACACTTTAAGACACCTCACCTGTTCGTTCAGGTGCCAATTGCATGCAAGCTATGTGTGTGCGCGCCCGTGCACACATTCACGCACGAGTGCCCATGCATGCATGCATGTATGGAGGAACACACACAAAGTGACATGTTGAATTTCTGTGTCAGCCACTGCAGTTTAAAATTATTGTCACTGACCCTGACTGATGCTTATTTATTTATTTTAACTCGTTTTCATTAACATTTATCTCATTAATGGCTGTTTTTTTTAAATATTAACTCCAAATGTTTAGTAATAAAATATTCACCTAGTTTAGTTCTGTATAAAATTATTAATCTGTTTTATTGTAACTTTTAAAGTTACTTTAATCTGACTTTAAATGAACTTAACTGGTCAATTATTGTTATTGTGCTTGGTTTATCTTAAAACATTAATGAGTGTTTGAAATATGCCAATGCCATAGAAGGCATGCCCTGCACATGCCCTGCACATGCCCTGCACATGCCCTGCACATGCCCTGCATGCCATCATGCACACTGCATGCAGTTTGAATAAACTGAACAGAATTTAAATACCAAACGTTAAACTACACCAACAACTTAACACTTAGACTACCGGGTACTTTAAACACAAACATACTAACAAACTGGAATTCATTTGAAACTAAACATAAAACAAACGTGACAGTAAATAATCACTTGACGTCCTATTAACATCGCCCATAAACCCCTGCATGTGTTCTACTCATGTTTTCGGTGCACTGAAGTAGTTTTTGCTCCTGGCTGGATATCAATCAGTTTCATGTGAGAGAAACTAAGACAGGTTCCAACCAAAGTAGCAGCAGCAGGTGTCGTGGTGAAAGGCGTCCCAGTGCCCGCACCACCAGCTCACTGAGGGCGCCCATTTATATGTGAATAATACATGGCCAGGGGTGAAAGTAACGTGACACAAACTCACCACACAGACGGTGGTCATGTCATGTCATGTCATGTCATGTCAGTTGGACATCAACAACAATGTCACGTTGACTCTGGAGGAGCAGCAATTATTTCATCGGTTCGTCCTGGTAGGATCTGATAAAGTACATATGAGAGGGAGCATGACGCTGACCACAATAATGCTTAATATGAGTATTATGACGCTGACCACAATAATGCTTGATAAGTATATTTAGAATGCACAGGTAGCTTGTCCGTTCATGTCAAAAACTTTGGTGTCTTTTCAAGTAGTGCCCATCGTGCAATGACACCCCAGACCTTCGCTATTTTACACATCTGGACGACCTCTTGGAAGAATGTCACCATCCAATCCAATCCATCACAACAGATACCTTTATAGTATGAACAATGCAGGTGTTTAGACACAGGGAGCTGTGTTACTCGGCCGCTGTCAGTGGCCACGTTGACACCTCCTATGGACAGCAGGATCAATATCAGCCAAACATATGCACACGAGCTAATGGCATTCTGAGTTCTATAGCTGTGATGTCACTGACGTCAGATGCATTACGTTCTACCGGGCAGTTCCAACAGAGATATCATTCAATTGTCTGGGTGGCTGATTGAGTCCCGAAGTGTTGGGATGGTCAAGCATCTATACATAATCAGAGTGAAATGAGACGGTCAAAGCCCGAGCATGGACACAGTGTGTCATGAGTTGTGCAGTTGCAGATAGATGGTAGCCTTGGGGGTAAATCCTTGTGGGGCAACTGTTCTTTGTCCCGAACTGTTTACGTACAATTAACGTATATCTCTGTAATATTACAACTTTTCTATCACTCAATTAATGTGCTGTTGACCCTCTATAGTCACCTCCGTAATAAGACCACCTCACAATTAAGGTCACCCTACATCAGTCCCAAATTATTTCAACATGTAGAATAGATGTATGTCCTTCTAATATCGTAACCTTGCTATTCAGGTCACTTCTGTTCTGTCCCAGACGCGACCCGAATAGCAAGGTTCAACTGTACAACTAGAGACTTCAGTTACATTGATTACGGCATATTCTGGATCAACAAAATAAAGTGAAAATTATTAAATGTGTAAAATGTTACAACCATTACGACATTGGTCAAATCAAACAGGTCATAACTACAATCATAATATAACATAAGTGTTTTACAATTCTACTGATGAGAACTGTTTGTTAGATCCGCCGCAAAACCTGACACGTTCCTCTGCTTTTAGGTACACTGGGGAGAGAACATCGACCAGGGACGACAACAATAGGATCACATCCATCATAACAATGGAACAAACCACGCATTAACAGTTGCCAAATCTGGCACCTGCAGATAATAGAAGTGACCCAGAAATCGACTACAGACACTCGAGGAGAGTGTAACGAAATAATGAAATGCAGCGTCACTGATTAATCGACACACGATGGGTAAATCGGACGTTATTTACGACGTGGTCACGGCAAACGTGACAGAGATCCTAAACTCGACTGTTGGGCCGAGCAGGTCTGCCCTGGTGGAGTTCAGCGACTGGTACGCAAACATCCACGGCTACGTGAGCATCCTGGTGTGTGTGTTCGGCATCGTCGCCAACTTCATGAACATCGTCGTGCTGACGCAGAAGAACATGGTGTCGCCGACGAACTACCTCCTCACGGCGCTGGCGATCGCCGACATGCTGACGATGACGTCGTACGTGCCGTTCGCGCTCTACTTCAACTGCCTGTCGACGCAGGACGCCGACCAGAACCACGCGCTCGGCTGGGTCGTGTACATGCTTTTCCACACCTGCTTCACGATCACCTCGCACACCATCGCCATGTACCTGACCGTGGCGCTAGCAGTGTTCCGCTACATCGTCGTGTGCCACCACACGCACGGCCCGCGCATGTGCAGCATGCAGCGCACGCGCCTCACCATCATCCTCGTCATCATCGTCACCATCGTCTTCTGCATCCCGAACTACGTCATGTACATACCGGCGAAGTACCCGACGGGCGGATATTGGATCAAGCGGACTAGCTTCGTCACCGATTTCCAGCGCAACTTCTACTACTGGCTGTTCGGCGTCGCCCTCAAGGTGGCGCCATGTGTCCTACTCTCCGTGCTCAGCGCGCTGCTGATCCGCGCGATGCGGACGGCCGCCGCAAAACGACGCAAACTGAAATCGAGCGGCGGACACGACGACTCGGAAAGGAACAGCGAACACAATCGCACGACGGTGATGCTGGTCGCGATCGTCATATGCTTCGTCATCACGGAGCTGCCCCAGGGCGTGCTTGCGTTCCTCAGTGGCATAAGCATGCGTATATTCGAGGAGGTGTACGCGCCCCTCGGCGATGTGTTTGACATACTCGTGTTGGTGAACAGCTCCGTGAACTTCCTGCTGTACTGCATCATGAGCAAACAGTTCCGCGGCACCTTCTGTAGAGTGTTCTGTAGTTGGCATTCGAGGGACAAGCAACTGAACGGGGTATACAGCTGTGCCAGCACAAAGACAACCGGCACGCAGCTGTAACGGCGCAAGTTGGCACTGCTGCGAGCTGGCATTGCTGTGGTCGTCATGGACCGGGTTTACCAAAACCGGTATTGTCGTTGTCGTGGTTCGTTGAATGATATTGACACTATGCTGTGTGTTGTTTACTTGAATGATGCTGGTGGTTTGGTCGAATGACGCCGGTGGTTTGGTCGAATGATGCTGGTGGTTTGGTCGAATGACGCTGGAATTACTGCATTATGGTTTATTTGAATGATACTGTCTGCTGTGTTCATGGTTTAGTCCAACATAGAGGACAAAGCTGTGTTATAGTAAAGTTCGGTATAACACAGCGTCAGAGAGAACAACTAGGAACATCATGGGTCTATCCTCCTCCCTTCATGGAGGAGATGGTATGCAAATAACGGTGAAAAAAGCCATAAATATTCAATTTGGTGAGCTAGCTCCCCAAAACAGGCAACAGAGGAAACAGATGCGATAGTTACGATAGACAACCTAACTAACATTGCGTCATTTACCCGAGTGTGATACAGTGAATTGAACTAAACCAGACGTGACATGACAGACTGCAGTGACACTACCGGTAATCACAACCAACGAAACACTCTCTGCCATACTGTACACACCTGCGTGTCATGTTATTAAAATTAACATTAACTGCATTTTTAATGTACATGTCATAGCTGAAGCATACCCGTAGACACCCATAGAGAAAAGGTAGATTTTGTACAAGAAAATATGTTTACATCTACTTGATTTTCTCAACAATACCAAGGCCCTCAGTTATCATAATAACTGTACATACTCAGACACACAAACATAATCAAATTCTCACCTGTTGGAAAACAAACAACGCATACAAATATTTTTTTTCTCCAAAATCTAGTCATTATATATATTGGGACATGTAAAATGGTAGGTGTCTGGGAATGCATCATGCAAAAACAATTCTTTGGGCAATATTTAGGGGTTAACTGGGGTGTGCAAAACCATTCATTACAATGTCCAAGTACATAGTCATTATGGAAACCTTTCTGGCAAATTACGGCTATAAGACACCTCAAATGTAGCAGGCTAGTATAGTACGATAGTGCGACGTGCTTACTTTTTATGTAACATATACACAGACAATTGTACACTGATGAGAGTTGTCTAATACTATCAAATACTGCTAAATGGTCTCAATATAAGCAGTGTAGATCAGGTTTGGCGGCGAATGGTGAAAAAGCGTGACATGCATTTCGGTGGAATACACAGGCCGGGGCTGACAATGTGGAATGGTAGACTGCTACACCTGTACTATGCAACACATGGCACCCATAGGGTTGGTCAGTCATAAGTAAGATCAGTTTTGGTGCTGTGATTGAATAACAGGGAGACTGACACACGGAAATGAAAATTGACGAGGCACATGTTGAAAGGGACAAGATCAAGAATTCATGGGCTGGCATTTTGGAGTGACGTTGGCTCCGAAGCAAGGAAGTCTACAAGTAGATGGATTAGGTTGTTAACCTCGGGATGGATGATACGGCCAACATCAAAGATATCATCTTCAAATGAGTGGCCGGGCGAGTGACCGATGGGCATTGGTCCGAAATTAGACGTTGGGCGGAATGGATGTGATGTAACTAAGATTGCTTCCGAGAAACCAGATATTGAACGAAATCAGTGCAGACTGGGCTTAAGGTTGAGAGGTGACGGTATTTTGTCAGTTAAAATGTAACAATATCTGAGGTGAGATGCTGTGTTCACCAGCCTGGACATGATTGGCTGCGGTGCAATATATATTGCAAACCTTACACAACGTGTAGTAGATGGTACTTTAAGTGACTTTTGATCTCCTAAAGTGGAGATTGGAACAGATGTAACATATATTACTTATCTGAAGACGTGATAAAAGTTTTTTTCGTTAACACCATTCTTTTCACTTGTACTTTTAATATAATATTTATAACGATGTCACCAAGATATAGATGAAAATACCTGGAAAATATAGTTTCACTTAACTGTATACACACAGACAACCAGGTTAACTACGAATAGATAAGGGATAGAATGACAATAGTTGGCTATATTTACAAACTGTGTCGTTTATGTTTACATAAATACGTATGATTCACAGCACAACGTTGAAGCTTGCAAAATGTAGCATGGCCATGATCTGGAAGCACTGTTATATGAATATGATATAAGTACGGAGAACGGTGTAGTAATAGTGAACATACGGTTGTACTATAAGCTATGTTGCAGTTGTTATAAGTTATTTTGCACGGTTATGAATAAAAGCATATGGATTCATTTACTTGTGGGTTGAATCTTCTGTTGCTGCCATTCCTGTTTCGACCGGACCTTTGTGCTGCACACGTGACCTTGATGGCCAAGGAAGACAAGCCACAAGACGACTAATAAAACCAAGACAATCGCACTCTTTACGTAACATGTACCTTTGAATGTAACATATCACGTTTCGGTAATAAACCTTTATTATTATCACATCACCAAATGTGGACGAAAACAAAACGACCACATATGGAACTGGAAATGGCACAAACAGTCCAAAATGAAACCAACAAACACAAACCAAAACTAACAAAAACCAACATATCGCCGATAGCCAATGTGACAAAAACCACAGTGCTTCGTTCAGTAATAACCCGCAGTGTAAACACACCGGGGCCAAATCCTCTTGCCGCCTGGCAAGTAAGTAGCTGGCTCGTGGCCGCATTAGTCAGCCGTTAACTACTGCGCTGATTTACGCACAGATTACTGCCGATTCTGTCCGACTATGAATATTCGCCGGCCACCCGTCGTGATGTGTGGGCAGTTCATGAATATCTGATGCCATAACCTGTCATTCGGTATTCGAGCCCTGTAAACATCCATCAATGGATACTCTCGCATCCTATGACATCTGATCTCCGCTGTCCGAGCACTGGGCTGTTATGTCGCTCATAATTGCGCGTAAGCTGATGCATTTCAACTAAACGAACATGCATCATCTCGGCTATACTCGGCCCTCCCCCGGGGAGTGTCGATTGAATGTTTCATGTTGGATCAACTGGTATTTGACGATGGTCTTTGCTCGAGGGAAGGAACCGACTGGTCAGGGCAGGTGCGGGTCGAGACTGAAATTCTCAGATGGAACCGAAATGTAAATTTGTCCTTTGTCACCATATCACATCATTACGCAATTTGCGTGTGTCGACATACTTAGTTTATTTCTTCAGAAACAAGAAATGTTTTGAGTTTTCACTGGAAAAAAACATAATTTTTTTATATTTTGCAGTGTAAATATGTTTCAGTATGATTAGCCAAAAACCGAAACATCTCTATATTCAACTTCAAGAACCGTGCATAATGTTGTAAACGATTAAATATTGTCTATATAACACCAGTATAAACCCTAAAACCATGAATTTTTTTAACCAACGTGGAATAAAAACAAACATGTTTTTGTTCTTTTTTACAAACACACATACCTAGATACACACGTACACATGTGGCCTTTTAGGATCCTAATCTGCTGGGCCAAAGTCCCAAATAGTGTCGCATGCAAGCATGCATGCATGCACGAATGTTACGCAGATGTAAACAGTCTGTGGGCCGCAACAGAGGTTCAGTCTGACCCTACACCTGACCCAGGTGCAGTTGGCCGAACCCACTTACAAACTCCAGACAACAGGTGGCAGCACAGCTGATGAAGATCCTCTCAGAGAACGACTACCGATACAAGCACAACTGGCTAACAGAAATAGATCTCTGCTGTGTGAAATCTACCATAATAACTGCACATGTGTAGACACCTCAAAACAATAAATTACCTGTTGGACATCTGAAAACTTAGTTATAACATTTGTTTGGGGTATTTGAAAATGTAGTTGTTACGTAGTAAAATAGTTATGTCTGATAGTTAATTAATGTGCTCACACATATAGATTGTTTAAACAAGTTACATGTACTTATGTCTACATAATCAAGTACATTTGGCAATATATGGGATTGGTCGGTTTCCATGGTAACAACAATTAACAGTACTGGTAGGCATGCATACCCCTTCTTGGTTGAAATTTATATTCTCCTCTTAATTTGTTTAAATCATACTCTGGAATTGAAATAATATATTCCCATCTTTACTCCTTTACACAGACCATTTTAAAGTATTAAGACAAATACAAAAACTCATTTTAAAAGACGTAATCTTATATAACCTTTTCCACCAATGATTTATTAGTCATATTCCCGTTATATACAATTTCTGATGCCACGAAAACACGCCGTGAAAAAAGTAGTTCAACTCAACATGAAACGTTTACGTTGCAACTGCAAAAATCTGGAAACTGGGACATTTTAATAATTCAATATCCCGAACTAGTTCCATTTCAATCGACCAATGAAATGCTCTGTGCGATCCCCTAGGTGAAGTTTTTTGGCAGTTGTGAATTCACTGCTGACTAGCCATGGGTCTCTTCAATTATTACAGCCTCGAAAACTCCCCTATGGAATCAGTACAGCCAAGGACACACCTCGAGCTAATAACTCTCACATCTTGCTAACGTTGGCTGCCTTAATATATACTGTCACATAGACGTTTTTTCTAAGCCACCACTGTTAGTGACTGTTAGTATCAGGATAAGCTAGCACCAATTTGTGTGAAGAAATTTGGCGGGGGCGGCTTGTGAATGGGTTCGCTAATGTGCTATAGTGCCTGCTACGAAAACAAATGTACAATATTCCCAAAGGTTTTTGAAGAAACTTAGCATCACAATGAATGTATGTTACCAATGTAAAATGTTTAATAACCTTATTTGTTTGTAGACAAGTGCTTCTGGGTATAAAATTATATTGGTTGGGTTTATGTAGTACCAATCAATCCTTAATTGAAATCTTCACTTCACACCAATATATCTTTGATGGAAAAGGTCTGTATCAAAACAGGATATTTTATAATGACTTATTTCTCAATTTACACCTTTGCTGTTGCATCTCGAAAACACCAATACTAATGGTAATAACGATAGTACTCCTGGGGGTAATTAATGGTAATAACGATAGTACTCCTGGGGGTAATTAATGGTAATAACGATAGTACTCCTGGGGGTAATTAATGGTAATAACGATAGTACTCCTGGGGGTAATTAATGGTAATAACGATAGTACTCCTGGGGGTAATTAATGGTAATAACGATAGTACTCCTGGGGGTAATTAATGGTAATAACGATAGTACTCCTGGGGGTAATTAATGGTAATAACGATAGTACTCCTGGGGGTAATTAATGGTAATAACGATAGTACTCCTGGGGGTAATTAAGAATTTTTCGGGTACAAATTAATTTTAAATGAAAACGTTATTGTTATTGGTAAATGTATCACATATTAATTATTTAAGAAATGCAAAGATAATAACACCCAAAATAATGACTGTTTGGAACTGCCTGTATATTTACATCCACATGTTTTATTATCAGACATCACTAACTGAAACAACATAACACAATAGCAATCTATTGGGCCTTCTGTTGTTACAACTAGTCTAACAATTAAGGATGCACCATCAGCTATAATGACATTCATCATTCAACATCTAGGCTGGTTTTTATCTTTACATGTCTTCAAAAACAATGTGCGTTTAAAGAAGTCACCATTGGTGCCCCAGAGACATTTGCTATTTTCGACACACCAACTGTTTATTGCAGGCACTGACACCAGAAGTGGGCCGTTCCTAAAAGAGAATTTCATTAACCTTTGATGCATCGGCCGCGTTTACGTTCTCGGAACATTTCTGCACGTAACCGGACACTCCTGGTGGGTCCACCACAACAAGTGGTCATCACAGAGGGGGATAGAATGACCACTTAGTGGACATGGGAAGATACAATTACCTGACATCTGTGTTGGGGGGGGGGGGGTCAGGTTGTAGTGACAGGTCAGTTGTGATCTCACTGGGGTCAGAGGGATGGAGAGAGGGAGAGGGGGGAAGAGAAGAAGAGAGGGAGAGAGGAGCGGGAAGGTAAATGGGGTGAGTGGAGAGACAGGAGAGGGAGGGAAAGAGATGTGGGGGATAGGAAGGATGGTGGGGTTGAGTGAAGGAGGGGAGACAGGGATAGGAAGAAAGGGAGGGGAAAAGGGAGAGATAGACAGAAGGAGATGGGCAAATGAAAGGAGAAATGGAGGTTTGGTAGAAGTTTGGTTTGGGTGGGAAGGGAGAGGGTAGATGGAGGTAGAGGCATGGGAAAGAGGGAAAGATGGAAACAGTGGGAGTGGGAGAGGGAGTAAACAAGGGAAAGTAGAGATATTGTTAAATAAAGGGAGAGGTATAGACAGGGTGGGGAAGAGAAAGGAAGTTCTATACCTGGCGAGATGGAGAAGAGGCAGAGAGGGAGAGACACCAGGCAAGTGATGACAAACACGGATGGAAAACAACATGGCAGAGACACAACATGGCAGAGACATTTAGCTGAGATATGTGTGGATTATTCACACATAGTAGCAGAGTAATCACATTACGTACAACCCCCTTCAATTACAATAATGACACGCCGCAATTACGATTACGCACGGGACATAAATCACCACCATCTCGACCACAACTCGTGGCGCAATAAATCACATCTTACGTATGCGCCGCCGCGGCACTCCGGTAAAACCAAATGCACTCCCGATATCGCCCACCACCTTGAAATATAAAGGCGATGAAACGCGCCTGACAATAAAAGCCGACATGTTCGGCTTGCGACGAGCGCAGAAGTAAGAAAATTGACGGGTGAGTCGGTGCCAAGTTCATGGCTCGTGCAACGACGGTCTCAAAGGGGTTGTCATTTGCGTGTTGACGGTAGCAGCTGGCTGTTGCGAAATGCCTCCATTTGACACAAATACCTCCTGTGTTCCTTACATCTTCCCTCGGCGCAGATGGCCCTATTGGTTCCACCTCAGCCACACTAAAGATAATCGCTAGATTACGACAAACGGTCGGACAAACACGAACCGCTGTGCAACAGCGATGTTTTCACACATCTCAACTCAATTAACCGCTTGATGCAGGCCAGAGACAGACATGGCCACTGTCTATCTGGCTTCATTACAACAAATCAGCATGAATAATTAAGATGTGACAACTTTGTCTTGGGAGCGATCGCTTTAGGTTTGGTGTGCTGCAAATCGCTTACAAGTCCGGCTAAATTACAAAGCCATTACGACGCTGAATGAAAATCGAATATAGTTTTTTCCGCATGTCAAATGCTAGTGCTTTTTTGTTGTAGACACACCTGACAAGTTTCGCTAAAGGGTGTGTTATTCAAACCAGAAATGTCCTTTCATATCAAGGGTGGTAATGGTATTAGACCACCCCTGGTATATTGCTGGCAGTTTGCCAACTCAGCTGTACCTTGTCCTAATAAAATTGCACTTTGTCCCACTTGTTGCTGTCACCAGTTTTGATTGTTGGAACTAGGCAACTTCAATGAGCAATTCCAGGAACTTGCAACTGGACCAATAGCACTGCCACAATGTCGCAACATCTGGAGTACACTCAAAGGAAAAGAGACAAGTCATCCAGTCATTGGGATCACTCAAACCATTTGTTCGACTGAACTCCATCTTGACTTCTCTGGGAAGCATTCAGCCACACAGCTTCCTGCTTTGATATGTTGCTCCCCATTTGAAACTGCACCAGTACAGTGTACTGTTGCATGAGAATACACAAAGTTGTTTTCAGAATTGTCTAGACTGCAGAATCAATTTGCATGCAGACATAATCACCATCACATTTTCGATTATATCTTAATCCTTTCACTGGTACCGCCCTGCATGATCTTTGCACTGTCTCCAAACCAAATGTCCAGTGCAATCGAACCATCTAACATCCCTAAATCCCCTAAGTCTTATCTCAGTGCAGTGAAGGAGCTGCTTCAGATCCTCCTGATCTCTCATGAATACATCTCCTGTATTTCTCAAATCTGACAGCTGCCTCTTCCGTTATCTCCAGGTTTACTCAACGATCCTTGTTGTTTTCACCATCCGGTGGGTATTTTAACACGCGTGGCCAAACCATGGTGTACAACACTACACCAAATCAATGTTGTGTACCCCTGGACCAGGGGCTTGCCAGAGACCAGTGTGCCTGGCTTCAAGACTGGTAGAGACTAACAATGACAGGTAATATTACACCTGATAAGACAGAGGAATTTAGAGGGTGCCATCTGTTCACTACGTTATCTAATGGTTCTAAGTCCAATTAAATTGACTGACATTTAACAACTGATAGTTACAAAACAAACGGATCTTTTTTTAATTACTTAAATAGCTCGAATGACACTGATTTGTCACTAAAATCTGGCCAGTGATGGCTGTGGTCAATGTGAGTGCAAGCCGCACACTGAAAGGCACACTTTTGGTTCACTAGAGATGGACAGCAAAATTATTTCTGGACCTCTTCCTGAACAAGAAATGCCGTGGACCCAGCCATCAATGCCCCCAGCCTTCATTCCGTGCTGGTCTTGCTCCAGCTGACCCCAGGCAACAGATCACACCAGAAGATGAAACAGAATTCACAAGAAACTGCCTGGGCAGTGTTCCCTTCACATCAACACCATTTTTAGTGTCACTGCTTGGTGTTTAAAAAGTCCACCTTTTCAGGTTACACCCCATCCGTTGGATGCAATTTTATGTCGGTTCAAAATTGCCTTAGTGTGTGAGTTGGGTAACACAATGTGTGTTTACATAGAAACAGGCTACAACTAAAATGCAGTCTACACTGACGCAAGTGGTTTCATATCACCGCTGCCTCACGTGTTCATACGACAAGGTTGGCAACATCCGTGGTACTAAAAATATAATCAATACAAAAAGGACCGCATGTCAGGTTACATTTTTACAATTTCAATGAAGTGCTTTTAAAAACACGAAAAGGTACTAGTAGTAAATAAAATTTCGCCCACTTCAAAAACATTTTTAACCTGTGTTGTCACATAACATCAATTTATGCGACGCTCTTTTTACAATAACCTTTCAACAGCTTTGCGTCATAATAACATGAAACCAACCGCTACAAAAACGTACTTTTTACTCTTTTGTTAGAGAGCTTCCCGCATCCTACAGTAGCGTGGTTCACAATTAATTGACACAGTAAGTGCAGATAAGACCCAGCCAGGGTGTAAATGAGTATTATAGTCAACATTTAAAAAAATTAACCACAGCTGCGCCCGAGCCTCAATAAAAGTACCACACTACCACGGGAACGTGGAAATAAAATCCACACTGATGTACAAAGACTGGCGGCGGGGGAAATCAATTGAAGTCTATGGCAGGTGACAGGAACACAGAGGGTTTGGAACGACCAATTACGGTTAAGTGCCTAGCGCTCTCTTAAATCCGAGATTCAATGAAAACACTCATTAACACATATAAACTGCACCAGACTGTATATTGAGTTCACCGTTCGCCCACTTTCAAGTCGTTCCTATGTTTATTCTGCAACGGCAGACATTACAAGACTTCCGCCGATTCGCTGTAAATGCAATCTGGTGTTCTGCGTAAGGGGCACGCTGAATTATCATTCAATTTCGACGTTGTTTTCTTCTTGGATATTCTATTAAAAAATGCATTTTGAATTATCATACAATTTTAATAATTTTTCTTAGGAATAGCCTATTCAAACTGAACACTGAAATATCATGCAATTTCAATAGTCTTCTTTCTGCTGAGAACATTACATCCAAACCTGACGTCCAAACCTGACGTTAATTTCAAATGAAGCCTATTAAATAAGGACGTCCAGTAACGGCACAACATACCTGGCGAGGTGCTGTTGATTGTAGTAATTTTACACAGAACTGAAGAAGTAAAGATTCCGATGTGGCAAGCATTGTTGTCATCCTGAGGATGAGCAGACTGGAGTGGTTTGGTGAAGTTAGGAGAGGGAAAGAAAGGGAAGTCGTCAGAGTCACCCTTGGGATGAAGATGGAGGGGAAATGAGGTGGGGACGGGGAGGGGTGGGGAGAGAGAGAGAAAGGGAGAGAGGGAGAGAAGTGAAGGAGGAGTTGAGGGATGAGGTTGTTTGGAAAGAAAGCTTCAAGAAGAAGCTGGTGATGAGTTGACTAAAGTAGGTTGGACATGTGGACACCCTGGGTGTATACTGGGATGCGTATGGGGGGAGGAGGGGGAGGGTGACATGGAGGGGTGACAGAGAGAGAAGAGGGGGGTAAGTGTGAAGTAGATACGTAACAATCAATCAGAGATGTTTTTCATATCCTAGTAACTGCTGTATTAGACAATTTTAATATTATTATTTTGCTAAAAATGAACTGCATATGGTAATCGAACAGCCATGGTAATATAATTTTGCTTTGCACTGAATGTAGAACATCACATTATTTGCAGTGTGGCTGAATACTTCCCGGAGAAGTTGAGATGGTGTCTGACTGAGCTGTCCTGCCAGTCATGTAAGCAGGGCCTTGAGCAGTTGTGTTATATAAGAGCCTACCGGTGCATTTACTTGTTATTTTACCAGTATCGAGACAAGCCTAGAATCGAGACTTCAGGGGAAAAACAGCGAAGCAATTACACCAAAGCAAACAAGAATCCAAGAGCATGGATCATCAGCTTACAAAAAGGCACTCAGATCTGACACGTAAACTGATGGATTGTGTATTAAATATGATATTTCTCCCACCAGATCAGTGACAGTTTGATGAAGTGCAGCATTCTTGTTCATGCACCTCGCTGCCATTAAAAAACTGCTCTCAAAGCGTGGTTCATCTTTTTACACGTCCTGTTTTCATTGACAACGACCGAGTCGCCCAGTGTCAGGCTTGTACCATGTGGATAGATGTATTCAAAGTCGTTATCCTTTAAACGTTCAAAGCAATTCGTATGATTAATTTATTTGAACATTGCTATTAAGTGAGGTTATAACCTTTATAAGTCAAATGCACAGTATTAATATTTTAAATAGTATCTAAATAAAATGTATGCACATCGTTTCTAGGTAGGTAAATATTTTGAAGTTGTTATCTCTGGAAGAGTTCATAGTAGGGTAAATGTGAAGGTATCAGACAGGGCTACCCACTGAACCGTTGGTTTTTACAATTCCAATAAAACAATATAACAGTTGGTGGCGCCAACTACTGTTAATTTTATCATAATTTCTTTATTTCTACAATTTGGTCTTGTCACTCGACGAATGACATTGATGTTTGGTAATGTCACTTCAAATCCCACTGATTGTCAAATAACTGAAACATTTGTCCAAATTTATTTCATTATTTACTGAGAAAACCTGTCCCCTGTGTTTGTAGTAAACGCTCTTAATTTATTTTGAGAAATTGTGTTATATTACAGAAATATATGTGAATTTTTTTTAAATGCCATTCTGTTCCCATATACATGCCGACAAATCTTTAGTGTATTATCACATTTAAAATGCTCAGAGCAGTTCATGTGATTATTTATATTTGCTGACGTGGGCAGAACTGCTGCTTTTTAGAAGAGAACTACAACATTGTCATTATGGACCTTCACTCACTGGTCTAAAAATGTGGGTGTTAGATTACTGTGGCAAGTAGATGAAGTGCGGTAACATTTGAAAAAGGCTACTTGCAAGTCGCAGGAATGATGTTTTAGTAAAATAACAACAGCAAAACATGTGGACTATGCAAGCAGTTTTTACTTTTAAGTGCACCCACTAATGCACATGCACTAATACCCAAACAAACAGGTCTGGCGACTGGAAAGTAAGAAAAAAACTAATTAAAATATTGAAAAAGATGTACTTCCAGCTGAGATGCCAAAATGGCTACCATTTCATACCAGTCTTTGGAGTTAATTTGCGCATGCAATCCAGGACCATATTGTGGTAATGAAACAAGGGACAGAAACAGTTCTCGTAATTACTTCTATGGAAACTTACATGTCCAATTATGGTAATTTGTCAAAAAGTACTTTGGAGTATTCCTAAAGTGGTCATGTTTTCTACCGTATTTTGACATGGGCCATGATCTGTAAATGGCTTGCAAATTGGTTTGTTAAGATGCTAAAAAGTTATTGTGTGTGTGTGTGTGCGTGTGTGTGTGTGCGTGTGTGTGTGTGTGTGTACGTGCATGCGTGCGTGCGTGTGTGCATGTGTATGTGTGCACACGCATGTGTGTGTGCAGGTGTATTTATTATTATTTTGTTATTAAAATCTACTTCATTTAACACCATCAGTCCTCTCTGTCAACCTCATAGATAATTAGGTACACTCAATTACAATTATGCAAAGACTACATGGCAACATTTTATACTCTCAACACCGAAACAAATAATTAGGCCTCAGAAACACAAACGACAATGTCCAACCACAACCAGACGCACACACACATAACACCTGAATACAGGTCCACCTGACTGACAGTTGTAAGGATCTCTGGACTGATACGCCTGTATCTTGTGGCAATACTTCTCTGCAAGTGTCAACCGTTTCCAGTTGAGCCTTTTAATCTGCACAATTTGAGTGGCATTGCCAAGACTTTCAGCAAATGAAATGTGCAAGACATTTCCAGCTAGCTGCCAATGATAATTGCAATCTGACAGTCACAGCAGCTGCACCACTGCTGTCAAAATTGTCTGGTGCAACTGTGTCTTCTCAACACAGCAGGTGCTGGACATGTGACAGCACCACCTGGTAAGACAGATACTTTTAAAGGGGGTTTCCATTTTGTTTTACTGTAAAATAATTTTCTTACATAAATCATCAACGTGCATGTATGCTGCCAACAAATAATTTCTTGCATTTTTCTAAATCACATTACCAGTAAGCTTTCAATGATTATTGTGTCACTCTGAAATAGTGATGTCTGCCTGGAGAGTCTTACTAGAGCACTCTGTAATTACAGCCCTGATTCAGTATATTTCATAAAAAAATACAATCACATTTGCAGAGCTTATTTAAATCCACGTGTAATTACTACCACCAGGGCACAGTATAATGTGATCATTTTTTATAACCCGAAGGTATTAATTTTCATTTGACATTTAAATGTAGACCTAGCAAAGGATCTGCAACATATTTCATGCTGATGGTGATTGACAATGGTGAGACAATAGTCTGTAATCATGTTTCACACAGGGCTATTTATATAATGTCAGGTTTCAGATCAACTGTTGGTAAAAGCAGGACATTCACAGAACGATTCAAGCTGTTTTATTTGGAAGTATTGGCTTCCATTCTCTTATTGAAATACGTGCAATATTACTAAGTGTTTCACTTATTGGAAGCAAGAGATTGTTGTGGTCACAGCCAGCTGCCTGCCTTCACTTCCTGTCTGTCTCTGTCCTGTCTAACACACCCGCCCACACCCCTCCCATACCCAACTCTTCCCTACTTTGCTCCTTTTTCTGTTATCGTATCTACTCTCCCATTCTGCCCTTCCCTTCCTTTCCTGTCCCATCCTTCCCTCACTCCATACATGCCTCATTTGTTCTCTCCCTCCGCCTCTCTCCCTCCCCCTCTCTCCCTCCCTCCCTCTCTCCCTCCCCCTCTCTCCCTCCCTCCCTCCCCCTCTCTCCCTCCCCCTCTCTCCCTCCCTCCCTCCCCCTCTCTCCCTCCCTCCCCCTCTCTCCCTCCCCCTCTCTCCCTCCCTCCCCCTCTCTCCCTCCCCCTCTCTCCCTCCCTCCCTCCCCCTCTCTCCCTCCCTCCCCCTCTCTCCCTCCCTCCCCCTCTCTCCCTCCCTCCCCTCTCTCCCTCCCTCCCCCTCTCTCCCTCCCTCCCTCCCCCTCTCTCCCTCCCCCTCTCTCCCTCCCTCCCTCCCCCTCTCTCCCTCCCTCCCCCTCTCTCCCTCCCTCCGCTTCTCTTCCTCCCTATCTCCCTTCTTGTGTACGTCTTCCATTCCTTCTTCCTTCCCTTGCTCCCTCCCTCCATATCTCCCTCTCTGCCTACCTTCCTCCATCCCGCTATCCCATTCTCACCTCATCCCTCTCTTCCCCTCTCTGTCTTTTCCCAGTCGTGATCACCTTCTCTCCCTTTATTTCTTCCCTTTTCTCCTTCATCCTCCCTGCCATAATCCATCTGCTCCTCCCTCAGCCCTGTACCTTCCCCTCCCCTCCAATCTACCCTACAATTTCATTTCTGCCTTCCCTTTCCCATCTCTCTCCTCTCTCCTTCTCCATCTCATCCCCTACCTACTTCTCCCTCTCTCTTCCCATCTCCCCCCTCCCCACCTCCCTACTCAATACACTGAATCCCACACAAACATAACACGCACACACACACACACACACTCACACGCGTGCGCACGCACGCACGCACACACACACACACACACACACACACACCACTAACATCACCTGTGATCAATATAATCACACTTCCTGTTGTCTAGTTTTTACCAGATATCCCTTTTCCGAAGACAGAACAGAGAGTTAGAAACATCACTAACTGGGGGCCAGCCCTCACACGCTCCCCCGGCAGACAGTCTGGAGGCCAGGGGGCCAGGGGGCCAGGGGCCAGGGGGACCCAGTCACCAGACATCAGCCCACTGGCAATCTGAATCAATGATAGATCTTAAAAGGCCAGAGAAATCTCCCGGGAAACGCTGGATCTTTTTTAGATTGCACCAGATCATGTTGTCAGGTGACGGCAGACAGAAAGAACGATTAGAACAGAGTTGGACAAAGAAATGGATAAAACGTCGCTGTTTTTTCCGATTTCCCTGGGAGAGTTCATTGTCTTCCCAGGAAGGCAGTTTTTTCTACCAGATGAAGCGTGCTCAGATTGTCACACAATGAAGGATACTTCTTGTTTTTTCACATCTCAATCAGATTACAAGGTTCTTAAGTCCATCAGACCAGATGGTTCAATTATTTGTCTCTTTTACAGTTTTACAGTCGGTTTATCGTTTTTCTAATGATGTTTCAAGGCTTTACAGAACAGAAAATTCTTGTGAAGATACTTTCAATAAAAAATGGTTTATGATTAATTTAACAAAATAGATTGTAGCTTACATCCATTATGACACATTGTTTGTGAATTGTTATTTAGTTTTGTTGAAACCACTGGAGAAACTATTCAATATTTTTGGTATGGGATTTTGTCAAAATTATAAAAGTACAAAAGTGATCTAGCAATACTATAAGATAAAGGATACGTCCCCACTAGTCGTAAGAACTAACACTGAAGGTCAATTCTTTTGATGATTTTGACTGACCAATGTATAAACTGTCTTATTAAACTGACCCATCATGTGTTACAAATGGTAGCATTGACACAACACCTGAGGAACTATTCAAGTTATGCTAAACAAGTGACTGATTTATGGTACAGAGATCATTATTTTCTAGTTCATTGCCAAATTATGTATTCCTGAATATATAAAGATATGAAAAATCGTAGTTAATAACAGATGTTGCAAAGAGATCGTTGAAATTTTATAAAACAGTAATAAATATCAGTGTATATGGATGTAAACAGTCATCACTCAAACTGAGAAACAAGACATTCTTGTATTCAAATTTATATCTTTTTACAGGTAACTGTACAACACAAACTTATGTTGTCAACAAAGACCAAAAGAACTGCTGTGAATTGGATCAGTTGTGGCAGTACCTTTAAACACACATAAGTCAGAGGGAGAAGGCAAAAGTCATAAGTCAGAGGCAGTAGTCAAAGACAAAAGACATAAGTTTGATGTTGAAGTCACAGGCAGAAGTCAGAGGCAGAAGACAAAAGACAGAAGTTTGATGTTGAAGTCACAGGCAGAAGTCAGAGGCAGAAGACAAAAGTCAGAAGTTTGATGTTGAAGTCACAGGCAGAAGTCAGAGGCAGAAGACAAAAGTCAGAAGTTTGATGTTGAAGTCACAGGCAGAAGTCAGAGGCAGAAGACAAAAGACAGAAGTTTGATGTTGAAGTCACAGGCAGAAGTCAGAGGCAGAAGACAAAAGTCAGAAGTTTGATGTTGAAGTCAGAGGCAGAAGACAAAAGACAGAAGTTTGATGTTGAAGTCACAGGCAGAAGTCAGAGGCAGAAGACAAAAGACAGAAGTTTGATGCTGAAGTCAGAGGCAGAACTCAGAGGCAGAAGACAAAAGTCAGAAGTTTGATGTTGAAGTCACAGGCAGAAGTCAGAGGCAGAAGACAAAAGACAGAAGTTTGATGTTGAAGTCACAGGCAGAAGTCAGAGGCAGAAGACAAAAGTCAGAAGTTTGATGTTGAAGTCACAGGCAGAAGTCAGAGGACAAAAGACAGAAGTTTGATGTTGAAGTCACAGGCAGAAGTCAGAGGCAGAAGACAAAAGTCAGAAGTTTGATGTTGAAGTCACAGGCAGAAGTCAGAGGGCAGAAGACAAAAGACAGAAGTTTGATGTTGAAGTCACAGGCAGAAGTCAGAGGCAGAAGACAAAAGACAGAAGTTTGATGTTGAAGTCACAGGCAGAAGTCAGAGGAGAAGACAAAAGACAGAAGTTTGATGTTGAAGTCACAGGCAGAAGTCAGAGGCAGAAGACAAAAGACAGAAGTTTGATGTTGAAGTCACAGGCAGAAGTCAGAGGCAGAAGACAAAAGTCAGAAGTTTGATGTTGAAGTCAGAGGCAGAAGACAAAAGACAGAAGTTTGATGTTGAAGTCACAGGCAGAAGTCAGAGGCAGAAGACAAAAGTCAGAAGTTTGATGTTGAAGTCACAGGCAGAAGTCAGAGGCAGAAGACAAAAGACAGAAGTTTGATGTTGAAGTCACAGGCAGAAGTCACAGGCAGAAGACAAAAGTCAGAAGTTTGATGTTGAAGTCAGAGGCAGAAGTCAGAGGCAGAAGACAAAAGTCAGAAGTTTTATGTTGAAGTCAGAGGCAGAAGTCAGAGGCAGAAGACAAAAGACAGAAGTTTGATGTTGAAGTCACAGGCAGAAGTCAGAGGCAGAAGACAAAAGACAGAAGTTTGATGTTGAAGTCACAGGCAGAAGTCAGAGGCAGAAGGCACAGGAGAAACGTCACAGACCAGGCAGACATCAGAGGCAGAAGTCGGCCGCAGCTTTGAGAAATTGTTTACAAAGAAAGCCGTCCAATTTCAGTTATTATCCCCACTTGATGGACCATGTCCCGAGTTAATGCCTCATTTCCCGCACCGTTAGCCATGTCCTCCCAACACGTCTCACAATGTCACCCCTGACCAGGCCTGGTGACAGCGTGACACTGGCTGGTCAACACAACATGGCCAATTATGTGCAATACATTACCATTACTCCAACACAATAGTAGTAGAGTAGGTTTCCATTTGTAGAGAACCACGTTGATAGTAATATAACCATATAATAATATTATGACTTCTGTGGTGCTAATATGATACCCTACAAATCTCAGCTCAGTGGCATAAATAAAATTCAAGGCTTAGGTGTGTGTGTGCTCATGTACGAGTGAGACTCGTCAATAGAAGGGTGGATGAGCAGAAGCTAAGGAGAATATATTAACGATGAGACCACCAATATATACCAGTAATAAAATAAAAGCAATTATTCTGATATCCATCAAGTATTGGCAAGTAACATCCCATAAGAAACTGAGCAGTACACTTCATGACTCCGGCTGATTTTGATTACATTTTGCACATACAAATACTGTAAAATGTAAATAAATATAGTTATAATTATATTAATAATTTATATATATATAGTATATATATTATATATATATACAATGTATATACATACTGTATATACATGTATTCATACTATATATCGTTTATATATATCGATAACCTCAATCAAAGACACAGCACTATGCATGAATATGTCTCATACGGCAAAGATGAGGAAATATTTTGTTGCAAAGGTCAGTGACAATAAATGCAACAACAATTCGTTCTTGAGTGTAGACTCATTAATCAGTGGGCGGAATGACAAAACTGCAATAATTATCCACCCAATGTATTCTCGAGCATATAGTAGTACTACTACGGCTGAGCAAACATGCATGCACACGTATGCACACCAGGCTTGATTTGTACGAGTAACACACAATCAATGCAGACGCAATCGTTGTGCCCGCCTCCAATCAGACATGGCCGTGATTCCTCCATGCATGATTGGTTTTGTTAATTAAATGTCAAATGCCAATTAATAAATTAATTATAGAAAGTGCCTGAACACTGAACTAAAATGCACTCGAGTGCTATACCTAAAACTACATAACATTTTATTCCAACTTATAATGTAAATTATATAAACCAGCTGAGCTAACATCATAAATTTACACACAGGTGGTTCACCTAGACCTCCAGCTGGCAGCAGTCATGTGGACCAAAGATGGCACACCTTCCCATTTGTGAATATACCTAAGCATTATTGTATATTGCATCTGTAAGCCTAGATTCTTGATGATATCATCACTGTATAATTTTTTTACTATTATAAAGCTCATTTTATTATCTGTATACTATTTTTATTTATTATGACTGAAACAACACAAAAAGCACAACAAATATTAATTATTAAAATGAAACACAGGATAGCCTATACTTTCATGTCATTCATTGAATACTAATTTCAAGATGTTTTTAATGTTTCTTAAATGAACTGAGATTACGTTTTTTAATTAATGAACATATTTAATTTACTAAATGTTTTTATTTGTTTCCAAAAAGCATTCTGACATAATTTAAGAGCACACGTACAAAATTATCAGAGATGGGATGACATCACAAAAGTAATTACTTACAATAAACAGCGTAGCACAGAGCTACTTGTTTGTGGAGATACCAAGAAATGTTTCCTTCAAACACAGAGACATAGAAAGAGACACCATGATACAACATCAGTGAACAGATCACGTTGATTTTGTATTTATAAACACAGTTTTAGTGTAAGAAACCAATTGGTGCATAACTGGCAGTTCCTGCAAATATTTGGTAAAGCAGGAGAAAAAACAACCGGTTGATCCATCTTACTTGTCATATACATGGTGAATCACCGACACAGAAACTGGTAAATTACTAGTGATATTTACAGCAGATTCCAGGCCGCTATAACTGGGAATTGATCCCTCCTGCACTGTTATGACAAGTCTGTCGTAATTGTATCACACAACCGCTTACACTGCCAGCCACGCGAGACAATCCCACCGCAGCTGTCGAAAAACGGCAAATTCCGCCAAAATAAACAGCAATTAAACGCCCAGTCTGACTGCCGCCTTCGTTTTAACCGTAATATTCCTAAGTGACGCAGACGGTGACAGCCAGGAGAGGATTCACGACTCGAGTGTTGACAAGTGGTACACGCGATCGCGTGTAATATGTGATAGCATAATAGACTGGCGCCACTTTCCGTGGGCCGTGGAGAACTTGGTCGTAATACACGTACGTTTAATTTGTAGTAATTACGCGCATGCACGATGGCGTGAGGGGAGGCTGGGAGGGTGGGAGGTGAGTACATGGACACGCGTGTCTGAGAGGGAACAACACACATCGCGATTACTCAACCCCACATGTCATGCAACAAACACAAATCTAATCACATGTACATTCCAGGCAATAGATGATGCACGACAG
>OZ024854.1:65482553-65547553 GCA_964017155.1 Oasisia sp. SBJ-2009
GAATGGTAGGAGGAGGATGGGATGAGGAGGATGGGATGAGGAGGATGGGATGAGGAGGATGGTATGAGGAGGATGGGATGAGGAGGATGGGATGAGGAGGATGGGATGAGGAGGATGGGATGAGGAGGATGGGATGAGGAGGATGGGATGAGGAGGATGGGATGAGGAGGATGGTATGAGGAGGATGGGATGAGGAGGATGGGATGAGGAGGATGGGATGAGGATGGGATGAGGATGGGATGAGGAGGATGGTATGAGGAGGATGGGATGAGGAGGATGGGATGAGGAGGATGGGATGAGGAGGATGGGATGAGGAGGATGGGATGAGGAGGATGGGATGAGGAGGATGGGATGAGGAGGATGGGATGAGGAGGATGGGATGAGGAGGATGGGATGAGAGAGGATGGGATGAGGAGGATGGGATGAGAGAGGATGGGATGAGGAGGATGGGATGAGGAGGATGGGATGAGGAGGATGGGATGAGGAGGATGGGATGAGAGAGGATGGGATGAGGAGGATGGTAGGAGGAGGATGGGATGAGGAGGATGGGATGAGGAGGATGGGATGAGGAGGATGGGATGAGAGAGGATGGGATGAGGAGGATGGGATGAGAGAGGATGGGATGAGGAGGATGGGATGAGGAGGATGGGATGAGGAGGATGGGATGAGGAGGATGGGATGAGGAGGATGGGATGAGGAGGATGGGATGAGGAGGATGGGATGAGGAGGATGGGATGAGGAGGATGGGATGAGGAGGATGGGATGAGGAGGATGGGATGAGGAGGATGGGATGAGGAGGATGGGATGAGGAGGATGGGATGAGGAGGAAGATGTGGGGAGAGATAAATCCAGACAGAGTAGAGATGGAAGAAGTATGACGGCAAGAGAGCGTACAAAGATTGAATGTGTGAGATGAAGAGCTACTTACTGAGAGCTCTCAAACAGTCGAGACAACATGGCCGACAAAACGGGAAGGTCGGCCATGACAGCGGTTGTGATGAGGGCGTTGTCAGACATCTGGGGCGTTGCCTTCAACCCTCCCCCAGACGACGGCTTCAGGCCCAGGATCCACACGAGATGCTGCAAGACAACGGAGAACATTTACACCCGGCAGTAATAAATTGAGACCTGACTTGAAACACTCACTGTGTGAAATACAACCAATGTTAGTGAATATATTGTTCATGGCTCCAAGAATGGTTTATTGTAGTATAATTAACTTACTTTGGAGCTTAGTGTCGAAGATGGGTACAACGTCTCTAAATCTGAGGCAACACACGTGACACCAGTACGTGAACAAGGTCCGTAGCTGACGGATCGAAACGGCGTACTCATCTTCGACATTAAGTTCCAAAGTAAGTTAATTATACTACAACAATCAATGTTTGTTCATGAGTTTGCAGTAAACCTATGTCTTAGTGGACTCTGTGTGAGTTGATGCAGTGCCTGCGTCAGTGCCACCTGTGGACCTGGAGGAACTGGTACAGGTCGCTGCAGGGTCTTCTGGCTGTCGTGAGAAGCTTAATTTCTTCTATGACATGGTTTCATTTGTTATGAAATTACCTCCTAATGTGTTCAAAACAATCATAACTGTTACAAAAAACAGACCTATATTTCAATATATGAACATTCATTGTGTAATAATCTACCCTTTTACCCCCGTATCTACATTTAGGGATTCATGAAATTCCCAAAGTAGAGCATCAACTAAAATCTCCTGCAATTTGTTCATATATAGTGCTTGAAAAATCTGAACACAGTTCACTTTGGGTATCTCGCTGTAAGGCGGGACATTTAGTCACACCCAGCATTGTTTCCAGGCAACAATGTTCAGTAGAATCTCTGTATTAATGTCACCTTTGAGGAGGGGCCAAAGTGACCTTAATGGCAAAGTTACCATGTTAACAGGAGTGATTTCTGAATTTACTGTGATGAAAATAATTGTGGACTGTCCTAGGCCGAGGTGACTGTGACAAGAGGTTCAATGTTATCATGGAGTGGGCATAAACTAGTCTCACAACATCGAGACCCAGCCCAGTGACACTCCTTGTCACAGTGTCAGTGTCGTGGTCACAAACACCTCGTCCACAAACGTAATTGCCCACAGAGTGGGCTCCACAATAAAAAGCACTTTACACACGGCTCCAGTTGGCATTAACAGCTCCGCTCCGCGTGACAGCCTCCGTCTGGTGGTGGTCTGCCTTAGTAAAGTAACCACACAGAGTCGCAACAATGGTTAAAGCAGCTTGTCGTGAATCCGGTTCTTTCACGTCCAAACACGTCACCTTGTCAACTTATTCTGCCAAGTCAGATCCGACTGTTGGTGATTCTCCAGTACAACCTTCAACATCCTCACCCGTTTTGTGTTTCCTCAAAGTCGTTGTAACTTTTTGTCTAATTTCATCCAGCCTGATTGTTCTCTGAAGATTTTTCTAGGTATGATCTGTGAATCATAGGCTTTCATAGCCCAAATAAAGTGTTTTTTGATAGATGAGAGACCTGTCATGTGTTATTGATTATTATATGTATTTTGGTATCGAATAAGCAGTAAATAATATTGACAGTCCATTTATTCAAAATTCCCGGTTTGCATATGCATGTACGTACAACTGATAAAAGTAGATACAATTTGGGAAAATGCAATAAAACTACACAAAAATGTAACCGTTTTATATCACATAGAACCCGATGTTTGTCACACCTTTAGAAAAGTATACACGGTGAAAGCAATACATCCAAATACAAATAAAACAACACCCAAATAAACATCTATTCTAATTACTAAGCCATTCAACCACATGCTCACGTTTCACGAGGTCTGACAATATAATTTACAGCGAAAACCTTTATACCAAATTTGATTAACAGGTAAGCCAGACAGGTTCATAACAGGTCTATCGATGCACATCCCGCACCGCTTGTTATGGTGTCATTCAAGGCCCCATATATCACCAACTAATGATTAATCAGTTTTCCTGGCTCTACCCTGTGAACAATGCTGAAGTGTGATTTCATGTAATTCATGGAACCCACGACATTAAATCATCCCACTCAGTTCTACGTAGACTTTACATGGAATCTCTCCATTGGAATGTCTAAATGGTGGCGATTTACAAGCATAAATAGGAATACAGCTTTGTAATAATAAAATCTGTCAATCCTCTTAATTATAAATCTAAAATTACACCTAACCACTGGTAGTATATATTTCTTCTTAAATCTGTTATGTAATATACTGCAATATATTTATAATTGAAACTACATCAACAGTAATTTTTATTTTAATGGCCAACAATAACACATGTAAGTTTGGATAACGTTGACATTTGATATCAGTATTATAAAGAGAGTTTGTTTTGTATGTTTGCAACCCAAAATATCTGTCGGTTTTGCATGTTTCTCGATACAATTTTGCATGTGACCTAGCGGGCCACTGGGATGTTTCGTTTCAAAATATCTTAAAAGGCTACAGGTTGAGTTTCATATGCAGAACACCATATTTGTATACATCCTAGATAAGATCATTATGCCATCTACATCGCCAGAAATATTTTGCATCTTTTTTAAATTATTGGCTCTGGAAACCATCACCTCTTAACGCAGGCATCAACACATTTTGTTACTGCACATGTACGAGCATGCAACCTACACATCTTTCTGGGATGTACTGAAACTGTACACTGCCTAGTACAATATTTTCCACACCGTGCGCATACTTAGACAAAGCTTTCTGCCTGAATGTGGCGACACCTGGTGATTACAACACACACAAGAAACTGGGAGGGCTGAGGGAGACAGAGACCCTGGCGAGGCAACAGGGAGCATAAGGAAGGAGAAGGGGCTACTGTGTTGTGGTGGACAGTGGGTGGACGTACCTGTAGAGTGGTCAGCACCTGGTGCCAGGCTGACCCCAGCATGCCTCCGTGGCAGTGGGCCAGACTCAGCAGGGCTCGCATACACTGGATGTTCTTGGCTGTCAGCTACAAACAACAACAACCACTGATGTTCTTGGCTGTCAACTACAAACAACAACAACCACTGATGTTGTTGGCTGTCAGCTACAAACAACAACAACCACTGATGTTCTTGGCTGTCAGCTACAAACAACAACAACCACTGATGTTCTTGGCTGTCAGCTACAAACAACAACAACCACTGATGTTCTTGGCTGTCAGCTACAAACAACAACAACCACTGATGTTCTTGGCTGTCAACTACAAACAACAACAACCACTGATGTTCTTGGCTGTCAACTACAAACAACAACAACCACTGATGTTGTTGGCTGTCAGCTACAAACAACAACAACCACTGATGTTCTTGGCTGTCAGCTACAAACAACAACAACCACTGATGTTCTTGGCTGTCAGCTACAAACAACAACAACCACTGATGTTCTTGGCTGTCAGCTACAAACAACAACAACCACTGATGTTCTTGGCTGTCAGCTACAAACAACAACAACCACTGATGTTCTTGGCTGTCAACTACAAACAACAACAACCACTGATGTTCTTGGCTGTCAACTACAAACAACAACAACCACTGATGTTCTTGGCTGTCAACTACAAACAACAACCACTGATGTTCTTTGCTGTCAACTACAAACAACAACCACTGATGTTCTTGGCTGTCAACTACAAACAACAACAACAACTAGTTACCACTGACTCCTGCACTGAGGGGTTTAATTTTGACCAACCAGCTCACTTGTCAGTTGAGCAAAATAACCAGCAGTGGTGCCACCTGGGGAGTGGCTTGCCAGTCAATTGGACTGGGGTGAATTGGCTCGGATACGAGAAAAGCCTTTTGAGAAAGCCGAGGCTATAAATCACATAAATAAATAAATACATAAATCTAAATGATGACATTGTGTTTTATTACATTCTTCACTAGCTGGAATAAATCAGACATAAGGTGAAAGGCAGTTAATCCTGTGGCTGGCCATGGCTGATTAATCAGCCCACGATACCTTCCTGTATAAAAACATCTTTAGTTTCCGTAATCAGTAACTGACTCGCGCACATTTGGCATTCCATGATGAATTTACACATCCATTCATAAAGTCCCAACCCCCACTTATGTGGTACCAATAGAAAGTTCTGTTCTTGCCCAATCTGGGAAAAATAAACATGTTGGTGGGGCTGGTCCAGAGAATCAGAATTCCAGATTCAAACGTTTACTTAGAATTATTTAAATTTGTTGTGTCTATGTTTTGACAAAACAACTGACAGTATTAAAATATGGTTATTATAGTAGTTCAAATAGTCAGATCGACTTTGGATGCTTTTTGGTGTGAAAAAATAGACCATTGGTCAGTGCAACATTTCACTGCTCGTGCCATGGGTTTTTGTCACTGGTCAATGTAGCAGTGACTGGCCGGCCTAAAACGGCCTACCCTGTTGTTGAAAAGAAATTAATAAAAATAAAAGTTCTCAACAGATTTGATTCATTTTTATGTTATTTGGCAGCTATCATGTATGGCTGGCTTCATGTCTCGCAGGAAGTAGGAAATTTGTTCAATCATTAAAAAAAATTTTTAGCAGGATAGTGCGTTTGTTTTGGTCATATATTTTTCGGTGACGCTCATCTAATAATATCATCATGATCATCCAACATAATAGCGATAGTTTAATTTTATTATAATAAAGGGTTTATTTGGCAGTAAATGATAACTTATTAATATTTTTATGATAAGTATTTGCAGAATTATGATTTTTATTATAACAGCATGCAACATAGGATTTTTGCCGGCCAGTCGCAGGGTTAAAGAAAGTGGAAAGAGGCGAGTGGACATCAGCACCACAGAGGTGATGCACTTACAGAGATTCAAAGTAAGCATACTGGTACATATATAACAGTGCCAAGTAACTTTGTATAAATGCTAACTTAAGCCAGTGTGGCAAATGTAGAGATACTAATGTTATTTATTATCTTTTTATAAGGTGAGATAATGTTGAAATTCTGTCAGATGTGTGTGTGCGTGTGCGTGTGCGTGTGCGTGTGCGTGTGCGTGTGCGTGTGCGTGTGCGGTATGTGAGTATGTGTGTGAATGTGAGTGTAAATGTGTGTGAATGTTAGTGTGAATGTGTGTGTGTGTGTGTGTGTGTGTGTGTGTGTGTGTGGGTGTGTGTGGGTGTGTGTGTGTGTGTGTGTGTGTGTGTGTGTGTGTGTGTGTGTGTGGGTTTGTGTGTGTGTGTGTGTGTGTGTGTATGTGTGTGCATGTGTGTGCATGTGTGTGCATGCGTGCGCACATATGTATATAAGAATGTAAATTATGGTATTTTATACCAATGAGCCACACATCAAGCAGCACGCAGAAAGAAGTGGATCCACCCACCATGACTGGGCCTTGCTGAGCTCCAAGTGGGAGTGAGGCTGTCGGCAATGGTGTTCCCACGGCAACGACCTGGCTGCCATGAATGACCTCTGTTTGACCTGTCACCGACCCCTCCTGACTCGAAGATCTTGTGTTTGCACTTGATGGAACTACACAGAGAAATGATACTGCACCGCACTGGAAAGTCTAACAAATACTTCGTAGAAATTTAATGTTATACATAATATTATAAATGATGACGTTGAATCTAATTTTCCCCTTTCGTTTAGTTTTTAGTTTTTTTAGTCCATCAAATTGTAATATATTAAAAATGCTGCTTATTCAATACGAATAAAGATTCTACGGACATTTTAAAATCTAACAAGGATTCCTTGATTATGGCAAGCATGTATCTGGAGGGATTCATTCTAAAAGTAAACAGTTACGATGTTATTACTTACTGGAAATCCTAACTATAATCTGCTGTGCATATATGCTAGTGTCTTTCAACTGTTTTTCCTAGACGGTTTGCACCTAACATGCCAAAGTTTCATGGATTAATCTATGACACCTCAAAAAAGAAATGTAAGGCCTTAATTCTTTTCAACTCACCACTGTCTAAAGGTTTTTACTGGTCTCTAGAGATTGTACCAGAAATTAGATCAACAAAATTATGAATCACAACATCACGAACGTTTTCTATAATTCTTTCATGAGCTACCGATTATTTGAGGAAGTTCTACATAACTTGCATTTCAAAAGACTGCTCGTATTTATCTCATACCAAATGAAGTAAATTCTGGGACCTACATTTGTCGTCAGTGTGTAGTGGCGCCATCTGGAGGCTGTGTAATGTTTAGCCCAAAAATGGACCTTGTACTCAATAAAGGGCTGGGACAGATCTCATCCAAGGGGACATGAGAGGGCAAGGTTAGTGACTGACCTACCCTCGGTGAATGGCTATGTGCGTTGAGGGTGTAGTGGGGGTAGATGTAACAAGATTGAACAAGATTGCTGTCTTGATTCAGTATTTATTTTTTATTGTTATTCAATTTTTTGTATTCACTATATTTTAAAGCATTATGTATAAGGTAGTTGATCAAATTGTTTAGTCATGTATATTATGTTTTACAATCACGACCCTTAGGGAGATAAAATGTACATTTTATAAGGTTATCGTGAATAAATAATGTTTTATTACATTATTACTATTATTCTAGAGCTAGTTAATATGGCATACACCTTTGGCTTACCGAGTGTCCAACTAAAAGAATACTACTATTTCAACAACAAAAAATTCAAGTTTAAAAATGCTAAGAGACTAAATAAAATATGAGTTTTCTAAAAACAAATGAGTAAAATAAAAATTATATAATGTATTACAATATCAACAATGCATTCATTATAATAAATTTATTAAAAATAAATGTATGAATAGAATAATTTCTTTAAATACCCTTCTTTAAATAATAAATGTTCAACTTACATATAACCAGCCCTCGCCAGAAAATTGTCAATTTTATTTCTAAAAATATTTACACTGGTAGTATTAACACAATCGTCATCTAATTTGAGGGTATAGTGGGAGTAGAGAGAGAATGTGGAGTTATTGTCCTACCCTTCTGTGAGTTGAGGGTGTAGTGGGAGTAGAGAGAGAATGTGGAGTTATTGTCCTACCCTTCTGTGAGTTGAGGGTGCAGTGGGAGTAGAGAGAGAATGTGGAGTTATTGTCCTACCCTTCTGTGAGTTGAGGGTGCAGTGGGAGTAGAGAGAGAATGTGGAGTTATTGTCCTACCCTTCTGTGAGTAGAGGGTGTAGTGGGAGTAGAGAGAGAATGTGGAGTTATTGTCCTACCCTTCTGTGAGTTGAGGGTGCAGTGGGAGTAGAGAGAGAATGTGGAGTTATTGTCCTACCCTTCTGTGAGTAGAGGGTGCAGTGGGAGTAGAGAGAGAATGTGGAGTTATTGTCCTACCCTTCTGTGAGTTGAGAGTGTAGTGGGAGTAGAGAGAGAATGTGGAGTTATTGTCCTACCCTTCTGTGAGTTGAGGGTGTAGTGGGGGTAGAGAGAGAATGTGGAGTTATTGTCCTACCCTTCTGTGAGTTGAGGGTGTAGTGGGGGTAGAGAGAGAATGTGGAGTTATTGTCCTACCCTTCTGTGAGTTGAGGGTGTAGTGGGGGTAGAGAGAGAATGTGGAGTTATTGTCCTACCCTTCTGTGAGTTGAGGGTGTAGTGGGGGTAGAGAGAGAATGTGGAGTTATTGTCCTACCCTTCTGTGAGTTGAGAGTGTAGTGGGAGTAGAGAGAGAATGTGGAGTTATTGTCCTACCCTTCTGTGAGTTGAGGGTGTAGTGGGGGTAGAGAGAGAATGTGGAGTTATTGTCCTACCCTTCTGTGAGTTGAGGGTGTAGTGGGGGTAGAGAGAGAATGTGGAGTTATTGTCCTACCCTTCTGTGAGTTGAGGGTGCAGTGGGAGTAGAGAGAGAATGTGGAGTTATTGTCCTACCCTTCTGTGAGTTGAGGGTGCAGTGGGAGTAGAGAGAGAATGTGGAGTTATTGTCCTACCCTTCTGTGAGTTGAGGGTGTAGTGGGAGTAGAGAGAGAATGTGGAGTTATTGTCCTACCCTTCTGTGAGTTGAGGGTGCAGTGGGAGTAGAGAGAGAATGTGGAGTTATTGTCCTACCCTTCTGTGAGTTGAGGGTGTAGTGGGAGTAGAGAGAGAATGTGGAGTTATTGTCCTACCCTTCTGTGAGTTGAGGGTGCAGTGGGAGTAGAGAGAGAATGTGGAGTTATTGTCCTACCCTTCTGTGAGTTGAGGGTGCAGTGGGAGTAGAGAGAGAATGTGGAGTTATTGTCCTACCCTTCTGTGAGTTGAGGGTGCAGTGGGAGTAGAGAGAGAATGTGGAGTTATTGTCCTACCCTTCTGTGAGTTGAGGGTGCAGTGGGAGTAGAGAGAGAATGTGGAGTTATTGTCCTACCCTTCTGTGAGTTGAGGGTGCAGTGGGAGTAGAGAGAGAATGTGGAGTTATTGTCCTACCCTTCTGTGAGTTGAGGGTGTAGTGGGGGTAGAGAGAGAATGTGGAGTTATTGTCCTACCCTTCTGTGAGTTGAGGGTGTAGTGGGGGTAGAGAGAGAATGTGGAGTTATTGTCCTACCCTTCTGTGAGTTGAGGGTGCAGTGGGAGTAGAGAGAGAATGTGGAGTTATTGTCCTACCCTTCTGTGAGTTGAGAGTGTAGTGGGAGTAGAGAGAGAATGTGGAGTTATTGTCCTACCCTTCTGTGAGTTGGGGGTGTAGTGGGAGTAGAGAGAGAATGTGGAGTTATTGTCCTACCCTTCTGTGAGTTGAGGGTGCAGTGGGAGTAGAGAGAGAATGTGGAGTTATTGTCCTACCCTTCTGTGAGTTGAGGGTGTAGTGGGAGTAGAGAGAGAATGTGGAGTTATTGTCCTACCCTTCTGTGAGTTGAGGGTGCAGTGGGAGTAGAGAGAGAATGTGGAGTTATTGTCCTACCCTTCTGTGAGTTGAGGGTGTAGTGGGAGTAGAGAGAGAATGTGGAGTTATTGTCCTACCCTTCTGTGAGTTGAGGGTGCAGTGGGAGTAGAGAGAGAATGTGGAGTTATTGTCCTACCCTTCTGTGAGTTGAGGGTGCAGTGGGAGTAGAGAGAGAATGTGGAGTTATTGTCCTACCCTTCTGTGAGTTGAGGGTGCAGTGGGAGTAGAGAGAGAATGTGGAGTTATTGTCCTACCCTTCTGTGAGTTGAGGGTATAGTGGGAGTAGAGAGAGAATGTGGAGTTATTGTCCTACCCTTCTGTGAGTTGAGGGTATAGTGGGAGTAGAGAGAGAATGTGGAGTTATTGTCCTACCCTTGTGTGAGTTGAGAGTGTAGTGGGAGTAGAGAGAGAATGTGGAGTTATTGTCCTACCCTTCTGTGAGTTGAGGGTGTAGTGGGAGTAGAGAGAGAATGTGGAGTTATTGTCCTACCCTTCTGTGAGTTGAGGGTGCAGTGGGAGTAGAGAGAGAATGTGGAGTTATTGTCCTACCCTTCTGTGAGTTGAGGGTGCAGTGGGAGTAGAGAGAGAATGTGGAGTTATTGTCCTACCCTTCTGTGAGTTGAGGGTGCAGTGGGAGTAGAGAGAGAATGTGGAGTTATTGTCCTACCCTTCTGTGAGTTGAGGGTATAGTGGGAGTAGAGACAGAATGTGGAGTTATTGTCCTACCCTTCTGTGAGTTGAGAGTGTAGTGGGGGTAGAGAGAGAATGTGGAGTTATTGTCCTACCCTTCTGTGAGTTGAGAGTGTAGTGGGAGTAGAGAGAGAATGTGGAGTTATTGTCCTACCCTTCTGTGAGTTGAGGGTGCAGTGGGAGTAGAGAGAGAATGTGGAGTTATTGTCCTACCCTTCTGTGAGTTGAGAGTGTAGTGGGAGTAGAGAGAGAATGTGGAGTTATTGTCCTACCCTTCTGTGAGTTGAGGGTGCAGTGGGAGTAGAGAGAGAATGTGGAGTTATTGTCCTACCCTTCTGTGAGTTGAGGGTGTAGTGGGGGTAGAGAGAGAATGTGGAGTTATTGTCCTACCCTTCTGTGAGTTGAGGGTGTAGTGGGAGTAGAGAGAGAATGTGGAGTTATTGTCCTACCCTTCTGTGAGTAGAGGGTGTAGTGGGGGTAGAGAGAGAATGTGGAGTTATTGTCCTACCCTTCTGTGAGTAGAGGGTGTAGTGGGGGTAGAGAGAGAATGTGGAGTTATTGTCCTACCCTTCTGTGAGTTGAGGGTGTAGTGGGAGTAGAGAGAGAATGTGGAGTTATTGTCCTACCCTTCTGTGAGTTGAGGGTGTAGTGGGAGTAGAGAGAGAATGTGGAGTTATTGTCCTACCCTTCTGTGAGTTGAGGGTGCAGTGGGAGTAGAGAGAGAATGTGGAGTTATTGTCCTACCCTTCTGTGAGTTGAGGGTGCAGTGGGAGTAGAGAGAGAATGTGGAGTTATTGTCCTACCCTTCTGTGAGTTGAGGGTGTAGTGGGAGTAGAGAGAGAATGTGGAGTTATTGTCCTACCCTTCTGTGAGTAGAGGGTGTAGTGGGGGTAGAGAGAGAATGTGGAGTTATTGTCCTACCCTTCTGTGAGTTGAGGGTATAGTGGGAGTAGAGAGAGAATGTGGAGTTATTGTCCTACCCTTCTGTGAGTTGAGGGTATAGTGGGAGTAGAGAGAGAATGTGGAGTTATTGTCCTACCCTTCTGTGAGTTGAGGGTGTAGTGGGAGTAGAGAGAGAATGTGGAGTTATTGTCCTACCCTTCTGTGAGTAGAGGGTGTAGTGGGGGTAGAGAGAGAATGTGGAGTTATTGTCCTACCCTTCTGTGAGTTGAGGGTGCAGTGGGAGTAGAGAGAGAATGTGGAGTTATTGTCCTACCCTTCTGTGAGTAGAGGGTGTAGTGGGAGTAGAGAGAGAATGTGGAGTTATTGTCCTACCCTTCTGTGAGTTGAGGGTGCAGTGGGAGTAGAGAGAGAATGTGGAGTTATTGTCCTACCCTTCTGTGAGTTGAGGGTGCAGTGGGAGTAGAGAGAGAATGTGGAGTTATTGTCCTACCCTTCTGTGAGTTGAGGGTGCAGTGGGAGTAGAGAGAGAATGTGGAGTTATTGTCCTACCCTTCTGTGAGTTGAGGGTGCAGTGGGAGTAGAGAGAGAATGTGGAGTTATTGTCCTACCCTTCTGTGAGTTGAGAGTGCAGTGGGAGTAGAGAGAGAATGTGGAGTTATTGTCCTACCCTTCTGTGAGTTGAGGGTGCAGTGGGAGTAGAGAGAGAATGTGGAGTTATTGTCCTACCCTTCTGTGAGTTGAGGGTGTAGTGGGGGTAGAGAGAGAGAGAATGTGGAGTTATTGTCCTACCCTTCTGTGAGTTGAGGGTGTAGTGGGAGTAGAGAGAGAATGTGGAGTTATTGTCCTACCCTTCTGTGAGTTGAGGGTGCAGTGGGAGTAGAGAGAGAATGTGGAGTTATTGTCCTACCCTTCTGTGAGTTGAGGGTGCAGTGGGAGTAGAGAGAGAATGTGGAGTTATTGTCCTACCCTTCTGTGAGTTGAGGGTGCAGTGGGAGTAGAGAGAGAATGTGGAGTTATTGTCCTACCCTTCTGTGAGTTGAGGGTGCAGTGGGAGTAGAGAGAGAATGTGGAGTTATTGTCCTACCCTTCTGTGAGTTGAGGGTGCAGTGGGAGTAGAGAGAGAATGTGGAGTTATTGTCCTACCCTTCTGTGAGTTGAGGGTGCAGTGGGAGTAGAGAGAGAATGTGGAGTTATTGTCCTACCCTTCTGTGAGTTGAGGGTGCAGTGGGAGTAGAGAGAGAATGTGGAGTTATTGTCCTACCCTTCTGTGAGTTGAGGGTGCAGTGGGAGTAGAGAGAGAATGTGGAGTTATTGTCCTACCCTTCTGTGAGTTGAGGGTGCAGTGGGAGTAGAGAGAGAATGTGGAGTTATTGTCCTACCCTTCTGTGAGTTGAGGGTGCAGTGGGAGTAGAGAGAGAATGTGGAGTTATTGTCCTACCCTTCTGTGAGTTGAGGGTGCAGTGGGAGTAGAGAGAGAATGTGGAGTTATTGTCCTACCCTTCTGTGAGTTGAGGGTGCAGTGGGAGTAGAGAGAGAATGTGGAGTTATTGTCCTACCCTTCTGTGAGTTGAGGGTGCAGTGGGAGTAGAGAGAGAATGTGGAGTTATTGTCCTACCCTTCCGTGAGTTGAGGGTGTAGTGGGAGTAGAGAGAGAATGTGGAGTTATTGTCCTACCCTTCTGTGAGTTGAGGGTGCAGTGGGGGTAGAGAGAAAATGTGGAGTTATTGTCCTACCCTTCTGTGAGTTGAGGGTGTAGTGGGGGTAGAGAGAGAATGTGGAGTTATTGTCCTACCCTTCTGTGAGTTGAGGGTGTAGTGGGGGTAGAGAGAAAATGTGGAGTTATTGTCCTACCCTTCTGTGAGCTGCCGTGTGAGTTCAGGATGGTGAGGGCGTAGTGAGGGGGTAGAGAGGACTTGCACAGGGCGGTGATGAAGGCGTCGCGGGGCGTGCTCAGGCCAAGTTCCCCACACAGACTCGTGTAGACCTGCACGCTCTTCAGGATCGCCTCCGTCGCACTCTCGTCACAGCTACAACACACATATAACTGTGTTAACACAGCGACACTGTGTTGACAAATGCACCACTGTGTTGACACATGGATCGTAGCTTTAAAAAAGCGGACCACAAAGTCGGCACACAGATTGCTGAGTAAACACATGGACCACTGATACAACACATGCATCACTGAGTTAACTTGACTGAGATTAACACAGATCAGAGAATTAACACACAGATCACTTGTGTTTAAACTTTATATAACAGCATTAACACGTCACTAAGTTAACACATGGATGACTAGGTTAACACATAAGTTACTAAGTAACCAGATGGACGACTGAGGTAATATATGGATCACTGCGTCAACACGCATATCATGGCGGCTACACACAAATGACTGCGTTCACACATGAATCACTAAGCAACACATTGATCATAACTACACACACAGATCACTGGTACAACACACGGATGACAGTAACAACACGCCTGTAAATAAAATGTACAAAACAACCATGACACTGAACTATAAACATGTACGGCCGCACAACTGTCTCTTACAGACAACCTTGGCACTGGACTGTGTGACAGTGCTGGGTTGACAAGAGTGGTGTCACTGACTGACCTGGCATCGAGCAGGAGGGAGAGAGCGGCGAGGATGCCACACCAGGACGAGTTGATGAGTTCCTCCCTCAACGCACGCACTGCAACACACAACACACTTACTGTAACACACTCACTGAAACCTGCATCACACTGCAATACACAACACACTTACTGCAACACACTCACTGAAACCTACATCACACTGCAACACACAACACACTTACTGCAACACACTCACTGAAACCTACATCACACTGCAACACACAACACACTTACTGCAACACACTCACTGAAACCTACATCACACTGCAGCACACAACACACTTACTGCAAAACACTCACTGAAACCTACATCACTCTGCAGCACACAACACACTTACTGCAACACACTCACTGAAACCTACATCACACTGCAACACACAACACACTTACTGCAACACATTAACTGAAACCTACATCACACTGCAACACACAACACACTTACTGCAACACATTAACTGAAACCTACATCACACTGCACCACACAACACACTCACTGAAACCTACACCGCACTGCAACACACAACACACTTACTGCAACACACTCACTGAAACCTACATCACACTGCAACACACAATTTACTGCAACACACATCACACTGCAACACATCACATTGCAACTTAAACACACTGCAACACACACAACACATTGCAACAATGCCTGTAACACACTAATACAATATCCTCATTGCATCACACACACACAACACACCCATAACACACGACACACAAACATACACATCCATGCACACACCCCACTCACTGAAACATGTTCAGTTCACTCAACAGTTAAGAAAACAATTCTTGACAATCTGCTGAACATAGTTCTGTTTGCAAATGCTGTGTTACACATCACAAGGAGTGTGTGTAGTGTACCGCATCTTATTTAGCCAAAGTTGAGTTGTGCACAATAAATATATACTCTACCATATCAATCACACAAAATTGCTTACCATTAACCCAAACGTCAGAAAATCACAGATAAATAATTTTAAATTACACAACCTTCCACGGTTGCTTCAGTGCTATGACTTTCTACACCTTAAAACATCCATGAATTTCTAGGAAGCAGTCATAAGTAGTGTCACCTTCACTGGCTGTCTCGGGTGTTTTCTCTGGTGGTGGCAGGCTAGGGGCGGTCTTCGATTCCTTGGTGACCACGACGCCCCGCCCCGACGTGTCCTGCCCCTCGTTGAGGGCGTTCACACAGTGGACAACGTCCAGCAGACACAGGAAGGCCAGCGACAGGGCGTAGCCATCGGCAACCATCGGAGGCTCAATCTTCTCAGACATTTCTAGACTGAATGGGAAATAGACAGAACATATAACAATAACCAACTCTACCTTAATTATTTACATCCTGGCTCTGTTTTGACATCAAGCTGCTGATTTCCTGAGCCAGCTGACAACGGCCAACATTTTAAAAGGCTATCTAAGTGGCACCCTTCATAGGATTCTCGGGAAAAACTCAGACATAATTATAGTCATTTTTGCCATTGCTCATAGTGACACTGTTTTCAGTTTTTTGCAATTAAAACTTACTCATCAAATTTCTTCAAATTTACCAAGTCTTACCTGAAGGTGTCAACCTAAAAGGTAGGACCAATTTCGTATTTTAGATAAGACCACGTAGTAATTTGCATCAGCAGCAATCAAGAGTAAATACGTGAAATCTTTTGTTTGACTGTATAGATTATATAGCTACTGTCCTTGACAAAGATGCACTAACTACAAATATGCACTGCTCAGCGATACGTACAGATTGTAGGGAATTTTTTTATTCCAGCTTTTTTCCACAGCCCCCCTCAACCACAATAACCCCCAGATCACCACATTCAGATCACCCCTTCTCTCACTCACAAGATAGGCTTCTGACTGCCCAAAGGTCCAGTGATATTGACCACGAGGGGGATCCAGACGTTACGGTAGAAGAATGCCGACTGGGGGGTAATGCCCCCTCCGACAGGCAGCCCCCCCACCAGGGAGGGGGGACTGCCCTGGGTATCTGGTGCCTTTGTTAGGTCTACAACGGAAACATGTGTGGTTATTGTTCAAAGAACACCAATCACAAACGACCACATTACGTCTATTTTCAACCGCGGCATGTTTTGCTTTATATGGTGAAAGCTGACTTATAGAAAATAATAAAAAGGTAAATAACATACTCAAATGGACATCAACACAAAGTAGTTGGTAAATCTCAAAACTGACCAACAGTATTAAAGTTGTCAAAACATGCGTACAGTTAAAGCTGCCCAATCCATTCGATTGACCGACGCCAATCCAGTTCTTTTATGTCCAGATGTGTAATGTGTGCACAGTCAGTTTAATTTTAAAATGCGTACTTGTCATTTTTATTCTTCAAAAAAGAATTGTCGTTACACCGGGTATAACTGGTGAAACAATAATTAGCTGTCGATGTCCTGCGTGATTTTGGTCACGTGGTTTATGCGAGATCGTCATAATAACAAATCACACCTGCTTTTGCGCGTCATGACGAAGATTCCGAAGTGCTTCTTCTATGAAGGTATATATTAAGTGCACTTTCGCAGTTAGTAACAAGAGCGAGTAGTCACTAATTCTACGAGAACTGCAACTTACTTGTGGGTGTGGTCTGAGTGTGTGCGGCCGAGTTGACAAACTGTGACTGAATGAACGCACCAAGGCCATTGACAATGTCACGGAACACTTTGGTCGAGTGCGGCTTCATGTCGTAACACTGACAGAAGTTTCTGCAACACAGGAAAATGTAAGGTAAGTTTCTACACTGGCGATTAATTAGAGATTATGTATGTGAAAATTTGATTGATATGATGCAATGGCTTGAAATGGAAGGTATTAATCAAAACATTATTTTGCTTACACTTAAAAACTCCTGTGTCTAGAGGTCAGAGCTTGCATCCAGGTCTATCAGTTGCCAGGGTTCTGACAACGTGGTAAATCCAAATTAGGAATAGTCGAAATACATTCATGAAATGAACATATCGATTTTTTTGTTTTGCTTTTACAGATGCAATGAAAAATTACTACCGATTTGAATAATACAATTTGAAATCATCATCATAGTTGAATTTTTGTATTCGAAGGTTTCCAGTAATTATTATAGCTTTTTCCATAAAGTGACGCAAATTCAAAAGTTGACATCACCTGTGGAACAAACCTGCACATCTCGTGAGTTCCTATTGCGTTGACAATTTAATAACTTGACAAATCGCACGTGTTAAAATGCATACAGGAGTCACGGTAAACACAGACTTGACTAAAAATGTCAAACTCTTGTAGCGAGCCAGAGGATGGTGACATGTCAGACTTGACTAGGAACTAACCTGACCAATGCGGGATGTGAACACAGTCTAGTGAGCACCTCCAACACCAGGGTGCGCTGCCAGGGAGGTCGTTCCGGGTCAAGAAACTTCACGAGCAGAGACAGGAAGATCTCACACTCTGTCACCTGGGAAATACATGTGTAAGTGGGTGAGAAATATGTAGAATGTCGGCAATGCTTCAAGAATTTTTTTCATAAAACTTGTTAGAAAAGATTGCGAACATTTTCAAATCAATATGCCTGCTAAACTGTTGACATTTACAAGTAAATTGTTTTAAATTAATTTATTTTTAATTACCTTTATTATCTTGTTTCTTCCTGTAATTTTATTATAATGAAACTTTGGTTTTTCATTTACTTATTATTTCTACTAGTTTAATGTAACATTTTGTAATGAGTTGTCTACTTATATAACTTATGTAACTGTGGTTATATAAGTGTGTTTCTGATGACACACTGAAAATTACGCTGTAAATGTGAAATGGTCACTGTCATTAAAACATGTTACTAATAACTTTAATATATATATATATATATAAATTATATATATAGCCTGTATATGTAAATGTTTATTGATTTATATAGCACCATACCATAGTTATGTATTATTCTAAGGTCCTGTACAATACAATATTTGTTATTATGTTCTTTGAGTTGTAACATAGATGCACATTAAAATGAGCTGTACACTTGCTACACTCAGCAATGTCAGAGTGGGCAGATTAGATTAGATTCACACAGTCGGCCACTGCCAGACTCACCAGTAGAATGTAGTAGTTCTGAATCAACATGCTGACAGACTCACCAGTAGAATGTAGTAGTGTTGAATCAACACGCTGACAATCCGCAGCAGACGCATCACAATCGGAAAGTACGGCTTCTCCGCCGAGCCCACCCCACCCCCTGGGGCGGGGGGTGCTACCCCTGGGCGGTGCTTTACACTGGGGGAGAACAGTTTGATGATCACTGTGCACACAGTCTCTTTCAAGATGAAGCTGAATTCGGGATGCTGCAGACAATAAAGACATAATGAGGGTTTCTCATATATTCATTTTTTCTCATTTCATTTTTAATTCATTTTGCAAAAGAAAATTTGGTATATGCTTTCTTTTTACAAAAATATGGTGTAAAGTGTTCTACAATATAATTAGCAATGCTCCATCATTATATACTATTGTTTTACATTTATTTTTTAGTAAATGCATGCAAAAACAATTTAATACCTTAATTTTATTAAATTTAAAAGATTCTAGGAAGGATCAAAAACATGTATTTCAAGAATATTTATTCAGCTAATACAATTTCAATGAATAATCAAATTATGATCATTAAACATTGTACCCAAAGTAAGTAGACAGTCTGAATAGCTTGGACAAATCTGAGAAAAAATACATGACGATGAACCATTCAGAGTTACATGATTTTCATCAACTATCTGACACAATTACTCTGGTGGCATATTACCCGTGTCTATGCAGGTAGCGCCCTCTGCCACATTCCATAGAACTAACAGTCTAGTTGCTTGGTTTCTTTCTCTATAGGGCGTGTAAGTCTCGTGCGCGAAAACAAGGCTGGGGACAGTTGGGGGCAGGAAGTCCATATTCTCCATGTTAACGTATAGGACTTCGTTTTGTTTTTGGTTGTAATAATCGAACGGTTCCAGTCTAACTATTTCAGTTATACTGTCCGAAGGATTATTACAAGCAGAAGCAGTGGAACACTTTGCCGGTGACAATGATCACGGAAATCATGAATTTTAATTGATTATAATGGTGGTTGCCATGGCAATAGCGACAAGTACTTGCGTTTGGCGATCTTGACTAATAATGAAAAGTGCCATTTTTTGCGTACTACAACCGGTTTGGGGCAAACGTACACATGTGTTATGATTACGCGAATTTAGACAACTTGTCAGATAATAAGTGCTTGTCGAAACCACAATGTACAGCAATGTAAAATGCAAATCCCGTAAACTATTTTATTGTGTATTATTCTTGTTGCCAGTCCCCAATTGTCTCGCTTAGACTCCAATGAGCTCCAATCGCGCGGAATCACGCCATTCATCGTGACACACTTACAGGCCCTATTGTGAGGAAACAATCGCTTAACTGATACTACAGGATTCCGACCAGGCAATGTGAGTTTGTTCTCGTGCCACTAAGCAATGCTGCTGACTACAACACATGGACACTCGGGGTGTGAACTCACGTTGAGGAAGACCGCTGGGTAGTCAGTGAGGACAGACTCCATCAACTCGAGACAGAAGGTCCTGGTCATCTCTGTCATGCCGGTCAGCCAGTAGGGCTGGTGCGCATTCACCAGCTGGCACAGGTCCTACAAGCAGTGGTCAGTGAGTGATGGTCAGTGAGTGGTGGTCAGTGAGTGGCGGTCAGTGAGTGATGGTCAGTGAGTGGTGGTCAGTGAGTGGCGATCAGTGAGTGGTGGTCAGTGAGTGGCGGTCAGTGAGTGGTGGACAGTGAGTGGCGGTCAGTGAGTGGCGGTCAGTGAGTGGCGGTCAGTGAGTGGCGGTCAGTGAGTGATGGTCAGTGAGTGACGGTCAGTGAGTGGTGGTCAGTGAGTGATGGTTAGTGAGTGGTGGTCAGTGAGTGGCGGTCAGTGAGTGGTGGTCAGTCAGTAGTGGTCAGTCGGTGATGGTCAGTTGGTGGTGGTCAGGCAGTGATGGTCATTCAATGATAGTCAGTACATGGTGGTCACTCAGTGGTGGTCACTGGTCAGTCAGTGGTGGTCATTCACTCAAAAGCCCAGAAGGAAATGCATGATCACGCGATGCAGTATCACGTGACCACAAGTTGACGCCACTAACGCCACACCCAGCCAGGTGCACAGCTCCCAGTTGGTAAAGGTCAAAGGGTGGGTGTCACTCGCGGTGATTTGAGTGACAGCGTATGTAAACATTCGACGTTTAACATTACGAAGTCAGTTCTGTTTCGATAAAGCATTTATTGTCGGTCAGGATGCTACAATAGTTATAACTTATAACGTGATTTTGTAATAAAAAATAAAAAGCCACGAATGGACCATGTCGCTTTAAGTCCCCTATAATAGAAATAAGACTATCCATCTGGGTATATACCGGTAGTCCAATGAAGGATTTGTTGGAGTGAAGTTTGGAACTGGATCAGACGTACACTGAAGATGACTGGATGACACATTATGAGTGAACTGGCTGCAGACGGTGTGGATGGGTGATGTGTTGGGAATGCAATGACATGCAGGTGACTGTATTGGGATGATAACTTACTAAACAGAAATATTGTCATGGTAACCAGGAAACAAAACGGATGTAAGATGTACATATATTATAAAAGGCTACTAAAACGTCACCTCCACAACAAACATTTACTTCATAATATCTATAACATCCACAGGCACCTCATACTTCCTTTGGCCTTACAATACCATCAATGCTTTTAATTAACGTAACACATTCATTAGTGCCCCATCTTTTAATTGGCAGGGCCTCAAAGTGGCCATTCCAAGTTGTTTTATACCAGATACCTGGAAGAGAAGATAGGCATCTGCAGCGCAAGGCCGCAGTGACTTCGGTGCCTGACGACCTCCGACCTTTAGTGACTCCACTGACATCGGCTCGAGGTTGTCTGAATATAAAAAACAAACATTCTAATAAAATAACACACAAATAAATTATCTGATCAGTGCACACAGTGATTATAGAATAAAAAAATTAGATAACCAGTATTCAAATTAATTAAATTTCAATTCAACAGTGTCAAATTATTGCAGACCTGTACAAATATTAAAACAGTACTAACTTCACTGGTTACTTTAAAAGAGTTCTTGAAACACTGTTTCATTACACTGATGACATGAATTCTTTACCTTTCTTTTTTACATAATCTCTGCATAATTCGCAACTGGTGTGTCAAGATTATTGTTCAATTATTTCCATGAACCACTACAAAGTGTGTACATGTGTACCTACATCTACTTCCCAAACTCAGCAATGTGGTTGCAAACAATATCACGGCCTAAGCTTGTCTTCAGAGTTCCACAAGGCAATCTACCACGGGATCTGAAGACTGAAGTACACAGCAACGCCCCCTAGCGTGAAAGCTACGGATGGGACAGTGTGTGCTCGTTTGAACCAGTACAAAACATCACATGACCTGATGTTCCTATGGGACCACACCTTAGACGAGGCGGCTCCTACCTGGGACAGGGGTCAAGTCCTCGGCGGTGACCCTCTCAAAGACAGAGCTGACCAGCTGTCTGACCGCGGCAGCTGCTGTGTTGATGATGGTGCTGTCCTTTGTGAAGTGCAGTCTCAGACTCAGCACCAGAATCTGTTCACAGACACGCCACATGCAACAGCAGCACAGCGTCGTTCTCAGCAGTTCTGTCTTAACAGGCTTCGATTTCACAGGAAATTGGGGGATTATATTTGGGAGTTTGCAAATTAAGTTCAATTTTTGTATTTGTAGACATGGGAATGTTACATAAATATTCAGTAACACTACATATTTCAACAGTAATACGATACAAATCATTACGTATTGCCCTTTAATCTCCCACAGGCCTACACTGCTCACACACTGATAGAAATAAGACTATCCAATCACAAGCGAACACCTCCATGTAGCTGGTAAACAACAGGGCTGTGTCCATGCCAGATCTGAAAACAACATGATGTGTCACGCCTACACATATTTTGGAATAACAGATCTATCAGGGGTAGGTCTGGTGAGTAGACACATGGACTCCTATCAAGGGACACATAAGGAATCCATAGATGAAACAGAGACTCATGGATACAGGTAACATTTGATGCCCAAGCAGCCCGACACCAACAACCTCCCTTCAATGCATGTTGAAATCACAAAGTGACCTGATCAGCCCGTTGACTGTGTAAGCAGGGCTAATTTCATATACTTTAATGTATATGGATCAAGTTTTTGTCTATCATAAGGTGACCTTACTTGCAAAGTGGCTGCAATGCCAAGGTAAAACAAGGTACGACGACACAGCAAATTATACGTTCATATGTGTACTACAGTTCAACATCTCCATCGTTACAAAAGTCGGAAACACCTTCGTTCAACCTAAGGGAAGACACACCGCAACGGGGGTTGAGCACTCACCTTGGCCAAGGCTTCGTGTTGGACCACGTTGCTGGTTGTCACCAGTAGGAGTGTCGTCTGTAGCAGCTTCAGGTCCTCGATGCCCGCCTCCATCAGTACCCACAATGCATTCACCACCTGCTGCGCTGCCGCCTGCAATGCGATGATACAGTTCTAGAAAATACGTCACTGTTTACCACTTCTGCAGAAGCGCAATGGAACAGTGGCTAGAGCTTCAGACCCTCGTCTGAGAAACACCGGGTTTGAATCCTGTGCTGTCGTGTCAAACCTTGGGCAAGTTTTTTCACTCTACATATACATTGCTCCAGTTAACTCAGCTGTATGAATGAGAGTACCTGGCTACATACAGAGGTGGATATTTGTGTACGATTAGTCTTTGCACATTAATTGCAGCATGGCTGGTTGCTTCCCAGAGAAGCCAAGATGGTGTTTGATTGAAAAGGTCTGCCTGGGAGTAAAGTGTAAATTGCCTTGAGCAATCCTGAAGATTGGATACTGCATTATATAAGAACTTACCTTTACTTTTTTCTAGCCTTCAAATCTTGGACACACTTATTTGTCTCACAAAATCTGCCGTTTTCAGCAGTCTCAACCCATGACAGCTTCACGTGGCAACTTACTTTTCGTTTTATAACTGCGCTAAACATTTTTATTTCTTAAATCAGTGACACATGATGGCAGTGATACTGGTAGAATCACTGTACACGCAAGTACAGTATTATATGGACTATGTGACCTTAATTTCAAGGTGGTTGCATTACTCAGGTGACCATTAACTGAATACTTTCCATGACATTAAGAATGTAGCCTACCCAATAGTGTTCTGGGAAATTACGTCCCATGGAAAAAGATTTCAATTCAGACTGCCGTGACTTGTTAGCAGTTCTGTGACCAGGAACCTGAATTACTTGTAATAGCAGCAATTGTAGCATGATACAGGATTAGTTGGGCTGAGTCTAATATTATAATAATAATAATACACTTTATTTACACACTAAAATCCAAAGTACAAGCTTCGTTCAGTAGTGTTCACATTGTAAAAAGTCAACATAATATAATACTAGCAAAACAAAATATATAAAATAAAAAACCGTAAATATTAAATAAAATTATTAAAATAATACGTATATCTAAAAGTAATTAATAAATAATTTAAATTATATGCTGGCTGAGCCACTTAAACATTAATATCAATATAAAAGGCATAGAGGAACTAGACATTAAAAGCAATTTAGAATAGAATGTCTTAAGGTGTGCTTTAAATTTGTTCATGCACTCTGTGGAACGTATATCCTCAGGCAGTGCGTTCCACAGAGTTGGTCCAGCACGGGAGAATGAGCGACGTCCAGCTGATGAGCTATGTATGTATGACTGACGTATGTTTCACAGACTTACCTGTGACACGGCCTTGTACTGTGTGAGCTTATTAATAGATGTCAAACATAACTGTACAATCTTTGGGTTCTTGGTATCACAACCCAGAACAAATGGCTGAATCACCTCTGTGCTGTTGGCCAACAATCCTACAAATAGAAGTTAACAGATGATGGAAAGTACAGCGACACCATTAAGGGAAACACTAAGCCATTGTGGATATACATAAATCTAAAGGACATAATAGAGCTCATTCTCATAAGCCAGGAGAGTTTGCCATGCAAATTACTCCTTGCAAATCCCGAACGCGAAGTATGAGTCTAACTGTTCTTTACTTCTCCAGTTGCCACACTGTCAGCCGTAAAAACAGTGCACATACCCATCCCAATTTGAATATTTGCACTAGCAGCCTTCGTGCATTAAATGCAGCGTAGCCAGTTGCTTCCCAGGGAAGTTGAGATGATGCTTGATTGAATAGGTCTGCCAGGGAACTCGAGGGAAGTGTAAAGAACTTCGAGATGTCCTGAGGACTGAGCTAATATTAATTTATGCCATGGCTAATATTTAGATAGCATGAGGTTAGTGTGATACTATTGCCATGCCCAGCTGTTCTGGTCAATAATTTTTGCATACAAATTGAGGGAGCACTGTAACAATTAAATGATATACCTGAAATTAAGTCATTTGATGACTTGATGGTGATTTGTCGAAGTTTTAACAGTCCAGCTTCAGATGCCTGCAAAAGAATGGTAAAATTGTTAAAACCACGAATACAACCCTATTAGATCTACAACAACTATGTTGACTGTTTACCCTATATTCAAATTTATAATTGCATGCTATTATGTCTCATATTTCTTACTTAATAATAGTATCTACTTGACCATTCTGCACTATCTCGACTAGGACAGTTTAGGGTCTATCACTGGAGACGACCCTCACTTTCTATCCCACATTTGCTGAGCACCCAACAAGTATTGTTGTATGTGTCTGACTTAGTTGTGATATCTGAGTGAATGTCACATTCACTCAGATATCAAAACTGAGTATTAACACACAATTGTGTTATGGTGTGCATGTTTTTCTAACATTTCATAAATAATACAATCAAGTCTTTCATCAAATTCATATATCAACCATCGAATGGTCCTGTTTGTGGACGGGATGTTTGCTAGTTGCGCTTATATAAACCCCAAACAGTGTTTGCCATTTGAATAGAATTAGTTAAAATCATGAGTTAAAATGATGTCCCTTTGGCTTTGATATTTAGTGCATTTGCAGTGCGTGGTTCCTACTTTGAAGACGGTTGATTCATACAACTTCTTGCTAACTGGCCGATTCTAGGCACTAATGCAACAGGCAAATTTGCTTTAAGCCTCCTGATGATCAAGCTCACTGTGGCATCTTATCAATATTTTGGACTGAGTCAAATTTTATGTGCCCAAAATTGAAAGTATCCATTAACGTAAAGTGCTCAGTTTACCTGTTTTAATTTGGGTTTTTTTCACGTACATTAGCACACATAGTATATAATATAATCTTATGACTTACAACAAACATTTAATTCAAAATCAATGACATGTATTTCTTGGTCTGGAAAAGGCTGAATAACCAACTTTGAAAGTTTATTATTAATCATGGCGTTGTTCACTTGTTGTCGTTGCTGTACAATCACCGTCACACATCCACAGTAGGGGGTAAGCCCTGTCACATCTGTTAGACGTACCTCTTTCACCGGTGGGTACTTCCGCCTACAGTCTGCAGACAGTGTTCGGAGATCGGTCTGTAAACTGTCTACCAGCTTCTTAGCGACCGTCGGGGGAACCACAGCCATCACGGTGAAAGGCCGTCAATAGCCTCAGATGACAGTTCCGATCCTTCAAACGAAAATGTGCATTCGGTCGACACGTAATGAGTTCATTAAATGTCTATTTTCCAACGTTTCTTGCTAGTAACAATTATGTCTATGTTGCTTGGTAGCAAATCTGTGATTTATGTGTGTATGTGTTGCGATTGTGTCTGTGTTCACAGCCAAATTATGCATGTATTTTAAATATTATGTTTCTTCCAACGTGTACACACACCCACTTTTCGCTCACATCACCGTCGACGATCGCAGCGCCACCCAAATAAAGGGACCGTTTATTTCTTGATCGTAGGGATACAATGAACACTCAGTTCGCCGTCGATTGCTGTACGCATGCGCCATCGACTGGAGCATTGTTTACAGTGACGTGGAACTGTCACAAATAGACCTAACTTGAAATGTGGTATGAACTGCATGCATAAATTCGTAATTATTGAAAAATACATCATTTTAAATTGTTCCAATTGGTTCAGTAGTAATTAATGTACTTCCTAGACCTATGTTGTTCCTATGAGCTCGCCGATGGTCAACGTTCTAATATTAGCTGACTGCATTATGGCCAGACCCATGCAATGCCATGGGCATGGCAATGGCCAATGCCAATGGTTATAATGTAAATTAATGGTCTTATGAAGTTATGAGATCTTATTCAATCATTCTTTGTTCAGAACATTAATAGCAAACCGACATTACTGGATGTTCCCCATACCCGCCATGCAGCTAGTCAAATCATGATAGATTTGGCACTTTTATCGAATCTGGACCCACGTTAGTTTGATATCGCAGTTGCATATAACTACACATGCGACAGAATGATATCGATCTTGACACGCTGGTTTTTGTTCCAAACCCATCGAAGGCTTCCACAACGAGGTATTCTATGAAAACGTTGACTATGGTGTGTGAGAGCAAGCATCACCAGCCTGCATGGGTGGAGAACCAGTTACTAATTTCATCCCCAAGCATATATATACAGTACTCTAGTTAATTAATACAACATGTCTCAATTGCATTTATGATTACTTGGCTGATATTTTCTCTGAATGCTCACATTCCTTACCATACCCGATCGAAGGCTTTCTTGAAGTCTGTGAAATTATGGTGTATTGGTTTCTAGTTGTTTCGGTACTTCTCGTTCAACTGTCTAAGGCTGAAGACCTGCTCAACTGTGCTGTGCCCTTTTCGAAACCCTGCTTGTTCTCCAGCGATGTTTCATTCTGCTTATAGACGCAGTTGGTTGAATTATACGCATGAGTAGGCTGATGATAATTGTAATTGTAAATATAATTTTAAATGATATTTTAGTCCTCTTATAATGTATGTTTACAAATTTAAATTATATTTTTAGAAGATAATTTATATATATATATATAAAAAAATTTAAAGGACATTATATATATTTATTAACTAGTTTACACCACAATTATTGTTAAATAGGTAATCTATTATTTAAATTTTGTCTATATTTATTTATTATATTAAAATATTTTTTTTTCATTTTAAAGAAGAAATTATATACAATGTATATCTTTTGTCTAGATATCTTAGATTTATTTGCCATATTTCATTTTATTGTATATATTGGCACTATATAAGTCAACGCTAGACTACATTCCAATTCATCATGTAATGCATGTTGAATATGGCAATAAATTAAGCTATATGTTATTATTATGGTGCGATAGTTACTGCAATACTTCAGGTTTCCCTTGTTTGGGAGAGGAATGATAATTGATTGTATTCATGCATGCAGATGGCATGTTCCTGATTTCCACACTGCATTACATGTATCATTTTGTGTATGCTTCAATTGTCATTTCACTTCCCTTCTTCAACATCTCTGTTATTAATGGTAGGTGATTTACCACCTTTACGGCCGTTGATAGCTGTTTTCGCATCAGGTTTTTAAATTGGTGGGTCCTCGTATTTTTAAGTACGAGTATTCTTCTTCAGCCTATCCAGCATGCATGTTTGATCAAAAGTCAGCTAATGGGCCAATGGCTGCACAGTTCTTTGCACTACTCCTTCCATTTGTTGTTGATTGCTTTCTGTTCAGTCAGGATATTGCCATCTTCTATGACAGTCGTTCTGGTTAATTTTCCATTAGTGAGATTTGTGTTCGTCCTGAACGCTCCTGAAGTGTTGTTGCGAGTCATGTTGTTGTTGACACAGGTGAAGTGATCTTCCATCCACTTCTTGGCTTTCTTTGTATTGTTTCTATTTTACTTCTGTGTTGATTTTAATTCTTATAGTTGTACCGATCTGAATCACTATTGGAACGTTTCTGTTTTAGTTCTCTTCGTTTGTTAGATTTTTGCAGAACATCATTCGTCATCCAAACCTTCTTTTTAATCTTTGTTCTTCCCATGGCTTCTTCTGCAATGCTAATGAACTTTTCATTCAACTGGTTGTTGAAGACCTCTATGTCCAGGTGTGTTGTCAGGAGAGGAATGGCCCTCCTACTTAGCTTGGAATTCCGCAGCAGTATCCAGACCTGCCAAGCTGAATTGAGTGTGATGAGGGAGATCTCCCTCCTACAGTATGTCAAAAGAGGGAGAAATATATGCATGTCGCGAAGCGCCTTGCCCGAAGTAGCGAAGCAACCGAGAATGCTAGGCGGGTCCGGGGGCACGCCCGGGCCCCTCGGAAATAATGTGTAATTGAGAATGCCAAATGCGTGATGTCCTGCCTTTTTCGCTTATATTTCGCACCTATATAACTTTTCGAAAGTGAACTATATTTTAAATAACCCAGTCCATTTCTATATGCGCTCTTCTAGCGTCTTCATTTCCATCATGTGTTATTCAGCTCTTGCTACTGCAAGGTCAGCATTCGCCTTGCTGACTGCCTTCCTGACACCATCTGCCAGGCCTCTGTCAAGTTTTATACCGTAGCAGCAGCTGCTTGCATTGCCCTTGAAGGCCAACAGGTCACAGACCCTGCGCCGCTGCGGTTGGATATACTTGGCCTGTAATTTGTTTCTTTTAATATCATGCTTGCCTCCGTGTACTATAGAAAACTCCGTTATACAGAAAGTGCATTTTGCCATCGTCTCCTCAGACCCTTTTACAACTCCAACAAACTCAGATGCCCATTCACTCTTATACTTGGAATCATATTTCCTCTTTTTCAAACACTTTTCAGACTTTTCACCTCCAGCACTTTCCTCGTCTGAAAAATGCCGCTAAGTTTATTCCTACCCAATACGTAACAAACGTTTCCATTGACCACTGGATATAGCTGACCAATCAGAAAAGTTCTATTATATGCGTCTTGTATAGTCTCCGCTCGGCTGCTCTCGGCACTTTCCGTGTACAGTAGATGACTCACAGTTGGCAAAACGGTGCGCCGTAAAAGAAATCGAAAAATACTCGTAAAAAAGACAAAACGATTATTTTGCGGGAGATTGCAAATCAAAAGCAGGAGATCGGTAGATTGGCTTTATTTTGCTATATTTCCGGGAGATCTCCCGATAAATCGGGAGACTTGGCAGCTCTGAGTGTCTGGACCATCGAGTTTCTCCAAGTCGATTCATTCCCCTTCTTTAACCTTTTGAGTTTCAAGGAAGTCACCAGCAGGTCATGGGCACTTCCAGTGTCAATCCCAGGAAAACGTTTTGTTTTGGCTAGGGACACACTAGATTAAAAGCGATTGCTGATCAGGATATATAGTCTATTATGTTGTGACTTTTCTATCTGGCAAATGCTAGCTTGACTTCCGAGAATGTTTATGTGAATGGAATGTGTTTGGCAGATCGAGGTAGTTGAATTAGTCCAATTTTATTAGCATGATACCTCTGTCAGTTTTTAAAGCCCAGCCTACACTTGCCAATGTTATCTTGCCAGGTGGAATAAGCATCTGTTCCTACTTCTGCGTACCAATCTCCCATCATTACGATTATATCCATGTTTGGAATTGTCGTCATAATTGAGCCAAGATCCTGGAAGAATATTTATCAATTACCTACTCACTTGAATCGCATGTAGGTGCGTACATTTGCACGATGGTCAATTAATTTGAATGGTTGTCCTGCCAGTCTCATGGTAATAAGGCGAATAGATACGGGCTTACACTATATCATACATTTTGCAGTATCCTTGTGAATGAGAAAACCGCCCTTGTCATGTCCCCCCCCCCCCGCTGACCCATAACTTACGTCCATCACCAGTGGTCATCCTACCTATTCCTGCTCATCTTACTTCAGCTAGCCCATTACAAACATACAGTAAAACCTGTCTTGGGCGACCTCTGTCTTGGGCGACCACCCGTCTTGAACGACCGCTTTCCTAGGCACGGATCGTTTCGAATTAAAACGTACCTGCCGTGAACGACTACCTGCCAAACGCGACCAACGATAACACAAATTGTTCACGCGACCGTTGTTTTCACCTGCTAACAGCGACCGGAACATGTTTCGTCGTCGGTTTCGAATTCACTAAATACTTGTATTGTCGATTTATCTGATTGGTCGATATATTTTAATTAGTATATCAAAGTGCGCGAGGATGAAGGAGACAACGAGGAGGAGATGCCATCACAGCCGGCAGGCAGGCAGCTGAACATCTACGGGCACTGCGCGGCTTCGGCTTGTTAACAATTAATCAGCCCCAGTTCACTGCTTCGGAGACCACATTATGCAGTAATAGCTTCATGTCCATAGCATATCAGTGGTAAAGCAATAGTATTTCATCAAAGCAAACAGTTTTATGATCATACGTTTAAATGATTGATTGACGGGGAGTTGTACAAAGAACGAGAGACTTCCGGGAGGAACACACACACGCACGCACACACGCATGCACGCAAGCAAACCCACGTCCATATATACAAGTACACCCACACACTTTGGCACCCATCCCCATCCCACTGTACACTATAGTGTGGATTAGCGTCATGCATTTACGACAAGTGGGTAGATGCTTCAAGGATGAAGCAGGACTAGGGTAATATGAATGGGAGTGGGACTACTACAGGGTAAATGCTTCGCAGCTAAAACACCTATGAGACACGAGTTAAAGTAAGGAGACAAGTCTGGGCTTTCCAAAATGGTATAGCACATGTCTGTAGGTATTCCCAATCGCTGGGTCAATTCGTATCACTTTAGTGTTTAGGAAACTCCATTCCATTCATATTAGGGAGGGTACTGCCGTACCTTTCCTGATTTACAGACGACATCATAGGATATTTATAATATTTTATTTATTAGTATTTTATATATTGTTTACTACGTTAAAGTAAATGTGTGTGTGTGTGTGTGTGTGTGTGTGTGTGTGTGTGTGTGTGTGTGTGCGCGCGCGCGCGTGTGTGCATGCGCGCATGTGCGTGTGTGCGTGCTCGCATGTATGCATGTATGCGTGTGCAGTGTTTTGTTCTACCGTTGTACAGTGTAGCATGGTGGTAACTATTTGTTGATGCGGAGTTTTGTTGTTGAAGCCGTAAATATCGTGACGCATCCCGACTATTCGGAAGGTCAAGCCTAGCTTGACGAGCACCCCGCCAGCGGCATCTTTGACGTTTGTGTCGACGAATGTTCAGCAGTGAACATTTCTGAACAGACACGAACGTGGTGCAATGCCCGTTGTTGACGCCGAACGAGGCGATCGCTATCACCGTGAACATCTCTCGTTGTCGCCGATGAACGACATCGTTCTGCTTCGTTGACATCTGTCACGGCGTACGTTCTTCCGTCGCTAATGGAGGAAAATGACGCTACTTAATTTAACTAAATACCAACATATAATCAATGCAAACCATTGTACTGTAATATGCATTCGAAAATCATAAATTGATAGATTCAATATGAAATTAAAAAGTTGCACAGTCAAAAGTATTTGTTCTGTATTTCTTACAATTTCCGGCTGTTTCTCTTGTTAACAAGTGAACGATTGGCTGACAGGATTGAGGAAATTAATCATACTTGTTAGTACTCATCATTACATCTTATACAACAACCTTCAGTCTAAATACCTCATATCTGGTATTTACGATTACCTTATTGTATAACACCTCTGTGTTGTCATGGAAACAGTTTAATGACTGGTAGAAATATCTTGAATAAGGATGACCTTCACGTCAAGGAACTACTTCTGGTACACTTAAATGCAAAACCAAACATTTGTATTAACTAGACAATGTTTGAATGAAGTTATTTTGTGGTTTAATCCTTGTGACCTTTTCCTAGGCAAAACTGACTTTTTTCTGAGACTTTTTCATGCGAATTTATTTCTGCCAACCAACAAAATGTGTGCACCACAAAATGCAATTTTTCTTAAAATTAAATATTGCACAGCAGCCAAGACTGATGCCTACGAAGATGCATTTTTAGACATCCTCACACTCGCTCATGTGTATGCATATGTACAGAAACACATAAACCATCTAATTCTAATCAATAAAAGAAATATTTTGAGTTCTACTAATAGTTTCACTTTTAGGCCTACATTTTTTCCACTTTTGCATTGATAAATGTGCTAAAATGCATCATGAATGAATGAGCACATTCATGCACACACGCATGCACGCAAACACACATGTTCATGCATACCTGCTCATGTGCACACACATATTTATAATTCCTGTTCACCCAAACTACATATTTTATGTTCAATCAGCAGTAAAATTAAAGGCAACCATTTTGTGAGTTCTACTAACCACTAGGCCTACATTGTAGACCTACGTGTGGTTTATTGGTGTTCCACTTTTACATTGTCCCTTACAGCAAATAATTTGCCATTAAAACAAAATAGGCAAGTAGCACATGAACCCAATTCATCAGAATCACATTTGTTGGCGTGATACAACACGACATAGGCCCAGAACACAGTGCAAGCAGACAGCAACACAGTTAACTTTGTCTTCCACTGGCACCGAGTCTCGCACTTAGATGTGAAATCACAACTGTCATAGTCACTGAAGCACTGCACACTTACAATCAGGTATTGTCACATGACCCCTTCCATGTTTAATGACATTTTCTGGGTTACTGTACATGTGCCACCATGTTCACGACCATAGCAGGATGTACACAGAATGCCATGGACACCACCAGTATATTAATCTAGGTATATACATCATTCCACTCTGTGGTGACAACACTTGTGACTAAAACAATGTACATAATATAACTGAGTTAGTGTCACACTTTGTCTGCCCATTCTGTGGCGACAACACTCATAACAATGTACACAATATAACTGAGTTAGTGTCACACTCTGTCTGCCCATTCTGTGGCGACAACACTCATAACAATGTACATGATATGCTTCAGTTAGTTTCAAACTGTTCAAAATAAGTTGACAATACATGTACTCGTGATTACTCTGTGTCACACTGTCAACTCTACGCTGATGACACTCGTCACTGACACAATACACATAATATACGTCAGTGTCACACTGTCCATTTTTCATTGATGATGCTCGTCACTTCTCAGTGTAATTAGTGCCACACTGTCCATTCTACATTGATGACACTCGTCACTACTGATCGTAGTTAGTGTCACACTGTCCGTTCTACACTGATGACACTCGTCACTTCTCAGTGTAGTTAGTGTCACACTGTCCGTTCTACGTTGATGACACTCGTCACTATTGAGTGTAGTTAGTGTCACACTGTCCGTTCTACATTGATGACACTCGTCACTACTGAGCGTAGTTAGTGTCACACTGTCCATTCTGCATTGGTGACACTCGTCACTACTCAGTGAAGTTAGTGCCACATTGTCCATTCTGCATTGATGACACTCGTCACTACTCAGTGTAGCTAGTGCCACACTGTCCATTCTGAATTGATGACACTCATCACTTCTCAGTGTAGCTAGTGCCACACTGTCCATTCTGAATTGATGACACTCGTCATTACTGAGCGTAGTTAGTGCCACACTGTCCATTCTGCATTGATCACACTCGTCACTACTCAGTGTAGTTAGTGTCACACTGTCCGTTCTACATTGATGACACTCGTCACTACACAGTGTAGTTAGTGTCACACTGTCCGTTCTACATTGATGACACTCGTCACTACACAGTGTAGTTAGTGCCACACTGTTCGTTCTACTTCTACATTGATGACACTCGTCACTACTCAGTATAGTTAGTGCCACACTGTTCGTTCTAAATTGATGACACTCGTCACTACACAGTGAAGTTAGTGCCACATTGTCCATTCTGCATTGATGACATTCGTCACTACTCAGTGTAGTTAGTGCCACATTGTCCATTCTGCATTGATGACACTCATCACTACTCAGTGTAGCTAATGCCACACTGTCCATTCTGAATTGATGACACTCGTCACTACTGAGCGTGGTTAGTGCCACACTGTCCATTCTGCATTGATGACACTCGTCACTACTCAGTGTAGTTAGTGTCACACTGTCCGTTCTACATTGATGACACTCGTCACTACACAGTGTAGTTAGTGCCACACTGTTCGTTCTACATTGTTGACACTCGTCACTACTCAGTATAGTTAGTGCCACACTGTTCGTTCTAAATTGATGACACTCGTCACTACACAGTGTAGTTAGTGCCACACTGTTCGTTCTACATTGATGACACTCGTCACTACACAGTATAGTTAGTGCCACACTGTTCGTTCTACTTCTACATTGATGACACTCGTCACTACTCAGTGTAGTTAGTGCCACACTGTTCGTTCTACATTGATGACACTCGTCACTACTCAGTGTAGTTAGTGCCACACTGTCCGTTCTACATTGACTGACATGATATATACCACAATCACTTTCGCGTGTACGATACAGTACTACCATGAATAACATTAGTATCAATCAATCAAGTTATATTCATCATTCCACTCTATCCTGCCAACACTTGTGGCCGACACAAGGTACACAATATACCTGAGTTGGTGTCACACTGTCACATTGTCCTTTCTATGTTCACAAAACTCATGACTGATACAATGTATGTATACATGAATTAGTGTCACACTGACACTGTCCATTCTGTGGTGACGACACTCACGAAAATATGCATGCTATTCTTCAGTTAGTTTAAGACTTTCCATTCTAAGTTGACAAACTTGTGACTACTCAGTTAATATCACATGGTACATTGTTCATTCATTCTATGTTGATGACACTCATCAAATACACAAAATCCATGTTTCAGTTAGTGTCTCACTGTCCATTCTACGTCAGTGACACTTGTGACTGACACAATGTACATAACATGACACAGGTGACATCACAGTGTCCGTGTTGTCATTGGTGACATTCTATGATGACACTGTACCCACAATGCACTGCTGACAACGTAAGAGTTCTCTTACACAGTGCAGTGTCCAGTCTCTAGGACACCTCAACACTGACCACTCCGCCGGGCAGTCCGGGTCAAAGGGAAAAGACCACAGCTGAGAGGGAAGACTGAGGGAGGAGGGAGCTGAAGGAAACAGGGAAGAAGGAAAGGTGGAGAGAGAGGGTCATGGATAGAAAACATTGGAGGGAATAAAAGAGCGAGTAGTTCTGTAATACTGTGCTCGACCTTCCTCCCTGACAGCCTAGAAGAAGGAGGATAAAAGAGACCTTTTCACCTGAATGTCGTCTCAACTTCCCCAGGAAGTGGTCAGCCATGTTGCAATAACTGCTGACATTATTGAAGCACAGACATCCATCAATCTCTGTAGCTAGTCATATAGCTGAGGTAACAGGTGCAATCCAGAGAAAACGAACTTATCCAATATATGTCACTGTCTCTGATCTCATCACCCCACCACCTCACACTGTCTCTGATCTCATCACCCCACCATCTCACACTGTCTCTGATCTCATCACCCCACCATCTCACACTGTCTCTGATCTCATCACCTCACCATCTCACACTGTCTCTGATCTCATCACCCCACCATCTCACACTGTCTCTGATCTCATCACCCCACCATCTCACACTGTCTCTGATCTCATCACCCCACCATCTCACTGCTCTGACAGTTACACAGAAGTGAAAGTGAAAACTATACACCCGCCAAGTAACACTGGTCCTGTATGAACCACACCTAACTATCTGAGTGACTTTGCTTGGAAATAACACATGTTCTAAATAAAGCCATATTATATGGGTGTCCAAACCCTGTGCATTGAAGTGTGACCTCTGACCATTCGCAATGAAACCAGCAATCATATTGTTGACATAATTCTCTACACCTGGGCCAGCTAACCCGATTACAACATGTCAGTCCCTACACCTGGACCAGCTAACCCGACTACAACACGTCAGTCCCTACACCTGGGCCAGCCAACCCGTCTACAACATGTCAGTCCCTACACCTGGACCAGCCAACCCGTCTACAACATGTCAGTCCCTACACCTGGACCAGCCAACCCGTCTACAACATGTCAGTCCCACACACCCAAAGCACTTCTCTTTGCACAGACATCAGACTGAAAGGACCAACAGTTTTTGGTATATCTTCCAAAAGACACAGGCAATATGAAGTGATCAAAACTGTCCAATATTGAAATGCATTTACCTCTCAGGAAACATTTATAACAAGGAAACTGAAACATCTCCATATATTGAAAGTAATTGTCCAAGTTTTGAACCACTGGTCAGTAGCAAGACTTGAACCCTGATTCTTTTGATTGACATTTCTACTGCCACATGACACAGACATGTGGGATGTAGAAAGTTAAGTAAGTTCTTGTATTGCCCAGTATCCAGTCTTCACGACTGATCAATGTGCTTTAACTTTACTTCCCGGGCTGGCAGACCTGTCCAATCAAACAGTCATGCTGCAATTAATGAGAAGACTATCTGTACATAAACATCATTCACTGTCTATATCAATGTAGAGTGAATTAACTTGCCCAACGTACGTCTGACAGAGCAGCATGTGATTTGAAGCCAAGTTCTCTCAGTTGAAAGTCCAAAGCTGAGCCCTTGAGTCACTGTGCCAATAACAGCGAGACAAACAAAAACAAACAAACAAACAAACAAACAAACAAACAAATAGACAAACTAACAGACACCCATAATCTCACTTATAAAGATATTCTCAAGAAGGTCACAGTTGTCTAGAATACTTTGAACACACAACCAGGCCCCTATGTGATGTGAATTGTGTTGAGATGTGACAATGTCACCAGAGTCACAGATGTCACTTGTGTTACCTATATCACAAGTTTCAGTATATCAGTGTCACCAGTGTCAACTGTGTTTTCTATATCACCAATGTCACCAGTGACATTGGTCGCCTCTGCCATCTGAGTCAAACAATTCATTGTACAACTGACTGGGTGCAGCCAAATATAAACGTGATAAAGTAAACCAACACGTCCCCGCCCCGCTGAATGTAGAGTCGGAGAAGCCAAAGTATCTACACATCTGACTGTAACACGTGAATAAAACGTGTACTTGGATACTTGTGAGAGTAACAAAAACACAGCTTGTAATCATTAGTACAATAACTAAACATTTTGTTTGTAGGGAATACAATGCAGTATATATTTATCTGTACAGACACTAAGATGACAACCGACTGTCCCAGTCAGGCGAGTGTTTGGCCGAGTGCACAGACAAGTGGTGTGACTGGAACATTAGACACCAGAGAGGGTCGCACTGAACATGGTGTGAGCATACAGTGGTTCCCTCAGTGGTGTCTGCCAGTCAGTCCATTGATCTGTCACTGGGTCGTAGTGCTCAATGACTGCTGACCCAAACTTACCACCACCACCATGCCCTCCCACAAGGATGCCTCCCTTCCACACGACAGCCGGGGCGTTGCCATGTTGCATGCGTGGCCGACTCAACTGCCTCCATTGGTCAGTGGCCGAGTCGAACCGGAGACAGGACCGTCGGTAGCCTCCCACCAGGTAGATGTATCTACCGAGGGAGACAGCAGCACCAAATGAACACACCTTGGGCATATCTGGGAGGGAGCGCCACTGACCCGACACAGGGTCAAACACATGGCTGCATGACAGCCGCTTATCATTAACATCGATGCCACCGAAAACATATATCTTTTGGTCGTAGCTGATGGCTGAGAGAGAATCCACTGCCTGTGGTAGGCCTGGGAGGGACGACCAGTGACGTTGAACAACGTCGAAACATTCTACAGATGCCGTCGCCTTCTTACTGGCATCTCTCCCACCGAGCACATAAACGTACTGGTCTAGTGCAATGCTACGGTGGTAGTAGCGCGCAGTGGACATTGACGGCATATCTGTCCATATTGTGTTCACAAGATCTAACAGCCAGCAGTCGGCCTTCTTCACGCGACCCACCCACCCACCTGTCACTAACAGCTTGTCACAGGACAACTGGCAAACACTGTAGAAGCTGCCAAGTGACTGAGGCATCCTGGTCAACTCCTTCCAACACTTCCTGTCCTCAGCCCAGTAGTGGACGAGGTTGTGCTCCACAATCCCTCCTTCCTTCTTCTCCGCTACACCCCCCACCACCAGGAGGCGCTGTTTGGGGTGGACGGCAATGTTGTCAGCGGAGGCTGCAACGGAACATGTCAAATGTGACTAAAACAGTCATATGTTAAATATCTACTAATCTATATAGAAACATGTAACATCACATGAACAAGGCTATGAGAACAAGATTATAATTACGAAGATTTAGTTATAACTAAATAGTAGAGCGCAGTGGCTCAGGGGTAGAGCTTCGGACTCTCGACTACGAGAACCCGGGTTCGAATCCTGGCTGCGGCGTTAAAACCTTGGGCAAGTTTTTTCATTCTACATTGCTCCAGTTCACTCAGCTGTTTAAATGAGTACCTGACTATAGACAGTGGTGGATATGTGTGCGAGCAGCCTTCGCGCATTAATTGTAGCATATGGCTGGATGCTTCCCAGAGAAGCCGAGATGGTAAAGTAAAGTGTAAAGCGCTTTGAGCGGTCCTGAGGACTGGATACTGCGCTATATAAGAACTGCCTTTACCTTTACTTATAACAAACTCGCATTAAATATCAGTTGAGAAACATGTCACATGACGTATGACTGAGGATGAGGCCACAGTATTAAGTGATGTGTTAATCAAACCTAACCTTTATTTATTGACAGAAGATTATGTGACATCAGATGACATAGTACAAACTGGACCAAAACAGGGACATTATAATGAAAACATATAAACATGAAGTGTTGGTGGATGTAAGAGACAGACACAGCCTGTTGAGATTAAGAGACAGACAGAGCCTGTTGAGATTAAGAGACAGACACAGCCTGTTGAGATTAAGAGGCAGACACAGCCTGTTGAGATTAAGAGACAGACACAGCCTGTTGAGATTAAGAGACAGACACAGCCTGTTGAGATTAAGAGACAGACACAGCCTGTTGAGATTAAGAGACAGACACAGCCTGTTGAGATTAAGAGACAGACACAGCCTGTTGAGATTAAGAGACAGACACAAGCCTGTTGAGATTAAGAGACAGACACAAGCCTGTTGAGATTAAGAGACAGACACAGCCTGTTGAGATTAAGAGACAGACACAGCCTGTTGAGATTAAGAGACAGACACAGCCTGTTGAGATTAAGAGACAGACACAGCCTGTTGAGATTAAGAGACAGACACAGCCTGTTGAGATTAAGAGACAGACACAGCCTGTTGAGATTAAGAGACAGACACAGCCTGTTGAGATTAAGAGACAGACACAGCCTGTTGAGATTAAGAGACAGACACAGCCTGTTGAGATTAAGAGACAGACAGAGCCTGTTGAGATTAAGAGACAGACAGAGCCTGTTGAGATTAAGAGACAGACACAAGCCTGTTGAGATTAAGAGACAGACACAGCCTGTTGAGATTAAGAGACAGACACAAGCCTGTTGAGATTAAGAGACAGACACAGCCTGTTGAGATTAAGAGACAGACACAAGCCTGTTGAGATTAAGAGACAGACACAGCCTGTTGAGAATGTAAAGTCATGTTCTCTCCTGACTGCAAAACGACATCTTATTTCATGGAAACTGTTACTATAAAACTTCCGTCATTGCTAGTATTTTGTCATCTGCACTTCTATAAATATGATTACAGCGAGACAAATAATCATTGTGATAACATCATCGCCAACTCCATTGTGACAACAGTTGGATGGGTGTACATTTACTAATAACAGTTTTGGGACACTTTTGGTTTATCAAAATACTCAAAATACCAACTTTTGACATCATTCAAAATAATATATGGGTAGTGTAGTTAGGTCAGTTACCAGTAAAGGGACACATTGATGTCACCGAGTTGCGCCAATATCACAAGTGACTAACCAGAGCCCCATATATAACAGTGACATAGCGGCACACTTAATGCCTTAACGAGAGTCCCCTGACCATGCATTCCTTCATGTTTATTTGCTGTATATAATGTGTACTTTGAGGTATCAAATAAATGATTCTTTCTGATATCGAGGGAACTGTAAGTTGTAGGAAGTAGTTGGATCCTTTGTATGGTTTTTATATCAAGTGATTAAATTGGGTTTTACCGGCACAAAAACCATGATACAATATTATCTGCCTTGGGCACATTTCAAATAGTAAGTGTCTCAATATAATTATCCACTGAACTAGATTTGTATGACATGTTTTGACATGTACTCAATGAACCTCTGTGAACTACAGTCCTTGCTGTTATGTCAGTGGAACTTGGGCATGTTTTTTTGTAAATCTGATTAAAATGTAGCATTTCAAAAAATATATCAACCCTCACTTTGATATTTTTTAACATAGCCAATTGTTATACAAAAGGGCCATTCCATGTCAGATGAACCAATGGCTTCCATCACACCGTCTTAGAATTGACTAATATGTTTATATGTCAATATATGCATCAAAGCTAGCTTATCCTAAAAACATGACCATCGTTTGATGATTTTCCAAAGTTTGGTAGATATCTAAACTATTGTAACTTTTATATGATTAAGGGTGATAAGCTAAAATAAAATTTACAAGGGATCTGAAAATGTTATTATTTAACAAAAGGTTTTGAAATTTGGCACATAAACTAAATGACGTGGGGATTTGACATCTGTCATTAATTATGTGTTTTCTGTTTATTCTGGGTCACTACATTATCTATTTATTTTAAGAAAACAGGTACGCATATATAAGTTCAATTATCAATATCAAGTGATGCCATCTGACGAAAATAGACATTACGCCATCTATCATATAGTAACCTTTCTCAAAAACATTCAGCCAGCAAAACTAGTGAGGGCTCTTAATGTCAGAAAAGGCCATGTACATTTTCACTGCTGGACAAAAGCATGAAATTTGGCACAGATGAACTTCATACCATGCTATTTCAGAATTTTGATGGAAGCAACCTGAGATGTTACAGCTTCCACCACTTTTTGCAATATTCAAAATGGCTGCCATCGAAAAAAAAAAAACTTGCTTTTCCATATTTCATGAACAGTTTCACATAAAATGTTTCTTTTTGGCTTAATATATACATTTTCTGGTCTTCTAATTTCAAATATGGTGCATATTGACTTATTCAACATTCATATCCGCCATTTTTAAAGATGGCGGCCATATTCACTAATGTTGCTATATCTTATAAAATATGGCACTTAGAGTCGTTATCTTGGTAAGTGGATAGCGATTTTAAATTTATCAAACATTTCACGCCTGACCTTAATTTGACTGTCACAACTGCCATTTAATAAAATGGCGGCTGTAAAATCGAATAGTTTATATATCTTTAAAACGAGATATTTAGAGGGATGCTATACGGACACTTTTTCAATACATACGTATATTGGGGTAGCTATTTTAAATATTTTACTTTTTGACCTTGACCGACATTCACATTCGCCGTTTTTCAAGATGGTGACCCTCAAAACTAATTTCGTTATATTGTGTGAACTTTACCATCTAGAATGGATATATTTATACCATGATATAAGTGAGTGGTTAGGGTTTACAGTTTAATGAAACATTTAATATTTGACCTTCACTGACCTTCATATCCGCCATTTTACCAAACAAACAATATAGGTTTACTATGCGCTTACTGACATTGGCCAACATCATATTCGCAAGGTGGCGCCCCGAGCGACGAACGCAATGCATCGTGGTATTCGAGGCCCATCAAGCATCAGCCGGTCCATGTCAGAAAGAGAATTGGGATGCTGCAATGAGGATGTCATCCAAGCAGTTCGCGTTCTGGTCTTTGGTGATGGATCTGGAGATGCTGCAATGCCGCTTTGTTCGCTCTCTAAGAGAAGCCAACAAGGTGATTTTGACTTGTATGTGCAGGTTATTGATGAACTCTGTGGATGGTTGTTCATCTTTGACCAGACACATTACTCGCGGTGGCTGCCAATTCACGTGAAGGATATGGTTGAACTTGAGAAGAAGCACCCACATGTCCTAGAAGAGTTCCGCAAAGGCAACTTTGTCGTGCAGAAGAGCGAGAAGAATGATTCACTCATCCCCAAAGACCACAACCACGAGCAAACAACCAAGCTCTCCATAGGTGCATCAGGAGTTGCCAATCTCTTTGATATGCCAGATACAATGGACGAACATGTGATGGCACTAAATGAGAAGTTACAAGCACTCGCTGACTTCGAGGATGCTGCTGATATCAGTGCCACTGCACAACATCTTGGTCATCACGAAGAGGGTCACAGCCTGCAAATGAGATTCGCCAAGGATGTCCTCTCAGTTATTAGTGTTCTGCGACCGAGAAATCCTTTCTTACCACATACTGGTCCGGATTTGGTCACGCTCCATACTCGAGAGGTCATGCCATCTGCAATTGCGCAGACACTCTGCAATGCGTACAACAGAGGCAAGGATCTCCATGACGCCTTCGTTAGTGACCGTCTCAGGAACGGTCGTGTTGCCATTACATACACCATCAAGAGGTCAGTTCTCCAGACGTTCACAAGACGTACAGATGATACAAAGAACAGAAGCAAAGTCATTGCAATGAGAAAAGACATCTCATTCGTGTCCACTCTTTTCTTGTCACTGCAGTCCCGGCCAGATTTCGACTTGGACAATTTCTTCAAGTATGAAAACCAGAGCCACCGTCGTTGTCTGACCAGGGAAAGCGCAGATCCGGCACAAAGTCTGATGTCCTACAATGTCTGACTATCCCAAAACTCACACCTCCTGATGATATTACGGTGAAGGTGTTGGATGACCCAGCTGTGGTTCACATGGTTCGCCCAACCTAAGGAAGTAACTACCAGCAATACGTGGTGCGTCATTTCATGCCATTCGCGACTCGACATCATTTGGGACATCTACCGTGATCACAACCTCAAAGCCCAGGCTCAGGCAAAATGAGGCAACCCCGGCGTGACAACCATCGTCGAAGGCTCTACACCTGTACCTCGTGACTGGAACAAGTTTCTAGCAAATTCAAGAAACAAGGTGCAGCTGTCATCGAAGCGTCATCTCAGTTCACCGATGTTGTGGTTTGCTCCACTTATGACGATCATGTATTGGTGAATACCTCCGACAGCCAGTCGGTGGCTGACTTCGACACGATCATGCCATGCAATCACCAGGAGGCTGATATCAGGATATTTTTGCATCTTTCTCACGCCGCACAATAAGGTCATTCGAAATCTTTCATCTGCACAGTCGACAGTGATGTTGTCATCATTGCTGTTGGACATTTTGGCAGCCTGGGTGTGATGTAGTTGTGGATAGGCTTTGGAACTGGAAAAGCCTTCCAGCACATCCCAGTTCATGAAATCACCCAAACACTTGGTCCTGAGAAGTCGCTGTCATGTCCACTGTTCCATTCGTTCACGGGGTGTGATACGACATCATCGTTCCTTGGTATCGGGAAGAGGACAGCCTAGGCAGCATGGCAGGCATACCCTGACCTTACAGAAACACTACTCACTCTTTCCGATGATCCTACGCTCTTGACACTCGATTCCATCCACACGGCACGCCTTAAACGCTGGACTGTTGTCATGTACAGCAAGAGCAGTGGCTGTTCAAGGGTGAATGATGTGAGACGCCAACTCTTCAACCATGGTACTAGGACGCTCGACCACACCCCCCCCCCCACACACACATGAAGCGCTGCTTCAACATGCAAAGCGAGCTCTGTACCAGGCAGGTTACATCTGGAGATAAGCAAGGCAGCGACACCAAGATGTCCCGGATGCTTCAGCGTGGGGTTGGACGCAAGACGTGAACACGAAACTCTGGGTGCCATTCTGGACTGTTCTAGACGACGCCAGCAAAGCGTGTGCTCTCCTCCACCACTGTGGATATGGAAAGGCGTGCAGAGGAAACTGCAAATGTGCCAGAGCATGAATCAAGTGCACTATTCTGTGTAACCGTGAAGGCGGGTGCATCAATAACGATGGAGTGTAAGCTTTGCGATGCTACAAATACGGACATCTGTGACTGATGTTATGCCCTACGTCATGATCTGAAGGATATTCTTTTCACCGATTTGAATTAAACTTCATGTTTTCTATCACAACATATTTATGTTTTAACTTTATAATTATCATAATGTGATATGCATTGCCTACACCATATTCCATGACAGAGTCAGCACCACTTGCGCTGTACATGTAGCTGTACATGTGTCGATTCTAGATGGTAAAGTTCACAGGATATAACAACATTAGCTTTGGAAAGTGGCGAATGTAAATGTCGGTCAAGGTCAAAAAGTAAAATATTTAAAATAGCTACCCCGACATACGTATATTTTGACAAAACTGTCCATATAACATCCCGCCAAATAAATTGTTTAAAATATATGTAAGCAATTCGATTTTACATGCGCCATTTTATTAAATAGCGGTTGTGAAGGTCACAGTAAGGTCATGTGTAAAATGTTTGACGAATTTGAAATCGCTGTTCAAGTACCTATACATTGATACCAAAATCAAGACTCTAGGTGCCATATTTGATAAGATATAGCAACATTAATGAATACTGCCGTCATCTTTAAAAATTGCAGATGTGAATGTCGGTCAAGGTCAAGAAGTGAAATATTTAAAATATCTACCCCAATATAATATGTATATATTGAAAAAGTGTCCGTATAGCATCCCTCCAAATATCTCGTTTTAAAGATATATAAACAATTAGATTTTATTGCCGTCATTTTATTAAATGACGGTTGTGAAGGTCAAATTAAGGTCAGATGTGAAATGTTTGATAAATTTGGAATAGCTATCCACTTATATCTATACACTGATGCCAAAATAACGACTCTACGTATCATACTTTATCAGATATAGCAACATTAGTGAATACGGCCGCCATCTTTAAAAATGGCGGATGTGAATGTCGGATAAGTCCAAACATACCATATTTGAAATTATAATACCCGGATATGTATACATTAAGCCTAATGTTAATGTTTTATGTGAAACTGTTCATGAAATATGGAAAAGCAAGTTTTTTATTTTCGATGGCAGCCATTTTGAATATTGCAAAAAATGGTGGAAGCATCACAATCTCTGGTTGCTTCCATCACAATTCTGAAATAGTATGGCATGGAGGTCATTTGTGCCAAATTTCATGCTTTTGTCCAGATGTGAAAATGTATTACATTAAGAACCCTCACTAAGCATGGATAAGCAAGATGGCATAGAAATAAGCATGATTAAAACACAACTTGCACTAACCAATCTTACCTGGCGTCGTCCCCAACGTGCTCCCAGTTGAGGCTGTAGTTCCCACGTTACCAGACACGAGTGGAGCACGCGTGGCCACAGGGGATGAGACCAGACTTCCTGTCTGTGCCACTCCTCTACGAGCTGAACAAAACAATCATCTCTTGATGACCAATATTCAAAGTTTCCCTTTAACTGTTCTACTAAATAAGTTTACCAACATTTTGAATGGTCAGCAATGCTGAATAGCAGTGCAGAGAGAACTAACTTGCCCAAGAGTCAAAACAACATAAACTTACACTATTGCATTATATAATATTTTATGATACAAACATACATATATAGGTTCAATCATAAAAATCAAGTGGCACCATCTAACAGCAATAGACATTACGTCATATATCATCAGATTATCTTTCTGAAAAACATTCAGCCAGGCAAAAGATGGTTAATGAAGATGGCATAGAAACATGTCATCCCAAATGTGTTCCCAGTTGAGGATGTGGTACCCATATTGCCATAGACGGATGTAGTAAAGGCGACCACAGCTGCAACAGGTAATTTATTTTGTACTTAAGTAAAGGTCACTCTAGAAAAATCTATTTTATATGGCTGCAAAGCAGATGCAAAAACATCCAGCTAGGCAACGTTTTGTTAAAAGCTGCTGGAGCTATTCTTGAAAACAATTGCTGGCGTACTTTCCCAGCATGATTAAAATGAGACAAGAAAATGGGACCCTGATTAACAGTGCTTCAGCGTGCTTTGACATTGAATACTCCCATTGATAAGTTGGAGACACTGCGCCCTCACTCGTATCTAGCATGTCACTGGCAACAATCATACATGCTATGATCAGAGTTCTCCCCCTGTGACTGGAGGTGTGCTGTAAAGAATGAGCCTGACTCGTCACCTTCTTCAAGACCTTCTGCAAACTGAATGGACAGTGAGGATGGTCATCTTGACCACACTGCCAGAAGCCAAGTGGTGATTGTTGTTTCCTGCATTCATCAGGAGCTGTTCAAATAAGTGGTTTCAGGTATCAACAGAAATTATGGCACAGAAGATGTAATTATTGAAGGTGAGACATAGTCTGGCCTGCTCAAGATCACAGTAGGTCTGGTGTTTCAAGAACTGAACCCCAACGTTGACTGCAACATGTTCAACAGCGAGGTGACAGTTATTCTAGCATTATTGAGGAAAGACATGGAAGCCAATCTCCCCGGCTTCACAGGGTTGCTGAAAAGGGATAGCTTTGTGATACACTTGCCGGTCGACACGAGAGAGTTGGCACTAAATGAATCTGCCAACCTTGGTCTATTCCACAGAAAGGTCATTTTCAGGGCTTCCTTACATCAAATCAAAAGTACTGAATGATCATGAACGAACTCCACGTGGAAAGGTAACAAGAACACATCTGAACAAGGAAACCGTTCGACTCCATTGATTTGGAAATTGTGGAAGAATAATGGGTCAATTGAGCTGCATAATTTGAAGAAATAAAACTGGACACTTAGTAGACATGCATCCTGTATTATTTATCACACTGCGAATATGTTTGTCTTGCACTAATGAACAAAAAAACATGTTTTAGCTAATTGTTTTTTATTTTGCCGTGACATGAGCCAGTTCAATAATCAAGTGTTTGATGGAACGCAGTTTCAATGGCACAAGTAATATGTAAATATTAAATTAAACACAATTAAAACATATCCTCTCATGTTTTATTAAAAACACAGTGGCCCAGATAAGACCAGCAGCCTACATGACAACTAGACAACTAAACAATGTCTTCAATGACTTAATGATGCTTGACTTAACCACATCTGACCCTTCGCTGTGTTCCTGGTGACACACCCTGCCTTTTACTCCTACCAAGAACACACTGTTCTGCTGTTAGCAGCGGGAATCCAGTTATACGTTAGTACCATTACATGTTTCTTGTTTATAAATGGTTATAAACTATTTGCTCACTGGTTCAATTTCTTTGCCACCAACAATATGCCAGCCTCTAGGTACTGGAGGATTCATAAGACACTTCCAAATCTAGATCACATTCTTAATAAACCACTGACATAGCATTTTGAATGTAGTTGCAAATGGTTGGTTTGTATTAATTCTGTGTCTGTCCATCACCACCACCAGTGTGGATAAAACAAGTGTAAATATAATATAATTAAACCTTTTCTTTTAAAAATACGGGATTGTCATAACTAATATAATTTTACCATACTGCATCTTGTTTATTTATAGACATACCTTCAGATTCTTTCAGTTCTATTTCCAGTCTTGCAGTTTTCAACTTGAGTTGTTTGACTTGATCTGAATCAAATGTAATGTGCATGTCAAGATATCGATCAAATGTATTCTACACAATCACTACTATGTGAGTAGTGACATTGTTGCTAATTTGGAAAATTTATTTTGTTATTATTTTTTTAAACGTTTCCATTTCAACTAAACAATAAGACTACAATATGACCAATGCATGTCCAAACACATTCCACATTCCAATATGAACAAATTACTGCATGTCAATAAGCCACCTAAGTTCAGTGGTGTCTATGTTCAGATATTATTTAGACTAACCTCAGTTCACCTCATTCCACAACGTTCACGCACCTTTGTGCTTCTACGGTGATATGGTTGAGGAGTGTTTTGCTAAATGTTTGGCCAATTCACAACGCAAAACAAATGATGGCAGAAAGTAACTAAAATAATAATCTAACCCATTTACCAATTTTATATACATGTGTATAACGTTGATTCAATATGATTTACAATTGTTCGATGTTTTATTATTAAATTTCTATGCAACAGTAAAAATGCATACTATCATATCTTACATTTGGCAACAAATTTATGTAGTCACAGGCGCGTATAAAGTATGTCAAAGGGAAACAAAAGCAAGGTTTTGGTGTTATGCACCTTAATGAGTTAATTCAAACTAGCCAGTTGCAACTACAATCACGACAAAAAGTTAGAGACAGAGAGAGAGAGAGAGAGAGAGAGAGAGAGAGAGACAGAGACAGAGACAGAGACAGAGACAGAGACAGAGACAGAGACAGAGACAGAGACAGAGACAGAGACAGAGACAGAGACAGAGACAGAGACAGAGACAGAGACAGAGACAGAGACAGAGACAGAGACAGAGACAGAGACAGAGACAGAGACAGAGACAGAGACAGAGACAGAGACAGAGGGAGAGACAGAGGGAGAGACAGACACATAGACAGAGAGAGAAAGAGACAGAGACAGAGAGACTCAGAGAGAGAGAGAGAGAGAGAGAGAAACGACCTGAGACACTGGGTACAACCTTCCTGTGATCAACAGTGACACTGAGTACAACCTTCCTGTGACCAACAGAGACACTGAGTACAACCTTCCTGTGATCAACAGAGACACTGAGTACAACCTTCCTGTGATCAACAGAGACACTGAGTACAACCTTCCTGTGATCAACAGAGACACTGAGTACAACCTTCCTGTGATCAACAGAGACACTGAGTACAACCTTCCTGTGATCAACAGAGACACTGAGTACAACCTTCCTGTGATCAACAGAGACACTGAGTAAAACCTTCCTGTGATCAACAGTGACACTGAGTACATCCTTCCTGTGATCAACAGAGACACTGAGTACATCCTTCCTGTGATCAACAGAGACACTGAGTACAACCTTCCTGTGATCAACAGTGACACTGAGTACAACCTTCCTGTGATCAACAGAGACACTGAGTACAACCTTCCTGTGATCAACAGAGACACTAAGTACAACCTTCCTGTGATCAACAGAGACACTGAGTACAACCTTCCTGTGATCAACAGAGACACTGAGTACAACCTTCCTGTGATCAACAGAGACACTGAGTACAACCTTCCTGTGATCAACAGAGACACTGAGTACAACCTTCCTGTGATCAACAGAGACACTGAGTACAACCTTCCTGTGATCAACAGAGACACTGAGTACAACCTTCCTGTGAGCACCACAGACACTGAGTACATCCTTCCTGTGATCACCAGAGACACTGAGTACATCCTTCAGGTGATCAACAGAGACACTGAATACATCCTTCCTGTGATCAACAGAGACACTGAGTACATCCTTCCTGTGATCACCAGAGACACTGAATACATCCTTCCTGTGATCAACAGAGACACTGAGTACATCCTTCCTGTGATCACCAGAGACACTGAGTACATCCTTCCTGTGATCACCAGAGACACTGAATACATCCTTCCTGTGATCAACAGAGACACTGAGTACATCCTTCCTGTGATCACCAGAGACACTGAATACATTCTTCCTGTGATCAACAGAGACACTGAGTACATCCTTCCTGTGATCACCAGAGACACTGAATACATCCTTCCTGTGATCAACAGAGACACTGAGTACATCCTTCCTGTGATCACCAGAGACACTGAATACATCCTTCCTGTGATCAACAGAGACACTGAGTACATCCTTCCTGTGATCACCAGAGATACTGAGTACATCCTTCCTGTGATCAACAGAGACACTGAATAAAACCTTCCTGTGATCACCAGAGACACTGAATACATCCTTCCTGTGATCAACAGAGACACTGAGTAAAACCTTCCTGTGATCAACAGAGACACTGAGTACAACCTTCCTGTGATCAACAGTGACACTGAGTACAACCTTCCTGTGATCAACAGAGACACTGAGTACAACCTTCCTGTGATCAGCAGAGAACTGAGTACAACCTTCCTGTGATCAACAGAGACACTGAGTACAACCTTCCTGTGATCAACAGAGACACTGAGTACAACCTTCCTGTGATCAACAGAGACACTGAGTACAACCTTCCTGTGAGCACCACAGACACTGAGTACATCCTTCCTGTGATCACCAGAGACACTGAGTACAACCTTCAGGTGATCAACAGAGACACTGAGTACATCCTTCCTGTGATCAACAGAGACACTGAGTGCATCCTTCCTGTGATCATCAGAGACACTGAGTACATCCTCCTGTGATCAACAGAGACACTGAGTACATCCTTCAGGTGATCAACAGAGAAACTGAGTACATCCTTCAGGTGATCAACAGAGACACTGAGTACATCCTTCCTGTGATCAACAGAGACACTGAGTGCATCCTTCCTGTGATCATCAGAGACACTGAGTACATCCTGCTGTGATCAACAGAGACACTGAGTACATCCTTCCTGTGATCACCAGAGACACTGAGTACATCCTTCGTGTGATCAACAGAGGCACTGAGTACATCCTTCCTGTGATCACCAGAGACACTGAGTACATCCTTCCTGTGATCACCAGAGACACTGAGTACATCCTTCCTGTGATCAACAGAGACACTGAGTACAACCTTCCTGTGATCAAAAGAGACACTGAGTGCATTCTTCCTGTGATCAACAGAGACACTGAGTACAACCTTCATGTGATCAAAAGAGACAGAGTGCATTCTTCCTGTGATCACCAGAGACACTGAGTACAACCTTCCTGTGATCACCAGAGACACTGAGTACAACCTTCCTGTGATCACCAGAGACACTGAGTACAACCTTCCTGTGATCAACAGAGACACTAAGTACATCCTTCCTGTGATCAACAGAGACATTGAGTACAACCTTCCTGTGATCAACAGAGACACTGAGTGCAACCTTCCTGTGATCAACAGAGACACTAAGTACATCCTTCCTGTGATCAACAGAGACATTGAGTACAACCTTCCTGTGATCAACAGAGACACTGAGTACAACCTTCCTGTGATCAACAGAGACACTCAGTACAACCTTCCTGTGATCAACAGAGACACTGAGTGCAACCTTCCTGTGATCAACAGAGACACTGAGTACATCCTTCCTGTGATCAACAGAGACATTGAGTACAACCTTCCTGTGATCAACAGAGACACTGAGTACAACCTTCCTGTGATCAACAGAGACACTGAGTACAACCTTCCTGTGATCAACAGAGACACTGAGTACAACCTTCCTGTGATCAACAGAGACACTGAGTACAACCTTCCTGTGATCAACAGAGACACTGAGTACAACCTTCCTGTGATCAACAGAGACACTGAGTACAACCTTCCTGTGATCAACAGAGACACTGAGTACAACCTTCCTGTCATCTTCCTGGAACTGCTGACATGTGACGACGACCAACAAAGTCACATGATCACCAAGAGGTAGCATTATTTAGCCATTTGCACCATAAGCCTGGTGTCAGCCTCCCGAACTTTGGATGTTTTACTAGAAACGTCAAGTTTTCGCTGACATTCTGAGTAAACCATTGATGTTAAGAAAGTTGTCTTGTAGTTGCAAATGGTTGGTTTTGTTAATTGTTTAGATGTAACACCACAACAATGCTTTTGTTTCCCTTTACATCTAAGGTTCTGTAAATGAAACTGTACCTTTAGCAGCTGTCCTGTGCTGTCGTTCTGCCTTGACTGTTTCTGTAACACATACAAAGTTCCTGCTGGAATCCACAAGATCACATCTTATCTACTGGTCTATTGTCATTTAGAATTTGTAGCAGTTTTCAGAATATAAATCTGAGGCATTCTGAGCTACTGCTACTTTTCTGTGAAATTTCTATTAACGGGAGTCTCTGTAGGGTTACATACATGCAAGGTGTTCTGTACCGAAATACGACCAATTCCCGTCATAAGTACTTTCTCCCAATTTTGTCCTTCAAACTACGTATATCTTGGATGCTATCTATACAACAGGCTGTTACATAACTTTGTTTATGTGAACCACTTTGAGCTACCACAATTAACTACTACGTGATTAATTATGCAGCCCAATGACAGTGAACCACACAGTGACTGTTGACTTTTGAACACAGTGAACTTGATAGAATTGTTTTTATATCTGGTGAAAGTAATTCGACATTCATAGCTATGGCTTGTACAGATATCATAGGCAGAGCCCAAACTAGACATTCTGCTTATTTGGAGTTATATTTTCAATATGTTGTCTGGTTATGAATGCATCATGATTAATAAAACACATTTATAATTAAATGTAGGCATAGAATTAAATGAAATAATTAGCATTGCAAAGCATTTCAGATCAATAAAAAATAGCAGTAAAACCAGACCTACTGTAATTTACTGACTATACAATACTACTGTAAGAAAATTATGATTATTGTCTGAGTGTGATCCATCTTTGTTTTTTATTCTGAATGTCAAACGGCACCTTCAGCCACATTTCATTGTCTGTACAATACTTTACTATCATTAAATATTCCTGTTAATTTGTCCTATTCATCACCAATATAATATTATTAGTGGCCCCATTTGAGATCAAACTATATTGCACTTTGTTTGTACAGCACAGAAGCTACGTATGTATACGTGTGTTCCTGAGTTAATTATTTCCTGTGAGGTCACTTGGTTGACACAGAGAGTTATCTGTATTTAAACATGTTCAATAACTAATAAGGTAAATAAACAAGAACATTAACCACAATATGACTTGAAACAGGTAGCCATGATCAGTAATGTCTGCAGCACACAAGACAGCTAAAAGAAGTGACGACTAACAAATGTGAACAGTGACACTGTACCATTGCTTGTTCGCAGCTCATCTTTCAGTCTGTTTAGTTGATCTTCCTTCTGGCGTGATTCAGCTTTCAATCTTTGAACTTCAACTTCCCTCTGGCGTGATTCAACTTTCAATCTTTGAACTTCAACTTCCTTCTGGCGTGATTCGTCTTTCAATCTTTGAACTTCAACTTCCTTCTGGCGTGATTCGTCTTTCAATCTTTGAACTTCAACTTCCTTCTGGCGTGATTCACCTTTCAATCTTTGAACTTCAACTTCCCTCTGGCCTGATTCAGCTTCCATGGTTAGTACTTCAAGTTTCCTCTGGAGTGATTCGTCTTCCATGGTTTGTAATTCTTCTTCCCTCTGGCGTGATTCATCTCTCAGTGTTTGTAATTCCACCTGATCCTCCCGTAATTTCTCCTTCATGAGTCTCACTTGTTCTGAAATGAATGCAGGTGCCACACTGTTGTTACATATCACATGGATAACATTATCTAAAACCTATTCCATCTTCAGCTCACGTCATTTTTTTAAACTGTAAATGTCACACTAGCCATGTAAACCACTATCATTTCGATCACTACTGCTTGCAAATGCATTTATATGTTAGAAGTTTTGTAACTGAGAGAAGCATGTTACAAGAAATACGATACATCATTGTTTGACATGTATAATGGTGGTGTTTGAATATAGGCAGAAGCCACAAGTCATGAGCCACCAACCTCACACCCACTTTACATTGTTGTATCACATGACTTACATCATGTGACACAAGCATGACCTAGACATTCAGTCCGCTGAAGAAGGCTGTGAAAGGCAGCCAAATATACGAAAAAGAACAAAAACAAAACAGTTTCTTGAGAGGAAAATCGTTTACGAATTAATTAACAATGAACCAAGAAACCAGATCATTACAGTCAAACACTTTACTGTCATTCCTGCTAGAAACATAAACCTCTGCATAATGTATAATCACGTGAACATATGGCACCTTGTGCATTGTGAAAGTATAACTTGGACATTGTACTGGGAAATTGTGAAACCAATGTAAAAAAGCTGGCTATATGGGCCTGTAACAAAGATAGATAGTCTATTGCATAAGCAAAAATGGCCATTGTAAATATATTATATAGATATCAGTCCAATATGTTGCGCCCAATCTTACATATTTATAAAAATTTGGTGCAACATATATGGGTAATACTGGTATATCTGAATTGAAATAGGAAACCATACCATTCCAGTGTTGCCTGCAAGCCTGATTCGCTGCTCTTAGTTTCTTCAATTGGCCACTGAGATGGTGGACTTGCTCTGAAAGACATGAAATCTGTTGCAAATAACGAAAAGGTTAAACAGCATAACTCATGTTTTATTTTCATTGTGGATACTATGCTGACTAACATGCATACAATTTATGTTGCACATCAAGTTTATCAAAATTAACATTTTCCAATAACGATTGAACTTTGCAACGCTGATTATTGATCATTTCTTTCTCCATAACATTGCTAAGCTTATATAAGCAAGTAAGTAAATACAAATATAACACAGAAGTGTTTAGTTGTTACTGACTGGACTGATGAATTACTTCATTGAATTAAGTTAGACAACAGATAACTAAGCTGGGTTCCTATCAAAAGATGCAGTTTCAACTTTTAGTTTCCATTTTGCTTTCTTTTTGCAAGTCACTTTATAGGAAGATTACACCATTAACCATTTAGTCAGAGGCATCACTCAGACGTTTTGGTGACACTGCAAACTTTGGAATAAAACTCTGTGAGATTCACAATTCTTTATGATCAACAGTTTGTCCTGCTGGACTGGACTTTTGAACACATTAGAGCACATGGCAATTGCATTGTACTGGATCTCAGGGACTGAAAGTTGTGAAAACATTTGCACTGTGAATCCGCACTTGTACAACTATGATGACGGGCATGTCTGCATTATGTTCTTTTGTTAGTGCGGATGATGTTGGCATTTTCCCCTTTACCATGGTGTTTTCCTCTTATATCAATATATTGTAATAACAAGATGCATAGCCATTACTTTGGTCACAGCTACACACTCACCACTGCAGACACATTCAGCAATGTCCGGCCTCTTGATGTCCATGTATGCTGCATTAAGTTGCTCGTACATTGCGACAGTGATTTTGGAGCCACCTCTCCAAGCGTCGAGAATGTCAAACGTGCAGTTCAGTAAGTCCTGTGAGTGGCGCATGATGTGTTCCACAGTTGGACGGTGCATATCCAAGAATATGCCTAGCTGACTTTGTTGGTCAGGCGTCAGGGCGTAATGGGCAAGCCTCAACAAGAACTTGGTGTCCTGGTTTACTAAAACAAAACATCATCATCATATATATATATATATATATATATATATATATATATATATATATATATATATATATATATATATATATATATAAGTTGAGGCTGGAAATGAGAATACATAATGTGACTGTGTACACATAAAAGAAACGTTCTTACATAGCACACTAACTGGGTGTATATACACAGTGCTTAATTAGGAGAGCTCAAAACACTTTCTAAACATTTCATAGATAATATGCATAAGAAATCAAATATTAAGTATACTAATGGTTTTCATTATCAGAATTCTATGGTCGTTATTGTGAAGACTATATTTGAAAGAGACAAGACTCTTGCCATAGAGTATTGAATTTAACATAATATATTCTTGTGTCGCAACTTTCTCACATACGCCTACTAATTTCATGCAATTGTGCAATAACAGTGACACTACTTGCCTTATTTCAACAATTGCATACGTTTATCACTTAATAAATCAGTACTTTGTCATGTCTGTTATTGTTTGTTTTAGTAAATAAAGTTACATTCATCCGTCCGTCCGTCCGTCCGTCCGTCCGTCCGTCCGTCCGTCCGTCCGTCCGTCCGTCCGTCCGTCCGTCCGTCCGTCCGTCCGTCCGTCCGTCCGTCCGTCCGTCCGTCCGTCCGTCCGTCCGTCCGTCCGTCCGTCCGTCCGTCCGTCCGTCCGTCCGTCCGTCCGTCCGTCCGTCCGTCCGTCCGTCCGTCCGTCCGTCCGTCCGTCCGTCCGTCCGTCCGTCCGTCCGTCCGTCCGTCCGTCCGTCCGTCCGTCCGTGCGTCCGTCCGTCCGTCCGTCCGTCCGTCCGTCCGTGCGTCCGTCCGTCCGTCCGTCCGTCCGTCCGTCCGTCCGTCCGTCCGTCCGTCCGTCCGTCCGTCCGTCCGTCCGTCCGTCCGTCCGTCCGTCCGTCCGTCCGTCCGTCCGTCCGTCCGTCCGTCCGTCCGTCCGTCCGTCCGTCCGTCCGTCCGTCCGTCCGTCCGTCCGTCCGTCCGTCCGTCCGTCCGTCCGTCCGTCCGTCCGTCCGTCCGTCCGTCCGTCCGTCCGTCCGTCGGCCTAATCATCTCTCAACAGACCAGAGGTTTTATTTAGGTACGACATGTAATAGGCATTTATAGGAAACAGCAGTAGTTTTATACAGCCACAAATTCAGTCCATTTCCTGTGTTACCTTTTGCCCCACCAGCTGCAGCGCCACCAGGCCTTCTTCCTCTTTCAGCCATGACTAATCTGCAGAACAGACAGCCACAGATTAATAACTAGCATAATTACGGGTGACACGTAATACAACCTGAGCACTGTTGTATTGTGGAAACTGTTCTACACATAGTTTAAAATATAAATTACAATAACTTGTTCAAGTAATCTGACATGGCTTTATGAGACAATGCAATAACTGCTTATTTCAGGTAGATCCAGGTGCTGTAAATAATGGGCATCAAAATGTGTCCCATGAATGAATGACCGACACATTAGGACAATTTAATTCTTGAATAAATTTTTGTTGATTGAAACTACCTGAAAAGTACCATTCACGTTCCAATATAAGTGCAGTTATACAACGATATTAAAAGAAGCACTTTCAGGGTTTTATCAAAGGTAAATTATAATTCGTGACAAATTCAAGAGTTGTTTTGCTTAGTTATCCACAAAATAAGTTGTTGTGGATTTTGAGCTTTACTGAGCCTGGAAACTCTCAACTGACGATATTCACCTGGTCACTCTTACTTGGACACTCTCACCTAGACACCTGGGCAGTCTCACCTGGACACTCCCACCTGGACACTCTCACCTGGACACACTCACCTGGACACTCTCACCTGGACACACTCACCTGGACACTCACGTGGACACTCTCACCTGGACACACTCACCTGGACACTCTCACCTGGACACTCTCACGTGGACACTCTCACCTGGACACACTCACCTGGACACACTCACCTGGACACACTCACCTGGACACACTCACCTGGACAAACTCACCTGGACACTCTCACCTGGACACTCTCACGTGGACACTCTCACCTGGACACACTCACCTGGACACACTCACCTGGACACTCTCACCTGGACACACTCACCTGGACACACTCACCTGGACACTCTCACATGGACACTCTCACCTGGACACACTCACCTGGACACTCTCACCTGGACACACTCACCTGGACACACTCACCTGGACACACTCACCTGGACACACTCACCTGGACACTCTCACCTGGACACACTCACCTGGACACTCTCACCTGGACACACTCACCTGGACACACTCACCTGGACACTCTCACGTGGACACTCTCACCTGGACACACTCACCTGGACACACTCACCTGGACACTCTCACCTGGACACACTCACCTGGACACTCTCACATGGACACTCTCACCTGGACACACTCACCTGGACACTCTCACCTGGACACACTCACCTGGACACTCTCACCTGGACACTCTCACATGGACACTCTCACCTGGACACACTCACCTGGACACTCTCACCTGGACACTCTCACCTGGACAAACTCACCTGGACACTCTCACCTGGACACTCTCACCTGGACACACTCACCCGGACACTCTCACCTGGACACACTCACCTGGACACACTCCCCTGGACACTCGCGCAAGGACACTCACCTGGACAATCTCACAAGGACACTCTCACCTGGACACTCAACTGGACACGCTCACTTGGACACTCACCTGGACACTCTCACCTGGACACTCCCACCTGGACACATTAAACTGGACACTCTCACCTGGACACACTCACCTGGACACTCCCACCTTGACACTCTCACCTGGACACTCTCACCTGGACACTCCCACCTGGACACTCCCACCTGGACACTCTCACCTGGACACTTTCACCTGGACACTCTCACCTGGACACACTCACATGGACACTCTCACCTGGACACTCAACTGGACACTCTCACCTGTACACTCTCACCTGGACACTCCCACCTGGACACTCTCACCTGGACACACTCACATGGGCACTCTCACATGGACACTCAACTGGACACTCTCACCTGGACACTCTCACCTGGACACTCTCACCTGGACACTACCACCTGGAATCTCACCTGGACACACTCACCTGGACACTCTCACCTGAACACTCTCACCTGGACTCTCACCTGGACACTCTCACTTGGGCACTCACCTGGACACTCTCACCTGGACACTCCCACCTGGACACTCTCACCTGGACATTCTCACTTGGGCACTCACCTGGACAGGACACTCTCACCTGGACACTCTCACATGGACACTCAACTGGACACTCAACTGGACACTCTCAACTGGACACTCACCTGGACACTCTCAACTGGACACTCTCACCTGGACACTCAACTGGACACTATCACCTGGACACTCAACTAGACATTCTCACCTGGACACACTCATCAACTGGACACACTCAACTGGACACTCTCACCTGGACACTCTCACCTGGACACACTCAACTGGACACTCTCACCTGGACACTCAACTGGACACTCTCACCTGGTCACTCACCTAGACATTCAACAGGATACTTCCGATTCCAATAATGGGTAGTGCCAGAGGTTTTCTCTAAGACTACGTCTAAGAGCATTTATTTATAATTCCCATCATTGTTATTTTCCCCACATGAAGGAAAGTGTTGCAGACTGCCCAGGTGGTTCTTGGTTGTTTCGCTAGTTTTCTGGACTGTAGTGTGGAACTTAATTGAATACAACTTGAAACTATGGAATGGGTTCTGGTGTTGTATTAATATTATAATAAGGCCTATAAGTGGGTCATGAGCATGGCGAGGCTCTTCGTTTGACACAAGAATAATATTCTAATGATGAGTGACAGTTGTAGCTTCCGACTGAAGAATACTAGGAACACCAGGTCATAAATATCTTGTGTTATACGTTTCTTGTCTTAAATGTCCGATTTAATATTGAGTTTACCCCCTTATCACAGACACATGTCGATTTACGTAGTGCAGATAATAGACACGATTTTAGGCCGTCTGTGCCTTTTACGGGATTTGCATTTTATATTGCTGTACGTTGTGGTTTCGATAAGTACTTATATCTGACAAGTTTTCTAAATGCACATAATAATACTGTAATCAATGCTGACGACGTGCTACGCGAGTAGAATCTCGGAAGAGTTGGTGGTGATCAACCGGTGTTGATAATGGCGGCCCTCGGCGAGGCGGTGGAGGTGGGCGATATTATGGACTCGTGTACCGAGAAACGTCTTGTCGTCGACGAACTTTTGAGCTTCGTAGCTTATAAACTGAACTGGATGGCACCTGACACTATCATCCAACTGTGCTCGAGCTTCTACAGTGACGAAGCCGTTGATAATGCGAAGGCTCATCTTTATGAACTTTGTGCTGATAGTGCAGATCGGCAGGACTGGTGACGGTGTAACAAGCGATCTGGGGCTAACAAAAAGAAAAACAACGTGGAGGGTGTCGTTTCTGTCATGATGCGGAAAGATGTCTCGTTGCCTGTAACTTTCGTGGCCAGAATTCTGGCCAATCTGCCTGCTGTCACATTCAACAGCATTGACGTGTCAACCTTGCTGGCACGAATGGAAACAGCTACTGAGGAAATAGCCAAGCTGAAATTGACCTTGGAGGCTCGGTCAATCGCGTGTGAAGATATGCGATCGATGATGTCAACCCAGGTTAAAGCCCATGATAACTTGCTGGAGACAGTCAGTGTAATAACTGATAGTCATCATGCTGCTGAAACTGCGCCAGCCATCACAGTCCGCTCTACAAAGCGTGGCGTGACTGGAGCGTCTCGGAAGCGTGCAGTGACCGGGAACGGAGTGTCAACTAGGACAACACATGATCTGCCACTGCGTGCTGCTACTGCCAACGTTAACATGAAAGTCTCAGGTGAGCAGAAACAATGTGACAAGGTGACAACTAAACCATCAACAATGACAGAGCTACTGAATCAGGATTCAGTGACAGCAGATGAAGATCATGGCAGTGAGGGGAACACGCCTACCTATGCGGAAGCTGTACAGCAGTGGACGACAGTTCCCAAGAGAGCGAAGACTGTTTCGACCAAGACCATGCAGAAAGGATCAGCAATCATCGGAAGTGCAAAGAACGTGGTGATCTGAGCTGCAAAGCTGTCAGATCTCCGCTGGGCAAATGTGTTTGCCTCTCGCCTCGACCCTGACTTGACAGTGGTGGACCTAAAGTCGTACCTGGACTCCTCGCTGAACCTGGATGTTGTGGTTGAACAGGTGAAGTCTACCACTACATACAGTTCATTCCACATAACATGCAACTGCCCTCTGCCGAAAGTATTCTTGTCGGCAATGCTGTGGCCAGAGGGTGCATACGTTCGATGGTGGAGGACCCACACCAGCGAGAGACCAGTGACAGTGATGCCAAACTATCGGCTGCTAGCAGGGCTAGGAGCACTTCTGCAGACACTCAATAATGGAAATTATTTCTTATAACTGTAGGGGCCTACGAAATAAAGCCTCAAAATTACACAATAGACCCTGTGTGCTGGACATATTAAATGATGATGACATTGATATTGTATGCCTCCAAGAAACTTAGTTCAGTAAACAAGATCTTGGATGTCTAAATATGCTACACTCTGATTTTCATGGTACAGGGGCCGCGACTGTAGATTACAGGGATCGTTTACGTAGGGGTCATAACCAGGGTGGTGTCACCATACTATGGCGCACACACCTTGATATGCATGTAACATGTTTAGATCTAAATATTGACTGGCTAACAGGTATTAAAATTACTATTAATAACCGGACATATGTTATATTATGTGTCTACATGCCTTATGAATCACATGCTCATGAAGACCTGTTTTTAGAAAATGTTGGTACTATTAAAGCAGTGATAGAGGAGTTAGACACTACATGCATTTCTGTACTGGGGGACTGGAACTCAGATATAAGTGACAGTGAATCGGTTTTTTTTAGACACTTTAAACAGTTTTGTGAGGAAAATTGCTGGTTGCTGTCTAGTGAGCTGTTACTGCCAGCAAATACTTTTACTAATTTGAGTGAAAGGTGGGATTCCACCTCATGGTTGGACCACTGTGTGTCCACCAGTGATGGTCACAATGTTATTCAGAATATAGATGTGTTATATAGTTTTTGTACATCAGACCACATTCCGATATGTATTGATGTTTCCCTGGAGCTAGTGCCTCAGGTTGAGGGTATACCAACCCACGAGTGTAAAAAAATCAGCTGGGATAGAGTTAGTGATGAATGTATTAATAGTTATGCTGAGGCAACAAAGTGTAACCTGAAAATTTTTAATATTCCACACGATGCTATTATATGTAATAATGTAAACTGTACAGATGATGCACATATATCTGCGATAAATTTATTTTATGATGATATCATTGACTCTATGAAAAATTCAAATGAGGAACTAGTGAGTCGGCAGGGTAGGACAAAACCATACAAGTGTAGACCTGGCTGGAATGACCATCTCCATACTGCTGCCAGAGAATGTTTCATTATGTGGATTGATGCTAGTAGACCAAAACATGGTCCTGTATTTGATCTAATGAAGACGTCTAGGGCAAGGTTTAAATATGCAATATGTTTTCTTAAAAATCATGAATGCCAACTTAGAAAGGATTCATTGGCAAAAAAGCTGTCGCAGAGTCGGCCAGATGACTTTTGGAAAGAGATACGCCAGGTAAACAAGTGTAATATACCTTTACCTAATAGTATTGAGGATGTTACTGGTATAGCTTGTATTTTTTAATGTTTATGTGGACATCTGTATCAGTGTATGAGTCTGAAAAAAAGATATTGAAAAAAAAATAACAGCACATGCAAATATTTGCCCCAAACAGGTTGTACTGCGCGAAAATGGCACTCTTCATTATTAGTCAAGATCGTCAAACGTCACAAGTAGTGAAGTACTTGCCGCTAATTGCAGTAATGCCCTGGCAACCACCATAATAAGCGATTAAAATTCATGATTTCCGTGATCACTGTCATCGGCAAAGTGTTCCGTTGCTTCTGCTTGTAGTAATCCTTCGGACAATATCACTGAAATACGCTATTTGGGAACAATTCGATTTTACAACCAAAAACAAAACAAAGTCCTATAATATGTTAATATAAACTTCCTCCCTCCAACTGCCCCCAGCCTCGTTTTCGAGATTTACATGCACGCCCAACTGTACATGTCAAACCCGCAAGAGGGCGCCACCGACACAACACTCGCCCAATAAAGGATGATGCAGGATAGATTTGAAATGTTGCATGAGGCCCCTAACTAAGTCCTAGTACGCGGTCCTACTTGAGTACTTCGGTACAGTATTGTGACACGACACAAGCTCACCACGTGGCGCCACCGTCTAGTGACATTGGCGCCCACTGCCACTGGCAGAGCGGTGATGTATCAGCGTATTAGTAAGGAAGCCTAATATAACAGTTATCGCCTTATTCTGGCTGTCACTCTAATTCAAATTTACAGTGAAATTGTTACGTACAGTTTCGTTTCATTTTGGAGAAAGATTACTAGGTTAGACGAACCAGAGGTAATTTAAACGTTACAATATATATGTATATAATGCATCGACTGCATCAGAACACTGCGGCTGCAACCATGTTGTCCTAACTGGCATATATTACTAGGCTGACGTACCTGTCTTTGGTGGAAAGGGACACGTTGACAAGGACGTCGCCGAATGTTCTCAGTGCGAACCGCGAGTTGATCCGTAACCGATGGCGGTGTGAAACAACTGCGCAGTACCGCCGACCCTTACACTCGTATATATACACAAACAGCGCTGATAATTCACCAATCGCAGGTGTAACACGTGAAAACACCCTTTGAACTACGGCAGAATGTCCCAGTGTCATGCACAGAGCGCGTGTTCACATAATGTTCCCTTTTTGAAGCAGCCAACCATGAAATTCACGCCACGTCATCGCATAGCGACTGGCAATACAACTGGTACGTGCTTTGATGTCTCCATGTCTTGGTATAGACCGAGCTGTTTGTTTGCGCTTGAATATGAATGCGCTGAGCAGGTCACTATTTATGTACCTATGTCAAATCTGAGTTAGGGACGGTTTTGATCAGCACGGCACGGCACGGCACGGCACGGCACGGCACGGCACGGCACGGCACGGCACGGCACGGCACGGCACGGCACGGCACGGCACGGCACGGCACGGCACGGCACGGCACGGCACGGCACGGCACGGCACGGCACGGCACGGCACGGCACGGCACGGCACGGCACGGCACGGCACGGCACGGCACGGCACGGCACGGCACGGCACGGCACGGCACGGCACGGCACGGCACGGCACGGCACGGCACGGCACGGCACGGCACGGCACGGCACGGCACGGCCCGGCACGGGCACGGCACGGCACGGCACGGCACGGCACGGCACGGCACGGAACGCACGGCACGGACGGCACGCACGGCACGGCACGGCACGGCACGGCACGGCACGGCACGGCACGGCACGGAACGGAACGGAACGGAACGGAACGGAACGGAACGGAACGGAACGGAACGGAACGGAACGGAACGGAACGGAACGGAACGGCACACCACACCACACCACACCACAGCACAGCACAGCACAGCACAGCACAGCACAGCACAGCACAGCACAGCACAGCACAGCACAGCCCAGCACAGCACAGCACAGCACAGCACACCACACCACAGCACAGCACAGCACAGCACAGCACAGCACAGCACAGCACAGCACACCACAGCACACCACAGCACACCACAGCACAGCACACATTTCACGATATGTTTGTGAGGAAATAAAGATTTACATACATTTCTATTCAATAATTAAGTGAATTACGGTAACACACCTTTAGGACTGGTGGCAGAACCAAGTGCATATTGGGTAGGCTGAGCCGCAGCTTAAATTTAACAAGACTTCACTATAGTCCGGTCCTGACTATTCAAAATTCTCGCTGCGACGCGTTCCCAATTTCCGAAGGTTTAGGCAACACACATGAATTGAAGGAGAAGTGCCTATAATATAATATCCCGCTCCGCATGTATCACGTTCGTCGACAACGAAAAGGCTTCTGACTCAGCCACAAATGTGAACTGTTGGGCCTACCGGTCTCGCCTCAAGAACAAACACATCTTCGTCTAGAAATCGAAGGCAGTCCACCTATACAAAGAATGTAAACATATCATCATCAGGCGAGGAGTAGGCCGGTGAGATACCACGTTCTGTACGGCGACATTCGAAAGCAAATTCCGAGTACTGCATGACCTGAGAAACCATGGTCAACCTCACCCCTGAGGACAGGGTTGTCAAAAGCACAACAAAAACGTATGAATAACTTTTATGAATGATGTCCGTGCTCTTCTTATTCTGTTGATATTGTTGTCACCACTCCTCATTGCTTGCTGACGTTTCCGTCGAGGTGACTATATTTTTTCATCACTCCTGATACATAAAAACTTATGTAATGGAAATAAATGTCACAGTTGGTATTTGAAAATATATAAATTAAAACAGTTGAAGTGTTTTCTGGCGATAACGTATCTACAACTGTTAGCCCCTCAGTGAGACGATTGCTGCTGACGCCAATAGTACGACCAAGGTGGGAACAGAGCTTTTGAAAACTGACACACATGTCATCGTCTATTGTCAGCCTGTGCTTAGTGTTCAGTGCGGTCGTGACTAAAAACACAGCAAAAAAACACTTGCGGTCCCCAAGTACACTCGGAACATCCGGGTGACAACCGCTGCACTATACTGTATGTGGAACTGTGAATCAGCCTAG
>OZ024854.1:65557553-65575053 GCA_964017155.1 Oasisia sp. SBJ-2009
TTATTTATTACCTTTACATTAATTTACCACTATTGTTGTTATGGAATTTGTATGGGTTCTTTTTAATACTGATAGGTCACTTAGTTAATTACATAGACACACATATTTTCATTATTTATTTTGAAATATTATCTGTGGGTAGTATTCTTCTTATTGTATTTTTAATAGCAGTATGTTGTGAAGCGCGACACCCAATTATGGATGTAACGCTATATAAATAAAATACTATATTATAATAAAACTTATAATTTCCTGCAAATCATAGTGATGATAATAATTAATTATTACTATATTATTTACAATTAATTAAACTATTTTGCGCGTGCGAATGTAGTAAGTAAAGTTTATCAATATTCGCGCGCACAAACGTGCCGTCTAATGGCATTTTGTGTAAGGCTATCTTATTTTTGCGATTTTACGGTACCGGCCAGGGGTCATCGAAATTGCCGTCGACATCAGCGCGTTTGTTTTATGGATTTTCTTCGTTAGAGGAATGCAAGTGATTTTATTTTATAACGTAGTGTATGTTTATGTATGTAACATACGCTAGGATAAGTTTGGCGGCTGTTGGTGGTCGTTTTGATGGTTAGGTCAATCAAATTGGGTCGTCTTGGATCGGCGCTGTGTCTGTGACTGTCCCAACGAATCCACCAAAACACTGTTTCAGTTCTGCTCGATTCAAAGGTTAACAAGAAGACATCTTAGTGATACTGTCTTTCACTGTACTGTTACCATAAGCGTATGAGGAACAGTGTGGCATATTGCTGTCGCGATTTCGTGGTAAACCGACGTAAGGCAACTTTTAGCGTACCGCTTGGCTCTCTGTTATGACAGCTGAACCAGCAGACGACTCTCTGACGTATTACTTTTCCAAACTGCTGGGTTGTGATTGGTTGCAAGGTCCAAGATGGGCCGGTTCATGTTGTCGGTGATTTAGCTAGATTTTCCCACTTTAAGACCACTTTCTGAGGTAACCACTAAGGTGAAAAATTGGATTGTAGATGCAAATGATTAGCTAGTGTAAACTCTTTTAGGTGCATAACACTAAACTGTTGCCTTTTTTTTCACTTTAAGAAAACGTATTTTTTTTGCAATACAAGTATTTCGTAGGGACCAGAGTGAGGGTGGAGGGCGATGCAATTGACCATACATATTTATGGCAAGAAGCTGGACATCGAATTGGCTCAAAAACTTAGGCAAAGTGTGCGGTTGGGGGGTTTACTGAGCTTTACAACGCGAGTTGTTGAAGATTTTTTATTAGCCACAAGTGAGTGCCGTTTGACATTTCTGATGAGCACCGCCCCTATCTCATGCACCCATAATCATTAACCTCGGAGTATACATGCATTCCTTTATATATATATATATATATATATATATATATATATATATATATATATATATATATATATATATATATATATATAAACAGGAGTGGTTTTGTTAAATCTTGTTAAAAAATCAATACAGCATCTACATGCGTCTCAATGTAACCTCCAATTATATAGATGAATCTAAGTTAATCGTGGTATGATAATAACTCGAAGGAAATCTAACTGTGAATATAATAATGTTTAACATTTAACACAGTTTTTGTGATGAAAACCTGGCGTGTTAGCACAACTATCACATGTTAATCGGACTGATTTTTATGTTGTTTAATATATCAAATAAATGGTTTACTTGATGCAAATTTGTAGGATGTTGTTATTTTGTTTTAAGTAGATTTGCTTACAATGAACAAACTGTACTTCTCTAATTATCCCCCATGCCGTGTGGCTGTGACTTAGTGACGCAAACCAGGAGTGGTCTTGAGTTCACGATGGCATCTTTCTTGTGGTTATAAGGCTACATATACATAATGTACGCAGTCAGACATTAGTGCATGAATCGATTCCTCATATTACCGATAGCATGCAAGCTATATTATAACGTTTGATTTGAAATAGTGCCACAACTGACGTAATATTTTGTTCCATAAAGCCACGTATGTCATAGATGACCATAGATTATTGTCATCTATCTTTGCCTGTCATAACAACTTACTCCAGCATCTAAATAAGAAAACATTCAACACTGTCCACACCAGTAAGAACTGCTATAAATTCTCGCACTTTCCCCGAACAATAAAATATTGGAATTCCCTACCAGAATAATGCAATGGTCAATATGTCAAAACCACATAACGTTAGACAACCTTTGATAAAGGAATAATAATCTAACAAGCATGCGCACTCAACCCTGACCGTTTGACTCCATCAGTAGCGTTGACCAGTCTTCACCCAAAACGTTGTTGGTTTGACAGTAGACGTGTTGACAGTATCAACCTCTTAACCGGAAGAGTACTGCTGCCTTCCAATCCCCTCGTGTTTACCGAGAATACAAGTTCGATACCCCGCAGTATCATTAATGCATCAGTCGTAAACGGTTGGAATGCGTGAACTTACGGGTTCATCAACTGTACTAGGTGACTAGAACGCAGCATTGCTCGCCCATATAAATGCAGGAAAACAATTGGAACATTGCCACCACCTCCCCCATAAAGGAATGTTAGGCCTATCACAAATGTTAACACTTTCCGCATAATTATACAATAATACATCTGCCGATTCTACATACTGTAATGTATCATTATTAACAACTCTGCTGATTAATGTCTCACACCGCAAACACGCTAAGGTTCGCCATGATAAATATAATTCCGACACCGATTTCACGAACGAAGTGTTACGAATGGCTGTATGCCTGGAAAGCAAACAACAAGCCCAAACTGTCCTCGCATGTCCAAAGACCTATACCGTAAGCTACAGGAAGTCAGGCATTTCAAACCTTCTGCGCACAACAGTGTTGCTGGAATCTAGATGGCTAGGTCATTACGAAACGAAAGGTGGGTGTCATTTTATCTGCCCACTTTGATTTTGACCGCAGAAGTACTGGGAATCGGACCCGGTACATAGCGGGGTTCCAACATGAGGGTTACCGGTTGAAATTATGTGAACAATTATTGAAGAACTTACACTTGATATGTGAAAGCTACGTTGTTGACCTAACACCCCTAATCATTACACTCAGCTTGGTTATGGCGATGGAGAAAATAAAACAATCAAGAAATGTTACGTTGAGCAATAATTTCTGATGTTTTAATTACATAACGATTGGTTTGTCGGAGAATGAAATAAAACTAACAAAAACAGAAACTCTTACGTTGAGAGATCACTCATGATCAGTGCACAACGGTTGGTTTCCACGTGTTGTCGTTGGAGGAAATAAAACAAAAACAAAATCATTGCTTAGAACAATCATTCACCTTTGCTTTTATACACAACGGTTGATTTGCAGGAACGGGAAATACAACAAACAAAAACCGAGAAACTGAGACGATAAACTATTTCTCCTAATCATTGTATAACGGTTCGTTTATCCGCTTTGTTGATGAAGGAACTAATGTAAACATAACAAACAAAAACAATCCGGTTTCATAGGATATGGGCAATGGTGTTTGCGTCAAATATGTTCATGGTAACGAATATATGCGTCATAGCGGGCATGCGCAATTCGCAAAAAAGGAACCGGAAAATACTTCCACATTGGACCTGTGTCCAGCCTTAGACGAGTCCATAGAACTACCCTGTGAATTATTCACCGTCGCAACAAAATCAGTGCTGACTACCGTCTAGGAGGATAATTTAACACGTTCCATGGTCGCACAACACATGGACCGATGCGTCACTATATCTAACATAATCTCATGGCAGAACATCACACCAATGACATTACTGCCTGTGACAATAGAATACTGGACCTAATCCAGCCTACTTAGAATACTGCAGTACTATCTGGTACCCACACATTAATGACATAAACCAAATGGAAATTTTTCAGCGTCAATACAAACTATTATATCCAAATAGTAACCATATTACCCCCAGCTTACACTCAACTCCCCCGAAAAGTGTTGGCAGTTTCAACCATACATGCATTCAGGGAACGGTTGTTTCACATATCTTCATTCATAATTCTCTCTCACCTTGTAAATTTCACGTCTGGCTCAGCGTAAATTGTAGACATGATTAGACCCGTGTAATGTAACTATGCGTCAACATTGAAACAAAATGTAATGAACGATGCCAATTAACCACGTGTACGTAGAAGTAGGCACGATAGGTACTAAACACGTCGACAAGTTATATTAATTGACTAGTTTGTAGATATTATGGTAACAATATTATGATATATTAAGATGTAATTGAATGAATCAGTATTGTTAAGAACATTGACGCCAGACCGATCTTCCTATGTTCTTCTTCTTCTTCTATGTTGGCACTGAGTGTGGTCACTGTCAGTGTGCTTGTCGTCGTCAGTGATTCTTTTCCGTCCCAAACTGACACGGGACTGCGATTCTCCTATTCACATGGGATACACAGTTCCCTATATTGTGAGCCAGGTGTTTGCGCCAAACATAACATGGCTGCCGCATCCGGGGAGTTCACCGGGGCCGTCGGTGTGACGGGCAGATGCGCTGACCACTCGTCGACACTATCCACATCTCTTTAACCCCTGCAGTTAGTAGGTTGTACATTTATTGTAACATTGAAACGTCTATTTCTACCAAGATTTGTTTATGTTCTATTCCGCGTAAACACATGGGAATGTGTTGATTTAGTAGACGTTTGAAAATGTTTACGGATGGCAGGCAACGTATGTTTTGTGTGGCGGGTAAAAGACGTCACATCCGTTACGTTTACGTTACGTCATCTAACAACAGAATCTACTGTTTCGCGTCAAAATGTTAGTGACGGCGTATGAAAGCATCTGTAGCATATGAAAGTCGTGGTAAGTTTTGACTTTTTGCAGCTGTAGTAGTTTTAGCATACGCCGTCCATTTTGTGTGACATTATTTGCTCTATATTAGGATTGTATTGGTGTTAACTTACCTTTGTTTCGAAACGTAGATTTGGTTGAAATGTTAAGTGGAGTTCAAGGTAATGAGCGTGGTCTCCGAGTGGTGATAATGAAACGAAGTACACATAGATGCGACACACAAACAAATAAATAAAATAAATAAAATAAACTTATATAGCGCCAAATCTAGCTTAAAAACTATTCAGGGCGCTTTACATGTACATGATAACATGTTCTTAAAAACGAATTACCCAAATGTATAACTAAAACAAAATTAACTGTATATTATATAAAAAGTGCATAAAGACAGACTAATAAAAACATTATAAATAAATAAATAAAATATAGAAAGGCTAAAAAAAAATACACAAGGTCATTTAGGCAGAAGTAATGTTCTCTTCGATGCATTGTCTCTTCATTTAATTATTTATGCATCAGCCAAAGTATTGGTTAAAATAGAGCGTCTTTAAGGCATTCTTAAAAGAGTTCTCATTGCACAGTTCTCGTAATGAGAACGGTAGTCTGTTCCACAGGTCCGGAGCAGCTGCGGGGAAACTCGCATCTCCAGCTTTGCAATTTGTTTTAGGTCTTTTAAGCTGTTTGGTTCCCTCTGAGCGAAGTGCTCTGGTTGGCGTGTAGATGCAAATAAGGTCACGCAAGTACACTGGTCCACGACAGTTGACCGCTCTGTGGACGAGTAACATTATTTTGAAACATACACGTTCCCGGACCGGCAGCCAATGGAGTTCCTTCAGCACAGGCGTGATGTTGGAGTATTTTGGTACGCGCATGATCAGTCTAGCGGCAGTATTTTGAAGACGCTGTAGTCTGGCAAAGTTCTTGTCAACTGTGCCATATAGAAGAGAATTACAATAGTCAAGCCTTGATGTCACGAGTGCGTTGACCACCCTCTCCCTCGTCTGTCTTGGCAAGAACTTGTTAATTTGACCGATGTGATGGATGTGGAAATAGCAACATCGAACAATTTCTTATGTGTTGGCAGACATGTTCATGTGATTGTCCAAGTACACACCAAGGTTTTTCACTTTATCAACGGCTTGGATGAGTGCACCACCAACACTGATGCTAAGTTCTTTAATTAATTTCTTTGCGGATACAGGCACAATCGGAAGGAACTCAGTTTTCTGATCATTTACTTTGAGATAATTTGAGGTGAGCCACTCTCGAATGTCCATTATGCAGTCTTGAAGACGCCGTATAGCTTCGGATAGTGATGTAGGATTGAGATCAAACGTATGCATCAATTGCAGGTCGTCAGCGTAGTGGTGAAACTTGACGCCGTGTCTTCTGATGACATCGCCGACTGGTTGGACATACAATGAGAACAGTGCTGGCCCCAGCACGGATCCCTGCGGCACTCCTGTGGTACACGTGTAGTTTTCTGATGTAGCCTGACCAATCACAACCCTCTGTTTGCGGTCCTGCAGATAGGATGCAACCCACCGTAGGGCGTAACCATGAATACCATAACGCTTGCTGAGCCGATTGAGTAGTATGGTGTGGTCAATTGTGTCGAAAGCTGAACTCAGGTCAAGTAGGACAAGCAGAGTACCTTTCTTGCGATCCAAGGCCGCCCGGATATCGCTGCAGACTCTCAACAAGGCGGTTTCTGTTGAATGTAGTCTTCGATATGCAGACTGGAATGGTTCGTTCAGGTTTTGTGAATCAAGATGATCAGACAATCGCAGAGAAACGACCTTTTCAATAACCTTGGATAGATGAGAGAGAGTGCTAACGGGTCGATAGTTACGTAGAATAGCACGGTCTAAAGACGGCTTCTTTAATAATGGGTGAACACAGGCCATCTTTAGAGCAGATGGCATTGTCCCTTCCTCCAATGACTTATTAGTAATAGCGGCGATGACCGGCACCAATGATGACAGGCACTGCTGAATCTGTTTGCGTGGCAGCGGATCAAGTTCACAGGTCTTAGTTAGACCTAACACAAACTTTTCTATTTCTACATCAGACGTGGGGTCGAACGAAACGAGTGGTTCTGTGAAGCATGTTTTCTCTACCAGTGGTGGGTTTAAAGAGCGCGGCACTTCTAGCTCTGCCCGAATCATTCGCACTTTCTCACTGAAGTGTTGTGCAAACTTGCTACAACCATCTTCAGTGGAGCAAAATTCTGGGTAGATGGCCTTCTGTTTAGCTCCAAAAGACCTGACAAGCCGGAACATCGACTTGTTGTCAGCTCCCTGCAGTGTGTCCTGGTAGTGTTTACACTTTGCCTTGGCTATGCAGGCCGTTGACGCATTTCGGGCCTCAACATAGAGCTGGCGGTGAACTTCGAGTTTGGTCGACCTCCAGCGATGCTCACACTGGCGCTTCTTCTCTCTAGCTTCTTTCACATCGTTGGTGTACCACGGACATGGCCTAGCCCTTCGCCTCACTCTGTTCGTGATTGGGGCGTGTTTTTCAAGGACCGTCCGGAGAACTGTGTCATAGTCTTTAACCATCTCTTGAGTGTTTTCAAGATGCCTTTGCAGCAGTTGTTGACACTGGTAGGCAATGTCATCCGCGAAATGTTCACTTTGCAGCTGACGAAAGTCTCTGACAGGAACATTAACAGGGGGCATGGACGGTCTGTGCATTGCTAGCACACAGTCAATGCAGTGGTGATCAGCTATTGACATAGGCTTTACTGTAACTGACGCCACTGACTGGTCAACAACCCGACTGATCACGAGGTCGAGGATGTGTCCGTGTATATGTGTCGGAGTTTTCACATGTTGAATTAAACCAAAATGTTATCTAATAGATCAATTAGTTTGTCAGCCTTTGAAGGGTCATCGTAATGGATATTAAAATCACCGACAACTATTGCTGGCACAACAGATAGTGTAATGGCATTGAATAACGTTTCTAGTTCAGTTATGAAATCGGTGAGAGTGCCCGAGTTCTTGGTTGACACATGTGGATGGTACACAACGTAAACATCGAAAGGGCGTACGTTGGTTCCCGTGAGGCGAGCACGCAGTAGTTCCATGTGTTTAAAACATGGCGATGCGAGTAGTTTGCACGAGTATGTTTCACGATGAAGTAGACCGACACCGCCGCCTCTGCCGCGCTGCCTTGGCACATGGACGAAACTGTAGCCGTCAGGAGCAAGTTCAGTGATAATAGCTGAATCACCACCTCGCTTCAGCCACGTCTCGGTGATTGCAAGAATATCGATGTCGTCATCACGGACATATTCATTAATCAGCATCGTTTTGTTCCTGACACTCTGCGCATTCATTAAAACAATACGTATCTGCTCTCCTGTCACTGCTGGTGGCACTGCTGTCGCTCCCACCGTTAGTGGCACTGCTGTCACTATTGTCTTCGCTGCTTTTATTGCTGATGGTGATGCCCCGACCGGTAGCGCGACACGGTTGACCGCACCCGTGTTATTGCAAGGCAACTTTGGAGATACAGCAATCTTAGTAACCGGGCGAATCGTGTCTGTTGGGATATGAATTAGATTCTTGATAGCATGTCTGGTAAATGTCCCATTTCTGGTGTCAGTAGGCCTGGCTGATGTAGTTGGCCGCACTGAAAGACGCACATGTATGGGTCGTTGTTTGTGGGTGCCCCCCCCCCCCCCCCCCCCGGCAACCGCGATGAGTGGGTCGACGGAGTGCCACCCCCGCGTCACAGGCAGATCTCCAGGCCGCATGGTTGAGACGGACATGTGTGGTGGTCCGTAACCAATACAGGTGTTCACTGGTCATGGTTGAAGAGGTAACAATGTTCTCTTTGTCTGGTTTACACATGACCGATCACCAACTTGTCAGTGAGACACAGGTGCAATGACAATAGTGAAATGTAAATCTCTCAAAATACTAAAAAGTCACACTCACAGGTTAAAACCACGTCGTCTAATGGCTTCTTGGTGCATTCATGAAACACCTACATACAAATTCGTGTCTTGTGAAATAGCAGAAAGGTAAATAAGCAACACCGTATACAGAGCTTGTACTGGTGCAGCCACATAGGCGCCAACCATTCATGCACAAAAGCATAGTGAAATAAAAATACATGATTATTTGTTTGTCAATCTACACGTGCGTTTCCATAGCAATCGACACAATACTATAATTTGCACTAAGTAAACCAATCCGTTCTTGCACGAGTACATTAGTTTCACTGGAAACTCCTGTAGGAGGCGCCATGCTAGGGGGGTAACTAACCCTAAAGTGGCGCCACATACCGGAATATCCAGTGAAATTAATGTATATCGGTAGGTGCAAAATCGAGGGAATTTTGTGTGTATCTTGATCAATAAAAGAGAGTAATGTAATTTTTATAACACAACCTGTGCGTATGTATAGTAAATATGTTGTAGATGTATAATACGAAATTGCAAATATTAATGACCAGAGAAAATACTGCGAACTGTTGTGTTCTGTCATTGTTACCGTAGGAAATAATTATTGAAAAGCTCAGGTATATTTTTCGTTATCGACGCCATCCTATGATACGCAACCTAGACCCTCTCGCAATCAATGTGTACGTAGTCGCCACAAGATCAAGGCGTATCCCATTTGTGGATGGTCCCTAGACGGAATCCGAATGTTTCAAGATCCTGTGTTCACCCCAATTTATTCCCACATACAACGTAGCCTTCGCGCCGTTGTAATATTATCTAATTGTTCATCGAGTTCCTTTGAAATGTGGCTTAGATATTTTAATCGATCGACATAGTATATGTCAGACATGTGCATGTGTGTGTGTGTGTGTGTGTGTGTGTGTGTGTGTGTGTGTGTGTGCGTGCGTGCGTGCGTGCGTGCGTGCGTGCGTGCGTGCGTGCGTGTGTGTACGCAAGTGCGTACGTATTTGGCTTCGGCTTTTGGGAGTAGGGCACCATAAGTGATACGACAAGGCTTGTCTGCACCAGCGATTCCCATCAGTAAGGTGTATCGTGTTAGTTGTGTCTAAAAGACGACGTACCTAACGTATGGCCTGGTTCTAGACTACAGGCGCATGTAAGTTTAACCTGTCATGGTCAGACTTGATAATCAAATAGTCGACATGGGTTGTGTGTTGGAGTGTGTGGGTGTGTGGGCTGGTGTGCGTGTGGGTGTGTGAGCGTGCGTGCGTTCTTGCGCGAGTATGTGGGTGTGTGGCGCGCGTGCGTGCGTATTTGCCTGCGTTACGGACGTTGGTGTGCAGGGGTTTAATTCATAGAATGCCTTTTTGCTTAAAGATGATCGGTTTTGTTAATGAATATTTTTTTCGCCGAGGAATAACTTAGCTATCTCGAATAGTCATGCACGACTATCTCTAACTATCCATTGCACGTGTCACGCTTACTTTGTTACATGTATTTGAATGGAACGCAATGCTTGTGTTAAATGTATCTGTTTTTCCTGCTTTTTCGACTTAAGAACTTATTTCATAATGCGATAGTTTAATTCAGGTCACATTTGGTTTCGCTCGGCGGCCAGGTGTGAATTATCTAACATATGAACAAGCCGTCGAGGCTGGATATTATATAATGCATATATTTGTTTGTTTGTTTGTTTGTTTTTTCAACGTGTTCATTGAGAAGATGTGTACGAGATATGGTATCATCTGCATGAGACAACGCTTCAGGTCAATGTCGAAATTGGTGTAGCCAAAAATCATGACGTTCTGTGTTGCAGACCATCCAGGTTTAAATGTATTCACTTCAGAGGAATACTGAACATTATTCAGCTCAGATTATTTTATTAAAAATCCTTACCGTGCCCAACAAAAATGTAAATGGAAATATAGTTTCGGCTGTCCGAATGGCTGTATCGGTACACATGTCAACGGGGACCCCACGGAACATATACGTTAGCAGGCTACAGACGCGGGGAGTGACGGTAGTTGGCAGGACATTTAACAGACACCGGAGGTCTACGCACTTCCGTTTGCATACTATGACGTAACCTAAGCATGACGTCAGTAATACTAATAAAGCAATCTAGTTTAGGTGAAAATATTTACTGCAGGTAAGTTATACATTGTATATGAAGAACTATACGCAGCGGTGTAGCCATTCAATTACACAAGACGCACTGCGTCGAGGAATGTCCCACAATTATTAACATATCCTATAATCGTATTACACACGCACACATCATAATCGTCTCGAGAAATCCGGGTATTTGTAGCCGAACATTTCGAAATCGACGGCGTATGTTTTCCACAGCCCGTGGATATCCTCGGAGGAAATGTTTGCGTAGACGCTGTTCACGAGGTCGGCCGTGCGCCTGCCCGAGGCCACGGAAGCGGGGAACTTAATGTGCGTCGCGTTGAGCGCGCGCAGTATGTTCTCGACGTCCTCGGCGAGAGTCTCGTACTTTCCGATGTAGTCGTAGTTCACGATGCACGGACGGCACAGTTTGTAGTACTGCCGCCAGTGGGCGTTGAACGCACGCGACTCCGTCGTCTGCGGGTCGAGAATGTACTGGATGAACTCGCTGAAGGTGACGTCATGTCCGCGCTGGAGCGACTGTTCGGACGGGTCCTCGCGGTAGCGACGCACGATCTTGCGGCCGTAGCGCTTCCGGAAGTAGGTGCTGTATGACTGCGTGAACTTGTTGATATAGGCCGACAGGAGGCGCTCGAGCGGGCTGCGCACGAACATCACCTTGAAGTAGTTGCGCAGGCGGAAGTCGATCTCGTCGGGCGAGTACGATACTAAACGGCGCAGGTAGAGACTGCCCAGTTCGCCATGCACGAGTGGCGGGCGCAACTTGGCCGGGTCCGTCGTGTTCATCTTGCCTGACATGATCAATAGCACTCGCTTCCAGTTCGTGCACGCAACCTGCGGACACGTGTACAGTACTGGTTGTTAGCATTCGTTACGACAGTGTGGAAGGAAAATACATTATTTCTTCCAAAACACTTATTATTGGTTCTATGGAGTTTGTTACGTAGTCATTAAATGTTTATGTACGTCATAACCACTATCTATGTTTATCGGCAACGCTTTTTGGTGATACGTGTATTATCAGCGTGAATAGTTTTATATATTTAGTCACATGGTTTTTATGCACCAATCTGTATATTCAGATGATTATACTTTACACAAGATTCAATTCCTATTACGTCACAACAGGTGATCGTCGTAAGAAGGGTTTGTTGTAAGGTAGAATCACTCATTTACATAACGTTATAAAATACAAATTGCTAAAATTCACCGATACGACTGCTTTCACTTTTTCTATGGAATTTATCGCTGAAATGTACTAAAGTTGAGCGCATTTTGTCTTTGGATTTTAACATGTAGCATTAACGGGGCATTAACGGGGTCATTCCGTTACCACACACATCCCCTATTGGATCCTAAATACACTAGGCATTAGGTTGCAGTACACCCTGTCCGCATCGTTGGACCTGATGGATATGCATAATATTATAGTATAGACTCCGGAACAACGTTCAACATGTTACTAGATTGATCCGCGGTGGACATCCCTACCTTAGGAACTTCGCAGTAGAGAAAGTGGTGTTTGTCATCCACGTACAAATAGCGGAACATTTCTGCGGAGTCTCGCGCCTTCTTCGCTCTGATGAACGCCTTGTTGCTGGCGCACACCTTCTGCACGTGGCGCCGCCTCTCGGCGATGACGTCGTTTGTTTTTATTCGCTGGTCCTTTCGAATGTAAACAGAACAATACCAGGTTATTGCAGACATATATATATATATATATATATATATATATATATATATATATATATATATATATATATATATATATATATATATATATATATATATATATATATATATATATATATATATATATATATATATATATATATATATATATATATATATATATATATATAGTTTATTCCGCCTGGATCTGAAGTCGGTATTTCATTGCGAAAGAGGTTATTATATTTCTAATATTTGTTATATGTTTCTTATGTTTGTGACACAGACACATCCATTGTTAATAACCAATATATTAGGATGTGTGTAGAATGTAACGCGGAGGCACGAGAAATGAATCTCCTCCCGGTGCTGATGTCCACTCGTCTCTTCTGTGTGGTTATGCGTCGATGGAACACCATGAGCGATTAACCTAGTGGTAATATAATAATAAAAAATACAAAGCACACTTAGAACTACTTATTGTTAGGACAAATTGAGTGTATATCATTGTTTTTCATGGAGACGTGAGCACTATGTGCGGACATTTGAACATGTCGCATGTCATGACGTAATTGGCGACAACAGAAACGATTAGGTAAAGGTCAAGTTAAAAATAATACCAAAAACAAACTTCTCTAACTTTGTATTTAATGTTTATGTTTACAATATTGAAAGCATTGAGAACTTATATCTCCCACCAGTGAACTCACCGTGACTTGGAAAGGTGTTTCCAAGGATATTTCGTTACCGGCCTGAATTGTTTTCATGCCGCCATCTGAAAACAATAAAATAACATTTCTGTCATTGATCGGGGTCTTTGTTTCCATCTCTTTGCGTCGTTCTCAATTCAGTCACCAAAACCAGACTGTATTGCCTACTTGGCCCAGTGGTGTGCATTTATTAGTGATGAAGTCGAGTTGTTTCTGAACTTGTATGTTCAACCAAACGTATTTACAATATGTACGAGGTGACTAGAACGCAGCATTACATTGAAATGTTTAAGATCAAGATATCCGTGTCTCTGGCTGGATTATCTCTCACTCTGTCTCTGTCTGTCTGTCTGTCTGTCTGTCTGTCTGTCTGTCTGTCTGTCTGTCTGTCTGTCTCTCTCTCTCTCTCTCTCTCTCTCTATGTGTGTCTGTCTGTCTGTCTGTCTGTCTATCTATCTGTCTATCTATTTGTGTGTCTGTCTGTCTGTCTGTTTCTCTCTCTCTCTCTCTCTCTCTCTCTCTCTCTCTATATATATATATATATATATATATATATATATATATATATATATATATATATATATATATATATATATATCCCTTCCCCTATCCTCTTTCTCTCCTTCCCCATCTCTATCGCTATCAGTCCGTCAGTCCGTCAGTCCGTCAGCCAGCCAGCCAGCCAGCCAGCCAGCCAGCCAGCCAGCCAGCCAGCCAGCCAGCCAGCCAGCCAGCCAGCCAGCCAGCCAGCCCGCCCGCCCGCCCGCCCGCCCGCCCGCCCGCCCGCCAGCCAGCCAGCCAGCCAGCCAGTCAGTCAACCTGTCAGTCAACCAGTCAGTCAGTCAGTCAGTCAGTCAGTCAGTCAGTCAGTCACAATCAGTCCCTCACATATGATGTATTTGTGTTAAATAAACTGCAGTGGCCGTGTTTAAATGTTCACAATATCTACACGAAACCAGCTCCAGCAATACTAGAACACATACACCCAACCAAAATGTATTTAATTTTCGTGAGATCTTTCCCACTAGAAATGCACAATGAAAACAAAAATCAAGTCGAACTACTATTTTGGTTCAGTGTGTTGGTTCAGGGTTAGAAGTTACAAAGACAACATCGCTACTGACATCACCCGCAGACATATGAGAATGCGAGACCTGGCTTCCTGCTAGGTGACTGGAATTACATTGGGGCGTGGGGTGACTAGCTTAACTTCCGTGCACAGATTATCTTCCTGTTGCAATAGCGTTAGCATCAAATTCTTTGGTGACGTGTTTAGTTAGGTAGGGACGATAGCCGGGGTTCCTTCCTCGTGTGACTGAGTTGCAATGAACTATTGTTATGTCAGTAATCCATGAAGCCAAATCACGGTCGAAGGTTAGTGTTTACTGGTACCTGAGAAGTTTCCATTAGAGCCAATATTGTGACATTTCCATCAGTGCGTAAAAACAACCTCACGCATAAATAGTGACGTGTTGTTTATTTACTTATGCCCGTATTTACTTGAGAGAAAGACTATTTTGAATGTTCTCTCCCAAAGGGTACGGCCTACTGATAAAATGCGTTATTTTGTATAATCAAATGTGTACCTATGTGCGCGTGTGTGCGTGTGCATGTAACCAAAGTAAAACTAGTCTTTCGAAAACTGTGTTCGATAGTTGCACATATACAGGACACCATTGTCATGTTGTAAGTACCTATTTTCATACTTTTGCTAAACAATATAACTTCGCGAGGTGATGAGCACATGTTTGTTTATATATATATATATATATATATATATATATATATATATATATATATATATATATATTATATATATATGTGTGTGTATATATATATATATAAATTATATATATATATATATATATATATATATATATATATATATGTATATATATATATATATATATATATATATATATATATATATATATATATATATATGTATATATATATATATAAACACATCATACAGGCTAAGATCAAGTAGCTGTAATTCGTTTGTTTCTATTATGCATTTATGCATGTCTTACCATGACTGAATTATCACAAATGTATATAACTTTATATTATATATAATGCACAACATCTAGCCCATTGCATGTACTGCGTGTCTCATGGGGTTGTATTTAACTTTACATATTTGTAGTACGCATCAACCTAAACGCTCGGAATATCGGTTTACCAAAATATTGTGGTAGGACGAAAAAGTACGGTTAACGGATTTCAACAGCTACGCTCAATTTACGCCCGTGGCGCCTCGGCGTGTTGTATCAACACTGTTATGTTTCCCGCGCCCTTCCTGTTTGCTTATGAGTGGTGAGAAAATGTCGAGACTGGGAACTGAACTAGTTCGTTTCAATGTGACGTGATCGTTTGAGACGAATACGGTGATAAGGAGAAAGTGACTAGGATCGCACCTTTCTCGGAACAGTGGTGGTTTACGATGACGTCTGTGGGTTGTTGATGTTATCAGTGAGCTATGGGACCACCATACGGTGCTACTTAGTGACGTTCCAAAAGTATGTACTCTATGCAGGCACACACGTCTTGAAATGCGTATTAATACGGTTATTTGTGTTTGAAAACTGACACACGTAACAGGCTTTCAGATATAATATGTTCATTCGAAACTGATGTCGATTTCTCTGGGAGGCATCCTGTCATATGATAACTAATGCGCGCATTTGGTACATATACACACTCGCGCGCGCATGCACGCACGCACGCACGCACGCACGCACGCACGCACACACACACACACACACACACACACACACACACACACACATTCACATTTCTTATAGCCAGGTACCTGTCTACGTGACATGGCTCAACATTGAGTGAACGAACTTGCGCGAGCACCATAACACTACTTCCGGCAAGAATACTTCGGGAAACTATCTACCGCGACTGTGATGTGCTGTCTAGTGACGACAGACCCAGAATTAAGGGACTCTTTACAAATTCTGCGTGATTATCGGTAAATCGTCTACTATCCCCAAACCTACATTTGAATGGTTTCTGATACGTCGGCTAATGGATTAACATAGACATCTTTTATTTATACAACATGGTATACACTTAGCTAGTGTTGGACTAAAACAAAGAGTTTGAGTAGGACATGTCGTTAGCGCCGTACATTATTTTACCAGAACGTAATGCCCAAATAATAGTTATGTGCGTGATTCGTTTATCCGGAAAACATTGTTAATATGAAAATATAAACGCGGAATGTAATACCAACCAGGGTTATCGCATCAACGACGGTTATCGCATCACATTTTTCTGGTCACGCCACTTTTGTTGCGTTTAAAAGGCAAACAACTACTTTTTCATTACTGGGACTGTGATCTCCTTGGCTTTATAACACATCTGGCATTTTCATCATCACTTATCTCGACCCAATAAATTGCCGTGAGGGTTTGGAAAACTCATTCGCCATATCGGGTGCGCCTTCAAGTGTGCGTGGAATGTTATTGCTTGTTTTGCCACACACTTGGTGGAGGCGCGGAAAACCGATTTACCGCGTTATTCATTCCTAGAAAAACACCGCCGTCGTACAGCAAGAGCGAAACCAATCCGTCAAGTCGTGGTTTGCTCGAGAACTATGTGTAAAACCGCGAAGTGTATTTGCTTTGCTGCAAATATAGTGGCCAGGTCGTGAACTTAAGGTCAAGACCCTGTTGCTGATGAAACGACGACGCCACATCGTCTAGACATTAGATAACTAGTTAAATATCTAGGCACTTATTACGGCATGCATCTTTCGCAGTCTCCATGTCAGAATGTCTAGTGGATTAGCGTGCCACCAATGTTGAACATTCACGTCTGACTTGGTTTTCATAACTATAACATTTAAACAATCGGTCGATTTTCCTAAGTTTCTCATTCGTGTCAGAGCAATCATGCTTTCAATGAAAGTAGAAAAAAGGATAAGTTGGAGTATCAACCATTCTACTTGTATTTCATTAAAACAATCTATGGTTCATGTATGCAATTTTAAAATGGCATGCTCGCACGCACGTACACATGCGCGCACACACACTATCTTAATATATATATATATATATATATATATATATATATATATATATATATATATATATATATATATATATATTATAAATATGTGTGTGTATATCAGTCAATCACTCACTCAATCACTCGATCACTGAATACCAGCTCAGTTACTCGGCGTTACTCGGGAAAAGGCTGTCAGATTACTAGACCATGATTAGACACCCCA
>OZ024854.1:65582553-65747553 GCA_964017155.1 Oasisia sp. SBJ-2009
GAAAACCCGTGACAAGATTGATAACGTTTTTGATAAGCTTATGACCTTATTACTGATAACGGCCGAATTGGTCGTACTTTCCAGACCTCGGGGACCGATGTTTACCCCTGTTGTTAACGCAACACTGCCCTAGGACAACGTATATTGGCTAGGAACAATTTCGTGTTGACATTGATTGATCGTCGTGTTAAGAAACAGCGTACTGCTGTGTTGTCGCTGTTGCTTGCCAGATTATGCACAGTTTCAACTGTTCGTTCTTCCCTCTACTGTACAGCGTCGTACCCGTCATTTGGCAAAGGCAGCATGGACCCATGGCGCAATCATGTTCTTGTTGGTGGTAGCAGTCAAGTAGACAAGTACCGTAATTGAGTTTGTTTGGGCGGTACTAGTTACGCCTGGCGTGTCACTAGACATTTCATAGTTGTTTCTGTATCACATTTTACGCACCCATGGCGATTACAAATATATTATATGTAAAGACGAAGAAAATGTGCATATTTCGCATTGCTCTCCTTGGACTTTCTGAAACCTAGCCGTGACAAAACGCTTGCTCTATATTGGAAATGCGGTTAACACAATGGTGGTACTAATATTCATATCTATCTAATTGTCCATAGAACGCAGTAGACTACACCCCGTGTCGACTGACAACAGGTGCCCAGTTTCCAGTCAACCCTGCACTCACTGGAGCACGTGCCTCAACCTAGGACTATTAGGTTACGTCGACATACGTCCGGGAAAGTCGACGAGGGGTGATATTATAGTCGAGCTTAGTAATTTATACACTCCCAACCCAACGGAAGATTATATACATTGCCAACGTGGTGTTTACGTACCGCGATGTATCCTGTTGAGGACAAGAATATAGCTGATTTTGACTTTTTGTACGACGATATACTTAGGCATTGTTAGTACTAATTTTGACGTAGTATTGCACCTAAATGAACAGCCACTCATTATATGATTGCCTGTAGGAATCAGAGTAATGTAACGTCCTAGTTTGTGTCTTTAAAGTATCGAAATTGCTCACCCAAGACACGGCATTGATGAACACTAACTGCATGTATGTGCTGTCACTTGAATACGTCTACGTTTAGCTAGGCATACTTGATAATCAAAATAGGAGGCCTATCGTGTATCGGGGGCACAGTATCGAGTTACTTAGGCTTCTCCTAATCACAGAATCAACACACAACAAAATGAATAGATCATTCTATCATTTTCACTTTAGCATTCATGATCGTGATAACATTGCATTGTTATGTTATGTAACCATTAAAACAAAAATTGTCTATCATGAAACGTGTGTGTGTGTGTGTGTGTGTGTGTGTGTGTGTGTGTGTGTGTGTGTGTGTGTGTGTGTGCGTGCGTGCGTGCGTGCGTGCGTGCGTGTGTGTGTGGATTTATATAAAGCAATAATAATAATATGCACTATTATTATAATTAGTCTTAGTATGCATATCACGCAAGCAGTTGCGTATTTTGTGCCGTTTCATCGCACGCATTTATGTATAAAAGACATATTTAATTAAACGCAATTGAGCTCAGTGCATGAGTGATGTTGATTAAATGGACATTTGTGTTTACATAATATGAAACATGTCGACACCAGAACGCAATCTTAACGCTGAACTTTCGTCAAAATGAAATAAGCCATACATCATTTGTATATATCCTCATGTCAACTGGCAATCCAAAATGTTTGACCTTCAGGGAGAATAAACAAGCACATGGCAATATAATCAGTACGTGTTGTCACCGAGCAGTAAGCTATAGTTACTGTTGAACTGAAACAAAGGCCCTAAGAGTAGCACAGAGCAATGACACAGCGTCGACGTTTCAATAATCCACTCTGTCAATCCACCACAGTTTGTATATCGATTGAGTGTGATACTGCTACGTAAAATCTACTATTCAAACTCTGCAACGGATCAGATCGTGGCATTGTGATCCGACTTCATTATTGTTTACACATCACTAGTTGGCTTCAATACGGGTCGAGTCGACGTTGTCTCCTGAGACTGAGAAGGTGAAATCTCATCAGGACCATGAAACATCAAGGCTCTATTTGGTCAATAACAGCTCTCGAATACTTTGGTCCGTGACACCTGAACCCGTCCCCGAAACCGGGTCATCAAGTAACGGGCATGAGGGAATTAAATCAAGTATACGCGGATTCACACTCCAAATAACAAGTCAGTTGTAACGGGTTCGATTACGTTCAGTTAACGTTTTGTCCTGGAAATGTACCACAGAATGACCAGAATATGTATTGTATGCCTTATTTCCAGAAGAACTGTGTCGAAATACCCACCTCCAAAATGGGTCCGTAGTGGCAGATCTTATCAGATCTTACCCAATAACCAGGAGTCATGACCTGGACAAATTCCAATTACCTGCGGACTCGCCCGCTGCTGTCGTCTGCTCGCTTTGTTCCAGTTCCCGCGCTCTGTATACACAACACCGCCGCGCAGACGACATCGACGTCAACGCCACCGATACGCCAACCAGTCGTTTTTAGGCTGTTTAAATGAGGTGATAAGCGTGGACGAGAGGTCGCCCGGTCGCCGCTGTTGTTGTAATAAGCTGATAACACCACGGGGCAGGCTCTGGGGATTAGCGCCAGAAAAACGGCGTTAGAGGCTATTATGATGCAACCGTCGATAAGACCTCCCCCACTCGGCCGGGCCATACGCGCGGCGATAGCGGTATCTTTGGGGGGTGGCTATTTATCATCGGCGACACTATTTTGGTCATTGTTGCGAGCTGTTCTCGTGTTGCATCCTACACGGTAGGAACTGGGCCCACAATCAGTTGTTTGCTGTTCTTCATTGTCTCACGGTTGCCGAAGAAAGTCGTATTGTGTTGTTGTATTATTATGGTGATATATAATTATAGATCGTGTGTGCACTATATTCGTAACTCCGTATTTTACTTTTCTATTTTATTTTTTTTGAAATCCCTTTTTTAGCAATCCCTCTTGGCAAATCCTACCGTGTAAGCTGATATCTTCCCCTTTTCGTCGCCCTACATGTTTCCGCGCCTATTCTCTCCTTGGTAATGTGCACATACCAGTTCTTATCAAGTGACCTGCCCAAGTGATCCAGCGTTTAGCTAATCTGCCCTCTCGGCTACACTCAATCCCGATCTTTTCCCTCGGGTCATTTAACGTCCTCCTATCAGACCTCCTAGTTCGAGTAATTCACCTGACCCAATTGGTATAAAAAAACGTGCAGATTCTGTTGTTGTTGTTGCTCTGTCTGCCTTTTCTGCAGATTGCAGATCATAGAGACTTACGGCATATTCCCACACACACTCCTGAATTGTTTATTAGATATATTGATATGTATTCAGTATTGTTGTCTGTCATTTGACTGACTCTCCGTCCGTCCGTCCGTCCGTCCGTCCGTCCGTCCGTCCGTCCGTCCGTCCGTCCGTCCGTCCGTCCGTCCGTCCGTCCGTCCGTCCGTCCGTCCGTCCGTCCGTCCGTCCGTCCGTCCGTCCGTCCGTCCGTCCGTCCGTCCGTCCGTCCGTCCGTCCGTCCGTCCGCCCGCCCGCCCGCCCGCCCGCCCGCCCGCCCGCCCGCCCGCCCGCCCGCCCGTCCGTCCGTCCGTCCGTCCGTCCGTCCCCTCTCCCCCCTCTCTCTCTCTCACTCTCTTTCTCTTTGTATGTCTCTGTCTCTATATGTCTCCCTCTCTGTCTCTCTTTCTGTTTGTCCGTCTCTCGCTCTATCCCTCTCCGCCCCCTCTCGGTCCCTCTCCCTCTCCCTCTCCCTCTCCCTCTCCCTCTCCCTCTCCCTCTCTCTCTCTCTCTCTCTCTCTCTCTCTCTCAGTTACAAATCCACCAATCGATGTAACACATATATTTGGAGCTTGTTCTCCTGACTCTTCCTCCTCTATCCTAATGCTCAACTCCTCCCGACCCACATCTCGTGTGTTTTCACTTTGTGCAGTTGATTATCTTTAGTTGTGGTAATAATAGTAATAGTAATTACTGCATTTATAATTAAACATACCTATAAATAAATGCTTCCATGGTGTACAACTTACTTTACTAACTAGTTAATTACACTTATAATTAGTTAAAATGTATTGATACATGATCCTAACGTACCTTAGTTTACGCATCATCTACTCCAGAACACCGAGCGTTCCGCCGCTTTATCCGACGTAACGCTATCTATATGACGTCACGCTGTCAGATCGGAAGTCTGCCCATGAGTGGCAGGTTCTGCTGGGAACTGCCACAATCCGTCGTCGGTTATACGACATTTATTTGATTCGCGATCCTCCATCCGGATCGCTATATGTACTTCGCCTGCGCATCACCTAGCCAGTATCACCCAGTCGCACATCTGCGTATAATTGCCGATTCTGCTCGTAAAGTGAAACGGTGCAACAGAAGCCGTGCACTAGAGTAGTCGTGACTGGGCTCGAAGACTTTCAAAGATGCATCCGGAGTAGAATTACGCGTTACAGATTACGCGTTACATAACTTACATTGCCGGGAATTCGCGCTATTCCACACACAAATTTTGGTATATGGTACCGTATTATCGTAACAGGTCAGATGGTCTTAGCATATCGAGAACAGACTGACGCTCACTGGTTTATTTTCGTAGTAATATATAGAGTTTGAAATACCTAAACGCTCCCTTGAAATAACGAATCAGTGGCAACATAATTCTCTCCCGCTTACAGGGTTACAATTTCACAACGTGGTCTATTTCAGAGATGCCAGTTGGGCTAGTGCCAGTATAAACATGCTAACCAATACAACATATTATGTTACAAGGATCGTACCAAGCTACAAAAGATGCAACATTCGGAGTCACAAAGGACGTAACACGCACGCGACAGGGACGGCATCCTTTTACCATAAACCTGCACGTCTACGTCTTCACACCACGATCACTATATACACACCACATTGCTTGAGTCGTTCCTAGTCGACTATCACCGTCACTCATCCGCACATCTTTCTGGGTCGATGGGTTGACTGAGTGACATGTCCGAGAAACAGATGTGTCGGTATAACCCGATTACACGCGTCCACGTCAGCGGGTATCTGATGAGCACCGGATGTGTTGACTGTCTGTTTCCCTCTTCACACTAAGCCCGTCTGGGTCGCAGCCTCGGCCTTGCGTGGCGGCGGTGGAGACCGTGGCAGCTAGCGCGCTACCACGCCGCTGGAATGTGGTGATAAATTGTCCAGGGATCGTAGTGCTGAGTAGGCCACGTTGGGACGTAGATAATACGTCGCGGTTATTAGTTTGATGGCCTCGAGCACATGCCGTTGCGTGTGGGTGTCGTGTGTGCGTGTCATGGCACTGCATCTACGGACGGCTTTGCGTGTTCAAATCCACACATCTACAGGCATGCATGCATCTGTCAAGACGAACACGCACACTTTACAGAAATAGCGTAATTGGTTACTTAAACAAGTTTTCAGGAGGCAAAATGTGCTGACAACAGCGCAATGATGTTTGAGGGAGGTTAATATAAGAAAGGTCAGGAACAATAACAAAGAATCCAGGAACGGGACCACCACCAGCAGATTCACACCTGGCAATCTGGTATACGTGGAGAGAAGAGAAAAACGCCATGTTGAACTGTTTCCTGGCAGGCATCACGCCGAGAACATGTACACGTACGAAGTAGAACTGATTCAGCGTAGTCCGTATATATTGCGTAGAGTACACGGGTGCGAAAATGTATAATCAAAATCTAATGCTAATTTGTCATAATACAACGAAAATATCAATGCATTGTGGTCATACATATGAGAGTTTTACTTTCTGCGACACTAGTGACAGCTATCTGGCTGAAACTCCTCTCGTAACACCAACAAACGGTGTGTTAATACATATTACCTAACATAATATCAACGCTGCGCGGTTTCACCATTTTCGGCTTGCCAAAGCACGACCGACTGTACACGCTTTCCCAACGTAAACCATCTTTCGTTGTCAGAGCGACTCAAAGGTTATCACGTAATAGCGTACTTGGCCCACACTTCAGTAGATGTTCCCACAATCGGCGGTCGTAAATATGTTAACTTAGTTCTAGCTAAAGCGCTAGTGTGTACTGTGTAGTCTTGTGGATAATTTAAGACTAGATGATTCCACTTCACGTAACAAGTTCAAGGTTTTTGTAATTATGTAATGTGGTATTGAGGATCAGGTGGGCACCCTTCTCCAATCTTGTTGTTGCCACTCTGGAACCGGTGATTTGTGTTTGAGCCAATAATGGCTGGAGTTACATGACATGTTGGGAAACTATTGTTTTTACTGTCATAGCAAGATCATGTCAATTGTAATATAGGAATTGAAATTGTCTGTATATTGGTGATGAGATTGTGGGCCAGTCAATGTTGTGCGATCGTGCGGGCTGCTAAACTTGCAATTGGTTAAGTTATCATTTAAATGTCACCACATATATTCTCTACCTTCCAGTTTTGATAGGTTATTATTTTAATTCCACCAATTATGTTATCTATTTTACAGGTTTTACATCAGTTGCACAGGATATAATAATAATAATAATAATAACTTTATTGTCCAATTCATAGAATGGAAATACATTTTGCACTTTGGAGGTTGCATAAAAACACAATATTTAAATCACGTAGTAAACGCATGTACACAGTAAAATCAAGCATGTAAATATGTAAACGTTAGCTAAAAATATAAATATGATATATATTGGAATAAATAAATATACTAAAACAGTATGACAGTATTATAATAAGATAAATTAATTAATTAATAAATATGATAAAACAACATTGCAATGGCAGCGGTAGAGAATGTGATAGTTCAAGGACTATTTTTTGTGTGGCTGATTCAGAGACTTGATGGAGGATGGAATGAAGGATTTAAGGGCTCGCTGGTTTTTTACTGTAGGCATTCTGTACCTTCTTCCAGAGGGGAGAAGTTCGTAACAGTCGTGTAGGAAGTGGGTGGGGTCAGATAAGATTTTGGTTGCCATTTGCAGTGTTCTTAACTTATACAATTGCTCCAGACTGGTATCGGGTGTACAGCACATAGCGATTTTGCAAGAAATGGTGTATATCCTGTTTAGTTTTTCTCGGTTTTTGACTGAGAGATTTCCCCACCAGCAAACAAGACCGAACGTCATAACACTTTTTACAAATGAATCGTGGAACACAAATAAAATGTTTCTGTCTATGTGCAAGGCATTGAGTTTTCTCAGGAAGTACAATCTTTGTTGGCCTTTCTTATATAGATTTAGTGTATTATCATCCCACCTTGTAGAGCGCAGTGGCTCAGAGGTAGACCTTCGGACTCTCGACTGAGAGAACCCGGGTTCGAATCCTGTGCTGCGGTGTTAAAACCTTGGGCAAGTATTTTCACTCTACATTGCTCCTGTTCACTCAGCTGTATAAATGAGTACCTGACAATAGACAGTGGTGGATATGTGTACGCGCAGCCTTTTGCACATTAATTGTAGCATGTGGCCGGATGCTTCCCAGAGAAGTTGAGATGGTATTTGATTGAACAGGTCTGCCGGGGAAGTAATGTGTAAAAGCGCTTTGAGCAGTCCTATGGACTGGATACTGCGCTATATAAAAACTTACCTTTACTTTTTTTACCTTAGTTTGTCATCGATTGTTGTACCCAGATATTTATAGGAATGCACAATTTCTATGTTTTGCCCATTGATGTTGACAGGGATGGGGTGATGTACACCTGATCGAAAGTCTATTACAAGTTCCTTGGTTTTAACAACATTTAACTCAAGGCAGTTGGCCACACACCATGACACAAAGTGATCTATATCACTTCTGTAATCTGTTTCGTCGTCAGACAGCAGACCGACAAGAGCAGTGTCGTCTGCATACTTGAAGTAGTGATTGTTTGAATATGCACTTCTGCATGAATTAGTGTACATGGTATACAAAAATGGCGACAGTACACACCCCTGAGGAGCTCCGGTGGAGATAGACACATGTGACGAACACACGCCACTGACATTTACATACTGTGAGCGGTTGGTAAGGAAACTGTGTACAAGCATGCCAATTGTTTACCAACACCAAGATCAATAAGTTTTAGTGCGTGCATGTGACATGAGTCGATCCATTTAAAACTAGCGATGACAACATATTGTCGATGAAACTACTCGATCAGCATAATGCTTGAAGAAGACTGCCCGCCAGTGATGACAGAAATACCAGACTTGTATGCCCCTCAGTGACGAAACTCAATCGGTTTGCCTCTCCCTGATGAAACAAACAATCCACCAGTTTGCCTATCCCTAATGAAAGTGATACTCGACAGCTGCCCTTCCCTGTTGAAGCGAATGTTCAAACAGCTTTCTCTATCCCCAACGAAACAAACACGCAACCATATTGTTCATCCTATGCTAAACAATATATATATATATATATATATATATATATATATATATATATATATATATATATATATATATATATATATATATATATATATAATATACTCGACGAGAGATACTCGACGAGATTACCATCCTTGACGAAATGCCCACAATGTGTTGACGGTGCTTATCGCGTGTACCATTTCCGTAAATGTATATCTGCGATGGGCTACAACAATGAGTGAAGACGGCAGACATATTTGATAGTGATATGTCAAAAAAACAGTAGACCTTCATCGTTTTCGAACACATCGATCAAACATTCTTGATAATATTCTGCCAAGTAAAAAATAGTACATCGTTTGCAAACACACCAATAATTGAATATATGTTTGATGCACTCGAACAATATTATCAAAGATAAACTATATAGTTCAACAATATACGTAACCGTTGTGGTGGTTCCCAACACAAAACTAACCGACATGATAGGGGCGCCGCGCCACGAATGGCGGGACCGGCCCACACGGTGGCTCTAAACGAGACGTAAGCACGCGCACGATGTGAACGCTGACGGTGGAATTCACCCCGGGGTAATTCGTCTGACATGCAGATGGCGGCCTTCACTCGCGATGTGACCCAGGTTTGTCTGTGGTGACACGTCGGTGACAGTCTCACGACACCGTAGAGTGGACTAATCAACACGGAGTGTCAATGGCGGCCTTCTGGCCAGGTACTAAGTACATTGACATGTCGATCTATTGAAAGGGGTGGCTGGCTGGCTGGCTGGCTGGCTGACTGACTGACTGACTGACTGACTGAGGAGGGGAGGTAAGGACGGAGGGAGGGAGAAAGGGAGAGAGGGAGGAGGTAGGGAGAACGAAGGGAAGAGGGATGAAGGGAGAGAGGAGGGAGGGAGGGAGGGAGGGAGGGAGGGAGGGAGGGAGGGAGGGAGGGATGAAGGGAGAGAGGAGGGAGGGAGGGAGGGAGGGAGGGAGGGAGGGAGGGAGGGAGGGAGGGAGGGAGGGAGGGAGGGAGGGAGGGAGGGAGGGAGGGAGGGAGGGAGGGAGGGAGGGAGGGAGGGAGGGAGGGAGGGAGGGAGGGAGGGAGGGAGGGAGGGAGGGAGGGAGGGAGGGAGGGAGGGAGGGAGGGAGGGAGGGAGGGAGGGAGGGAGGGAGGGAGGGAGGGAGGGAGGGAGGGAGGGAGGGAGGGAGGGAGGGAGGGAGGGAGGGAGGGAGGGAGGGAGGGAGGGAGGGAGGGAGGGAGGGAGGGAGGGAGGGAGGGAAGTTACTTAGGCTGTCAAAAAGAACGGAGAAGGAGGAGAAAGCATAAATATCAGATGCCGTCAAAATATGCGAAAACATAATAATTATCATAAATGCCTACATCATTCAAATAGCTTTGTTTTTAAATCGTCTTTACTCTGTCGGATCCAATAATGCACATCCCCTAATTCACATCGAACTGAGAGTGATTGTAGAAAGAAAAAAATAATGGCACACCAAGCGGTGTGTATGCCAACACTCAATCCACCACAGAGACATTCGCCCGTCTCACGTGACGTACGATCTGTCGCGAGACCATAGTCCAATCGCTGTGTGACAGTCGCCGTCGGAGCAAACGTGACGGCCGTTGCATAACAAACAGTCTGCAATTGTCAACGTTGGACATCCTTCTAACCGGAGAGGAATCACAATTGTGTGTGTGTGTCTTAATGACAAAGGACGTGTCAATCAATCCGTTGAAATGGCGACCACATCAACAGCCTTCTTTCTGTTTTGTGAAATGAATCGCTTGTTGGAAATGGTTGGTGTGATGAGACTGTACACTCAGACCTCGCAATTCAGTAAGATGACGTGTAGACTGTAGACACAGCAACAAACTTACGTGACGAGAAGAAATAGCGGGTAGTTTGGCCCCCATAAAACGACTGCTTTATAATTAAAATAATTAACACCAGAGTGTCTATTCGAAATGTGTGAAAGATCACAATTATGGGAAAGACACAATTGAGGTTTTATTTTAAACTAGGCAAATATGATTATTATGTGTACATTGCATTTCGAGAATCACCACATTTCGCGTATGTTCATTTGTTTACATTTAAATGTTGTGCTCTTTTAATTTTGGTCATTGAAAAGGTGTCCCTAAAACATTAGAACCTACGTGGCTCGGTTCGACGTTTTATCTTATGTCAAACTGCATACGTGAAATCGAGAATGGAGGATTGTGCACAAGGATATTATTATTATTATTATTTTATTATTATTATTATTATAACCAACATTTTTAAAGTGCCGTATCTCCGGGACCAGGCCGTTCATAGGCGCGTTTAAACATTGTAAAAACTACATGGAATGCAAATATATATTTAAAACATTGATGGTTGTAAACATGATATTATATTAACATGAAAACGATTATATAATAAGTAATTGGCATACGTATAACGGTAAGAATGAGAGAGAACCAGAGCGGCCGATTGGATGAGGGGAGACGACAGCGCAGGCGCAATTGTGGAAACAAAAAAGAAAGACAACGACAATTTGAAGTCCGGTGTTTAGACCACCCGCAGCCCGGTCTACAAAGAAACGAGGTGATGCTGGAGACCTGTATTTTAGACAAACATATTTAAAAAATATGTTACTTGTGTGTGCTTGTGCATAGCAAACAGCAATGATAATGCCCATACATTCCTGTATCAATCACATAGTGCAGGTGGCGCCAGCGTTCGCAAATGACTGGCAATTGTTGGTCAGATTAGTACGATATCTCCTCTGACCTCTTCATCGTTCGGCATATTCCGAACGCTGACAGCATGCCTGGTGATGTCACCACCGCTGGACACTGACCACAACTAGTTAGTAGACTGTTTATTAATCCCACAAGTCATATCGAAATACTCCCAAACGGTGTCAATATTCACTATATATCCATGTGACTGGCGGATAGTTTGACCGTATCGATATCACGCAACGCAGCCAAATGGCATTTACGAAGGTCACACATGCGTATAAATGCTCCCATGCCAATACGCTCACACTAGCACAACCACATATACATATATCACACACATACGCACATAAGATGTTGTTATCAGGCTATGTGACTAAATGTTTTTGATCATAATAACAATAACGCAAATGTTACTATTACTTAAGAGAACATGTGAAAACTTGTTAAAATGTTATATTCAGTTTGATAAGTTAAAGCGACAACAGGAAAGAAACTAACGCTTCTTTGAATCTGCTAACACAATTACCTGTGACTATAATAGATATACGCGTTGTCTTGGTAATTAGAAGCACACCTGAGCTATCCATAGGCACCGCGTGGCCACATTGACCTCTAGTGGGAATAGTTTCCAAAATGGATGACAACAAGCAGTAATTACTACTAGAGAAACTAGGCCTAACTTCACTCTTTACTCCCATTGTCGCTAATTTCCACGGGAAGGCACTGGTTATGATGACGATAAACGCATCACGTCTTTGATGTGTGACATCGCCTAAGAGCCCACTGATGTGCGAAGGAATTTCAAAATACATAACTCAACGCTATGGGAAGAGTATCAAATGTAGCATTAATCTGATCAAAGAAACACCCCTGCTTAGTGGAATTCTCCCTAATTGTGTTTATTCCCCGGGGACTTTGCGTACACTTCGTAGTTATGCTCTTGTGGCATATACCAGACGGCGTGCCCGAACTATTCACCCCCGAAGCAGTAAATAAACACGGTTGTTGCAACTGAGCGCCACAGCTGCTACGGCTGTCTACCGATTTGTCAACCCCGACTGGGTACCACAAGAACGAGAAGGAAATATCGTTACAAAACATCCGTTATATAAATACTACTGGATAATTAATACTGTTGAATCCCACTGTAACAGGTTAAGTAGGCACACCAATATTGTGGAGAGAGATGTCGATGATGAGAAACGACATCGTATAGAGCGAAATGCAGAGACTGAATACAGTAGAAAACGTTTCGACTAATGAAAAGACGCGTTGGCAAAACAAATGCATATTGGTATTGGTATGTGCCATATTAATATTTCCACTTTTATTTGCTAACAATAATGTCTTCATTGTGGCTTCTGAGATGAATGTGTGAAGTGTATACAGTGTATACATTATATATATATATATATATATATATATATATATATATATATATATTTATATATATATAATTATATATATATATATATAATTATATATATATATACACACACACCTCTTTATATACTACACAACCTAGCCTTCAACACGGCAATTCCATAATGTGAAACATTTTTCAACGGCACTCCTAGACCAAATATTTGGCCTGCCAAAGGTGTCGTATTAACTATGCCATCAAAACATTTTTAATGGTGTAAATGTATAGGTCGCTGGTCGCCATATATGTATTGATGAGGTGGCCAGTAAACCTGATGGCCACCTTTAGTCATAGACAACGAATCTGGCAGGTCAAATTGTTGTCTGTAAAAGTGACATTCTATTCTAATTTCCTATTTGGTCACCAGACTATCAGTAACAAAACACATGGGCATTTAAAACAGTCACAAGAAAAAGGATCCCCGTATACGAAGATAATGTATAGGTTTGGGGAATACACGTGGACAACTTTACAGTATACATTGCATTATTGTAGGCATAGTCACGATAAGCAGTAGGCCTCAAATATATGATGTTGAATATAACACTCATGTACGGCGTGAAACTGTAAGACAGTGATGGCAACTCAAACGTTTACTGTAGCAATAAATCCGAATGTCACGTTGTGCCAACGAGACTATTTGAGGCTCTCGGTCGTTTCCACGAGCGCTAGAGCGAGGGCTGTGTTGGAGCTATCGTGTTACGTACTTCGTGTGTAGGGGCGGCTGGGGCTGTGTTATGGGGACAGCTGCACGGGGAGACGGGCTAACCCGTGACAGCCCCCCCCCCCCCCCTCACAGGGTGCAGTCCGCCCTCGCGAGGCAGGATCATGCCGCATAGCTACACCTGGCAAATCGACCAATCAAAATCGTGAACTTACGTCTAGCGCCAATCATATTACAACCTTTCTGGGTATAGACCAACAATTGGTTTCCCATAGGCGGCCATAGTAACGTTTCTTTGTTTCCCACTAGGGTTTTTAATCCACGGTATTGAAAATTGCAGACGTTAATTAGCCTCCATTCACACATGTCGTGTATAAAATTCGTGAAAATGACGTATCTCTTTCTCCTACAATACAGTCTCTAACCTGACACCCCTTCATGTTAGCTTCAATCAGCCGCCGATTGCCAATGTTGACACCTCTAGGCCGAATTACACATGTATGCGTACGCACTTGGTTACTGTCTGACAAATTCCATTATTTCGCAGCTGTGCTACGCAGAAATACATTCAACCAGTCCTACATTTAGTATTTCCAGAAAAGAATGCACAATGCAGTTCTTTTAAGCAGGACTACAAGGCAGGCAATGGCTTAGGAATCCATTTGGTGGTATGTCCCCTTCTCGGTTTTAGGCGTTTTACGCCTGCACAAGAGCGCGTTGCTTTAACAGCCTGTCCGTATCTATCATAGCCGGTGGCGTGGGTAACGACGGACATTTCCTTGAATTGCTCTTTGAATTTGAGTTTTTCTGAACTCGCGTGGGAGGACGCCGAAACGTGCGACAGCGCACAAATGTTTCCGCGTGAGATAAATGCCCGGATGAACGCAGGGATACTTTATTACCATACCACCCCTGCCTGCGAAGACGACGCAGCTCGTAAAACGTTTCCTTACTCGGCCGGGGAGTCTGGTTTCGTAACCCGGACCCGTTCAAGTAACGACGGGGTGTTTATGTTAGACGGTCGTGTGACCTGCCGGGCTACCAGCGGGCGCAAACATGTGACACGTATTGAGTGACACCAGCAGTTACCTCTTGTCAATGCATACGACAGATCAATTACCAAATCACTGGCAACTAGTTTTTAGTATTGTGCCGTATACTCTTGTCATACGCACAGTTTCATTGCGATGACTACGTAACCAGATGTTATTGTAGCATCAACGCCAAAGTAGACTTTTAACATCAAGACTAATTGCGATGGTGTGGAAGTTGGCACAAGAAGGGCCTTTTATCTTTTTGCCTTTTGCTATCAGCAATACATACCAGAGTTCAGGGTCTGGCCTCAGGATTGCTTTTATGAATAGCAGGCAGAGTCTCGGCGTTCCCCTCAAAGAGCACGGGTAACTGGGCAACAAGCAGTTGCTCGCAGGACACCAATTTAATTGTGTGTGCAATTTATTGATGATTCTGAGGTATACACTGTATAAGTCGTTCCGCACAGACGAAGGAAGTCCATGTCGGCTGTGCTCAAATATCCGGAGCGAAACTGTACTACGTTTGTGTAACACGTGAAAGCGTGACGATCACGCTAATGACCAGTGTGTGTGCGCGTGTGCGTATGCGTGTGCATGTGAGCGTGTCAGTATGTGTGCGTGCGTGCGTGCATGCGTGTGCGTGTGTGTGTGTGTGTGTGTGTGTGTGTGTGTGTGTGTGTGTGTGTGTGTGTGTGTGTGCGTGTGTCATTATGTGCGTGTGCCCACCACCAGTATTATTACGTGTCACCGCAGTATGTATCGTAGGTTTGATGTGTTGCCGTAGCCTTGAAAAACATCCAACATACCACAAATAAATACTACAGCAAAACGTGTTGAACGTACGTACGCTGCTTGACAAACTGCGCTAAAAAACCAGGCTACGTTATTTCTTCCCATACTGATGTGTACGCGGTTTTAGAGTAATGTCTAACCATGAAGTGTATCCATATCAATATTTCATATTGTATCCTGTATTAGGGTATATTAAGTAAAACAAACTGCACTCACTCACACTCACTTAATTTTAATAGCGTGCACACGAAACGTGTACAAACTATTTAGTAAATACCGCGCAGATAAGCGACTCTAACTGCAAGCTCCGGGTAGTGTGGCGCGACCTCGCATGGTTTCCGGAATCAAGAACGCAGCACAGGTGACGCGTAGACATTCATGCTAATAAAAACATAATCACTAGCCCTGGCGTGAGTGGACGATTCCAAGTACCGGACAGGACCGGACGAGCTAGCCATAAAGCGAGCATATCTGTTTCTCTACCAGGAATTAGCTAGCGCACTAATTCGTCACTGGAACTTCCGAAGTCTGCTGGGTTGAATCTGAATACCGCAACCGGGACATGGTTGAACATCAAAGGGTACGGCGGTCAATTCGATCCCCTATCGAAATAGGGGATCGAATTGACCGCCGTTGCAGTTTTGAAGGTCGGTGTCATTTCAGCATGTACCTGCGACGGGACTTTACAAATTGCGAACATTTGTACGGGATTATCTAAAGTAACTAACTGCAATTCTACAGGCGAATACAGGACCCACAACAGCTTACATATAGCAACAGTTGAGGATATTAATGTCAACAAAACAAATAGATAGCCCCTATCACACGATATCTTTCTATATATGTACACAATAATATTATGTTTGATGCATCACCAAATATCGCACGTCCTACCCTAAGACACACCTCGTTACCTGGGTGAGGGGTTGCGTGTGAAACGGGAGAGTCAGATTATATTGAGACTTTGTGTGTGCGTGCGACGTGCGTGCCACACAGGTAAACTCATACACACGCTCGCTCGCTCGCTCGCACGCTCGCACGCACGCACGCACGCACACACACACACACACACACGCACGCACGCACACACACACACACACACACACACACACACACACACATTCTCGTACTTTCTAAACACCCCTTCCACCGTCGCTTGACCCTCTGCAGCCAAGACGGCGCGGCTCACAAAGCGAAGCCGAGCAAGACTCACCGGGTTTGAAGTTGATAGCGACGTGTAATATTAGCACGAACGTCGATAGGGCACAGACGGCGAGCAGATAGCGGACCTGGCCGCCTAGCTTCGTCAGTCCACCTGGCAGCGGCAGCCTCTCCATCCTTTGCTGCCCGATCTCGCTCCAGCTCCAGGTTTCTCCTCCAGCTCCGGGTTTCTCCGTCTCTCCGTGTAGAGGCGACGTTCCGATAGCGAGCCTCCTCCGCGCTGCACCATGTACGTCCGCCGGCGCTGAAGCCCCCGCACGACTGCGTGCTGTTTGTATTCACCCGAGAGCTTCCCTCGGCGATAACGCGTACATCCCTGAGCAGCACAACGGGAGACAACCGCAGCCGTTGACGTCTGCACGGGACTAGTCCTACCTCCGCCTCCTGCTCGCACTCGTTAGGCCCGAGCCGGCCGCCAGGCGCGCGCGTCCGTCAGCCGCTGGTCCTTCATTAGGCCGCTAATAAACGACGCGACAACGTCAGCTGGTCAACGGAAGACCCCCGCCGCCAACGGATGACCCCTTGCATCAACGGGTGAACCCTCACGCCGCGGGCGCGGGACCGAGTCTTGTAACCGTCACCGGGCCCACTAAGACGCTGTTTTGACTGGCGTGGAACCCCCAACTATGCACACAGCGGATACGGCGGATAACGCAGCCAAACAAACACCGTAACGGCAGTGTATACGACTGCGCCGATTAAAGGTCACGCCGACAGTGTGGTTCAAAGTAGCAATACTGGTCCTCGCCAGGGTCAATTAAACCGTCTTACTATTCACACGTTATCGAAGAATTGCATGTGTTAAGTTAGCTTTCACAATATGTTATTGAGTCGTGTTTGCACTGCAAATGTTTTTATTTTGAAATGATAAACATGCATTTCGGTAATGTGAACACCTTAAAGGGGGTATAACATAAAAACGTTCACTAGTGTGCACAAATACATTCGTTACCCGTTGTAAGCCTCAATGATTTGTTGCATTATTCTATTTTATAAGGGCCTACTGCTGTCTGTGTGGAGTGTTTCTGCTTATTCGTTTTTATTTGATATTTCGCATAACCGTCATCTGCGGTTTAACAGGGTATGGGCTATATCGAAGCAATAACAAAGAAACAATTGTACATATTAAGAGACTAACAAATACTTTAGAACCATTTGTCTTAGAATTGTGTGTAATACTTCATTTCACACTTCACACTCTTCATCAATAAGAAGAGAAATCTCAAAAACACCAATCTGCCCTCCAACACCACCCAACCTGTTCCTGCACACGCTTCGGGCCAATCTGTAGGTCATACTGTAGAAAGCGGAAGACCAGCAGGCCCCACCGGACGATTCAGCCGATATAATTCAGTTCAGCTAGGAGATTTGAGATGCCGTCCTAGCTCATGTTATTGGTTAGACTGATATAGGTCCACCATATATGTGTGATGTGATTCACTGTGAGTGTAGCATATATATATATATATATATATATATATATATATATATATATATATATATATATATATATATATATATATATATATATATATATATATATATATATATATATATATACATATATATATATACATATATATATATATATATATATATATATATATATATATATATATATATATATATTATATATATATATATATATGTCAAGGATGGACGCGGAGCGGGCGGATGCCAGTATCACAAATCTTTATTGTACACAGAATCTCGAAGAACACCAAGAAGAAAACCCTGCCCACAATCAGGAGTCAGGATACAATGTACACCACCGGCACATAACTGGGTAACCGCAAGAACTCAAGTAAAATCATGCTGGCACTCTTATCGTACTTGAAAACACGTGTGGCTGCTTTCACAGCGGCAATTCAAAAAACGTTATCATTCCCGCGCCAACCAAATCCCGCTCTCGCGCAGGTAATTAACTAACAGCGCCCTCTACCCTCGATCACCACCAATTAAACCAACATGTGGCGCCACCACTATTTAAACACCATAAATAAGTCACAATATACAAACAACGTCATGGCTGTCCATGACATCCGCCCCAGTTTTCTCAGCATCCGTCCACGGATCACCCCTAACCAGCGTACAATGCCAGAGACCCAGCACACACAGTGCTCCAACAGTAAGCGTTGGCCTCCATGCCAACCAAATTAGGTGGCCGCAGCCAGTGCAGATGTCTTTTGCATCTCTCCACCTCTACCTCCAGACTCACCACTCTACAAACCAACTCGCTGCCCTCACCAGTGTCACCCTCTAGACTCACCACCCGACACGTCGCCACCTCTGGTCTCACCACCACCTGACACGTCGCCTGTATATACGTGCGCGTGTGTGCGTGCGGCGTGGGTGTGTGTCTGTATATATAAATATATATATATATATATATATATATATATATATATTTATATATATACAGACACACACCCACGCCGCACGCACACACGCGCACGTGCACGCGCACGCGCACGCGCACACGCACACGCACACGCACACGCACACGCACACGCACACGCACACGCACACGCACACGCACACGCACACGCACACGCACACGCACACGCACACGCACACGCACACGCACACGCACACGCACACGCACACGCACACGCACACGCACACGCACACGCACACGCACACGCACACGCACACGCACACGCACACGCACACGCACACGCACACGCACACGCACACGCACACGCACACGCACACGCACACGCACACGCACACGCACACGCACACGCACACGCACACGCACACGCACGCATGCGCAAAAAAATCCCTCACGTGTCCCGTATGTAGGGCCTGCTACATTTGTAATTGCGTAGTGCGGTGTACACTCGTTGGGAATACTTGACACGCTTTACACTTCCCAGTCCCAGCCCCACTCCATCTGGACTTGCCTGGGAAGCTATTGGACGTGTTTACGTTTGTGGCTGCACTTAACCAACGTGATTTATCACCAGCCTGCTTCCATTTATTACTTCGAACACCGTCTTCAGTTACAAGACGCCGCAACTTCGAAATATGTGGCTGAAACAAAGAGTGATGGGCTGAAGCCACTTATACGAATTGTGACGATAGCTGTACTTTGCTGTGGTAATGCGCTATTCGTATACGATTGCGACAGAGAGACAAAAAACAGTAGTGACGACTCGAGTATATAGGAGACCAAACCGATATTAAAGGTACATTCCTCGGGACTGTTTAACCATTTCAGCAGGTTGGGTAGAACATTTCGTCAGATATTGTGAATGTAATTGGAGGCAATCGAGGCAGAGGACAACAGTGCTTAAATTGTAGGAAGGTGGCCGCAGAAAACATGTTTAGCCGTTACACGTGGGTGAGAGGGTCAGGGGTGACTGAACTACTTTTTATTTTGTACTTGAGTAGAAGTAAAAGTAAGCCTCTTCAAAACTACTTGAGTAGAAGTAAAAGTAACTTGTAAAATATCTGCTTGAGTAAAAAATAAAACTACTTTTTAAAAGTAATGGAAGTAAAAGTAAAAGTAAATCGAATGGTCTCGGAAAATCGGGCTTTTATGCGTAAATTGTTTTTTATAGTGTATTTCAAAAAAGGATTACATTTTATTGATTAACACATTAACACAAATTTGTATTATTACTAACAGTACACCAGTCGTAATTAATTAATATATAATACCATATATAATTTAAAAAATCCCTGTTAATCTTTCATAAAAAGTGTTGTTGTTTATCTTTCATCAGTTAAAAAGAAGACATTGTCATAAATTAATAAAATTACAACGATCAGTAATTTACTTGTGTTCTTGTCATCTAGGTATAACATTAGCATATTCCTTCAACTTCTGATATGCATCATATTTTGCAAAGAATCCCTTGCATGAAAAGCAGCAGCATCTACATGATATTATGTTACACAACTATTTTATTATACAACTAACTTCATATTTACATGTAAAACTTGAACATAGCATTTCCTATTTATAAGCCAGTCTGAGCCATGGTGACTGAGGCATGGTGGGACTCAGAGGGATACATGAGCTCATGCACGCATATCCACGAATAAATGCACGCAAACGCTCTCGTACACATTGGCAAATACAAACACAGCCTAGTCAGATCTCTTCTTTGTTGACGAAAGAAGTTCTCTTCTTTCCCTGTATCATGGGTGAGTTTGGCTTCGTCTCCTGATCATCGATTGAGGTTGTTATCCGTCCACGCAAGTCTTTCAATTTCCATTTCCAACCCCCGTAAATAACTTCAAATCTACATTTATGCAGTCCGCCACAACATAGCATATCTTCCTGTTAATTTCTTCCTTCTTGACTCAGTGCAACCGCTCTCTTGGCCAAACATGCTTTCCACATACTTTACCTAAGTCCAGCCCACTGTAATTTCATTAACACCAGCTTTGTCTTGTCTTAACATTGTTACATTTATAGTGGGTTCTGTTGGGAAGGAAGACGTGCTTTTGAGGTAATGGCTCCATTTAAACTGAAAGAGGCAGTTATGCAATCAAACTGAATGAGCGTGGCACGTGTACCACAAAGGAGTGTACACAAACTGGAATATATTTAGAAATTCCAAATTAATTATAAGAAACCAGCAGTACAAACAAATCAGTACAAAACACACAGGGAAAGCAATTATGAAACTGCGTTTAAACACGAATGATAAAATGTCAAAACGAGAGATGAGATAAAATAATCTCCTATAGATTTCTTGTTTGCGATGAATACGCCGACGATGACGATGGATTGCAGCCACTGTACCCTGCTCTTCTCCAGCTTTGCCTTAAAGCGTTCTTATATTTACAATATATGATTCCTGTTTTGAGAAGGAACACGTGTTTTGAGGTATTGATTCCATTTAAACAGACACAAGTTATGTGGTTGAGTGTGGCACACCTACCAGAAAACAAATAGTGGATTTTTTTAAATTCCAAATTAAAAGAACACAATGACTGAAGCATGGTCGAAGCGCCGGTTTTACCGAAACGCCGAAGACAATGTGCGAAGCCAGGACTGGCAGCAGGGAAATGCGACTGATCATTGGTGTAAGCGCAAGGCACACAAGCTTCATATTTACTCTTTAATTGACCTTAATCCTACAAACTCTTCATAGGTTTTAACAAACACTGGGACGTCTCGGAAACCATGTGCCACGATTGATGCCATGACGTCAACTCGAGCGCAAAACAAACAACGGCTACACCATAAGGGCTCGAGGGACGATACAGTGCCATAGTGATGCGCATCAATCTGAATGCGTTCCTGTTATAAACTTGGTAAGTAATTTCCCCCAAAATGTACTTCATTACAAGTAGATTTCCAAATAAACTACTTAAGTAATGTAACGAAGTAAATGTTACATCCCACCACTGATCACAATTCACAAACCACCTTTCCTATATTATGTATGCAGATGACATTAATATTTTATCCATATGAGAGATTTGCAGAAAAAAATGAACATGATTTAAATATTGACATACAAAAACTTTCACTTTGGCTTAAAGCTAATAAACGTTCGTTAACTATTAAGAAAACATGTACAATGATTTAGCAATATTCCTTGTGTAAGAAACAGAATCAAGAACATTTATCTAGATGGAATTCATATAGACACTATTAACGGTACCCAATTTCTGGAAGTGATAATAGATAATAAAATCAATTGGAGTGAACATATATAAAGTATGCATGTAAAAAATATAAGAGTGTGGGCATTTTCTAGAAAATCAAAAACAAAATGAACAAAATAACTTTGATTAAGCCAGGATTTCGCCTTGGACGGGACCACCCGACAACCAAACAAACTCTGTATATATATACTTATGTATGTATGTATACTCTGTATATATATATATATATATATATATATATATGTATATGTATATATATATATATATATATATATATATATATATATATATATATATATATATATAGTATATGTATATATATATATATATATATATATATATATATATATATATATATATATATATATATATATATATATATATTTATTTATATATATATACATATACAAACTCTGTGTATATTTGTTCACTGACCAATAAAGCTGGCAGTTCAGCAAAACCATTCACACAAGGCGTAAAAGTTAAAAAGTAGGAGAGAAACGACACATTATTAGAGACATAAACACAAAGCCCATACATAAACCTAGCCTATAGCCGACCACCACATTCCTCGCTCCACTCTCCCAGACCTACTGACAAAACCCATGACAAATACCAACATGTACTTACTCTGATGAAACAATAATTAAACATCCCTACCTTAACATAGATGATGTGGCGTTGGCGTTCAACGTTTTCCCAGTGCAAAATCCACTAGATTATTTGCTTTAGTTACAATGACGATTACAGCCGGGGCAAATGCTTGGAGGAAAGTCGAAGGGTGATGGAAGATAGACGCATATCACGTAAACGTTAAGGAAATGTGCTCAGCTCGTGTTTAACCCCGGTATACACGAATTCACTGGAGACGAACAGAGAAACAACAGGAGCAGGTCCAGGTTTGCGAGAAAACAACCTGGTAACAGTAAATGTGGGAGTTTCGAGACTGATAAAAAAAGGATGAAATTGTAGTGGAAATTGGAGTGAATCGAAGTTCTAAGAAGAAATTGGTGAGGGGTACGTGGGCAGGTCATGTAGACAAAAGGGGAGATGAGAAACTAGCAAAGAGACCAGGTGCCCAGAAAGTGGAAGAGAAATGGAGGTGAGGAAGACCGAAATTGCGATGGGGGATTGCATTAAAAGTGACCTAGAAAGAGTGGGAGAAGAATGGGGAAAATAATAGATATAATATAATATATAATAATAAAAGCATTTATATAGCGCCATAAATCAAAGTTACCTTGTTCGAAGGCGCTGTTACAAGAAATCATAGAAAGAAACTAAAAGTTAAAAATCATTCAAACATGGCATCAAATATCGAAATAAGTTATCATAAAAATACAGATACTTATAATAAAAAAGTTATAGTAATAATACATAATAAATTATTATGAATGTAAAAGTACTAAAAGCAGCTCAGAATAATAAATAAATAAGTAAATCCTAAAAACTTAAAACGTCCGTCAATGTTTATGAGTGAAAAGCTCTTAAATTGAATAAATAAGTTTTAAGGAGTCTTTTGAACTGGTATAGTGAATCACACGTTCGCATATTGCATAGATAGAAGGAATTTGAGATTGCTGACAGAGAATATAGTAAGGGAAACGTGAGGGGAAGAAAAACGTCAATGGTAAAGGAAATCATGGTCAACTCACCCCCGACGACAGTAATACCAGAAAATATCAACAAAATGCAATGTAACCCTAGTCTACTAACCAGATAACTATTATATTGAATCCTTAATAGCCATTAGCCATCATGCACATTGAAAGCAATGACATTGTCATTGTTCTGTCAACTCTTATGCTGCAGCCAGCGACATAAGTGGACAATTCATAACTTCATCCTATTTGAGTTATGACAATTCTTTGCGAAAGGGTAGGATTGGGGATGGAAATCTTTCACAGGCATCCTGACACCCACTGTACTTTGTGACTCTATGAATCAGGCAGTCATTTATTGTTCCTCCTTCCACACCATCCTATTTATTTCCGGTATTGGGGGGGGGGGTCATGGCCCCTCTGGGTACATCACTGAATTAATATATATTATATCTCTAAATACCCTTTCATTACCTATTGTAGCATAGTATGGGGAAGGGCCCCAATAATATATTTAACTACAATTCCTATATTCTAAAAAGAAATCATTCGTATAATAAGTCTTGATGAATTTATAAATCATATAAGTTTGATTTAAAGCACATCAAATTATGAACATCTATCAAATGAACAAATATGTAATTCATACATTAATGTACAAACATAATAGGGTAGGTTACCAAAATATATTTAATGACATGTTCATGAAGCACGCACCATCACACAATTATAATATGAGACAGCATACAACTGACAAAATACCACGTTGAAAAACCAATACCATACTAACCACATTCGCATATGTTGGTCCCAAACTGTGGAATACTATTATCATGAGAAATCATATTGAAGAATGTACATCTATGAAAATATGTAAAAATGCAATGCAACAATACACCTGGAGAACATATTAACAGGAAACACCGCACAATTAGGTTAAAGTGGTATACTTGAGTATAATAGTATGTATTATTATTTATGAACAGTATAGATAATTGAGAAAAGTCATTATCGTGTATTTTATGGCATTTATTTACTAAACTCTGGTATGCTTGCATCAGCATAATTGCACCAACGTAGCATACATATTTTGTTCATAACTGAAAAAAAGAATCACAGGCAGTTCGCTTCTTTCCTGCTTATCGTAGATTGTACATCATGATTTGTATGTATTATTTCTGTGTTTTTATTCAATATTGTATCGGGCAATCAGTCAATAAACCAATCATGTTGTCTGATGTCGAAATAACGGAACTGTGCTGACGCTGCGTGTCCATTTCCCAATACTAACATTCGACTCAGCCAACAAGCAACGATACCTTTTTTAACTATTTGTTTCACTTCACTTATTCCCTCGAATATGGTGACCATCGTGGCCTGGCAAGGTGTCCTATTTGAGTCTGCGTTATCCTCATATATCACTGAAGTGACTGTCTCCGTTGGTAGCTTAGAGTCAGCTTTTCGTCCGGTATACAATAAATACATAATGTTATTCTGACAATAAAATATACATATTAAATATAATTATACCTTTAAAATAAAAACGACATTTATTGCGTTGCTTGTAGCCCAATACTCTCGTTATGTTGAGACCGATATGATTCCGTCCAGAATAAATGAGAGAGGCTCGTATCTAAGGAGCTCCAGCGCCGTTAGCTGCTAGTGCGGCAGTTCTCGGAATTTAATTCATAGACTTCCACTTTTCTGAATTTCACCTCACAGGTCCTAGTGGTATATATACCAATAATTTTGTCTAGGTGTCACCTCTAACATTATTACTACTAACGCTTTCTACAAATATATGGCAAGACGAAAAAGAACTCATTTGAAACCGCTTACGACTTCTACAGGTAAATGCCACATTTGCTCAGGTCATGTGACTGAACACTTCAGTACAAATGATTTGAGGAAGTTAACAGGTCTGTTGGTGCACTCTATGATACTGCATAGGTATGTATCCATTGGCCACAATCAAGTGAACAGGACTGTGGCTGCACTCTATGATACTGCATAGGTATGTATCCATTGGCCACAATCAAGTGAACAGGACTGTGGGTGCACTCTATGATACTGCATAGGTATGTATCCATTGGCCACAATCAAGTGAACAGGACTGTGGCTGCACTCTATGATACTGCATAGGTATGTATCTATTGGCCACAATCAAGTGAACAGGACTGTGGGTGCACTCTATGATACTGCATAGGTATGTATCCATTGGCCACAATCAAGTGAACAGGACTGTGGCTGCACTCTATGATACTGCATAGGTATGTATCTATTGGCCACAATCAAGTGAACAGGACTGTGGGTGCACTCTATGATACTGCATAGGTATGTATCTATTGGCCACAATCAAGTGAACAGGACTGTGGCTGCACTCTATGATACTGCATAGGTATGTATCCATTGGCCACAATCAAGTGAACAGGACTGTGGCTGCACTCTATGATACTGCATAGGTATGTATCTATTGGCCACAATCAAGTGAACAGGACTGTGGGTGCACTCTATGATACTGCATAGGTATGTATCTATTGGCCACAATCAAGTGAACAGGACTGTGGCTGCACTCTATGATACTGCATAGGTATGTATCTATTGGCCACAATCAAGTGAACAGGACTGTGGCTGCACTCTGTGATACTGCATAGGTATGTATCTATTGGCCACAATCAAGTGAACAGGACTGTGGGTGCACTCTATGATACTGCATAGGTATGTATCTATTGGCCACAATCAAGTGAACAGGACTGTGGCTGCACTCTATGATACTGCATAGGTATGTATCCATTGGCCACAATCAAGTGAACAGGACTGTGGCTGTACTCTATGATACTGCATAGGTATGTATCCATTGGCCACAATCAAGTGAACAGGACTGTGGCTGCACTCTATGATACTGCATAGGTATGTATCCATTGGCCACGATGTGGTATTAGTCAAGAATGTCTTTTTCAGTGTTATGAATGGCGTAACATAATTGTCAAAATATTATTCCAAATAAAAAGCGCCTTATCATAATAAAATACCATATAAACACGTTTTATTACCGACTCATCTGAGTTTGAGTAACAACATACAGTATGTGAAATAATACAAATAACGTTTTATTACCGACTCATCTGAGTTTGAGTAACAACATACAGTATGTGAAATAATACAAATAACACCATGAAACGTCACCAGTAGTAATGGACACTTCTGTTCGCCAATGTGTCTACTGACAGGTGTGTAACCGGCATTGTATTAATATCTTACCACATATTATTAGTCCAAGTTATTGTCAATATAAGCATAATTATTAATCTGTTTAATAGTGCTGGTCTTTTTACATGCAACATATGATCATAATAATGGGTGCGATAACTTTCATCTTGTATATATTTATTTCTCACCATATCCCATATCAGATTCACAAAATGTACATCAATATAAATGACTATTTCAACATAACATTCTCCTCTTTACCATTCCTATAATATTTGACAAGTACAATGGCAAAATGCTATGGCACACAGGATATAATTTTATGCATATCTCAGAATGGGTCGCACAGACGTTTTTGAATAAGTAGCAAAGAATGTTTAAACGGATGTGCGTGCGTAAGAAAGAGCACGCATAGATAGATGCGTTCGTACATGGAAGTTTGTCAACTGTGATAGATAACATTATGTGCATCTAGCAAAATTCAAATGTGATGCACTACCAGGTGATCTTTTAGTTTCGCAAACTAGTCAACTATGCTAACCTAATTTGTCTTAATATAATTATCAGTTACGTGCCATGCGGCGCCCACTGGCGCCCACTGAAGACGTGTCCGTACTGTCGTACATGGGTGTTTGTAAACTCTGACATATAATATTCCGTCCATCTAGCATAACGTAAATGTTAAGCACTAAAAGGTTGCACATTTAGTTTCTCTAACAAGTAAACTATGCTACCTAATGTGTCTTAAAGTTGCATTCTGACATAATTTCCCATTTGTAACGCATTTTAGAAAAGTCAATGTACACCATGACCGATATTTGTTTATTAGTATACTTCCTACCACATGACTCACTTTGTGGTTTTATACGTTATTTGATCAAACATAAGTTTGCAACAAACAACGGCTCTAGAGTTTCCCAAAAGTTGATCTATTTTTACCATCGGAACTCTCCGGTCAACGTAAGTAAACGATGGGGCAAACTAAAAGGCGGGCCACAATGGGGTTCCACAAATCCACGTTAGTAGCTAGAGGCGCCACTAGGCAACTAGACCCTAGTTGTTTAAATCATCCTGAATTAGCCATTGACCGTACAGGCGCGTAGCCAGCGATAGTTTGTATGTGGGCAACTGGGCATGCCGTATATATGGAGCGTATCGAGCGGTGGCATCTTTGCGAATGTGGTATGCCGTTTCTGTGGGGTCTGCCAATTGTGGCCCGCCTTTTAGTGTAGCCCCCTCCTGACAGCGCTTTTCACTGGAATTCCCTTCTTCGAGGTCTAAACCAATCAGTGAATTCTAACTGGCGAGGCTCGCCAGGACAAGTTTTCGTCTTTAGCTCCTTTTTATCTTAAAATGGCATATTATGTGAAAATAAGTTGATAGATAGTTGAGGAAAACAATATATAGTGTATGGAGAATATTGGTTTACTGGAAAGTTTTATTTTAAACATGGCGGAAGTCAGAATGCAACTTTAATAGCAAAAGTTGTCATGAATCGACACGCATATGCATTATTCTCCTTTCGGAGCTTTCTTGTTAATGCTCTGAGTTTATTTCTACTTATGCAGTATTCTAGATACTTTGTCCCATCCCTGGTCTCCATATATCTTGTCCATAGTCTATTTTTACGTCTGATTAGCTTTCTGGTGTTAGCGTTTAAAGGGAAGTTTCCCTTTCTAGTACTTGAGACTTCCTTTTGAGGTACGTATTTATCTTCTAATGTATGTGATATTGTTTTAAGGATCTCCCATTGATCATTTACATTGTCCTTACAAAGTCTGAATTCATCTTCCCAGTTTATGTGTGCGAGGTCGGTCCTCATTTCATCATAATTAGCCATGTTGAAAAGCTTTCTTTTTTTTGTATAATTGTTTATGGCGACATTGCAGAGAATGTTAAATCTGATGACACTGTGATCACTTTTACCCAAAGGGCTAAAGTATTTAATTTCATCTATATTGTCTTCCTCATTTGATAAGATTAAATCTAAGAGATTTGACTTATTTGTTCCTCTTCCTCTAGTTGGTTTTCCTCTTAGTATTGACAGTGGTTCTATTCAGCCGTATCGTTCAATCCACCAACCACCAACCACCATGAGGCAAGACTTCATACGATAGCTAGTTCGCGGAACTGTGCGGCCACTGCTGCCATGTGCTTCATTCCTTTCACCAAACATGACGAGAATGAAGCTATATATGATAATGAGGATGTAGGTGATAGTACGCAGGAAGAGGGGGGCTAGAGAGTATGGGGACTAACATTATCTATCAGAACGTAAATGGAAATGATTTATCTTTCATATACAAATGATTAATAATATACACTATGTTAATGTTCAAATGAAACTTGTCATTCCAAACAAATTCTCAGTGTCTAGCAGCAATTATATAGTTGAGTATTTCTGATGTTATACTTTTAAATTGTTGTACCATTTTGTTCCATTTTCCAAGCATTATGTACTTTTGTCAGCTGCATTCATATACACATACATGAATGTACAACTATTAGCCTTCCAGGAACTCAATCATGATGAATGCTTACTGGTGAAGAGGAACTGTAAATAAATCTTCTATTTTGGCTATTTTCGGTTGAAATGGCGGCCATCTTGTATTTGTGTCACGTGACCATACATACATCATTGAAATTTATTACATTAAATTCCCCGTATTTTGAGACAGTGCATGTATTTATACCACGTGTAATTATTTATACCACGTGTTATTATATTAATGCAATATAAGTGTGTGTCAGTACTGTATTCTTGCCCGTATGTTTAAACTTAGGAATAGGCACAGAACCGTGGCACTTACATATTTTCGGATACAATAACGGCTATTTTGAATATTAATCTGTTTTAATAGACGGGCATCCGTAGAAACGTTCTCTTTGAATTCCTGATATGGCCAAACATGGGTATAGATCAAATAAAATCATAGGTTATGCGACTGAACACTTCAGTACAAATGACTTGAAGAAGGACAACAATCAAGTGAACATGACTGTGGGCGAACTCAGTGATACTGCATAGGTATGTATCCACTGGACACAGTCAAGTGAACAATACTGTGGGTGCACTCTATGATACTGCGCAGGTATGTATCTATTGGCCACAATCAAGTGAACAAGACTGTGGATGCCCTCAATGATACTGAATAAGTATGTATCCATTGGCCACGATGTGGTATTAGTCGAGAATCTATTTCACAATTATATTAATGGCTGTAATTTTCAAATTATTTTCAAAAAATGAATTGCAAATAGTAACCGTCTTATCACAGCAACACTAACAGATAAACACGTTTTATTACCGACTCATGTGAGTTTGAATAACAACATACAGTATGTGAGCTAATACAAATAACACCATGAAACGTCACCAGTAGTGAAGAACACTTCTGTTCGCCACTGTGTTTACTGACAGGAGTATAACCCGCATGGTACTAATATATTACCATATATGTTAGTCCGAGTTTTTGTCAATAAAAAATATATACATAATTATTAATATGTTTGATAGTATCATAATAAAGGCTGGTCTTTTTACATGCAACAGATGATCATAATAATGGGTGCGATAACTTTCATCTTGTATATATTTACTTCTCACCATATCCCATATCAGATTCCCAACATGTACAACAACATAACTGACTATTTCAACATAACATTCGCCTCTGTATCATTCCAATAATATTTGACAAGTACAATGGCAAAATGCTGTGGCATACAGGATATATCCATATCTCAGAATGGGAAGCGCAGACGTTTTTGAATAAGTAGCAAACGATGTTTAAACGGATGTGCGTGCGTAAGAAAATGCACGCATGGATAGATGCGTTCGTACATGGAAGTTTGTCAACTGTGATAGATAACATTATGTGCATCTAGCTAAATTCAAATGTGATGTACTACCAGGTGATCGTTTAGTTTCGCAAACTAGTCAACTATGCTAATCTAATTTGTCTTAATTAATATAATTATCAGTTACGTGCCATGCGGCGCCCACTGGCGGGGTACATCGTAAAATGGAATCATTGTCAATACCAACATATTAATTTGTTTTATAGTATCATAGTAATCGGCATGTCTTTAACATGCATCAGATGATCTAATCTGGGAGCAATACCATTTACCTTGCTTATATTCTTCCTCATCATATACCTTAGTTGCTTCACAATATGCACATCAACATAACTGATTATATAAACATAACATTACATTCTATATCATTTCAGTACTATTTAACAAGTACAATGGCAAAATGCTATGGCACACAGGATATAATATCCATATCTCAGTAAGGGTAGCGCAGTCCTTTTTGGAAAAAGCGATGAGTAAGCGTGTGTTCGTGCGTATGTACGAAGACGTTCTCGTGCTGTCGTACATGGGTGTTTGTCAACACTGATAGATAATAGTCCGTACATCTAGCATAATGTAAATGTTATGCACTAAAAACTTGCCCATTTAGTTTCGTTAACAAGTCATCTATGCTACCTAATGTGTCGTAAGATAAACATCAATTACGAGTCAAGTGACGCCGACTGGCGGGGCACATCGTTAAGATGACATCAGCGAACCATCTATCCAATTGCAGCCGCAATAATATTATGTGGCGGAATTTGCTTGGTTCAAATAATGTGGTTTGTATCGCAAAAAGACATCTACCGTTCTACATTACATGCAAATTCCTGCTACAGCAATCAACTGGATGTAGTTCTTTACCATCAACTCACTGACGATCACACACGTGCTTGATGAGTACAGCCCTGCAACACACTCCATGGAGGTTAACGTTGTCACACACAATGGAGGTTAACGTTGTCACACACAATGGAGGTTAACGTGGTCACACAATGTGGAGGTTAACGTGGTCACACACCATAGAAGGAAATGTTGTCACACACCGTGGAGGTCAACGTTGAACATAAAGTGATTATACAACTTCTTGTTGAGTGACGCGATGCTGCAGACAGACCAGGTGTCTGTCAGCGGGTCGTACGCTTCGATGACGGATGAGTTTCCCCCAGGAATGTAACCTCCAGCCACTAGTATCGAGCCTCGCCACACGACCGCGGGAGCGATAAGGTGGAGGTGCTGTGGTGGACTCAGTCTTGTCCAAGTGTCCGAGGCCGGGTGGTACTTCAGACACGTACGGTTGCCACCTCCTACCACATAGATGGAGTCGTTCAGTGTGACAGCGGCGCCATCCCTGCACACGTCCGGTGTGTCCGACCCACTGCTCCAGCTGCCCCGGGTCGTGTCGTATATCTGGGTGCAGCACAAGGACTTACCCTGCCCGTCTCGACCACCAAAAACGAAGACTTTGTTGGCATACGTAGCAACCATGGCCAGGTCCACCGCCTGCTGCAGGTCCGGCAAGGCCGACCACTGCCGCCGCTTCACGTCCAGACACTCTACGGATGACAGCCGGTTCGTACCAGTAGGCTGCCCTCCCACTACGTAGACACAATCGCCAAGCGAGACACTGCTGTGCAAACAACGACCAGTGGTAAGTGGTGCCATCGCCTCCCACTTCTTCATGGCGATGTCGTAGAGCCAGCATTGGTTCGACGCCTCGCCACCGGTCAGCAGAAGACCTCCTTCAATTCGACAGACGCTATGGAAATTTCCAACAGACTGCGGCAGGTCCGTCATCGAACGCCAACGGTTTGTGTCTTCCTCGTAGTAGTGACAGTGGTTGTACTCACCCGTATCGTTCAATCCACCAACCACCATGAGGCACGACTTGATACGATAGCTGGTGCGCGGCACTGTGCGGCCGCTGCTCATTTCGTGCTGGTGCACAGTGTCCGCCTGGAACACCAGAGCCTCGTTCAGGTACTCTAAGGACTCGGTTGTCTTCAGTTCAATGTTGTCCTTCATGTGCCTCAGGTAGCTGCGTGAGCAAAATGGTAGACGGACATGTTCCATGACAGATGCTAACGACGATTTCCTGTTGTCCACGTCGTGCTTAATCCAACCAAGGACTGCCTCCATGACAACGTCTTCGTCCTCGACGTTGACGTCATCGTCTCTGATCCATTCAATGACTTCAGTGCATGACAATTCCTTGAACTCGTCAGCAAATGCAACGGTCTTGAACTCGGATTTCATCACTTCCATGGCTTTGTGCTGCAACTGATTAAGCCTATACAAGGCGGCAAACTTGTAGAACCCGACAACGTTGGACGGCCCAACCTGGTTAATCATAAAGTTCTCACAGGCTGTCTTCAGGGTGTCCAGGTTTAACACATCGCATGCTTTGACCAAACCCACGACGGTGTCGATGGTCAGCTTGACCTCACCCGTGTAGATGTAGTCAATGATAGTGACCATTGTTTCCGGGTCCATTGTCAGCTCCAATGTGGGTGACACATTCTCCTCAAGGCCAGCCGACAACATTGCTTTGATGTATTTACTGGCAACCGCCAAGACGTTTCGGTGACAACGGATTTGCACATCAACTGACTGTAGTGTCACATCGGTTAATTCGTCGTTCAGTCGCTGTTGATGCATTCCCTTCATAAAGTCACTCTGGTACGTCTCATCAACAAACTGCTCGACCTTAGTAGCAGTCGATGCTACAAGAAAAACAGGTAACAGTTATAACGATGATTGACTTGATACATTGATATTGAAAACACTATCCAAAACAAACAAAGCATTGCAGTGTGTTGTTTTGATAGTCTTAATTAGAACCACAGCTATCCACCAAATACGCATTCCCAGGTACATCCACATCCACATACTCATGTATGAGGCAGGTATGCACTTACGCACATAGCTTTTTTTTTACACTTTCTGAATATTTAACAAGATTTAACCAGATTGCCATTGCTAGAGATACACAGCTTTCTTACACTTTTAGAATATGGCATGTAAAAGATTTATCGAATATTAAACAATCGCTGATAACACAGTATCTAAATGAATCATAATGCAACATACATCCCACGCAGACAAAAACTTGGCCATCTTTTCACATCGAAACAATATCGTATCCTCAAAAGTAGCTTCAAATGTTGTCTATGGTGTCAGCGTTATCGGGTGTTGATATAAAACATGTTCACACTCAACGTCACCAGGTGGTAATTATAAAGACTAGAAATGAGCTACTCTCGTTGATTGAGTGCGTAAATTCCTAGCATATGTTGATCGTTCACGCCTTTAATCACGTGTCTCGCCAGTCCTCGCCCGACTCAACCCTTCGATACGACTTCATAGTTACATTAATTCTTTGCTGTAAACGAGGTGAAGTGTAAGTTGGGTAACGGATTCATAGAAATATTAAATATTAACAATCATAAAAACAAGGTAAAGGGACGTTATTGTATAACCTATTACTGGAATTCAGATCAGACGGTGGTATATCTACTGGACAATTGTGACGCCGCTGCTTCTTTGACGAATTAGGTTTTACTTTGGCGTTTTAGTGTTGGCTAAGAAAAGGCCTAAAATTGCTTGCATACAAAATAACTTGTATTTAGCATTTCTAAGCAGGTCATTCTTAACAGAAAGTCGCGATAAAAACAAGTAAACAAACATCTTGCGTATTAAAAATAGACAGAAACGCGAAGAGTGTAAACCTAACATATGGGAAACGTGGACAATTATTAACACTGTCTTCGGCATAAGAAAATCGGAAACAATCAAATGAGTTCATTGTTGACATCGATCGAGTAAAATTAGACAATGAAGAAACTGCTAATCATTTCAACAACGTTTTTGTTATCATAGATACAAACGTGTCTAACAATATACAGCCCTGCCCGAGAATCAACCGACTGACCTTGTAAACAACCTGGTATCAGTTTCAATGTGTGTGTGTGTGTGTGTGTGTGTGTGTGTGTGTGTGTGTGTGTGTGTGTGTGTGTGTGTGTGTGTGTGTGTGTCTCTATATATATATATATATATATATATATATATTATATATATAAATATATATAATATATATAATATATATATGCATATATACATATATATATATATATATTCAATATAAATTTAATTCAATGTTACATATAAATTCAATTGTAAGTGCATCTTAAAACCAAAAATATGTATGAGTTATAGTAATTTATATAATTTTTATTTCTATTTATTAATATACATTTAGTATATTTCTTGTGCAGCGCATCGATCCGCCATGCGGGAATTAGCGCTATATAAAAACTGTATTATTATTATATTATTAGTAAGTGTACTTTTAAATGACATTTTAGACCTCTTATAATATTTATGTATTTGTTTACTAACTTAAAATACTATTTTTACAAGATGATTTATAATTTATAAATAATTTATATATATACATTATATATATATATATAATATATAATATATATTATAATATATATATATATATATATATATATATATATATATATACTAGCTAAACATAATTAATTTATTTAGATAATCTATTATTCTTTTTAAATATCTCAGATATGTTATTTATTTATTAAATTAAAATCTGAACATTAATAGTTTGAAGACTGAGCCCGAAAAGAACAGGCCGACATGTTCGTTCACTTGTCTCTGTCTGTGATACAAAATATCTTAAACAACAATGTTTAAAATCTGAATACTGAATGCAAGTACACAAAGATAATATTGTGCCTTTGTTAAACTACAAAGAAATTACAAAATAAATGTTAGTCCACTAACAACATATATAACTGGTATATACCACTACAATTATAGGAAACCACGTGAGTAACAAGTTGTAGATGGTCATTATTTGTGGGTTAATAAATGACACATGTTATTTCATCTTTACCAATATAATTACTACACCAAAACATTGACACAAACCATACTAGACCACTTTGAGTTAATAAAATGAAAACACAGCTTATCGCAGTGACTAACGCGCTTGTGGGCGGGGCTGTGACCATCTGGTCTTTACTTGGGATTAACGTATTATTTTCGTGTCATTGTGTGCTGTGTATTTCAGCATGATACCCTAGACAGTAGACCAACAGTGTTATACATTTAGATTGAAACCTGCCCATAGCTGTAATAATCTGTCAACTTCAACAGTTTCGTAGCGAGTACGAAGTTTGACAGCACTAACAAGCAAGAAGTTGATCAAGAGGTAGTGGCGCCTAGCAGATGACACATTTAAAAAAGGGAAGCAGCGCCTCCTTGTAGTTTTGTTATGCACTAAGTCATACAGGCCTTTGCTGATAAACCTCAGAACTAAGTTGAAATTGAAATAAATTGAAACCACGAACGGACCTCTGGGTTACTAGGGTTACCGCTCTTTTATTTTCAGATAAAGACGTAGTAAATTACCGAACGTTGTAACAAGGCAATTTTCCATTTTTATATTACTTGTGTGAACATTAATATTTGAGGACCGAGCCAGAAAAAAATAGGCCTACATGTTCATTCAGTTTTCTCTGTCTGTGATACAAAATAGCAAAGTATATAAAAGTAATTGTGCCTTTGTAAAACTCAAAAATATATATATACAGGATAAAATATACATACTTAGCTACTTTGATTTTTTGAAATTCTAGTTGTCACAGCCTCCACCCCACTAGCAAACAATATACGTAACTGTTCTGTGCCACTATAATTATTGGAAAACAAGTGCGTAACAAGTTGTAGATGGCAATTATGTGTAGGTTAATAATAATAGATGTTATTTTATCTTTAACAATATAACTGCTACACCAACACATTGACAAAAACCATAGCAGGCTATTTTGAACTGCTAAAATGAAACTAACGCGATGACTAACGCGCTTGTGGGCGGGGCTATGAACCGATAACTGATCTTTACTTGGGAATAGCATAGCATTTACATGTCAATGTTTGTTGTGTATTACAACACGATAAACCAGAAGGAACACCAACAATGGCATGCTAATGTTGAGACCGAAACCTACCCATGGCTGTAATAATCTGACGATTTCAACACTTGTAGCGAGTACGAGGTTCTACACCACCAACAACCAGGAAGAGTTGTGGCCGCCTAGCGGATGACACATTTAAATAAGGGAAGCAGCGTCTCTTTGTGGGTTTGTTATGCACTATATTACCGAGTTGACACCGCCACGTCCTTGCTAGCATACATGTTGTTACGGTTACCTGCTACGCTCTGCTGCTAATTACAACACGGTCACCTAGTTCAAACACAATGTTCAAGGTCATATTAATTTTGAGTGTGACTCCTACCCATGGCCGTAATAATCTGACGACTTGCTTCAACAATTTCGTGCCGAGTACGAAGTTCGACACCACCAACAACCAGGAAGTATAACACGAGAGGAAGTGCCGCCTAGCGGATAACACATTTAAATAAGGGAAGCAGCGCCTCCTTGTAGCTCCGTTATGTAGTAAATCTTTCAGGCCTAGTTTTACTGTTCCTCATACAATATCACAAATTATCATTGTGTATACAGTTGTGTTCAGTTATTAGTGAATACTATATGTGATGAACAAGTCAAGGGACATCTTAAAGGACACCTATCACCCATAGCACGAATTTTACTTTGTTGCATAATCTAGTTGCAGATACATATCCGAAAGAGCACGCACGAACCGGTATCGTAACACTTTTTCATAAGAATGTCCTGCTTGGAGGAATAGTAAAGGTTATTGCATTGCATTGCATTGCATTGCATTGCATTGCATTGCATTGCATTGCATTGCATTGCATTGCATTGCATTGCATTGCATTGCATTGCATTGCATTGCATTGCATTGCATTGCATTGCATTGCATTGCATTGCATTGCATTGCATTGCATTGCATTGCATTGCATTGCATTGCATTGCATTGCATTGCATTGCATTGCATTGCATTGCATTGCATTGCATTGCATTGCATTGCATTGCATTGCATTGCATTGCATTGTATGTAATCTGTTCACAGTGTACTCGTACTCGTACTTGTACTCATTAATTATACTCGTCCTCGTACTCATCCACCAGCCCGACAAAATGAGTTACTAGTAGTAAGTGTCTTACAATACAACACATAGCAGATAAACACATCTTATTAGCCGCGATCTGTTCTGGAGTAACATCACAAAGTCTGTAATGTAACACAAATAACACCACGACACGTCACTAGTAGTGATGTACATTTCTTTTGCGTTAACTAACAAGTGTATAGCCATCGTGGTGCTAATGTGTGTCAATTGTATTAGTCCAAATTACTGACAATTCCAACATATTACAGCGACTGGTGTCTAATCTCGGTTCGCTACCGTTCATCTTGTTTATACATTTTCACACCAAAAGCCCGGTATTTGTTTCACCATGTGCACATCGACACAACTGACTGTTTCAACTGAACACATATTTCCTCGATGATCACAATAATACATGACATGCAAAGTGGTAACATGTTATGTCACACTGCATATGCATATATCAGAGGATATCTCTCATACCGCTTTCGAAACAGTAGCAAACAATGTGCAAACGCATGAACAAGAACAAGAACAAGAACAAGAACAAGAACAAGAACAAGAACAAGAACAAGAACAAGAACAAGAACAAGAACAAGAACAAGAACAAGAACAAGAACAAGAACAAGAACAAGATGTTTATTTCTGACCCCAAAACAATTACATTAAATAATAGCAATAATACGCACATGAACAAATGTCACCATACGTAATTAAGAATACATATGAAATTGGGGTCAGTGACTCCTGCTAAGACTCAAAAGTCGCTATCACAGTAGCCACTCGGATTATTATACATTATTATATTTGTATTCATTCAATACGATGTTTGTCTCTATGTTATGTGTAAATCTATCTATAAGACATGTGTACAAATTGAAACAATGAAATGACAATACTGACAAATACATAAGAACATATAACATTTGTTTGCATCTATTCATTTATATGTAAATTTGAGTTCTAGTGATTTTCATGAGCGTGGGTGCGTGCCTCTTGCATGGTTGGATGGGTTCGCAGGTGGACGTGTGTTTGGTTTACATGAAATAAACGTATACTGTGATAGATATTAGTGAAACCTACCCATGACTGTAATAATCTGACGATTTCCACAGTTTTGTAGCGAGTACGAAGTTCGACACCACCAACAACCAGGAAGTATAACACGAGAGGAAGTGCCGCCAAGCGGATAACACATTTAAATAAGTGAAGCAGCGCCTCCTTGTGGTTCCGTTATGTAGTCAATCTTACAGGCCTAGTTTTTACAATGTTCCTCGAAAAATGATCACTAATTATCATTGTGTATATAGTTGTGTTCAGTTGTTAATAAATAACGTTAAAGTACACCATTATGTATCTTCTATAAATCTGCAGTCCAGTCCTTCCTGTGCTACTGTCTAATTTGTTGGGGTGGAAGCTTATCAGTTAAGAATAGCACTCTTGCTGCTAGATCGCGTAGTGCGGTCAGCCAGCAAAACCATTGGCACGACACTTCCAACAGTGAATGAACTTTAGGAAACACGTGTGATGAAAAAGACAACGGGCATCTAGCACCCATCCCACGAATTGTACTATATTGCACAATCTAGTTGCAGATACATATCCGAAAGAGCACGCACGAACAGATATCATAACACCTTTCTTCCAACTTCTGTTAGGCTGTTAAACGCGAAATCGTGGAGGGGAAAATTATCGGGGAGGATGGGCGGGATACGAGGCGCACTACTATTGTAAGCATTGTCAATGCTAATGTCGGCGTGTTATGTTGTCTTATGTTAATATCTACCTAAAGAATTTCCTATTTGAGGAACTATTAAAGGTTATTGTATTGTATTGTTTTGTATTGTATGTAATATTTGTACAGTGTACTCGTACTCGTACTTGTACTCATAAAAATGTATTCGTACTTGTACTCAGGTTTTATCAATGTACTCGTACTCATACTCGTACTTGTACTCAGGGTTGAGCAATGTATCGTACTCATACTCGTACTTGTACTCAGGTGTTGACAATGTACTCGTAATCATACCCGTACTCATTGACCAGGCCGACAAAAATGAATTGCAAGTAGTAAGCGTCTTACAATAAAACAAATGGCTGATAAACACATTTTATTAGCAACCTTCTGTTCTGGGGTAACGTCACAGTCTGTAATACAACACAAATAACACTATGACACGTCACTAGTAGTAATGTACATATAGTTTGCGTTAATTTACACGTGTACAGCCATCATGGTGCTAATATGTGTCAATATTGTGTTAGTCCAAATTACTGCCAATTCCACAACATTGCCCGGCAGTGTCACAGCGACTGACGTGTCTTTTATCGTGCAGCTGCCGATGTAATCTCGGTTCGCTACCGTTCATCTTGTTTATACATTTTCATACCAAAAGTCCGGTATTTGTTTCACAATATGCACATCGATATAACCGACTATTTCAACTTAACACATTTTTTCTCGATGATTACAATAATACATGACATGCAAAGTGGTAACATGTTATGCCACACACGATATGCATATACTAGAGTATACCTCGCATACCGTTTTAGAAACAGTAGCAAACAATGTGCAAACGCATGTGCGTGCGTGCATGCGTCTCTGCATGGATAGGTGGGTTTGTGGGTGGATGTGTGTTTGGTTACATGAAATAAGCGTAAACTGTGATAGATCATATTCCGTGTATCGAGAACAATTCAAATGTTATGCACTAAAAGGTGTTCTTTAAATTGAGCTAAACTATAATAAATAATTTATATCAAGATATTATCATTGTGTGAACGTAGATACAATGCGCGCACACAGCCATGCCAAGTAGCACCACCTGGTGGGACACATCGTTGAAATGACATCGGCGAACCTTTTGTCCAATTGCTAACGCAATATCTATTTGATCGATTCGCATATTACCTGTTGCATCACAAAAATACATCTACCTTTCTACATTACATGCAAATTTCAGCTACAGCATTCAACAATTGGATGTAGTTCTCTACAATCAACTCACTGACTTCACACACGTGCGTTTTCACACACCATGGAGGTCAACGTTTTCACACACCATGGAGGTCAACGTTTTCACAAACCATGGAGGTCATCGTTTTCACATACGATGGAGGTCAACGTTTTCACACAACATAGAGGTCAACGTTTTCACACACCATGGAGGTCAACGTTTTCACACTCCATGGAGGTCAACGTTTTCACACTCCATGGAGGTCAACGTTTTCACACACTATGGAGGTCATCGTTTTCACGCACGATGGAGGTGAACGTTTTCACACTCCATGGAGGTCAACGTTTTTACACACCATGGAGGTCAACGTTTTCACACACCATGGAGGTCAACGTTTTCACACATCATGGAGGTTAGCGTGGTCACACACCATAGAAGTAAATGTTGTCACACTCCATGGAGGTCAACGTTGAACATAAAGTGGTCCGTCAACTTCTCAATGAGTGACGCGATGCTGCAGACAGACCAGGTGTCTGTCAGCGGGTCGTATACTTCGACGACTGATGACCTCTCCCCGGGACTGCCGCCTCCAGCCACTAGTATCGAGCCTCGCCACACGACCGCGGGGGCCCAGCGGTGCTCCTGCTGTGGCGGACTCAGTCTTGTCCAAGTGTCCGAGGCCGGGTGGTACTTCAGACGCGTACGGTTGCCACCTCCCACCACATAGATAGAGTCGTTCAGTGTGACAGCGGCGCCGAGGCTGCACACGTCCGGTGTGTCCGACCCACTGCTCCAGCTGCCCCGGGTCGTGTCGTATATCTGGGTGCAGCACAAGTTCTTGTTCTGCCCGTCTCGTCCACCAAAAACGAAGACTTTGTTGGCATGCGTAGCAACCATGGCCCGGTACACCGCCTGCTGCAGGTCCGGCAAGGCCGACCACTGCCGCCGCTTCACGTCCACACACTCTACGGGTGACAGCGCTTTGCCAGACCACATACGATAGCTAGTGCGCGGCACTGTGCGGCCGCTGCTCATTTCGTGCTGGTGCACAGTGTCCGCCTGGAACACCAGAGCCTCGTGCAGGTACTCGGAGCACTTCGGTGACATCAGCTCAATGTCGTCCTTGATGTGTCGCAGGTAGGCGCGTGAGCAAAATGGTAGACGGACATGTTCCATGACAGATGCTAATGACGATTTCCTGTTGACTACGTCGTGCTTAATCCAACCCAGGACTGCCTCCATGACAACGTCTTCGTCCTCGACGTAGCCATCATCTTGTCTGATCCATTCAATGACTTCAGTGCATGATAATTCCTTGAACTCATCTGCAAATGCAACGGTGTTGAACTCGGATTTCATCAAATCCATGGCTTTGTGCTGCAACTGGTTAAGCCAGTTGTAAGATGTCGCATGCCTTGACCAAACCTTCCGCGTTGTCGACGGTCAGCTCAATCTCCCCGGTGTAAATGTAGTCAATGATAGTGACCATTGTTTCCGGTTCCATTTTCAGCTGGACACTGTCCGACATGCTTTCGTGCAAGTCACACGTGAACATTGCCTTAAGGTAGTCACTGGCGACCGCCAGAACGACGCGATGACACCGGATGTGGACATCACCTGATGACAACGTCACATTCGTATATTCGTCATTCAGGCGGAGTTGATTCATACCCTTCATGAAATAATTCTGGTATTCCTTGTCAATGAACGTCTCAACTTTCTTTGAAGCAAATGATACAAAAACAACACAAACCAAATTTATAGTTTATAAACTATAGTTCGTAGACATATGTTGATTACACGTGAATACGATCAAACACGCACACATCACACGAACACACAAATACGCACATACGCGAACACACACACATGTACATACACTCACACACCAACGCTCGCGCACGCACGCACGCACGCACGCACGCACATATACGTGTTCGTCCAGTTAATTGTCTCTGTCTGTAATTAACAAATGGTGTAAACAATAACGTTGATAGTCTGGAAAATGGATGCAAATATATAATAAGTGATGTGTCTTTGTTAAAGGGCAAAAAGGCAACGGTTTCGTATGATGCACCAAGTAAAAGAGTTGCCACAAACTACCCATTTGCATCTACAATCAAATTGTTTACATCTGTGGTTTACTCAGAAAGTGGTCTTAACATGGATACAAAATCTAGCACAATTACCGACACCACGAACGGGACCATATTGAGCTTTACGTCGCTTTACAACGATATCGCGACAGCAATATTTAACCAGATGTAACCAGATTGCCACCTAGCTAGAGCATCAACTATAGATGGCAAAACATACAACAATAATTAAACTATGCACACAAATCTAGAAATAAGATGAACAACTCCACGTGTGATTTGTTTGACCTATAACACAATAATATGTTTATTTGGTATAGCGCCACATCCATAATCGTTCGTGGCGCTTCACAACATATTACAATTTAAGACATAAAAAAAGATAATGTATACAATAAGACAAATACTACTGTTTTAAAATATATGCAAAAAATATGTATAGGTATATAAATAAATAAAATTAGTACGGTATTAAATAGCGTAGTACTTTTAAATAAATAAATAAATTACGTATTAGTCATAAAAATGCATAATAATCGGTCTAGTATATAACTACATCGCAATGATACTGACAAATGATGGTATACATGTATGTATAATCATTATAAGTAATAAATAGCTTAGTTTATGAGGTAAAGTCTCGGTTGAAACGGGCACACGAGTTCACACAAATACACTGGCGCATCGTTGTCCATGGCTTTGTAAGTGAATACAAGCAGCTTCAAATCAACTCTGCACACAATGGACAGCCAGTGGAGTTCGCTACGCACAATCAACCTGGCAGCCGTGTTGTGTATTCGCTGTAGACGGGCGATGTTAACTGCCGACAAGTGCGTTACAGTAGTCAAGCCGTGATGTGATGATGGCATTGCCATTAACAGCGCGTTCCTTTGTCGGTCTGGGAAAAAAGCCCATACCCACGATGCACAGTGGCAGCAGAACTCTGAACTGGCTTATTTGATATTAATCGTCATTACATGAGCAGGTAATAGCAAGAGTTGTCATGATTCGACACGCATATGCATTATTCTATTTGCAGTAAAAAGGGGAAATTAATTTGATACGGACCGTTATCACGAACAAACACGGTTCCAAGGCTCGGCTTGCTGCAGCGAGTCCGAGCACCGGGGAGAGCCGAAGTAGGCGCATACGCGTTGAGTGTTTGGATCTTTATCATCAACGAACACGGTCTCGAAGCTCGATCGGCTACGTAACAACGTCCTTTATTTTAATTTGGGCTTAACGTATTATTTACGTGCCATGATGAACTGTTTACTACAACACGATAACCTCGACACTACATCACAACATCATACTAATTTCGATATGTAAACCCACCCATGGTTGTAGTGATCAGAACGCAGCAACTAGCAAGTACACGTTTCGACACATGAGATATGTACCGCCACCTAGCGGGTGCACGTATAAATAAGACAAGCAGCGCCTCTTGTGATTACTTTATGGACTAATTCATACCGGTATTTGCTGACGGGCGTCAGATGTAATTTCAAATTTAATTTAATTGAGACCGCGAACATATTTCAAGGCTTCTAGAATGACAAATTACGCCGGATTCGATTGAAATCACACATATGGGGTTGGTCGCTAGGTGGCGTAAGGTGGTACATGTTTCTATTTCACTGCTCGTTCAAATTTACATTTTTAATCTAAATTCTGCATTTTTGTGTTCGACATTACTGCAGTTATAAGACCAACACACTACTTTATTTGGACACGCAGAAATTTTTATAAATTACACCAGTTACGCCGCTAAAATTAATCATTTACAACATAGTGGGCGATAATACAGATAGTCAACTTTTCGCGCTTCGGTACGGTCTTACATTACAAATAACATACAAAGACAGGGGTAGCCCTTTTAAACTGTTAACTAACAGGCCTTTTCATAAGACGTTCCTTTACACCCAGTATCGCCCTGGGGGTGAAGACCTCTACGTTTCATCTGCACGGGCACTAAACGTCTTATTACTTTTGCACTGGCTTTGCCGAGCGCGAAGATTTAAACGATCTGTATTTAGCCTTTTAAACTGATTTGTTAAACTGATTTGTATTTAGCCTTTTACAAACTCGTTCTACATTTAGCATTTTACAGACTTATTTAGCATTTTACAAACTCATTTGAAACTACTGATTTAGTTTATTAATAATTTTAAATACCACTTGATTATGTCTATGTAATATTTATTTTATAACACATTATTTATTTATTTATTTTTCTCGCTATATTTATTAGTCTTACATCTGAGAAACTACTGTAATTTTAGATTTAGTGTGATCTTATACTCTCATATACTTATTTATTACATGTTATTTATTAAGTTTTGGTGCTGTTGACCCATGCCAAACATTTACATTATTTTAGAACGTCTGGCCACTCTCAGTCACTAATTATTTTATGATACATTAATTTTATCACTTGAGCAGATTTTGTCAAATGTCACCATTGTTCTCACTGTGTGTTTTATTTTTATCATGTTCTGCAGCTTCTAGAAGCCATGATTTCACCTTGTGTAACACACTGGCACAATGGTCGGATGTAATTTCAACACCTTCCAAATACATGACCACACAAGAATCCTTGACATACTTACACAGTCTGCCATGCCTTAACCTGTGTTTCAACCGAAAACTACTACCTATACCCCGTTCCAGGCCAACATTTAAATTGGCCTTGATCTTACTGCTAGCGGGAGATGTTAGTCTTAATCCTGGACCTGTGGTCAGGCATAACATCCGCCTGGCCACCACTAACATTCGTTCAATTCGTGAAAAAACTGCCTCTATCACTGATCTTATAATTTCCAAAACAATAGACATTCTCGCTGTGACTGAGACCTGGCTCAGACCGCATGACACAGATGCATGTATTGCCGACATCTCCCCTCCTGGCTATACCTTCCACCATCGACCACGTCCAGTTGGACGAGGCGGAGGTGTCGGTTTCCTTATTTCAAAACTATTTAACGTAACCCCGTACACCAGCCCGGACTATACCACATTTGAATCTATTTGTCTTAACATATCTAATTCGTGCTTCTGTGGGGTTTTCATTTGTATTTATCGCCCTCCGGGTCATCCAGCTAACTTCTTTGAAGAATTCCAGGATCTTTTGGAAAATGTTGCAACCATGCACACAGAATTTTACATTTTGGGTGATTTTAATCTTCACCTGGATACACCATCTGCAACAACTATCACGTTTAATGATATCCTGGCATCATTTGACACAAAACAACATGTCAATTTCCCAACACACATACATGGACATTGGCTTGACATCTTGATAACTCGTTCCTCTTGTAAAAACATTCAGACACCCACAGTTGTAGATGGCTTATCGGACCATAACACAGTAATTGCAGATCTTAAAGTTCCTTTAGCCCCAGCCGTGTCCAAACACAACATGTTCTACAGAGCCATTCACAGTATCAACATTGCATCATTTATGACTGATATAATTACATCCGACCTTGTCACACATCCTAAAGAACATGTATCAGACCTATACAAACAGTACCGTCAAATACTGAAGACATTGCTTGACAAACATGCACCCGCTAAATCCAAATCTGTGTCACAAAAGCCGCCAGCTCCTTGGATGACCCCGGAAATAATCCAATCTAAACGGCGCCGTCGCTATCTGGAACGTGTTTGGCGTAAATCTCGGTCATCCTTAGACAGGTCACGCTACACACGGCAATGTCATCTATGTAACCAACAAATGTCAAAAGCAAAGTCATATTATTACGAAAACATGGTCGCAAATAACTCCGCTACACCAAAACAACTATGGAAATGCATCAATCAGATTTTACACAGGCGGCCTGCTCCTTCTCTACCAACCCATGCATCAATCAAGTCACTGTGTAACTCTTTCTCAAGTCATTTTAAAGACAAAATCAGCCTGATACATTCAGCCTTCACAGATCACACCTCAGACACTATAAATGCCGACTCTCCACAACTAAATTCTAAACTCACATCGTTTGAACCAGCCACAACTACTGAAGTGAAAAAAATAATCATGTCATCCCCAAATAAATCCTGTGATCTTGACCCACTTCCGACCATACTACTGAAAGCATGCCTTGACGTTTTAATTAAACCAATAACATATATAATAAATGCATCACTCTGCTCCGGCTTATTCCCTGAAGACTTTAAATGTGCATATGTAAATCCAATTCTTAAGAAGACAACTCTGTCAAAAGAAGATCTAAACAGCTACAGGCCTATTTCTAACCTTAGCTTCATTTCCAAAATACTCGAAAAGGTTGTTGCAAATCGACTTACTTCTCACATCAACATAAATGGTTTAACCAATGCATCACAGTCTGCGTACAAACAATTTCACTCAACAGAAACTGCTCTTTTAAAAGTACACAATGACATAAACCTTAACATTGATAATGGCAAAGTTACTGCACTGACCCTGCTTGACCTATCCGCCGCTTTCGACACCATTGACCACGACATTCTCATTACACGCTTATCAACGTGGTACGGGATATCTGGCACAGCCTTGAGCTGGTTTACTTCATACCTTACTGACAGACGGCAAGCCATTAAAATAGGTAACTGCTTCTCAGACATGCTGCCCACCTCTTGTGGTGTCCCCCAGGGTTCTGTTTTGGGTCCGTTGCTTTTCACTCTGTACACAACACCATTAAGCTCAGTTATCCAGAGTCATAACCTGGATCATCACCTTTATGCAGATGACACACAAATCTATGTTTCTCTGACCACACCAGATACTTGTCGCTCCCTAAACCAGCTCAGGGATTGTCTCCAAGATGTCTCCCTCTGGATGAAAAATAGTAAATTAAAACTAAATGCAGATAAGACTGAATTTCTCATCATTGGTACCTCAACGCAGCGGGCAAAACTCAATGGCTTTTTCCCGACACATATTCTGAGTCAGAGTATCACACCAGCCACCTCAGTTTTAAATCTCGGAGTAACGTTTGATGAAAACTTCAATTTCAAAAAACATATCTCGAAAACATGCCGTTGCTGTTTTTACCATATCCGTGATCTTCGCCGTATCCGCCGGTTTTTATCACTTTCCGTTGCTAAAACCATCGCCACAGCTCTAGTAAGCAGCAGACTCGACTACTGCAATTCCCTCCTTTACAATACCGCAAACAAGGACATAGCCAAACTTCAGCGTGTCCAAAATTGTTTAGCAAGGGTAGTCACGCGTTCTCCACGTTTTTCTCGCTCAGTGCCGCTTCTAAAATCACTGCATTGGCTACCTGTGCACTATCGCATCATTTTCAAAATGTGTACAATAGCCTATCAAGCACTCTCATCTACACAACCAGCATATCTAAATTCAATGCTAACTTCAACAAGAAATTCCAGACAGCTACGCTCAACCAGTAGTAACCCTCTTCACATCCCTCGGGTGAAAACGAAAGCCGGGACCCGAGCTTTCTCGGTTGCCGCACCAACGGTGTGGAATTCGCTTCCTGCCAGTGTTAAATCACAAGGTAATATAGTTTCATTCCGCCGACATCTAAAAACCTATCTCTTTAATGCTGCCTATCCTCCTTAGCCTCCTAGCTTTTCCATCCATCCGTTGACGACTCACGCATTGCTTTCGATTATGAGATTGATTAATCCCCTGGTTTTGTCGCGCCACTGAGCTTGATTTTCGAGGATATTGGCGCAAAAGAAGTTACTATTATTATTATTATATTATACAAACATGACATGCATACTTATGAAATCAGAATTCACTGGCGAAATCAGAATTCATTGGCCAAGACAACGATAACACCTCAATTCCCAGCTGTATCTGATTGTGACGTATGACACAGATGTATGTGTAATTGTGTATCCGTTGGTAAAAGTAATATATAAACTTGTGTGTCGGACGTCAGCTTATAAGTGATGCTCTATGTTATGATTACTAATGACTCGAATGGGTGCGTACGAGGTAAAAAGAAAAAGCAGAACCAGGGACAGTGTGGCCAGTTGGAGTCAGACCACATTTGCATTTTCCATAGGCGACCATTATAACGTTTCCTTTGTTTCCTACTAATCTTGAACAGCTCTGGTATTGACAATTTCTCAGCATATTTACCCTCCATAGACAGAAGTTGTGTGAAACATTCGTGAACGTTTAATACCTCAGGCTCCTACAAACTTCTTTGAAACCTTACACCCCTCCATTTCTGCTTGAACCACAAACGGTTTGCCCCCGATTACATCACCAAGCAAAATGATAACTGTATTAATATGCAGAAATGCACCGACTGACAGCTGTCATAATTTGACAGCTCTGATGCCACGCTGCACAAAAACATAATTTCTACTCACTCCACACTACATGTGCTCACAGAAAAAATTCAGACAACCTGCATAATGCTACTTTTATAGGGTACTCTTTGGGTAATGGCGGATGTGCAGGTACCTTATTGTGTCTTACATCAGTTGGAACTCAAAATGGAATATCTGGGGTACGAGCGGAACCAGATATGTTAATTACCTAATATCGATCTGACAAATACGAACTAAATTACATGATTACGCTTGTTCCAAAATTCCCAAAACGTCTGTCTATGCGTTGTAAAAGAATATCACGATAAGCTGCATCAAAAGCAGATTTATAATTATACATAATTTCATAGCAATATTTGATCGAGTTAATTCCCCGGCATTTCTTATTTGTTCTATTGTATTGCCCGCCTCACGTGAAAAAGGCAGTCGTGTGTTTAGTGTTTAAACGTACTGTATATATGGTAGCATGGGCCCAGTACTTTTCGTCCTCGTGATAAATGATATTTCTCTAAAACAACGATGTACAAACTTCCCGACCATATCATTCGACGGGACATCACAATCTAACGTTGATGAATAACACGAAAATCGAGGAAGAGGCTGTTTCTACTCCTACAACTCAAACGACCAGGCATTCCCGTTGAAGACCTTCTGATGGTAGATATGAGGGTGGCCCGACCGACACTGGAATGCTGGATATATACCCAGCACGATCGCCATCAGTCACCTTGCGTCTTCAATCTGATGTGGACCGAATGCCAAGACGGGCTGACCGTGAACATCATAATTATACCCGAACACTCTCTGTATCGAAGCAATTAGCGAATGCACAGCCGACATCTCTGAAAAAGAGACGTACGTAGATATGTGAAATCCTCTTCACACAAACTGAACAGTCGCAGCGCAACATGCATCAGCTTCTTCCAAAAGAAAGGACTACAAAATATAGTATATACACGATGTTGTACACCCTATATCCCTTACCCAGAGTAAAAACCAACCGGACTAAAAACTGCTTCATAAAATGTGTTTTTATAACAAGAACTTAAGTGATTTTTCTAATATACTACGTGCATATATTGATATGGACACACACACACACACACACACACACACACACACACACACACACACACACACACACACACACACACACAATAAATTAAATAACGACCTACATGAATATTTCTGACACATTCCTTGTTTTTGGCAATAATCAGGTAGATCGTGATTTATTTATTGATGATAACATGTAAGTTGTTGCCCTTTATAAATATCACCCAATTTTAGGAATTTCTGTTTTTTTTAATCGGACCGATCTGTACATTATATTTACTCAAAAAATATTATTTTCATTGCATGTTTTTATAAATTAAAAACTCGATGCGCTTGATGTTACCAAAACAAAATTTCCCAAAAGAATAATTACACCCAAGTTAAACATAACTGATGTACCATAGTAGGTACACGCAGTCACCCACATTGCAATCGTGTTCCAACGCTCGTACCTAAATTGTCACCTGCTTCATGGGTGCACTGAATGCGCTGTTACACACCACATATGTTAACGTTGTCACATACCATAGAGGTTAACGTTGTCACACACCATGGAGGTCAACATTTTCAAACATCATGGAGGTCAACGTTGAACACAAAATGATCTGTCAACTTCTCGTTGAGTGACGCGATGCTGCAGACAGACCAGGTGTCTGTCAGCGGGTCGTACGCTTCGATGACAGTCGATCTCCCATTAGAACCCACACCTCCAGCCACTAGTATCGAGCCTCGCCACACGACCGCAGGGGCGCAGCGGTGCTGTTGCTGTGGCGGACTCAGTCTTGCCCAAGTGTCCGAGGCCGGGTGGTACTTCAGACATGTGCAGTTGTTTCCTCCCACCAAATAGATAGAGTCGTTCAGTGTGACAGCGGCGCCGAGGCTGCACACGTCCGGTGTGTCCGACCCACTGCTCCAGCTGCCCCGGGCCGTGTCGTATATCTGGGTGCAGCACAAGGACTTACCCTGCGCATCCCAACCACCAAAAACGAACACTTTGTTGTCATACGTGGCAACCATGGATCCTCGTACCGCCTGCTGCAGGTCCGGTAAGGCCGACCACTGCCGCCGCTTCACGTCCAGACACTCTACGGATGACAGCGCTTTGTCGCTAGCGACGTTCCCTCCCACCACGTAGACGCAGTCGCCCAGCGAGACACTGCCGTGGGAATACCGAGCAGTGATAAGTGGTGGCATCGCCTCCCACGTCTTCGTGGCGACGTCAAAGAACCAGCACTGGTTCACCGTCTTGTCTTCCGTGTAGCCGCCAGTCAGCAGAAGACCTCCTTCAATACGACACACGCTATAGAACCATCCGACAGACTGCGGCAGGTCCGTCATCGAACGCCAACGATTTGTGTCTTCCTCGTAGTAGTGACAGTGGTTGTACTCACCCGTATCGTTCAATCCACCAACCACCACGAGGCACGACTTGATACGATAGCTAGTGCGCGGCACTGTGCGGCCGCTGCTCATTTCGTGCTGGTGCACAGTGTCCGCCTGGAACACCAGAGCCTCGTGCAGGTACTCGGAGCACTTCGGTGACATCAGCTCAAAGTCGTCCTTGGTGTGCCGCAGGTAGGCCCGTGTACAATACGGCAGGCGGACATGTTTCATGACCGATGCCAATGACGACTTCCTGTTTGTCATATCGTGCTGAACCCATCCAAAGACTGCCTCGATTACAACGTCTTCATCCACAACGTTGACATCATCTTGTCTGATCCATTCAATGAGTTCAGTGCATGACAATTCCTTGAACTCCTCTCCAAATACAACTGTCTTGAACTCGGATTTCATCAAATCCATGGCTTTGTGCTGCAACTGATTAAGCCTATACAAGGCGGCAAACTTGTAGAACCCGACAACGTTGGACGGCCCAACCTGCTTAATCATAAAGTTCTCACACGCTGTCTTCAGGGTGTCCAGTTGTAACACGTCGCCTGCCTTGACCAAACACTCCACGTTGTCGAGGGTCAGCTCAACATCACCCGTGTAGATGTAGTCAATGATAGTGACCATTGTTTCCGGTTCCATTGTCAGCTGGACACTGGCCGACATGCTTTCTTGCAGGCCACACCTAAACATTGCGTTGAAGTAGTCACTGGCGACCGCCAGAACGACGCGATGACACCGGATGTGGACATCACCTGATGACAACGTCACATCCGTGTATTCGTCATCCAGGCGCAGTTGATTCATACCCTTCATGAAATAATTCTGGTATTCCTTGTCAATGAACTTCTCAACTTTCCTTGAAGCAGATGCTACAAAAACAACACAAACAAAATTTATACTATAATTCGTAGTCACATATTTATTACATACGAATACGACCAAACACGCACACATCGCAAGAATACACAAACACACACATGCATACACATACGCGAACACACACACATGTACATGTACACACAAGATGAACAACACCAATGTATGTATCTCTTATACAGGCACGTATGATTTGTTTGACCTATAACATAATAATAATAATATGTTTATTTGGTATAACGCCACATCCATAATCTTTCTTGGCGATTCACAACATATTACAATTTAAAAGACATAAAAAGATATGTGTATACAATAATACAAATACTACTGTTTTAAAATAAATGTAAAAATATGTATAGTACTATTGGTACATAAATAAATACAATTATTACGGTATTAAATATCGTAGTACTTTAAATAAATTACATATTAGTCATAAAAATGCATAATAATCCGTCTACTGTATAACTACATCGGAATTATACAGATAAATGACGGCATATGTATAATTATTATTAGTAATAAATAGCTTAGTATATGATAAAACTGTTAAATAATAATAATAATAATTACGTAACAATAATGTCAATAAATTAGTGTATAATTATGTATTGATAATATTACCAAATAATATAGTAAAAAAATAATAATGTTCATGTCAATTTACACTACTATGCAGTATGAAAAAGGTGTCTTCAGTAGACGTTTGAAGCTGGTGAGATTGTCACAAGTCTTAGTGACCGTTGGTAAATTGTTCCATAAGGACGCAGCAGCGACAGCGAACGAGCCGTCTCCAGCTTTGGTACGTGTACGCTTCATATCTGACATGTTATTGTACGCAGAGCGCATTGTTCTTGTCGGTTGATACGGGCACACGAGTTCACACAAATACACTGGCGCGTCGTTGTGCATGGCTTTGTAAGTGAATACAAGCAGCTTGAAATCAACTGTGCACACAATGGACAGCCAGTGGAGTTCGCGTAACAATGGTGTGGCACGTCTCTACACGGGCTACGCACAATCAACCTGGCAGCCTGGTTGTGTATTCGCTGTAGACGGGCGATGTTAACTGCAGACAAGTGCGTTACAGTAGTCAAGCCGTGATGTGATGATGGCATTGCCATTGACAACGCGTTCCTTTGTCGGTCTGGGGGAAAAAGCCCATACCCACGATGCACAGTGGCAACGGAACTCCGAACTGGTTTATTTGATATTAATCGTCATTATATGAGCAGGTAATTAATAGCTAGAGTTGTCATGATTCGACACGCATATGCATTATTCTATTTGCTGTAAAAACGGGAAATTAATTTGATACGGACCGTTATCACGAACAAACACGGTTCCGAGGCTCGGCTTGCTGCAGCGAGTCCGACCAGGACTCATACCACATTTGTATTTTCCATAGGCGACCATTATAACATTTCCTTCATTTCCTACTAATCTCGCCGTGCTCTGTTATTGACAATTTCACAGCATATTTACCCTCCATAGGCACAAGTTATGTCAACAATTCGTGAACTTCTCATACCTCAGGCTCCCACAAACTTTTTTCAAACCTTACACCTCTTCATTTCTGCTTGAACCACCCACGAAATGCTCTAGCCTCGGTTACCCAAACTCCGTGAGGTGGCAGCACCTTTAAGCCCCTCAAATTCGCCTGGGGAATTAATGGGTCTTAAGTTTCTACATCCGGGTAGCCTTACCCCAGATTAGGGTAGAGACGCTGATTGGCTCTGAGGCCAACTATGAAATAAAAATTCAAATAACGATATACTTTTACAAGATAATAATATCTTATGAAAAGTATTCCACGTTGAACTTATATTAACACAAAAATAAGTAAAAATTCAAATTTACAGTTGTTTATAAAATAAAAATTACGGCAGGATTAACCAGTATCCGTGAGGTGGCAGCACTGTCTAGCCCCGCATACAAATTAAATAAGGATACCTTTTTATCAAATAATGCTGTATTATAAAAACTATTCAAAATTAAACTTATATTAACACAAAATAAATAGAAATACAAATTTGCAGTTGTTTAAAAAAAAAATATTACGGCAGCGTCCGTGAGGTGTCACCATTGTATAGATCACACTGATAAACAAACAAAAGCCGTTAATGTGGCCAGACTGTCTTCTCGGCGAAGTTCCGCAGCCGACCGACAGTCGGCTAAGCGAGACTAGCATAGGGCGTGTAATAGTGGACCAGCCAATATGTGATATAAAACTTTCATCGGCATTTTTTGTTAATAGCATGAAACTATGGTAGATAGATCACTCATAGCATGTGGGGAAAGGTGTGGGTGGATGCCACCTTTGATTTTGAAGGTCATTTTCAAGGACAAGAAAGGTCAAAATTGGTATTTTGTTTTTTTGTATTAATTTGGACCACAATCAATAGGTCTATCCAATGAAATCATTCAAATCTTTCAGACAGGTCATGTATTGGATAGCATTTCCTCTTTTTTGCTGTTCCAGAGATCATCCACACTTCTGCTGTTTGTGTTGGTATAAACTGGACTAGAAGCATGACATCCGTATCTCTGCAGATGACCAACACTCTTTTGTATCCCTGTTTGACTGCCTCACACGAATGAAGTACCAGCCTGGTGTCCGCCTCGTCATGGTTTCCTTGAAGTTTGACTTCACTCCTCCTTGTTGACCTCGCATGTGTAGCACAAGAGAATCCGCCTCCTGTTACAAGCTCACATTGTTGTGGTAGATCAGTACCCTTTGTCACGATGATCTCGGTCAAGACCCTGGCGAGATTGGCCTTGCTCTCATCAGATGCAATAACGTTGCTCCATACATGTGGAAGTGGGTCATTTTGTCCATCGATGACCTTACGAATTGGCCTTTTCTTCCCCACTCGCTTTGACCTTGTCACTGCCTTGATCGATTGTTGCCCGGTGTAGTGGTCAAATACTACATCAACTCTTGTTGTGTGACATCTGAAGTGACTTGTCACATTGTTCAAGAATACATCGGCATAGTCGCCAAATGTCTGACACCCATGAGGTTTTCCAAGAGCTTGGATCAGGCCATTACCGTCAATCATCACACACGTCTTCATGTTGGCTTCTGGAATTGCCGAGGGTATAGGAATGCCATCCGCCAGGACATTGATTAGCTCTGACTTTTGTGTCGAGTTCATGTCGTCTCCATGCTTAGCCAGAGACAGTGGGACTGGGGACAGCTCATGCTTCAGGATACTCCCCATTTCAACTGTTCGACCCGCGGTGACAACATTGAGTAATCGCTGCAGGAGCTTTCTGTCGGCTTTGACAGTCTTCTGTACAGTATGTTCGGTAGACACGGTTGCTTTGTACAGAGTGGCAAAGGTTTTCGAGCGATGCTTCTTAAGCACACCATGAAACCCCACAGTTTTCTCAATTAGGCGTTGCTTCAGGTTGGTGATAACATGCAGTTTCCCCCGTTCTTCAGCTCTTAGGAGATCACTGACCACGTCAGTCGGGGCAGAATCTGTGGCTGCCAAAGATACCAAGGGTATGTCGCCACTTATCGATTCCATGTCTCCATCTTCTTCTTCTCTCAAAGCAGTGGTTACTCTGAATACGTCCAAACGTGTAAGCTGTGTGATAAGCTTCTTCACGTCAGCATCAGCATCATGCTTCATCTGGGAAGAAAGGCTGTCACTGCGGGTGAAAGTGGTCTCTTCCTCCTCATCTTCCAGGTTGAAGAGGTATCGCGTGTCCTGGGAGATTCGTAAGCGTTCGGCCCAGGTGACACAAAACTTGTCCCTAGTTTGGTCATTTCTTGTAATGCCTATGGTGCCGTTCTGCATCTGGCATGTTTTGTGTATCCACTTGGTTGAATCGTCTTTTGGTTCTCTTCACAACGACGTTCCCCTGCATGAACTCTACGTAGACCTCTGGTGCTGTCATTTCAAGCAGTTTCATATCCGCAAGATACACAGGTCCCCATCGGGCATAGTTTAATCAGCACATTATAACACAGACGATACATATGTAAATAATAAAATATGTGGTTGTGTGCAAAGATGGTCAAGTGGATGTAAAATAATGGAAAACAATATTTTGACTGAAGTTGGTTTTATGACCTTCAAAATGACCTTCATATTTGATGTAATCCCAAATCATGCCAAGGAACGATGTTATGTATACTGACATACACACAATACGTGTTTGGTTTTGAAAACAGGATAACTTTGCAATAATGGGTATGCAAACAAATTTTACATACAAGAAAACAACATTTCGAGATAATCACATTTTTGTGTTGAATTATCCTATAGATCTCTGTGTAAATGCAAAGTTTACCACCTTATATCTCCGCCAATACTTGGTATAACTGTAAAATCGTTACTGACTAGTAAAGATCTACTCACATAGAGTTCAAATCATCACGAAAATAAAAACCAACATTTTGACCCCAGTTGACTTTGTGACCTTCAAAATGACCTTCATGTTCAAAATAATGGATGGTAACACCGCACACGGTTTTGTTATCTTACGAACGATCAACGTAGCAAGAATTTGTTTGTGTTAATTTGAACACTACCGATCGATAGAGCATGGCATAGTTGGCCACTTGCGAAGCACAGTTCTATTCCGCGGTTGTCACTTCACTTCTTAATTTTTTTCCCCACATATTGGCAAGTTTGATTTAATCCCAAATCATGCCAAGGAACGATGTTATGTATACTGACATACACACAATACATATTTGGTTTTGATAACAGGATAACTTTGCAATAATGGATGTGCAAACAACTTTTACATACAAGAAAACAACATTTCGAGATAATCACATTTTTGTGTTGAATTATCCTATACATCTCTGTGTAAATCCAAAGTTTAACACCTTATATCTCCGCCAATACTTGGTATAACCGCAAAATCTTTACTGATTTGTAAAGATCTAGTCCTATAGAGTTCAAATCATCACGAAAATAAAAAACCTTCAAAATGACCTTTAAATTCAAAATCGAGCGTGGCATCCACCCTAGTCATTTTCCGCATACCATGGGTGACTCATCTAGTATGGATGCCCGCTATTAACAAACAATGCCGATGAAAATAATTCTAGAGCACTTTTCAATGTTTGGCTGGTCCACTATAAGTCTCGCGCGCGAAAACGAGGCTGGGGGCAGTTGAGGGCAGAAGGTCCATATTTTCCATGTTAACGTATAGGACTTCGTTTTGTTTTTGGTTGTAATAATCGAATTGTTCCAGTCTAACAATTTCAGTTATACAGTCCGAAAATTATCACAAGCAAAAGCAGCGGAACACTTTGCCGGTGACAATGATCACGGTAATCATGAATTTTAATCGATTATAATGGTGGTTGCCATGGCTACAGCGGCAAGTACTTGCGTTTGGCGATCTTGACTAATAATGAAAAGTGCAATTTTTCGCACAGTACAACCTGTTTGGACCAAACGTATACATGTGTTATGATTATGTGCATTTAGACAATTTGTCAGATATAAGTGCTTATCGAAACCACAACGTACAGCTATATAAAATGCAAAATCCGTAAAAAAACACATACGGCTAAAATTTGTGGGGAGTGTCTATTATCTGCACTACATAAATCGCTATGTCTATGACTATGATAGTGTGGTAAACTCAATATTAAATCGGACATTTAAGATAAGAAAGGTATAACACAAGATATTTATATCCTGATTTTCCTAATATTCATCAGTCGGAAGTTACAACTGTCATCCATCGAATATTATTCTAATGACCAGTCCCCAAATCAGCTCCAATCGCGCGGAGTTTCGCCGTGTATCGTGACACACTTACGGGCCCTATTGCCCCCACTGACCTATATATAGGTCAGTGATTGCCCCTGATTACATCACCAAGCAAAATGACAACTGTAACAGTAGTAATACGCGTAAAATGCACCGAATGACAGCTGTCATAATTTGACAGTTCTGATGCCACGCTGCACAAAAACATCATTTATAATCACTCCACACTACATACGTGCTCACAGAAATTCAGACAACCTGCATAATGCTGCTTTTATAGGGTACTCTTTGGTCGCACGGGTAATGGCGGACGAACAACACCTTTGTAGAGCGCAGTGGCTCAGGGGTAGAGCTTCGGACTCTCGACTACGAGAACCCGGGTTCGAATCCTGGCTGCGGCGTTAAAACCTTGGGCAAGTTTTTTCACTCTACATTACTCCAGTTCACTCAGCTGAATTAAATGAGTACCTGGCTATAGACAGTGGTGGATATGTGTACGAGCAGCCTTCGCGCATTAATTGTAGCATATGGCTGGATGCTTCCCAGAGAAGCCGAGATGGTGTCCGGGGTGAACAGGTCTGTCAGGGAAGTAAAGTGTAAAGCGCTTTGAACGGTCCTGAGGATTGGATATTGCGCTATATAAGAACTGCCTTTACTTTTTTTATTGTGGACTTACATCAGCACCGGCCCGGGGAGAGCCGAAGTAGGCGCATGCGCGTTGAGTGTTCGGATCTTTATCATCAACGAACACGGTTCCGGTGCTCGGCTACGTAACAACGTCCTTTATTTTTATTTGGGCTTAACGTATTATTTACGTGCCATGATGAACTGTTTACTACAACACGATAACCTTGACACTACATCACAACATCATACTAATTTCGACATGTAAACCCACCCATGGTTGTAGTGATCAGAAGACTTTAAAGGTTACGCAGCAACCAGCAAGTACACGTTTCGACACAACACGATATATGTACCGCCACCTTGCGGGTGGCATGTATAAATAAGACAAGCAGCGCCTCCTTGTGATTACTTTATGAACTAATTCATACCGGGCTTTGCTGACGGGCGTCAGAACTAATTTGAAATTGAATTTAATTGAGACCGCGAACATATTCAAGGCTTCTAGGATGACAAATGACGCCGGATTCGATTGAAATCACACATATTAAACAAACGTGACATGCATACTTATGAAATCAGAATTCACTGGCGAAATCAGAATTCATTGGCAAAGACAACGATATAACACCTACATTCCGAACTGTATCTATGGTGATGTATGACACCGATGCATATGTAATTGTGTATCCGTTGGTAAAAGTGATATATAAACTTGTGTGTCGTTCGTCAGCATATATAAGTAATGATCTATGTTATGATTACTAATGAACTCCAAATGGAATATCTGGGGCACAAGCAGAACCAGATATGTTAATTATCTGGTATCGGTCTGACAAATACGAACTAAACTACATAAAGGGTTGTTCTAGAATTCCCAAATCGTCTGTCTATGTGTTGTAATATATAATATCATGATCAGCTATATCAAAAGCAGATTTATAATTATATATATATATATATATATATATATATATATATATATATATATATATATATAATTTCATAGCAATATTTTATTGAGTTATTTTCACGGCATATCTTATTTGTTCTATCGCCTCACGTGAGAAAGGCAGTCGTGTGTTTAGTGTTTATAATTCTGGGAAGATTCACACTGTCACCCTTAAACAACACAGGCCCCCACATCCTATTCACTCTTCTTAGAAACTTATGACACAGCAGGAAGCTATTGCACCCACGCCGGTCACCAATTGTCAGTATAAAAGGAGGACAATTTTGGAGCTTGGATCAATATTCCTCCGAGCTTCATCGTGGATGCTGCTATGTAGTCTTTACAATGAAAGAGCCCTTTGGCATGGGCAATTGACCAATCCTGATCTATTCATAATTGTGGCCAGTCGTCTGTACAGTTGTCGGTTTAGGCAAAGTGTATTAATTGTTATCTTGTAGTCGTACAAGAGTAACTTGTGTGTGGATTTGTATGGGTTTAAAGACGATTGTATATTTGTTATTGTGGTCACGAAGTTTTTAAGATTTATTAAGAAACATTTTGTATTATTTTAGTAGGTAAACTGTAATAAACGCATTTTATATTTTAAACTTGCCTTACCGTGGCCAGTCTATCATTTTAAGATTTTTTTTTTTTTATCGGACCGGTATGTACATTATATTTACTCAAAACATTATTTTCATTGCATGTTTTTGTAAATTAAAAACTCGATGCGCTTGATGCCAAAACAAAATATCCCAAAAGGATAATTACCCCCAAGTTAAACATAATTGATGTACCATGGTATGTACACGCAGTCACCCACATAGCAATCGTGTTTGAACGCTCGTACCTAAATTGTCATCTTTACATCCCTTACGGTCGGTCCGCATTGGCTTATGGGATTGTTCGCCATTCTAGTGACGTCGCGAGAGGACTGGTTGGCAAAATATACGTGGCATTCATACTTTGTACCAAAAGTTTGGTTTGAGTAAAGTGTGTAGCCTGAGCAAGAAGTGTTATATAGATAAGATAATAGTGATTTCTACTACCGAGTTTAAATAAAGTAGGCCATAAACAACACAAGAAAATGGGTTTGACAATATCAAATCTGTTCAATCGGCTTTTCGGAAAGAGGCAAATGAGGATTTTGATGGGTGAGTGACAGTAGGTTTCAAAATCCTTGGGCGAAAATAGAGAAAATATCACGAGATGCCATATTTTGTGATGCAGTATAACACAATTATATGTTTGTGGAGGACTTACTAGTTTCTGGGTGTATGGATGTGCACGTGGGATGTGTTACTGTATAATGACCCCTTCATAGGCTAAACGGGGAGTGGTTCACGAGTCGACACACACACAGTCACACACCTGACATAGTCGTAGTGATAGACAGTCATAGATATAGGCTCATGACAACATTCGAGAGGAACAGTGTACATACTTCCACTGTACTTTTAACTTTTCACACATTTCGCTGTTACAACTACAGATCATGGATATATCACTTGCGACTCATACACATTAATCAAACTGGGCTGTATTTATTACAAATAGAATAACAAAAGTTTGCGAAATATACCCATATTATAATTACTTAGGCATTTATTCAGTTTAGACAAACAAATTGTAAAAAAATTGGTTTGGACAAAATAGTTTTAAAAAATATAAAAAAACAGACCTTTTTTACAGCAATGCTAGTACTATCGGTATCCATGATTATTTATATGTAAAAATCAATCTTTCTCAGGCTCTTATTGCAAATAATATTACATTTGTTTATTAATATATATACTGTATAATTACATTTTTACACACTTTCAGTATCTGTTTAATATATTCATAATATATTCACCTGCAAGTCAACTGCACTTATATGCGTACACCACCTGCTTAGTTAATTATTGGTATCTACTGACTGATAAGTGTTTCCACAAAACAATGACATTTAACTTGCGTACATGAATTCAGAGATCGTTTTTATTTGTACAGTAAAACACAAAAACGTGCATAATATTAATAATATAGGGCAGAAATACCATTCTGTATGGGCATGTATAATAGTGCCCATTTGGCAATGCTGTATTTCACAGAGTTGGTTCATCATTGTGCAAGCAGTAAGTCTTGGAGTGAAGGGTGATCACTTGTAATTCACAAATGGTGAATCGTTCTTTTAAATGGTTACAAGGAGTAAGCATCTCTTATGCAACTTCGCTGTCCATTTGAAGACAGAGAAAACAATTGTTTTTCAGTTGCGTAAGATGGCGCCCAGTCATTGATACAGAGGGATTTAAATTAAGATTATTGGCTATAAGCAGAGGGACTATCAGCCTGTTACTTATCCCAGGGGTCGAACTACCCACTAGTCCACTAGTCCGTACACTAGTAAAGATAAGGGCGGACTAGTAAACCTGCCTAATAACTAGTCGGTTGTCTTGTAAAGCTCAGTGGGGTCATCCACCCCACCCTATAGTAGTCAAATCAAGTGTTTGTAGTCAGTGACCCTAACCCATCCACAGGCTGGGGGAATGTAACTGAATCCAGTGCCAGTGAGCAACTGACTACAGCAGCTTCATTTACTGATAAATGACATTTTCTTAGGCATGGCCAGTGGACACCAGCTGTGAACTTGTCTGGGTATTATTTGTAAGATTAAGGTGTCTATAATCTTCAAGTGTGATATTTTTATTTCCATTAATACAGTCCAGTAGAGCCGTTTTCATACCACTGTAATGTGAGGTAAATTTCCAGAATCATTATGGAAAATTCATAATGGTAGGGTGGTACTACGCAATAGACGTTCTTTTTCAATTGCATATTTTCTTAATACAGATCATCTTTACCTTTTCATTAATTACTTTTGATATTTCTGTATTATTTATTTGTTACCTTTATGAAAAGTGCATTGTTAGTTTACCTGGATTGCAACATATACTGTTTTTTAGTTTTAAATCAAATTGTAGCGACTTAAATTTGTTTATGTTTTATTTTGGCGGACTAGTAAACTTTTGACTTTACTAGTCCCGCCGTCTAGTAAAATAAATACCGAAGTTCTACCCCTTATCAAAGAAAATATTTTTGATGGTAAAGTGATACCCTCTGTCTGTGTAATCGTAACACCTGATATGTATGTATGTATGTATGTATGTAAATATATATATATATATATATATATATATATATATATATATATATACATACATACATACATACATACATACATACATACATACATACATACATACATACATACATACATACATACATACATACATACATACATACATACATACATACATACATACATACATACATACATACATACATACATACATACATACATACATACATACATACATACATACATACATACATACATACATACATACATACATACATACATACATACATACATACATACATACATACATACATACATACATACATACATACATACATACATACATACATACATATACTGTATATACATATATGCGTACATGCATGTACACATACATACATACATACATACATACATACATACATACATACATACATACATACATACATACATACATACATACATACATACATACATACATACATACATACATACATACATACATACATACATACATACATACATACATACATACATACATACATACATACATACTACCCCATAACAAATGACTAGTCCCCATTTTTGGCGGACATGTCAAAATATGACATTTCAATCATGTGTTAACCTACAGTGCAACTGCTCCTTAACTCTTTACTGGGTAGACCGCCTTCTTATTTTACACCCTGCTGTGGGTAGACAATTTTAAGATGGCAACTATCTGTGAATTATCCTGCATGTTGCTTGCATTAAAATTCGAATAACTTGACAACCGATGCACGAAAATATATGAAATTAATTGCACTGTACATGGAATGATTGTGTGAATAAAATGTGTTATTAAAATGTATGTGTTGCAATCAATTACATTTCAGATCTTGAAGCAAACTTCAACAATTATAATGAACAAGTAAATAAGCAACTTCATCATGCCAAATATTGAAGAAATATTAGAACACATAACAGTGATCCTGTGGAACTAATGTAGCCATGTATGTTAGTTTTATCCTAGTAAAACATGTATCAATTTTTGACGGTTAGTTTTCAAATTATAATTGCTTTTGTAAACAACGCCAACGCGTCAAGAAGAAAATCATGCCATAATTTACAAAATGGCTATCGTTTACCGATCATGTTGCCGAATGCAATGTTCTTTTCGTATGTAAAATCAACACTCGAATTACGAAAGATAGCACACTCCTTTCACAAGTAGATGCTCCCTTATCAGAAGCAATGTGAGCATAGTGCATGTTAATCAAATACTATAAATTAAATAAACCAAACGAGGTACGGACGGTGATCCGATCAACAAAATGGCTGCAAATCGGGGAAAAGAACATGCCGCCGACGGGTCATCTTCTTCGTATCTCAACAACGAAAAGTCGCACAGACAACGTAGATGGACGATAACAGGGTCTCCGTGGTCGCTGTCGACATTATTCACGTTGCAAACATCGAAATCCGACTCGAAATCGTCGAGAATTGATCTCAGTAATATCCGCCAAATGCCGCACGATGTCGGAGGACAACTTGACGAACGCACTTCAACATCCTTCCAAATAAACTCACTTAATTCGCAAATGAAAACTTCAGGTCAGCAGTTTCAGCTGGCTGGTTAAAGTAAAAGAGGGATCTGATCGCGGTAAACGAAAGGCCCACGAACTGTGATTTTACTGGGCGGTTTTGGACGGTCTGCGCGTACGAGGGGTTGGGCGGTTTTTGGACGGTCTGCGCAGTAAAGAGTTAAACATAAAATGAACACATAAATTTCGTAATTGACAATGCAACGCAATAGTTTTAATCAATTAATATGAAATAATATCTGGAATATAATATAGCTACTCACAAAGGGGAATTGTACTAACCAGTATCTACTAATCCCCAGACATTTCTGCAGTCCTCAGGCTAAAAGGCAAACGTAAGTTTAATTCCTGGTGATAAGTATTGAGCACTAGATGCAATGATATGGCACCACTCAATGCCAAACAAAAAAGCTAACACAAATGTTTTTATTTATAACTTTATTTTCCCAGTTATCCAAAAGGAAGGTACTCAAACATAATTATGACTCAGTAGGCTTATCACATTGCTTAACATACTTAAAAATAACTAGATGCAAATATTATATTAAATGTTTTTGCATGTATCTAACTGTGTATTTGTCGACACTGACAAATGAACAAATATGCAACGTTTGAGTATTGATAAAAAAAAGGCATTCTTCTTTAAGAGATGCGCCCTGAAACATCAATTTGGGGCAGTGTTTGTTCGTGGACTAACTTGTACACTCTTACAATATCAATCACAGGGTACAATACTTCCTCATCTCATAAACACCAAGTAAATGAATGCCTTAACCATTTGTCTCCTAAATGGCATATGGTTTGCTTATATTTCAGTGGGACTTGATGCTGCTGGAAAGACAACAATTCTTTACAAACTGAAGCTTGGTGAAATAGTTACAACAATTCCAACAATTGGTGAGTGTCGGTCAGCAACGCATGATACAAAATCCAACAAGATGAAAAAATCCCACAACACTTTTTATTTACATGAACATGTTTTGATCTACTAAATTTGAGCACATAACATTTCAAAAAGGCGCATAGTTCTATCTCTGTTGCGCATGATGGGCACATACTATTTTTCCAGATATATCCCTCGCAAGTTAAAACTATTTGTAAAGGGACAACAGTCAGACACCGGTTTTATAGCCTGCTGTCTTCCAAATCCACAAACAGTGGTGTAAGCATTCAGGCATGGATATCATCACCCATGTTCTCGTATTTCAGTACTTGTTGTGTATGCATTTACGGTAACATTAACAAGTCCAGACAGGCAGCATTACTTTCAAAAGTCAGCTGGACTCTCAAATTTGTTAAGTTGTTTGTCCGGACTTATCCCTCTCAAACATCGGTGATCACGCATAAATATAAAATATAAAAACCACATTTGCATTGTCCGGTTTAGAAGGTACTTAATTATTTTATATGTACGTTGATGGTCGTGCACTTTTTCAGATATGAGAACTAGCCTTACTGAAAATGTTGATACTGTCAAGTGTCAATGCCAGAACACTGAGCTGGTGTCGTGTGTGGACACCCTGGTCTATAAAATGTCAGCTTGTCAAGTTAGGGTTATGGCCTTAAAGATCCAAGGAGATACATTTTCTGTCAGGGTCCATATTCTTCCCGACAGGCTGACATCAGTGCTGATGTCAAATGTCAGTTATATGTGATATAAAAAAGTTGTATTGCTATAACACAACTGTGCCGCAGGTTTCAACGTGGAGACGGTAGAATACAAGAACATCAGCTTCACAGTGTGGGACGTGGGTGGCCAGGACAAGATCCGACCTCTGTGGAGACACTACTTCCAGAACACACAGGTCAGTGACAGTGTAACTCGTATCATAATGACACAGTATCCTCTTGATAGGATACATATTGGTAAACCCGAGATTTGATACGTGTCTCGACGGTCACTCTCGATATTGATAATGATATTGTGGATGTAGAGGGTAAACAGATGTGCGAGGTCTCGCCGAGGTGGCAGAGTGTAAAACGTTAGTGCACAAAGTGTGCCTTTGCAGGAGTCTAGAATAAAAACTGTCAGGGGTATTAATTTGTGTGTTAGATGGTATCTTCAATTTCAACTTTCAACAGGAAAAATTATATTTAAACAGGACATAAGTTATATATTTTGGCAATGAAATTATATATATTAATATATGTCACACATCAATAGATTGCATTGCAGGCTAGGTGTGCAAACTGATACATCTTGATTTAGTTATTGTGCAACTGTAATCTAATTCTGCATGTACACATACTGTATATACACAGCCACTGGATAATCGCATATGTTGTTTTAATGTTTTGAAGAAACAATTTAAATTGGTGTACGACGTGGTTTGGGAAAGCAGTTAGGTTTACCGCATCATTATGGTTTTCGAAAGGGGCTTCATCAGTTTATTTCGGTCACGTTTCCATGGTGTTCACTTTGGTGGATAGGTTAGTGTTTTTTCATCACTTGTGGCACTGATTTTGGAGCTTACAATCTTGCAACAACACGCACACACACACACACACACACACACACACACACACACACACACACACACACACACACACACACACACACTATGTATATATATATATGTGTATGTATATATATATATATATATATATATATAAGATGTACCAGTTGTCACTAATGTGAAGTACCACTGACACCTTTGCCATGTTGACTGATGTGATCTCTCCCTCCAGGGCCTCATCTTTGTGGTAGACAGCAATGACAGGGACCGAATTGTAGAAGCACAAGACGAACTAAACAAAATGGTACATTACTGCATTCTATTTCATTGTCACACGATGACACCGTTTATTCAGAATCAGATACAAGTGATAATTTCTTGTCAAGTGACCCCGGCAACATCTTGTAAGGATTACATAGAGATCCATTTGTGTGCGTTTAACTGTTTGTATTAATAATTTAAAACAATCATGTGACAGTTATTATTTATTTCAGAAAAAAGTCAGTATCTCCATGTTTTCAGACTATGCTCAATGTCAGTGAGCTATGATTCTCTTTTCCAACTCTCAAGAAACTGTAATCGTTGTCTTGTCTTAAATGACCCTTGAGTTATTCTTGATGTGTTTAGAACATTCTGTGAACAGCAGAACGTTGCCAGAAACCAAGCGCTATTTTAGATATGGTCACCTCCCCCCCCCCCTCGCCAGTCTCTGGGTGGATTCAGTGATGTTTGTGTCTGCTCAGCTATGGCTATTTAACAAGACGTCAGTCCCAGTAACACTGTCAGTGTGTTTAGAATTTAAAACTGTCTTTATAGTTCAATCTTGGGCAGGAGTGCCACATTCATTGCGTGCTGCATACTGATGCTATATAATAATAATAATAATTAGTTAACTTCTATTGCGCCTATATCCTTAGAAACCAAGCTCAGAGGCGCATCAAAACAAAAAGGATTAATCGATCTCATAGTCGGTAAACAAATCAAGTTGTCATCAGATTGATTGATGCGCCAGGGAGCTATGGTGGATAGGCCAGATTGTACAGATATGTTTTTAAATGACGATGGAATTTAGCAATATTTTCAACTGATTTCACGCTAGAAGGAAGCATATTCCATAGAGTAGGCGCACCCACAGCAAAAGCCCTGGTCCCCATATTAGTATTGACCTTTGGTACAAAGAGTAAATCAGAAGTAGATGACCGAAGTTGAATAGGTTTTCTTATAGGAGTAAGTAAAGTATGTAAATACGATGGCTGCTTAGAAGAAAGTGCCTGGTAAGTAATGGTACACATCTTAAACATTATACGATATTGGACAGGCAGCCAATGCAGACACTTTAGAAGCGGCTTAGAAGGAGTAAAGCGTGGAGACCTAGTCACCACCCTTGCTAAGCAATTTTGAACACGTTGTAGTTTTGTGATATCCTTAATAGCAATATTATGAAAAAGTGAATTACAATAGTCTAATCTACTAGTAACTAATGCAGTTGCAATAGTCTTTGCAACAGAAACAGGCAAATATCGACGAATACGCCGCAAATCACGAATGTGGTAAAAACATGTTCGACAAATTTGAGAAATGTGTTCTCTAAAATTTAATTTATCATCAAAAATTACTCCAAAATTCCTAGTCGAAACTGCAGGCATAACATGCTGATTAAGTAAGGGTATAGGAAAAAGAGTCAGTTGTAGTTATTAGTTTGTGTTAGATCTTGACACATAAATGTAGCATCTTCTGCTGCCTGCAGCTGCAAGAGGATGAGCTGAGAGACGCTGTGCTGCTCGTCTTTGCCAACAAACAGGACCTACCCAATGCCATGACCGCAGCCGAAATCACAGAGAAACTTGGACTCAGTCAGCTACGAGGTCGCAATGTAAGTCACCGGGGCCGTGTGATGAACTGTGATCCGGGCAATGTTCAATGAGTACAGTAAATTCTGGGAAAGTGTCTGGATACGTATGGTCCGGTTCTGTATCCACTGCGGCCTTTAATTTTACAAAACGTGTTGGCATCCATGTGGGTTTTATGAAATGTATTTATTTAAAGCTACCGCGAAGTGCCACAAATGCAGACATGTACAAACACACACGCACGCATGCTGCAACAGTGCATTCACACACACAACACACACACACACACACACGCGCGCGCGCGCGCGCGCGCGCGCGCGTACTTTAGATTTACCATATTACTCCTGTTAGAGTTATTTGAATTGGTGCAACAATTCTGTTATAACCATAAACATCCTGGTATCAACAGGCTTGTTTCCCTACTAGTAGTGTAATATTACCTTGACCAGTGCCGTCTAGTTTTATGTACACATTTATAGATGTGTAATAACGATGCTTTTCTGTGTGCCTTGTGTTTCTTTCAATTTGTTATTCTGTTAGGCAGTCTAAATTTTTTGCCAATCCAAAAAATTCCCAGTAAGTATGTGCATGCGTTTGTGTGTGTGTGTGTGTGTGTGTGTGTGTGTGTGTGTGTGTGTGTGTGTGTGTGTGTGTGTAAACTCACATATGTTGAAGCATACACAAGTGTGCCAACCCATTTTCAGAGCGTAATTGACAAGCTGTATACAGTTTTTCCCCTGCTATATGATGAGCGGGGTGGGCCACCTCACTGTTTTTCTAACCCACCTTGCCCAAAATATGCCTTCGTAGCCACCTTATAGCTATTTGTTGCATTTCTGATGACTATTTTTAAGTAATGCAATAAACACTTTTACACGCTAACATGTCATTTCTTTCCCACTATATGCCAGTCAACAGGTTAAAATAAACTTCATAATGCACCATTTTTAAGCCAATTTTTTTTACGAAATAGTTGCAGTGGGCATGTCCCGAAACCCTCACAACATCGCATAGAGACTTTAGCATTTACTCACCCCGCCTCACCCATCATCTTACCCAGAGGAAACACTGGTGTATGAAATAAGCTTTTCAGATCTTCACATTTGTCCATGTCCACTCTTCGTCCACAAGTGATTGGGCGGGTCTAGATAAACTTGTGCTGTCACTGTTCACCACCTCCTGCCGCCCCCAGGACATGTAACTACTCTCTTCATAGCACTCGTGCGTACGTTGTTACTCGCTGTAAGACCAATCGCTTCAAGAACTCATTTGTGTCGTATGGACTGTATAATTGGCAGTGAATGGACTTCCCTATTTACATACAAACATTACTAGCTTTGAACTGTGAATCTTTTAGCTATTTATTCAATTGATCTATTTTAACGAGTTGTATTTTTTTAGTCATGTTCCATTTACAATAATATATTTTGCTAAATATTTTTGTTATGCTTTAATTTACCTAAATGTTTATATTCATATTAGAGAACTTTTACAGTTTTACTATCCAACATTTTTATCGGTTAATTTTACTAGACATTCTAATTAGTAACACTTTCATATATTGTTATGCTTTCATAATAGTTTTACTAATATACATTAATGAATTTGTTATCAACTATATGAATGTTCTTATTGTACTGCCCAGCCGATTTGGCTGCCATAGAAGTAAATAGACTTATATATCTGTTAACATTCGGTAAAATCAGTGGTTGTGACATTGTGTATGTGAGGTGTCGGACCGAGTCTGACTGGGACGCCGCTTGTGTTGCAGTGGTACATCCAGGCGACCTGCGCCACACAGGGACAGGGACTGTACGAGGGACTCGACTGGTTGTCGCAGGAACTAGCCAAGTGATGGCGCCACCGCAGTGCAAGACTCGCTCGCTGTTATCATGTGAAATTGACTTTGGTTTGTGCGTGCATGTGCACGCATGTGTGTCTGCTAACTGGATATTCTCCATTCCGTTGGGGTGTCGTCACTCGAGGGAGCCACCATCATCAACCATCTCTCCTGCTGGAGGCGAGATTCGTCGACCATCGGTGGGAATAAACACTTTGAATGCTTGGTTCACTTGAGTGAGGTTTTAGCGTGTTAACGTTCGTTCATGAGGGCTGCCTGAGTGAGTGCGGACTGGACATGTTTTAGCATGCTCTTTTATCAGGAAACCATCCCCATTTATAGGTTATTGTAAAACGTTAAGAATCCAAAATGTGTTTTGTCAGCTGTAAAGAGCTCCTGGAATCTGCATTTAAAATGCCTCATATCCCGAGGTGCGAATGCGATTTAAGGACCTCCTACGTTCAGGAGCCGTGGGGGAATGTTTGCATGGTAACAAGGATTATTCTAGGTCGTTTGTTTGGTGAGGTATCTGTGCCTTCGGGCATACAACTTGCTGTATTTAGCATGAGCTACAACATTGTTATCTTTATTAATTTATAGACTCATCTGTAAGCAGAATATTAAATGATTTAGTTCAGTGTATGTTCAGTGTTCTCCCCGGGTCGTAAACTGCTTGGGCATAAAGCTTCACTGGTCGCATAAGTTATGCAAATTGTGTACGTCATACAAGTAATTTATTTTGATTGCCATTAGAACAAAGCTTTTTTCTACATTTCAGTTTTGTTACCACAGATTGCATAATAATAATAATATTGAGAAAATGGACAAATAAGCATGTACATATTGGGTTTGTTTGTTGACGGAATTCCCACAAACCAGGTTAGTTATGTTTAATTATCATATTTGATAGCTTTCCAAGCTCGCAATAATTGTGAATTGAAAACTGTTTTGAGCCTGTTGCATGGATTTACTTCAGGATAGATGTATTCTGCGACCAGTGTAGCTTTATGATGGCGTATAGGAGGAGAGACGTGCGTGAGTCAGTAATAGAGGCACAGTGATGAACGAATATATAATTATACAGAGAGCATGTACATAAACGTAGGAGGTATGACGATGAATTTGTGCATGGAAAAACAAACGACATGGGGGTGTTGTTTTGAATACTGTTCGAGTGTGCTCTTGTCTGGGCCAGTGATTTCTGGTTGTAGCGTTGTGTGAATGTACTGTTGTCTTGATGCTGTTATTGTCTTGATGCCATTGCCATTTGGTTGCTGCGTTTCAGTTTCGCTTCTGTTCCTTATCGTGTATTTTATATTGACGAAGTTAACAAGGTGCTGGCACAGAGCAGTGACCAACTGCTACACGTGTGTGTACATGTAGTGTAGACGACATCTGTTTTAGCGGTTTCGCAGACAGATGAAGTGAGGTCGACAGCGCACACATACAGATTTCTGTTCATTGCCGAAGTACAGGGATCAGTGAAACGATGAAGTGTCGGTGTTCGTTTGAAACTGGCTCTCTTAGAAGAGAATTTTCACTACAGTGGTTCGGTTCAACTGGTTTGTGGTGTTGTTGGTTTTCAGGTTTGTAGCATATGGTGCCCAAGGTTTGGTGTATATCGATGCTGGTGTGGTAAATAGAACACTTGTAAATAGATGGGGAATGCCACAGTTCTGGCTGGCTGCTTGGAGACGTAAACTGGTAATAAATTTCAGATATCCAATCTTGATCATGTGTTGTTGTCAGTCTGTGAGGTCACTGGAAGGTGACGCCACGATTCACTTAACCATTTGCGTTTCCGTGGTGATCACCTTGGTTGTATGTCTCAATAACAAAGTAACATTTTAATGTGTCGCACAGTTTCACTACTCCCAGGAATACCTGTTCAGTCTAACACCATATATTGACTTTATTTTAATGAAACTCAACTGCCATTAATACATAGACAAGGCATACACTGCTATATATTATATGGCCAGCAATCAAAGGTGAGTTTCTTCAATGTTCAACTTCAATATGGCTAAGAGTTCCATTTCTTCAACATCAATTTTTTCCCACAGTGCATCTAAGTTCTTGGTGTGTTATTCATTCGTTTCTCACCATTTTCTTCCATGAATGGTCCACTCGGTGAATGGCGACACTGTTTCTACTTGTGATGGCAGTGACCAGTTAGTTGTAGCCCCCTCACACAAATCTCATTTCTCAGTTTGTATGACTCATTCATATTGCTGGGCGAACTGGGGCGATGTGGGGGTGAACAAACTCACAGTTCTGTGTATGTGACATTACATATATTACGGCAGTGTCCCAAAAACAAAATAACTACTTTCCACGTAAACAGTCCTACGTTTTACGAGAGTTCAATTAGTACACTAAATTGACCACTTTGGAAACTTGCCAACAAGACGCCACACAGATTGGTCAAAATAATAAAAAACACTTTATTTAATCAAATGCTGAACACGTTGGCATTAGCCTCGACCAGTAACAAGACGGTAAACGCAGACATTCAAAACGCTAACTATGTCAACACATATATATGCAACTTAACAGTAAATGCTAAATGAATGCAGCAGGATTTGTTGACTGTTCTTTTGTACTTACACAAGTTAGAAGACTGACCCCAACACAGACTGTCATAACACACACAATCCTTCACGATGTTACCCAACAGAATATGTCTAGTCAGCTTCACCACTAAAGCCATTAAATGTTTTTCTTGTCGGCAAACGATGCATTAATTATCAAGACAAACAAGCGATTCGTTGTTCTTCATTTAATGGCATACGCGACTTGTTAGCCCAACCAATGAGCAGGCAGCTATGGGTCACATGATCTAATGAATAGTTGAATAGGCTCCTGATAGCAGACTAGTGAGCAACCCTTTGATAAGCACCAATAGTTTATATTATTAACATATGTAAATAAGATGATGTACTAACGAATAAATCACCAGCAGTGCTGTGTCAAGCTCGGCTGTAGATTCATCATGGTCAATGACAACTTGTAGAATTGCGTCACGTCGACGTACAAATATCTGATTTTTCTCTACCGGCAAACCTATGTAGCAAGTTATATTACAAACCACTATGACATCCTATAAATAGCAAAACGCAAACACAGCTACATGTTAACTGCTCAATGAAAATTGTGACATTGCGTCGCTATTAACGCTGTCATCTAACTGCATATCAATTAACATTATCATTGACAAACATTTAATTACAATCATTCGGATTAATCAAAACATTTACTGTAGTACAAAAACACCACAATGGACATACACAATTCTACCCGCTAACGGCTTTACAAAATATTTTTCACATTTCTGTCGATCGTGTTTTCGCCGATAACACCGACATCCACAAAGACGTCGCATCTCTGCGTAACTGATATTTAAGTTCTGACCGAAATGGCATGCGATTTCGGAACGAATATTCAGCAGACGACCACGGCTTCGGTCGGTAGCGTTCAGCACATGCAAATATCACGTTAACATTTCGCTCAATCGCTGACAAACTAAGCACAGAGAAGGCAGCAGTACGTAACAGTAACACAGCGTATGAGAGATTACATGACACGCAGCAGCATCAGCGGCAGCAGTAACAAGTCTGCGTATAAACAGTAACGAGCAGACACGTTCACACCGCCACTGTCCGTCAAACGTGGCGTCTGTCGCACGTATAAGGCACATTTTTCCGCGCTCTGCTTATAAGCGCCGGCCGCCACTTGCAAAGGCGCCACCTACTGGACGGTGAAGCGGTAGGGGCTGCCGGGGATGTGATCGTCGCCCCATTTCACGACCATCAGGTAGTTGCCCGGCTCCTTCACTAGGTAGCTGACGTTGTACTGCAGACGGCCGATATGTCTGATGTGAATCTCCTCAACGGGCACCTGTGGCCCCACGATGCCCACCATCAGACAGTTCATCCCTGCAACACCATCACTCGCACTCACTATCACATCGCAGTCAAACACTGGATCAGTTTGGCTGAGAAAACACGAAAACGTGACGTGCACCAAGGAAGTTTGCTTGCTTTTGAAAGGCCATGTGCTGTGTGGCCAAAATACGATATATCCACTTCAGCCAATCAGCATTGTTTGTTATTAAAACAATCATATCGCATTAATTAGCAAATCTACACAAAGCGTTAAGCAGATATTTCAACAGATACACATGTTTATATAATTTTAATGAACCTTGTCATAAGCACAAAAAAGGGAGTGAACACAATTGTTCAATTAGTCATAAATGAATTAATCTTAACCTTGCCTGAATGCACAAGTCCCAGATGTATAGCACCCTAAACATTTAACCAGTAGTAACAACACACTGACTTACCAGTGCCGCTTCCATCGACGTTGAAGTGAGCCTCCTTATCAACGACGGCCTTCCTCAGTCCAACCCCCGACGCCGTCACCTTGCTGGCGTCAGACGTTGGCAGCTCACTTGGCACCGCACTGAATTTCTGCGTCGTGCTCGTTTTCGTAACTGTTTCTACAACGACCTGTGACTTCTCCGTCCATGCCCCAGCATGCACCTGTCCAGGACCTGGCCAACAGAGGGCGATACTGTTTCAGTACACGAACGAGACCGCGGACTTTCTTACGCATCCTACGTAAGTGACACGCTGGTGTGATTGTACAGAATGAAAACATGGAGGATCTAGCATCTGTCTACTATATACTTCATGTAATACATTAACTTGATAACATTTCATTTTTACCAACATTGACTAAATTATGAAATACTTTATCTAAAACTTCACATTTAATTACATATTTTTATAGCTGAAACTGTACATATAAATCATAGAGAAATTAAACAAACCGTTCAAACGTTATAGTTCATTTCGTCAAAGTATAAACTGATTTGTTAAAGTTATAACCAAATTGTTTGCAGTAGCAAACATGTGACAACAAACTTGATTTATTCAACGACTTGAATGAATAAAGATGCTGACTATTTCTAACCATGTATTATTAAATACAACATGCACACATTGTAATTTGTAAAGTACAAAGGAAACCATGTTAACCCTGATTTTATTCCTGGGGATTTTTTTTACTGGAATGGATAATTCAGATTAGGTACTGATTTTGGCAACTGGAATGACCAGAACATAATTTGAATCACGTGACTTGTTGCATAGCAACACCTCTGTCATGTCATCAAAAATCGGACACCAAACAGTGGCACCTTCAGGCTTCCTGTCAGAAATGTTGTTGGAGTTTTGAACATGTTGAGCACAATAATAATAATAGTTTATTTCTCTCTCTTGGCAATCATACAGATTGAAATGGGTACACAAAACATGTAAAGTATATTTGTTAAACTAGATTCAAATAATATATAATTTAAGAAATTAGCGTATATAGAAATTATAATATAGAGAATATACGATATGTATCTATAAAAGTGATTAAAATAATTTAAGACATTAAAAATATTTTATGTGATTATTTGACTAATCTTATTAAAAAATAATAATAAATAGTTTAAAACTTTGAAATAAATAGATCTAAAAAAATTAAGGCTTTAAAATATTTTACACATATCCATATCAACACGCACGAACGTTTGTTAAGAGTCACACATCATCAGACATGTTGGTGAAATTCCATGATAAATCAACTACCGGTACTAACAGAATGGAACTGGCTCCACGACTCCCCCTTTCCCCGCTGGGATGAAGAGGGAGGAAGGAGAGTGATCCTTACCAACAATGCGGGCCTTGAAGGGACTGCCGGGCACATGGGACTGGCCGGCGTACTTGATGGTGATGAGATAGTCGCCTGGGGCGCTGGGGGTGTACGTGAACTCATACCCCTCTTCCACCTCACAGCAGTGCAGCTGTACCTTGGACGGGCCATCGACGGTGACCGCCAGTGCCCCTGAACCCGCGTTCTGGGTGTTCACTATGAACTTGCACGGCTCACCTGAAACCACAATCCATTTTGAACATCGCATTTCTCCCGTGAATATTAAGGCACTGGTAACGTTAGTTTTGTAAAAAAAATTGTTGACTGGCAACACAATAGTTAATTTTTTTATTAGACAGTCAGATTCTCCTGGCCGGTACCAGTTCTAAGTCAGCTGTTAGACGCCAACTGAAGCGACTAAGCACCGGAATGCTTATAAAGGGAAAACAAAGGCAACGGTTTGGTGATATGGGCCTAATACAGCTAAGAAAAACTAACAATTTCCAACCTCAATCACATTTTTAACGTCAGCGGTTTAGCAGAAAAAATCTATGGAAAACGCCATTTTAGAAAAACAGTGACGTATGAGACTCGCCGCCACTGATAGGCCAGTGGTTGTCGTACTACTTCTTGGCAACTCCGTCGGGTGGCGCTGTGACTTTGCGCTCACAAAAGAGCGTAAATAATCTTATAATATAATTATAATATTTTTTTTCTTATAACGCCAAATCCATAATTGTTTATGGCGCTTCACAATATGATGTTATTAGAATATATGCAATAAGAAGAATGCTACCCACAGGTAATATTAAAAAAAATCAAAAAATGCATGTGTTTGCATAAAATTACGTGTTGTTCGATGATGTCACATTGTTAATTTTCAGAATATTTCTATAAACATCCCGCGTGTACTGCAAGCATGCAAGCTTATATTATATAAACGATGTTTTTAACAATGATAACGAAACAATAACATATTATTATTTTTGAATGCTCCAAAACCTTCTTTTTCTACCACCATATATTTCCCATATTATATTCATATTCTGCTTAAATTTCAGTGATTTATTGTCCCGATAATTAATACAGTGTTTTGTCCAAAAATAATTATTATTACATATCTGGTGGTGGAAATATAATTAATGAGTAGAAAAATGTATAGCTTCAATAATATTTTCTTATGCATACTGTGTGTATGTGCTGAATGAAAATAATTGTTACGTCGTAATTATTTTACCATCTTAATTATTTATTACCTTTACATTAATTTACCACTATTGTTGTTATGGAATTTGTATGGGTTCTTTTTAATACTGATAGGTCACTTAGTTAATTACATAGACACACATATTTTCATTATTTATTTTGAAATATTATCTGTGGGTAGTATTCTTCTTATTGTATTTTTAATAGCAGTATGTTGTGAAGCGCCACAACCAATTATGGATGTAACGCTATATAAATAAAATACTATATTATAATAAAACTTATAATTTTCTGCAAATCATAGTGATGATAATAATTAATTATTACTATATTATTTACAATTAATTAAACTCTTTTGCGCGTGCGAATGCAGTAAGTAAAGTTTATCAATATTCGCGCGCACAAACGTGCCGTCTAATGGCATTTTGTGTAAGGCTAACTAACTAAGGCTAATTTTTGCGATTTTACGGTACCGGCCAGCGGTCATCGAAATTGCCGTCGACATCAGCGCGTTTGTTTTATGGATTTTCTTCGTTAGAGGAATGCAAGTGATTTTATTTTATAACGTAGTGTATGTATATGTATGTAACATTAGTTAGGATAAGTTTGGCGGCTGTTGGTGGTCGTTTTGATGGTTAGGTCAATCAAATTGAGTCGTCTTGGATCGGCGCTGTGTCTGTGACTGTCCCAACGAATCCACCGAAACACTGTTTCAGTTCTGCTCGATTCAAAGGTTAACAAGAAGACATCTTAGTGATACTGTCTTTCACTGTACTGTTACCATAAGCGTATGAGGAACAGTGTGGCATATTGCTGTCGCGATTTCGTGGTAAACCGACGTAAGGCAACTTTTAGCGTACCGCTTGGCTCTCTGTTATGACAGCTGAACCAGCAGACGACTCTCTGACGTATTACTTTTCCAAACTGCTGGGTTGTGATTGGTTGCAAGGTCCAAGATGGGCCGGTTCATGGTGTCGGTGATTTAGCTAGATTTTCCCACTTTAAGACCACTTTCTGAGATAACCACTAAGGTGAAAAATTGGATTGTAGATGCAAATGATTAGCTAGTGTAAACTCTTTTAGGTGCATAACACTAAACTGTTGCCTTTTTTTTCACTTTAACGTAGTTAGTTGTCATTGAAAAGACAAAATGTAAGCATCGGCTTAAATCCACATAAAGTGTGTACCCCCCAGGGTAAGTTGGATTACTTTAAATGTTAATAACGAATGTAATGAATTGTCTTTTCTACATTTCACAAATTTGTTCACATAAAATTTTACTTTCTTTGTTTTTTTTTACTCACAGCAAAGATACATAATTTTATGACACTCACTCTTGGCTCTGAACCCAACTACACCCGATGCAGAAATCAGCTAAATTTCAAGGCACAAATATTTCCACCACACATAAAAATCGACACAAGACAGACAGGACACCTGGACTTGTTCCCGCCCCGTGACACGGAGGAGGGTGTCGTCGTCACCCACCTGTCCGTCCCTTTGACAGCCCGTCTCCGTAGACTCGCACCAGCCCGGGATCAGCGTCCTGTTTCCCCACCAGTACCCGGAAGGGACTGCCGGGGATGTGGTTCCCGTTGAGCCGCACGTAGATGTAGTACAGGCCGTTCTCACGCGGGATGAAGCGCACGGCGTAGCGATCTAACAACAGAAGTAGTTCCGTTTCCAAGGTTATTACAGCGGGAACTCTCTATTAGGGTCAGTCTCAGGGTTAGGGCAAAAAGTGACTTTAATGTTGAGGTGACATTATCAGCAAGACTACTACTTCCTTATGCTTAACTGCGGCTGTACAACCAAGGTGCCGTGTTCAATTTCATTGCCTTTAGAAGTGAGCTGTGTAAGGGTTTATGTAACATTTGATTCCAATGTGTTGTACAACTATGTGACGGGTGTGTGTAAGGTCATGTGTAACTAACAGAGATGTGAGGGTGTGTGTAAGGTCATGTGTAACTAACAGAGATGTGAGGGTGTGTGTAAGGTCATGTGTAACTAACAGAGATGTGAGGGTGTGGTTTCCTTAATTACTTTCAAGCATGCGTGCAAGCTTACATTAAAACCAACTACACATCCACGATCATTTTTATACCACAGTTCCTGTATAAAATGACCACATAGAATGATAACTTTCGGCAACACTGATAACATTACTTTACATAATGTTTTCATATTAAACTGTCATTTGTCGAACTCAACAGCCGTCCCCGTCCCACCTTTATCAATCTCCTGGACGATGGCCTCGTCTTCCGTTCCAGACGGCGACACGACCCGGGCGTCCAGTTTGCCCTGGGCACCATTGAAGTCGACAGTGAAGGCGGCGGGTTTGTTCACCTGTGGGCCAACGACAGCTCAGTTTAAAACCATTTCCCTTAGTGCAACGTTGTTCCCGATAAACTAAACTAACGGCACTGCCTACATACGACTTCATTGCTTGTGTTTGTACTGTTTTTGTCATGAACTTATTTACATTTTAGAGATGTCACTCTGAATTTTGTCACAAGATTTGTGATGGAGAAAACTTGCGGAGGACGACAGATGGAGTGAAAGTGAACAGACGTTTGAAAAAGCTGAAAGTCGAGAGAATTTGTTACGGAGTGTACAATGTGTAGAGGCATTGACAGAGCGATGTGAAAGCTGCATGTTTGCGAGAACATTTTTGTTTGGAGATCAACAGCAGCAAAAGGTGAACAGAAGGAGAACAAATGACCAGTGGATGTGGTCAGTAGTCAGGGCTAGTAGTAGGGCAGTAGCGAGGCCAGAGGTAAACAGGAATACAACTCAGACAGAAAGATGGCATAAAGGGCGGGCTGGTGAGAGGAGGCCCCAGCTGTATGCAGAGACCCGCCCTCTGTGTACGGCCAGAAACATCACTGGACAGGTCAACAATGAAGGAGCAACAACGGTGGATGTTTGTAGCTTATTTTAGGTCATAAAACACACCTCAACTGGCATGTATCGGTTTACATGTTCACCCAAAACATGTGTGACTGTTAAAAATGTTATCCCGCATAAAGCCCTGGAGTAGGCAGAGTGTGGCAGAAATGGAAAACAAATCTTTCCCCAGTATCACATTAGGGAACCACAATGACTTGTTAACGTAACTGGGGTAATAAAAACAAGTAGATTTACTAACACATTATTCTTCTTGTACCAGTTTAAGGATCGCAGCTCAAACTGTTTTCGAAGAACTATCCTACAGCGTGGTTTAACCCAAGAGGAGAACAACTAAGAACATAAATAATCCAGCACCTTGCTTGTCAAAGATTCATTTAACACACGAACATACCCAGCATAGACTACAATGTTTGTTTTGTTATTTAAATCCGACGTAACTAGCTAAGAGACTATTAAATTAGTGATGGTCGAAGCACAGCTGCATGATGGGATATTTGATAAAGAATTCAACAAAAGGGTCCATTGACAGGGCTTTGGAAGGTAACAGAGCCAGGGGAATGCAGCAGTACAGGAAATACACCTCACCCCTATACAAGGGTATGATGAGGACGAACTGGACGTCCAACCAAACTGAAAAAGGGCAAAAGTGCCAAGCAGTTTGTGTTGAAAATATTATAGGCTGAATTAACGTTCGGTGCCCTGTCTAATAACCTAAGTAACTTTGATGACTGCATGTTTTTTTGCAATTAAATTAACTAAATTTGATGCACAAATATACAAATGTCGGAACAATTCACATAGTACATATCTGATCACCGATTAACCAGATTTATGCTGACCTAGATTAATTGAGAAAGCAACATTAAAATAGTAATAAAATACACAAACAACAGGAGTGAACAAAATACACAACAAATACAAACAAGTGCGACCACAGCTGTACCAGACAGTCTACAAAGAGTTTATTCTGCGTTACCTGCAGACTCTGTTCTTGAAGACTCTCCACCGTTAGCTTCTGCACATCTCCAGTAGATGGAGCCACATGCACCTTGAATGGCGAGTCAGGGATGTGCTGATCGTTGAACTTCACGGACACCATGTAGTCACCTGATTGGACAGTATTTATACCATGTGACGCAACGCAAAGCAAACAGGTCATTGGCCAAGTGAGTGAGTGAGTGAGTGAGTGAGTGAGTGAGTGAGTGAGTGAGTGACTGATTGGTTACCTGACTGAGTGACTGGTTGAGTGACTTATTGACTGATTGAGTGACTGAGTGTGTGACTGACTGATCGAGTGTTTGATTGACTGACTTACTGATTGAGTGAATGAGTGAGTGAATGAGTGAATGAGTGGCTGATTGGTTACCGGACTGAGTGATTGAGTGAGTGATTGAGTGACTGGTTGAGTGACTGATTGAGTACCTGACTGACTGAGTGCGTGACTGACTGAGTGTGTTACTGACTCTGAGTGTGTGTGACTGGCTGAGTGTGTGACTGGCTGAGTGTGTGACTGACTGAGTGAGTGAGTGAGTGACTGACTGAGTGCCCGACTGAGTGCCCGACTGAGTGCCCGACTGAGTGCCCGACTGAGTGCCCGACTGAGTGCCCGACTGAGTGCCCGACTGAGTGAGTGCAAGAGCAAGTAAGCGAGTGAGCCAGTATGTGTGAGTGAGGAGCTGTACCTGGCTCGGTGCAGGTGTAGGCGACGCCGCAGGACCCGTCCTTCCTGTCCTGGAAGTCTATCTCCGCCTTGGACGGCCCCTCGACCGCAATGGACAGGCCCCCCGCACCCGCCTCACGCGTGTAGATGTTGAAGTGACCTGCAACACACCACATATATACAGTGTATATATATATATATATATATATATATGTATATATATATATATATATATATATATGCGTAATAATATGGTAATTTCAACCATGCCTAAATCATTGAACACCCAGCTGAGAGACGCATCATAAGCGGGTTGATCAATCACACAATTGGTAAACACAATTGTCAGTAGATGGGTGGATAGCTATGGTAGATAAGCAAAGTCATAAGGGTAAGTTCTAGATGACAACAGTGTCCAGTAGTTTCATCTGGACTGATGCTAGACACAGAGAGAGAGAATGTTCCAACAGGTTGGTGCAGTTTGTTCCACAAAGTCAGTGCAGTTACAGCCTTACTAGTGCTAACATAAGTACTGGCTCTAGGTACAACATCAAGTCAGAATTTATCACACAATGGCAGGTAGTTTATAGAAGTATCATTTAACTATTTTTATTTAAAAAAAATCATTTTAACTACGAGAAAAAAAGACCGTCTTCACTCACTCGGTGTGTTCACCTCTCCCCTCTCCAGACCTGGCCCGATGGCCCGAACTTTGTGTGCACCCCCATCAGTGATTGGGCCAACAGTGAACTGAAACGGGCTGCCTGTAACCATAGCAACAGATTCTCTGTACATTACTTGAATAAGGCAGTGCAAGACATTTCTTTCAAATTAAAATCTACACGACTCAAGGAAATATCCATTCCAACAATGTAACACTGTTTGGATAGCATATTAATAGTGTGTGTGCGTGTGTGCGTGCATGGATGTGTGTGCGGTGTGTTTACATGCACATTTGCACGTTTGTGCATGTCATTGCACCGTAAACCTGATCAGTAATATTCAAATACTGACATACACACAATCATCTATGTACAAAAAAGTAAATTATTCAAAATTGAGATCACACCAAATCATACAAAAAACAACAATTATTTGATAAAATAAATTATATACGCATTACTAATTTACAAAGTGATGGCGTCATCAATTGTGTCATTTTCTGTCAGTAATTTCAGTTGATTCATTGACCATATGTTACAAACAATATAATATTTCCAACTTCTTGAACTATTATAATAGTAAATAGGTAAAGCATCGTAAAAGTATAAAAATATATTCGGAGACGAAAATTAGCTAAATTTAGAGAGCAATTTCCCGTAACGGCACTCACCAGAGATGTGCATGCCCTTGTGCTTGACGCTGACAGTGTGCACTCCCATCTCCTTCGGCACAAACTTGATGCTGTAGTGACCCTCCTCCAGCTCCAGGATCTCACACATCTCTGTCACGCCACTCGGACTTGTCACCATGGCCTCCATGTCAAACGGGTTCGTGCCTGCAACCAGTTGACACTCTGATCACATGACATCATCCATGTGACATGTCATTCGGATTTTTTTTTATATCGTGTTTATGAGAATTTTTTTTTATTTTACCATCCATCTTAACAAATCCAGACACCAATAAGGGTGAATAAATGTTTGTTGGGGAACTACATAAACGGTTTTCGTTACCGGAATAAATTATGTCCAGCCATTAATAGCAGCTGTAGCCTAACCTAGACCAGCTTGGTTTTATTTCCGTTAAAACACTTTCCTCTGCCCGTCATACAACTAGAAGAGGTCCTCTTGTTTTCAAGCGAGATGAAGCAGAATATGGAATTCTGTACCCACCTGGGATCTTGAGACTGAGTTCGCACTGACTGCCGACGTGGGTGACGTCCGCAGCCTCCTTCTGGCGCGTGATTCGCTCGGTGAGACGGCCCGACGGCTCGCCGCCGATCTTCACGAGGAACGGGCTGCCTGCAATGTAACGCTTCACAGTCAGACACTAAGTCACAGTTCGTATAACTGCACTGTCAGACACTGTGAAATGGCATGACATTTCTTCACAAATCTTTTTATGAAAGTGGAACTCATTAGGAATTATTTCTGAGAAGAAACCACACGTTTGTTCAAGACAGACTGACACTTCACCCTTAACATAATATTATCACTGTTGTACTTTGCAACATACTAACGTTTGATTTGAGCATGTTTTTCAAATGAAAATGATAGAGCAGTTGAACCTCAATTATCTATTGTTTAAAAAATACCTGCCATATTAACAGGAAATCCGTTTTAATATGTAACCAACCCAGACTTCTCTACTCTACCAAATGTTTTGACTAAGATGTCAGTCAATTTTTTAAAAAGAATGCATTTTCATAAATAAATCTACATTTGTCTAGATAACTTCCAAAGTTGTCTCCACAACATTGTTTCCATGAGAGGGAGAGAGAGAGAGATGTTAAATTCTTTATGTATGTTTATACCATTAACTAGGATGTGACAACCACAATTATGATAATACAGATTAGGCATTTTATAATCATGATTTAGAAACGGTTTTAATTATATAATTATCTGTGTTTTGTTTAATTTATTTTTACTACTTTATTATATATTTTAGTATTTTATGAACGCTGCAAACAAATTTCCCTTATGAGACAATAACACTTTATTTTACCTGGCACATGCTCATCAGCAAACTTGACGTTCATGACGTAGTTTCCAGGCTCTGTTGGTTTGTAGGTGACGCGGCATGACCCGTCTTCATTGTCGTGACACTCGATGTCAGCCTTGGACGGCCCCTCAATGGACAGACTCAGACCACCGTAGCCTGTGACAAGAGGACTCAAATCACATCAAATCCTGGGTACACGGGGGGTGATGAAATGTTAGTTGACATTGGTTCATATTTCTTGTGTCTGAGGTTGCCATTGGAACTTCGAAATCATAAATGTGGCATACCGTTATAAAATATATTGCAAATTACTCAAATGACTACAGCTTCATATGAGTAGAATGATATCTGGAGAAAAAGGTTCAAAATTGGTTCAGATTCCATGAAATATGTGTACATACACAGACGAACAAACAATATCTAACGGGCTTACAATATTTAGACAAGTTTACAAAAATTAGTAAAACGTATGAAAACAATTATTACTCTGAGATGTGAACAAGGAAAATCTGTAGCATTTACGGCAGTTCTTATTACAACACCAAGAACATATTTAATATCTATACTTTAAAGTACAACATATTATATTAGGAGAATTAGCTTACAAATTAGCAGCCTGAATGAGGTGATTAAAACATTCAGTACTGCCACACCAAATGTATAACATTACATACGAAACACACAACATACATTCGTCATTAGTACTGAAGAAGTCAACGTGTAACATCATACGAAAACGAAAGATTTTGTTTTTGGATATGAAAAATGAAAACTTTTGATTGGAAAAGAACTATCCTGAGAAACATTCAGCGATCAGACACACTCATTCTCGACCTGTCGACACTCACCAGCGTCCTTGGTGTTGACAACAAACTCGTTGATTTCATTCGCCATTCCCTCGCTCAGCCCCTTGCCGTACACCTTCACGTGACTCGCGTTCCCGATCTCCGTCTCCCCGACGTAGATCTTGAACGGGGAGTTGGGGATGTGCACGCCGCGCCGGTACACGTTCACCAGATGCTCTCCCACCTCCCGGGGGGTGAACGAGATCCCTGGAAGGGGAGAAAGGGAGAGAGAGGGAGAGTTTAGCCAACATATAAACATATCATGTTGCCATGAATCTACATCACATGACAGCTAGCCAATTTGATACATGGCGGAGTTTTGTATATCGAGTTATTTTGACCTTGACATTGTTGCACTTTCCCATTCGCTCGTTCAGCAACACCACAAAGTGTCAGCGGGACATTTTCGCCAGTGTGTCATGCAAATAGTGTCCTCGGTAAATACGATAGTGGATATTTACATTTTGAAAAATTAAAATTTATTTAACACATTTTTTTTAAACATGAGTTTAAATGAAGTAAAATATTGCACTGACTTAAGACCCCATAATCACTCGTCATCGTACCAAGGTGTCCGTTGGCAAGTCGCTTCAGTTGACAAGGCTCCTCGGCACCAGACGGCTTCTTGATCGTAGCGGTCAGACTGCCGATGTCTGCCTCCGTCACCTTCAGTGAAACTTCGCTGCTCGTCCCCACAGACAGTTGCGCCCTCTGGCGGTCATCTCCCACTGCGTTGAGATAGCACAAACCGAATCAAACAAGATCACATAATCGTTTGCAACATGCTTAATACTTATCACAGCCTGCGATGGAGATGTCGTAAGTAGTGTTCCTTGAATGGGGTAAGTCTGAGGTGGTTTCCTCCAAACGCCCCAAACTTGGGCTAACACAGGAGTTGGCTAATGCAAGAGTTACAGAAGTCTCTTTTAGGAATTGCTTTTATAAACTATTTACATAGTTAATATGTTGCTGTGGTGTTAACTGGGGAAGGCAAACACACAGGACGACAACTTCAGTAACACTCCACAAATCTGTTGACAGTGTAGGTGCTAGTAGCATGAATATGTTTAAAACAAAATAGACACACACCTCGGAAGGGCGGGAAACACGCAGATAAAAGTTGGATTCACGATAATGCAAACTTTGGCAACAGGCTTCATTGTCAATCTGCCATCTAGAGTTAATTCTCTGGGATGCAACATCGTTAAATCTTTTTGGTTACTGCTGACTTATTGATAATTAAAACACTTCTAAGAAATCACAATAATAACCTGTACACCTATAAAACGTAACTTATGTTCACATCTCCAACTCTGATATCATTAGACCCAAAATAACGAACCTACTATCTGTACATACACCACAAAATGCCCGTACCTGGTCCAATGACGTTGGCACAGAATGGCGACCCAGAAATGTGTTTGTCTGCGAACTTAATGATGATGTTGTATTCGCCGGCGGCAGTCGGAAGGTACTGCACGGAGCACGTCCCGTCCTTGTTGTCTGTGCACGTGATGTCAGCCTTCGACGGGCCTTCCACAGCGAGAGACAGGCCACCTGGCGGCAGACAGATGAAACATGTCAAACAAAGCATGTAAGGTATCATTACCGGGTAGTCATATTCTGACTTATTTTTGTTCCGATTACTTTTATTTATTAACACTTTGGCTGGTCGTCAGTATAACTAGTCAGATGGCTGCGGACCACATGAAATTGTATAATAGTTTCAAAGACATTTTGTGTTATTATAATACATGAGTTTCTAACTTTCATCTTCTTTGAATAGGAATCTATTGGCACAGTACATTACAAAAAAATCAACAAATAAAAATGTCATTCACAACATGGATTTGCTGACAATTGTGTAGTTTTTCTATATAACTAGTCAGCCATGTTGGATCCCATATGATCTCAAACACAAGTATACCCATTCAAGCCCCGTACCGATTTTTTAAATTCTAAATATTAACGCCTCTGTATGTTGTGCTACACGCAACAGTAACACGAGTAACAACATTTCCCCCTCACACCCCTGGACCCCCCCGTAAACCCCCTCGTGGTACCTGCGCCGGCATCCTTGGTGATGATGGTGAAGTAGCTGGGTTGGCCCGAGATGCCGTGAGTCAGCCCGGGGCCGTATGCTGTCACAAAGCCACTGTTGATGGCGTCCACGTGGAACTTGAACGGACTGCCGGGGATCGGCTCGTTGTTGTAGGTGACCTCCAGTAGGTGGAGCCCCACCTCAGTCGGCTGGTAGCGGATCGTCACCGTGCCGTCCTTGTTGTCCTCGATCTTCGGGTAACCCTTCTTGCCGGACGGGGTCGTAACCACGGCTACCGGCGGAAAGGTCAGTGGTCAAAACATGTACTAACTGGAGACAGACTTACTACACAACTATATATAACACTTAATGGTAAACATTTCTAAACAGTTCTTATCATGTACAGTATTATTATGGACATTGTTTACATTTATAATCCTTATTAAAAATATTAAATATACATTAATTACTGCTATATTAATAGGACACTGGATCAAATTTGATGCGGTGAGTTAATACTGGTTTTACATTGACCATGTTGTTGGCTGGTACTAGTGGGTAGTCCCACGGGCAGTTTTTTAACCTTTTTTTGTCACTAATTAAGCATAATATTGTTAAGGTATATTTCATATGCTGTTTTTTTTTCGCAAAATCAAACTCAACAGTATAGAAATAATAATAAGGTAATGTTCTACTGCACCTAAATCATTAGAACACCACCTTGACTTCTCACCTAATATTGTCAAAATGGTCGCACTTTTTCACCAAACAAATAAGGCACGAATCTAAATTATATTTTTTATTTATCTAACTGTTGACCAAATTGTAATGTATTATATCCATGTTTTTGATAGTTCTAGCTCAAGTTTGTTTAGTGAAGGTTTAGATTATTCTATACATTTAAGTTTATTACTCACATTCCAGTACCTTTTATAAATTACGTAAGTGTAAGCACTTTATTATCATTACCCAGGAGGTGTCATTTGTATACGAGTACAACATAAATGTAACATCATTATTGTTATTTTTACACCCGACTTCGGAAACAAAAAGAGAAACACAAATGAGGGTGACTATAAAAGACAATCACGTGACCCACGAGTACTCACCAGAGACGAAGTTGAAGATAGGACCGATGGGGATACAGAAGTCGACCGGCTGGTAGACAGACGACATCTCATCGGGGACACCTGATCTCACTCCATCAACACTCTCTGGCTGGATCATGCCCTCGCCATATGCCTGAGTCACAAACACACCTCGTGTTAACACACTTCAGTTAACACGTCGGTCAACATTGTCATGTCTGTCTGCCTGTGTGTGTCAATGTTGAAATGATGCAGAAGAAAGTGTCATTTAAATGCATAGATATGTAGCCGTGTTTTATTATCATCTGTGAGATGTTGTCGACACTGACACATGGTTGTCGTTCACAACAGTCAGTGATGTGAGTCCTTCAGAGCTTCATTAACTTTTGATTAAACAATTAACAACGCTGATTGTCTCAAATGAAGTTGTTGATTATGCTATAAAAACATGTCAATAATATTTGTTAGCTGTTAATAGGACTAGAGAAAGTTGTTTATTGTGCTACAAATTGTTCATTATGCTTCACGAAACAATTTTCCGAAAATAACAGTGCTGATTTTGCTACGGGAATATTTTGTCGTCGACATAAAAGCCAGAAACTCTGCTATATGAAGTTGTCTGCAGTGCTACTGAAAGCTGTGTATATAGAGCTGTAGATTGTGCACCATAGAAAGCTGTTGATTATGCTCTAAAAAGATGTTGATTGTGCTACAGGAAGTTGACAACTCTACTACAGAAGTGGGTGCAGTGCTGCTCCAAGAATGAATGTTTGTGATCAGATGTCACTCGCAGAAGACGTGAACATTAGTTTCATCTCCCACCACCAGAACTAGACTACTCCGTTAGTGGCTCCACTAGTGAGTCGATGAGGTACTACAAGCAATACACCTCCACCTGGGTCATCCCATAATGTCAACCATTTTCAGGATAAGAAACTGTCCATATATTGACAAACTGCATATTCATTCATTCAATTATAGTGTAAACATGACGCCCTTGAGCTTTCTGACTTCATAGACCAATGGTTATACAGACTGTAGTATGTGGAAACGGAATACTATTAAATATAATAAATTATTTATAGAACATTTAACAAATCATCTGTCTATACTTAAAATAATGACTGCAATTTTAAACATGTTGAAAATTATTATTAAAAAATATAGCTTATGAAAGACTGAATTAGTCCAGTCAGAGTTAATAACTAATTATTAAATGATATGAAAAGATATGCATTATATAAATGCTATTAAATATACATTCATGATTGCTATAAAAATATGGTATTACATGTACTCTAGAAAGATGTGTTTTCAAAATATTCTACGTAATATGTCAACAGTTTTTGTTAGTTTGTTTATCCACCACCAGTGTTCTTATCCCGAAAATGGTTGTTAACAGGGCCTGAAACCCTAAGAAGACAATGTACCAGTTTCTGGGCCTCCTCTGCTAGGAATGCTTCATATGCCTCCTGCTCAACTGCCTGGATGACACAACACAACACACTCGGTCTTACACATGCAAGCACAACAACAGGTGTATGTGTCTGGAATCTCCTCATATAATGACACATAATCACATCTCATTAATTGGCAGGGATGGTGTATGACGCTAGACTACGCATTCCTCCACTCTATTGAAGTAATTATTCAACAACAATCAACAAATAAAATGAAATAAAAATGTACAACCATACAACAGGATAAACTGAAAGTGAGATAGGACAGAAACATACACATATCAACTACCGGTACTGTATATGTAAACTAACTAAACTTGATTACACAACCAGTTTATCAAACTAGTTAAATACAACACACAAGGGAGGCTGAAACAAAAGAACAGAAAAATCTACACATCTACATAGTACGTTCTATACAATAGAACAAAAAGAAAGGGAAAGAAGGCAGAAACTGAAAGTGAAAGATACAAAAATGACAGTATAGAAAAGGCATCAGTCACAGACAGAGCATTGAAGTTTAGCACACAACATTAATGACAGAAAGAGTTAAACTCCTCAACTATCATTTGACATTTCACAGTTGAAGTCGCCATGCAGCCATCGTCACCTATATTGTACAACATAAACGTGCCCAGTCTTGCAATGGAATGTTTGCTACTGTGATTATCATGCACCTTGAAAACCAACACATCTACAGGTGTATCTGTTTAGTTTTGCACTCGTATTAATAAAATTATCATAAATCTATGTATATCATTTAAAAATCCATAAATACTTCTCCATTGAGACGACACATAACTAATATAGGTGTGTCATAAATACCTATTCAGAATTCAAATTTATTAAAACTTAGACATTGTGTTGAAAACACACCAATGCAAATGAAAAGGACATTTCTTAATAACAAATAAAAATATTATAGTTTTCAATTTTTGTTTAATAACTTTGTAAGCAAAAAAAAAAATCATATATGCCAAAACGGAGCTTTAAATATCGTATTCATGTTGGTTTTCGGCGAGTGCTTCGATAACACAGTCGCAAACAGAATCCACTGACAACTAACACTAGGGGGCAGTACCAGTGGCTGAGTTTCTTCCGTCGGTGGTGGCGGCATCTCTTCGCTGACCTGTGGGTGTTCAACTGCCTAGAAGATGACATGACACACAGGGTGAGCTAGGGGGCGGGGGGGGGGGGGATAAACCCATTTATGAATATTAATATATTCAAAGGAAATAGCCAATGACAACACAAGCTGCTGGTGATAATGTCTCACTGTATGTTGCCATACATCTTAAAATAACACACCACTGAGCCAATGGCATATGATTTATAACGATGGACGCATCAGCCCAAATAAATAAATTAGTAGTTTGATTTCTACATGTTCAATTTTACACTCAGCCTTTTTATCAGCACTGGCTGCAGAGTTATTTCATTCCATTTTAGATTTTGTTATGTAAACTAATTGGCAATTATTCAGTGAAAAATCGAAATCAACTGATATTTTCACCTTATCAAAAATAATTATGTTCCTATTCTGACATTGTTGTCTTTGCCATTAAAACTTGATAAAAACAATGTTTTTATTCTAACATAATCCATTATCATTGCCACTGGAGGACTATTCAACATCCAAATGACACTACACGCAGGAATTTACTAAACTAATGTTGATAATGTCAAACATTCAACAACTTCTTAAGAAAGCATCTTATAAGCTTCTTAATTACCACCTAATACATAATATTAGCCCAACTGCAGAATCAATATAGTTCAATTAGCTGCATTTATAAACCTCTACAACATGGCAGACATGCACCCATATGATAATAACAAATGGAAGTACAGGCAGAACACTATTTAAGCAAATTATCCAATAGCAAATATTATTTTTAAGAATATAACATAACTTTGCAGTCTCACTATTTCTTAATATACACAGGTGGCAGCCAGTGAAAAGGCAGCACTTTCTAGGAAACTCTTACATCTATCAAATACGTCACGAGAAACCAACATGACCCACTAACATGCTATGCAAAAGACTGAAAATATGTACACGTAATTAAAAAATTAACATTAATATTCTTGAAAATTCAAATTATTTAAAATGCTCCACTAAATGTTTCACAGATGCATGCAATGTATGAAACAGATCATAAATGAACATGCTGCAAAATACAGAAAAAGAGCTCAACAACGCAGAATTACCTATCAGCATCTCAATTCATTCCTGTTGTTCAACTCATATTTCTTACCCTAACAGTGCACACGAGCCTTGGCAATATTACACGGGCCAATTCACAACTGTAGCAGGCGTAACTAAACACGATTTCCACCAAGATGCCAAAATGTCGCCAGAAATACCCGGGGCAGCCTCTGTACCGGTCGGCTTCCTCCTCCTCTCTGACTGTCATCCTTCTCTCTATCGGACCGCTTTGGCATATAATCCTCTGGCAGATGATCCTCCGATGCATTATGCCGCGGTATATAACGCTCTGGCACATAATTCTCCTGACCCTCAACAGCCTGTGGTCAGTGAAAGGTCAACGTAAGTTCTCAGATAAGGTCAGTCATTAAGACCACCCACTGTGATTCACCCCCCTATGAACCAGGACACCTAAAGAATAGAATCAGGAACAAAAACAACCACCAGAGCCCCCTGGTGACACCGTTCTACTGACCTGGTAGTTCTTCTCGATCGTGCCCCATGTCACCGGGCGCTGCCGTGAGAGGGCGCTGTGAGCGGTGTAGTAGTTCTTCACCTGAACGGCGCGGTAGTTCTGCACAAACATATATCGGTCGACGTTCTTCGATTTCGTCACGAGGGTCATGTGACCATTTTGCAGCTCGTTCTTTCTTCCATCCATTGTAGTAAACTATGACTCTATCGTGGATTTTCCCTGTTGTTGGACTATTAGTTCCACCAGTCAACGATGTGAGTTATTACAGTTAAATGTTTCCTCACTGTCGTCTAGATCAGACCAGGCAGGCTTCCTTTGTCAACAATTTTCTGATCTTGTCATATAAAGAAAAATTTCACCTGATAAATAAATATTAGTTCACCGATTGACTGTCATCAGTACACACCAGGGTGATTATGACGTCAACAAGATGTCCTCATTTGGTGGTCATCTACCTCATCAGGGACCCCAGACATCAGGGTATGTTCCCAGATCCAAGTGAAGTCTGAGCAATGTGAAGTAAAGTCTTCAACTGGAGATCCTCAGCCACAAAACACCTGCCCTCTACTATAACATTCACACACTGATGTGTAAATACCTCACACAAAGCCTACTCGTCCTGGCTTTCACACAATCCTCCAGCATCAGCCAGTGCCTCCATCTCTACATACCATAGCACTGCCAATGCCCACAAATCTATGAACTCAGTTTGCGGGCCCACTTTATCCAGAGTTCCGGCGTCAAATCGCAACTCCCAGCCTGCCTATAAACCAAGCCCCAATCAGCACTGAGTGGCTGTGCTGGTCTACACAACACCTCACAATCTGTCGTAATCTCCCTCTCTGGCAAAAGGCGCCAGTGATTGTAACAAAGTTACACAGACAGGCCTGTACCGAGACGTCTCAAGGAAGGAACCTGTGGCTGATGTCCCCACTCCCCACACACAGGATCCCTCTCGGAGGAACGCTTCCGAGGAATGCCACAGGAAGATGATCTAGATCCTTGTTGACCACAGCCAGCTTGTGGAATTGATTTAGGGATATTTTCGGACACATTGAAAGGAGTGAATTGCTCACAGGCCAGACGTCGAAACCAATTTCTTTTAACAGCTTCAGATTCCTTGGCTGTGATCCAACTGACTCCCTGGCAGCACACAGCATCCCATGACTGCACACAGCATCCCAGGCCACGAGAGAGCAATGTTCTGATGTATCTTCACACAGATATGATCAGCAGTTCCATACATGGTGATAATTAAGTTATTTCTTTGTTAAAGTGGGTTACACGTACAATTACTGCTTACCAAAAAGGTTTTGTGAAATTTTGTGAAGTCTTAATGCCACATTTGGGTATAATTACGACAGTAAATTATAATTAACATGTTCTAACAACCACAACTGTAATACATTACATACTACAGAATTATGCAAAAATTCGACCTTTTTTCCACTACAACCCTACCCAGTAACCTGGCCCAATCAGGCGAAACCCAGCCAACAGATAAACTAATCCCCCACCCCCACACCCAGCCCTGGATATCAGACATCACCCCCCCCCCCCCCCAACCTCACACATCAGTCACTGGGCAGGTCATTAAATAGTTATCTAACATGAGATTACAAGTAGGGAAACTATCAACACTTCCCTGCTGGGACTACACAGGTTTCCCAGCGGCTGCTGCGAACTGAGACTCAGTCAAGTCACATATCTCACTCCTCGTGTTATGTCTGTGAACTGAGGCTCAGTCAAGTCACATATCTCACTCCTCGTGTTATGTCTGTCGGTGAGCGACAGTTTTTGTGGAGGGTGCCGAGTGAGGATTACGCAAGCGCCATTCAGGTATGCACCGAGAGACGTCATTGAAACTATTTCTAAGTCAATCGCATGAACGGACGCTCTACTGGCATTTACACAAATAACACGTTACACGAAATGTGCAAATAAATTCCAAATGATATAAAAACATTAAACATGTGCAATGTGGTGGGATGTATATAGAAAGAAATTGTCTGTAGTTTTAAAATTATCATCAGCTGTTGCTGAATGGTGAAAGACAAAGCAGATACTCCTGAAGAGATAATGTTCAAATGACATTATAAATGACCTGTTGTGGTTCACTGAAGTAAGTTAAAATAGTATTATATGTAATTACACTACATTTTTATCATGATTTTACAAGGAAAATAATCAGACTTTGAACTACTGCTATCTATTTATTTTAAATCTAATAACAAAACATAACTGGTTTATTTTAACATATAATATCACAGCTGCTGTGAAAGTGATAAATAATGCAGGCAAAACCTTTTCTACTTCAAAACATCATAGATCTGCACCAGTAGTTAAAATTTATCATTACTAATGATATTCAAATGTCCACAGTTAAATTTTTATTCTAATTAAAAATTTACATCATGTCGAGAATTGTATTCAGGATCATCTTGTTTTCTTTCATTTGTTACCAATCAATAAATAAAGTAAGTTTAAAAAGCAGAAAATAAAATCATATGGACTTATTAAAAAATAAAACAATCAACTGCTTGCTAATGATTCAAATCATTATAAATATCAGGTGGAAATTCACCTACCTAGCGTCACCTGCACAGGAGAAATTTAATTGATGATTACACTCTGTTTTATCACGGTTCATACCAACCAAAAGCTGCTGAAATGAAACACAAATAAATTAAATCGACCATGTCTGTTTCAATACTTAATTCTAAATTTTTAGCGCCTATGAGCTTTTGTTTTACTGAGATACATGGCGCATATTAAATGCTTAAATTATTGTTAATGCTGGAATAAAGAAGCTGTATTGGAGATCAGCTGGGCTAAGTATACACAGGTTCCCAGAATTACTGTCAGAAATTAGTCGTGATGAACCAATCGAGGCCATCCTGCTAATAATTACTATCTTAACCTGGGAGGATGATTCCGAGGAACGTAACAAACAAGGTCGATTTTAACTCCACGCCAATCCCGTGACAGGCTACGAAAAGTAACCACTGATCGTCACAAAACACGTCCTGCAAAACGAAAGAAAATCACAACAAACTCCCGTTTTGGAGTCAGAAATGGATGCGAGAACCCACCTCCTGGTTGAACTGTCCGTTGGGGACGGGCTGACCTCCGAACTGGATGTTGATTGAGTAGGCGCCGGGGTACTGCGGCGTGTACACGATGCTCACGGTGCCGTCGCCATTGTCGATGACGGAGATGTCGACGTCGGTGTCCGCACTGCTGCTGATGCTGCATGTGATGTTGCCGATGCCAGCCTCCGCAGCGTTGATGTTGATCACGCACTCCTCACCCACCGCGATCGTCGTGCGGATGCCCTCTGGTGGGAAGAATGTCAACTTGGTTACACGTCGTGTTGTTACGCCGTTTGTTATTGGCTGATTGTGTTTGGGACACCATTTAAGGGTTAATATAAATGTAGGTGAAACCGTGTTTATTCTTGAAAAAAAGAGAATCATTTTCCAGCTGTATTTGTGATATTATTACAAAACTAGCAAACAGACCAACTGAAGGAGTGTACAAATAGTACGAACAACACAAGAGTCAGATTTGTGATACGTGAATAATCAAATATGCATGATTAGCAATCTAAAACATGAAATATATGATACAGCTTATGGAGAAGTGATCATTCCAAGATTATCAGTAGGAAAATATGTATATGTATGTATATATATATATATATATATATATATATATATATATATATATATATATGTATATGTCTGTTATATGTATATATAGTATATACTAATAAATAAGACAACATAAAAAAATGTTGAGCACAAAAAACAATGTATTTAAGTTAAACACAATAACTAATAATGTATACTAAACAAAGAAAATTACACAAATAAACCTTTCACTGCTAACTATTAATGTTAATTACAAAAACTAATAATATATAATAAACAAAGAAATTACACGAATATACCACTGCTAACTATTCAAGTTAGACACAATAACTAATAGTGTATACTGATAATGTATAATAAACAAAGAAAATTACACGGATAACCTTACACTGCTAGCTATTACTGTTAAACATAATAAGTTAATTAATAATATATAATAAACAATGACAAATTACACAACTAAACCTTTCACTGTCAAATGTGTGATGACTCACCTAGAATCTTCACCTTGCTGGCGTCACCGGTGGGACTGGTCTGAACCTTGAATGGTGACTTGGGCACTTTCTGGCCCCCGTAGGTCACCTCAGCGGTATAGGTGCCGACATCCTCCGGCACGTAGGTGACAACATAGGTACCGTCGGCATTGTCCTGCACGTTGGTACGTACCGGTCGGCCATTGGGGCTCTGCAAGGCCAGGACGACATTGTCAAATTGGTGACAATTTTTTTTACGTCAGGGACGGGTTAGGCTACCATATTTATATTAACATTATCACTTACCTGGGTACTACATTATAACTTTCCATACTAGACAAGTAACATGCCTTAAATAAATATTAATTAACACATCATATCAATTAACACATCATATATTGGTTAGTTTATTTAAATCTCACAACAGTTTATATGTCTCACTCCTAGTATTAGTATTGCACTTTTATATAATATACAGTTAATTTTGTTTTAGTTATACATTTGGGTAATTAGTTTTAAGAACATGTTATCATGTACATGTAAAGCACCCTGAATAGTTTTTAAGCTAGATTTGGCGCTATATCAGTTTTTCATATTTCATATGTCATATTTCGTCAAGAATACTGTTGAACTAACAATATTTTTAAATGAATTTTATCTTTAGAATTACATAGATTACTTTTCATGCCAACGTTCAACATGATTTAATGACAAATGTTACACTTAGTTTTATATACATTTAACTTTCATATAACTAGATTTCATTAATCTAAAAACAGCTGTCGTTTATGTGAAACTCGACCAGTTTGCAAGGAAACTGAGTTGCTAAAATGCTGTTTTCTGTTTGCTAATAGCCTACACGAAGGGCCTACCTTGATGTTGACGTCGACATCGGCCACTCCGGCCTCCCGCGAGTCGATGGTGAAGGACACGGGCAGACTGGCCAGCACCCCGGTGGGCTTGACCCCCTCGCCACTGACCTTCACCTTGCTGGCGTCAAACACCGGCTTCACCTGCGTCTTGAACGGACTGCGAGAAGACAAGTTGTAAACTGATAACTAGTGAATACAAATGTATACCCAATCGTGAAGTGAAAAGTCAAGCATATGTTATTGCCATATATTCATTTTTACAATAAACATGTTTCTACTGTTCATTTAGTATCTACTATCACTGTACAGTGACCACATTGGCCATCAGTGACAGTGGAGCCCCCTGGATTGACTTACAACTCAATTCATCCACCGTATCCATACACCGAGGTAAATATCTCAATTTTACTGCCCCTAATGTTAGCATGTTAACAGATTTACTACGACTGCATTATTGTAAATAAAGGTGCATTCTTAAATAGCCCAGCATCCAAATGTTAGAAATGTTTATAGCCTTTTATTCTTCACACCAATTCAACACCAGCCATACTACAAAGACTTGTTTATTTACATCCACCACTGTCTATAGTCAGGCATTCATTCATACAGCTGAATGAACTATGGCGATGCGGTGTGAACAAAATTGCTCAAACTTCAAAATGGCAGTATGGTGTTTTGCGCTTCATATAAATCAAACAATGTTAACAAATGTTAAAAACAACATGTTGATCAATTTCAACCACTGTCCAGTCAACCAGCTAACCATGTCACCGTGACCTCTCACCTCTTGGGGACCGGCTGACCGGCATAGAGGACGTCCACCTTGCAGGGACCTTCGACCTCTGGGTAGTAGGTCACTTCGAAAGCGTCCTCGCTGACCGGCTGAATCTGGGCCGGCTGTTTCTTGCCTGGAACATGTGTGGTCAGATGATGTAGGGGAATGGTCAGTAGTGAATCCACCTATGATTGTGTGTGCGTACGTGAGTGCGTGCGTACGTATGTGTGCGTGTTTGTGCGTGTTTGTGCGTGTTTGTGTGCGTGTGTTTGTGTTATTTATGTGTGTGTATGCATGTGTATGTGCATATGTTTAAGGGTGTGTGCATGTGTGTGCTTGTGGGTGTGTGGGTGTGTGTATGCTTGTGTAATTTGTTTGTGTGTATGCACATGTATGTGTGCATAAGGTGTGTGTTGTATGCATGCATGTGTATGCACATATGCACACACGTGGTGTATGTGCATGTATGCATGCACATCTGCATAATTGTGTTTACAAAATGTGCACGATATACAAGATGCATGTTCTGCTTTTATGTCTGCAACAGATATCAAAACAGTAAAAACCTTACTCATGTCACTAATCCTAACTCAAACCTTACTCAGGATGACACACTCTAGTTAGTAACTGAGATATGTTCACTCAGTTTAAGTCAGTTATAATATATATAATTACTTGTCCTATGTAAAAATTTGCAATTTAGTAGCATACAATCTTTGCTGTTGCTTAACCCAAATCTATAATAACTGTAAACAAGAGAACAGTAATGACCCCCCATATGAGAGTTGCCGTCCCCGGCTATACACCTCCACGTGTCACCCACCAGCCTTGTCGGTGACGCTGACATCAAGAGGGGCTTGACCCGCCCCGGTTGTGTCGACCGTGAACTTGGCGGGCTGACCCTTCCTCACGCCCTCGGGCTCAATCCCTGGCCCAAAGCACCGCACCTTCTCGGGCCTGATCTCATCCGAGATGCCCACCTTGAAGGGGCTGCCTGCAGACACAGAGGGAGAGGGTTAATGCAGTCACACAGGGGAAAAGGGTTAACTAATAGGCAGTGAAATGTTGTGGAATGTGTCTTTGATTTATGATTTGTTCACTGCTCTCAGTTTTTGCATTCGCAAAATGTTAAACTATTAATACTATTAAAATTCTATATGTAAACATCTCCCAAATTGTGATTAAAAACATCGTTAAAAAGTTTAATACGAATAATGTATAAATTATGTTAACTTTCCCAAATTTGTTTCAAGTACTGCTAACATTCTGAATATCAAATGTATTTTGAATATAATATTCAAAGCAATACAATAAATACTGCCCAGATTTTCTCCATATGTTGATAAGCCATACTTCTCTAATTTCTGATCTAGGAGTACTGCTCAGATTTAAAATCTGTTATCCAGATTTTGCAGGCTGACAATTTGTTTTGAAATATCATTCAACTGTAATACGCCATATTACCAACAAACTGATTTCAATGAGTAAGGTTAAATTCTGACTGCGACACATGACAAGTTTCCCAGAATGCCGTTCTGTGTGTGACACACTGCGTACCTGGGATGTCTTTGTCTGCGAACTTGACCGAGATCTCGTAGTCTCCTGGCTTGGTGGGCGTGTACTCGACGGTGCAGCTGCCATCCCTGTTATCCTTACACGACATCTGGGCCTTGGACGGGCCCTCGATGGCCAGTCCCAGGCCACCCTGCCCAGCCCCACGGGTCTCCACCGTGAAGATGGCCGGCTCATCCGTCTTACCCCCCTCCAGACCTAGGGCACACAACAGTCAGGGTGAATCATACTGACATGGTAACTTCTTTTGTGCATAAATATTGTGAAACCATATTATTATATATGAATTATTAACAGATGAGTTGAAATGCCAGGCAGCTATGTTGTATACGCGAGGGCATAAAGATGTTTTAAATGACGTTGGAACTGTGTAAACGTTTCTGCTGTCTAGGGTTGTGTTCCAAAGAGTTGGTGCAGCCACAGCTAAATGCCCTAGTGCCTATGTCATCCTCGACTCTAGCAACACAAAGTGACAACTACATGTTTGGTATGTACGCAAAGGCACAGTTTTCAGTGTAAGGTGCATTTCGTGAAAAGCCAAAAACATTTACACTGGTGGTGATACATGTTTTTTGTAGTTTAGGATTTTTTTTTTTTTAAACACTAAACAATCTATTACAGTTGTGAATAATGCAATTAATTATTATGATCTTGAAAAAGTGTTTTATGCACTTCTTCTATTGAATGATGTGTAATTTGAAAAATGTACAACAAATTTTATGTCACTGTCTCAAAAGTCTTGTAATATGCCTTAAAGAAAAACAAAAAGAAACTGTTAAATACATATACATACATATTGTAGCTTCCTACCACTCATTTATTTCACGTCATGCAACAAACCTTTCTAAAATTTGGTTTTTGTGAAAAAATTACAATTACCGGGTACTGTATGGAAAATTGCCATCCCTCAAAATCAATTCCACAACATTCAGCATTCAGGTGATTATTAACCAATGAATGATCAAAAGAAATCCATCCAACAATGTATCTCGCAAGCAAGATTTCATGGGGACACTAAATCGAGATGGACACATATGAGCTTGCTGGTTTTCCAGTAGAGTTTACCTGGTCCGTAGGCGCGGACTCTGGTCGCGTCACACCCGGGCACAGCCTCCACAGTGAAGGGACTCTTGGGGATCTGTAGACCCTCATACGTGACGTCGACCTTGTGGGGCCCTACAGCAGTCGACAGGGCACATTACAATACTGTACAATACAAGATTTTCTACAATTCAACTGTGAGTAATACAGCCACTGTTTCAAAGATTTTTTGCCTGTGTGTTGGAAAATCAGGGCTCATATTTCCCTTTAAATTCAGATAAAGGGTCCTAACTATCAGACCCAAGCCCTCCTTTGAGTACATTAAAATGTTAATAGTTGTTCAGGTTGCAGATGAACTGACGACTGTGAATGATTTGATACAAAACTGGAGATGAGTTAATTTGCAAAGTACAAAGTTTAACTGTCTGTGTCATTATGGAAATTATAAATCTGCAAACTACATTGCAGGCTAATGATGTATAGAAATCATTTGAATGAAGGAACTGTATATAAACAACACATTTTACACCATATATACAATACAAATTGTTGCAAAAAGTGTCAAAGAAAGGCAATACTCAAATGTGTACCCTTACAATTGCTTAACTAAGTTCATAATGTATCTGTAAACAGAATGCAATAACAAATCATGTATTTGATTTGAAGACAAGACTGGAACATTTAGTAAGCACTGAAGACAGCCACCAGTGTGACTGACCTTGTTCGAAGGGTGTGTACATGCACTTGTAGGTGCCGTCGTTGTTGTTGGTCACTATGGCCTCCATCCTCTGACCGTTCGGCACGGTCACAAATGCCTTCACTGCCCCCTCCCCATTGGGCGTCACAGAGCGGGCGTCCACTGTGAAGTCGGTCGTCGATTCCAAGAACACCCCTGGTGACAGGAACCCGAAACATTAGTGTCAAATAACGAAAACATAAAACAGGTTAGTTTAAAACCATGAACTATTTTGTAATATATAAACACCAAATATAAAATGTTTATGTTTTTGTTTACGATGGATGTGTCGTTCAATTTATTGCGCAGCTCGAAGCAGGTTCGTTAGTGGCATCTGGAGTATTAGTGAAACATGAGGACCACGGCCAGCGGCAGTTGGCTATTTACAGCTTTGGATGTGCAAGTCAAAAAACTATTTATTGTAATCAAATTATTTATAATAATCATGACATTTGTACAGCGCTGCTCCAACATCTGTTGCTCACAGCGCTGTACAGAAAGTTCTTAAAAGTAGATATGTCTTTAGTTTTATAAAATTATTTACATAATTGTTTTTTTTCAAAATATTAGTCAAAAACTCATAGAAACGTTATATTGTCAACCTTAGAAATAATTTAACAAAGAACATGCTTATTCGAAATCCGCAGTCAGAGATAGATGGCACATGATGCGTATATATGCTGGAATGTGTTAGTATCACAACGCGATTCGAGTCAACGAAAAACTGCACACGGTAATACAACCAGCGTAAGCAACAAATGAAAATGACTTGACTCTGCCAAAAACAACAAACAAATGTAAGTGTGAAACATCTCTACGCAAACCTCCTAACAGTGCAATAATACACACGCACACTCGTAACACGCACACTCGTAACACGCACACTCGTAACACGCACACTCGTAACACGCACACGAACAGGCAATCTATTCAAACCGGGAAACACTGCACGATAATTTCATGTGCTCTTAATGTCGTTCGACACTGCCCTCTGGTGGTCGTAATTGTAGACTGGCAAGAGTCGGATTTTCACGTAATTAGTCGGCACCAGCCATGCTGAAGTTACAAGTTGGGCAAACGCTGTGGAATCATTCAAGACGGCGTAACTCGCATTAAAAACTGTTAAACCAACACAAGACCACAACACCACATTGATGTCTAGACGACTACCAGAGACACCTAGATGTTAATCTGCAGCCGAGGACTGAGCGCAGTGCGGAGGTGGCTGCATGCGCAAACGCCATGCCCCGGCGGCGACCACAGCAAACTGCTTGCTAGTTCATGCACTTGCCAACAGGTGGAGTTGTTTACCAGTCGGCTCGAGCCCCGGCCCGTATGCCTTGATTCCGCTGACGTTGACCCTCTTGCTTGGGTTCACCTGTGCCTTGAACGGCGAGCTCGGGATCGGCTTATCGGCAAACGAGATGTTGATGGTGTATTCTCCCGGCTCTGTGGGCCAGTAGCGCACCACACACGTGCCGTTCCCCTGATCGAAGCACTCGATCTTCGCCTCAGACGGTCCCTCGATCGTCAAACCAAGCCCACCAGTTCCAGCCTCGCGCGTGTCGATGGTAAACTCAGCGGGGCTGTTCGCAATTCCCCCCTTCAATCCGGGTCCGTATGCTTTCACTTTTCCCGGTTCCGCCTTCTTCGGCTTCACGGTTGTGTCCTTGATCCCCATGACCTTGCGAGGGCTCTGCGGCACTTCCTGTCCGGCGAACATGATCCGCACGGTGTGAGGGCCTGGCTCCGACAGCGTGAACTTAGCGCTGAAGCCGTCGATGGTCTCCTCCACCTTCGCAGCCATTGTCTTGCCGGACAGACTGACGATGGTCACCTGCACCTGGCCACTGCCGGCGCCCGTCGTTATTATGTCAAAGTCGACCTCTTTCCCAACGGGAATCTCTGCGGAGAAACGTGGTAGGGGATGCGGATGAGAGTAACTGTGTATGACGCAGCGGTGAGTAACTACACACTACCAGCCGCAGAAACATTTGTGTGGGATTTAATTTGTAAGTTCTCGTAAAGAGACCTAGCAACACAAATGTGTGTCAGTCTCTAAGATCACATGGAATGTTACTAGGTCAACAGGTGAAAGTTGATCTGATGAGATTTGGAAGGCAGCTGCTCTCTCTCTCTCTCTCTCTCTCTCTCTCTCCCTCTCTCTGTCTCCTTTAATTTGATGTGATTTAAAAAAATTATAAATCAACATATACACTCCAGCATTTTATGAAATAAGCCGTTGACATTTTCTATTAAGTTTGGGTTTTCTAATTCTTTCCACAAAGAAAGTCTGGCTGGTCATTAATGGTCTTTATGTACTTTTTGGCAAAGCAATCTGTTCCCTAACTCTAACTGTGTCATTGGTGACACCATACATTATCCTAGAGGAAACAAAGACGACTACCTACACCAGCAAAGGAAGACAAATGTGTAACAACAGGGAAGGTGAGGAAGAAACAGGGAGCACTGGGGGTCAAAGGTGAGTATTCATCCCTACTTGCAGGACGAAAACTTTATAATAATGGATAGATGACTTGAGTTGACTCAAACATATTCTGCAAAACAAATCAAGTTAGCAGCAACACTAATACATACATTTTAGTTTCTCACTAACAATTAAGCAAATCCAAGTTGTTCTTGTGAAATGCTTACCAACATTATTCAATTTTTCTAATGTGAAAGTATTTCATTGTCTATACAAAACTGATATCTCTGCCATATGTCGAAGGAGGTAGCAATCTGTACAAACAGACACAGGGTACCATGACAATGTCACATGTTCTGACAAGTCTAGCGGCAAACTTAATGTAATTGTTCTCTAACTAGAGTCAACTGAAACCAGTTACATTACAACCATGCTTGTTTAACCATTTCAGTACATCTGACCTTTACACCAGCCACGAGGCTGTTTGTAACAATAAATAAGCAACATACAATTTGGAATTCACTGCGTATAACACATAACAGCAATGATGTATTTTCTTATTTGTCTACATAATTCTTGGACGATTACTGCGATATTTTCTGGCTTGTTTCAGATTTATGTTAATCTACCTTTAGACTATGTGATTGTATTTTTACAGGGTATATTACTTTCCATTAAATGCACTGTAATTGCTGAAACTGAATGACACAGTCAATTCTCTTCTTGCAAATTATGCAGTCACAGTGAACGTAGAACTTAGTTTTACAAAAAATGTGGGCCATAGTACAGAAATGGTTAAACTACACGCCTCTATTCTGCAGCTGATAACAAAGCAGCACAAACATCTTCTCAATTCTCTAAAACAGCAAACAAGTTTACATCTGACAATAAAAGTCTGTTCATCTCGTGCTGTGTGTGCAAGTGCCTCATGTGATGTGTCATTAAAAACATTAGCGTAAACACAAAACATACCTAAAAACACACAGATATTAACGTTCAAGCTTCAATAACTGTCCCGTTGCTTAAAAAAAATTGTAATGAAACTTTATTAAAAAAAATTCATAACACCAATCTCCCCAAAAATATGAGCAAAATGCCACAAAGACCAGAACTGAGTACGCTATGTATAAATAAAGTAGGACACAGACACAGTAACCTGTAAAGTAGCGTGAAAAGTACTCCCTAATTCTTCCCACGAAAAGTGTTTGGATAAACCGAATGTTACAAGCGCAACCTCAAGGCTACAAGACATGACCTTGACACACTTACTGTCATCGAGACCCTGGATCTTGACCTTGCTGACGTCAACACTTGGCAGGACCTTGATCTTGTAGGGACTCATGGGAATTTCCTGCTCTGCAAAGAACACGCTGGCGTTGTACAGACCGACGGTGTCCGGCTTGAAGTCGATGCGGAACGTGTTGTTCTTCATGTCCGTAGTCTTGACCGGGACGTCCAGTCCGCGCTCATTGGTCAGTGCAATCGCTACGTCACCTGAAGGAAAGGGACATCGGTGAATGACCAGGCAATCAAATGCTTTGTTTGTGGTAATTAACGCTTGGGATTATTTATTTATGGATGGATTGTTATATTGTTACTTAATTATAATGATGCCTGTCATATAAGTATATATATTTCATATATATATATATATATATATATATATATATATATATATATATATATATATATATAATTATATGACAGGCATCATTATATTTAAGTAACAATAATTACCTTTTGTGTCATCAACGTCAATATAAAATATTTGTTCTGTTTTATCAACAATGAACTATGCCTACATTTGAATATTAAGCAGATGCACATCAAGGAAAGTTTAGTCATATCACCTACTGAATGGTTATAAACTAAACATATTACTGTGTTTGTTCGCATCTGAGTGATATAATCTTCAGTGGTCCACTCACCTGGGCCCGCCTCAGAACAGTCGACGAGTAAATACGTCGACTCGAAGGTCTTCACCGGCTTCTCAATCGCTGGCCCAGAAACCTTCACCTTACGTGGGTTGCTAGCTTCAGACACGTTCACCTGGAGGAGGAGGGCAAAGGGTTAATCCTAGGACCTAGGTGCGTGGTTAAAGATGTCATGTCTAATCAATTACATCTTCACGTGTTTTCATGTTTAATTGCATATCACTCTAATGACTGGCCTGCCCACTCATGTTTTAACGAATCATAATGTTGTAATATAATTTGATCATTATTTGACTAACCATGGGCTAGACATTTATAATGACATCTACTAACAAAGAGGTAATATTAAACATATATATTAAAAATATTTCCCAACTGTAGTAAATAAAACACCTTTCGACACATTAAAAGAGAACATGACTAGACTGTTATCTGCTTATGGATGACCGAATATATTCATTGCAGACTACACATTTCGTATATTCCATACATACGAGTATTTAGCTTGTCCTTAGGCACCTCGTGTGGATTTGATGTTTTTTATATCTTACACTATATTAATATAAGTAAATTCATTTTACCGGCTGACAGCCGGACACACATTAAATTCCTCCTGAGGAATACCGAGGTATTATTGTCATTGTTGTTGTCACTGTCAACGCCATGACGAAGACTTGTCAAGATAAAACAGCTAACAATAAAACACATAATTCTCAACACTAAATCGAAAATACTTCATTGTCTGATAATACATTGTAAAACCGAATAATTAAAAGTAAATGTAAGTTCTTATATACCGCAATATCCAGTGCCCAGGATTGTTCAAAGCTTTACACTTTACTTCCCTCAGATCTACTCAATCAAACACCATCTAAACGTCCCTGGGAAGCACCCAGCCATGCTGCAATTAATGCGCGATGCTACTTGTACAAATATCTACCACTGTGTATAGCCAGGTACTCATTCATACAACTGAGCAAACTAGAGCACTGTAGAGTGAAAAAAATTCCATGAGGTTTAACCCGGCAAACTTTCTCCAGATTTAACACGGCAGCACAGGATTCGAACCCGGATTCTCTTAGTCGAGCGTCTGAAACTGTACCCCTGAGTCATTGCTTTCTCCCACCAATTAACCCCCCCCAGAAACCCCCGACTGGTCACTCACCCTGAAGGGACTGTTGGGGACCGCGACGCCGCCATAGGACACAATCACGGTGTGTTTGATGTTCTTCTTCGGCATGTAGCGGCAGCTGTAGGTGCCGTCCTTGTTATCTTTCGTGATCACCTCGACGGCGTTACAGTCGGCGTCGAGTGCGGCCACGTGGACCTGAGCCTTGCCGGCCCGACGCGTGTCCACGGTGAACTCCGCCCACTTGTTGACCGTCACCCCGGTCTTCTCCAGGCCCGGCCCCTTCGCGACCACCTGAGGCAAGGCAGGAGGGGTGAAATGGGGCGATTCATGAATTGGTTACGCAGTTAAACCTGATTCCGCAATTTGAATTCTTTGCACATCTTAATTTTTTAAATTGTATTGTTAAAAGGTAAACACCATGAGGCAATCTGAAAATGTGTTCTTTACAGTGACAATGAATGATATAAATTGCATTGATATGAATATGAGCCAATATTTGGTATCAATAACAGAAATACACAATATAAAAAAATTTACCAACCAAACATATGCAAATGAATTAGGTTACTTTGATGTACGGAAAGAATGAACGAGGGAGATGGACAAATAGAGCATGGAAATAGTGAACAAGAGAAGATAACAAAGTTGTAGGTATCAGAAATAAGGTAGCAGATATCATGTTAAGATAGATCTTGAACGTATGAACCTGTAACAGAATCACAACGGATGGTGACAACTTGACAAGAGCACAGGACACTAAAAGTGACACGGCCTGTACCCCACTAGAGGTCAAGGGGGAAACACAGGGCGACGCCCACCTTGGTCGGGTTGAAGTCTCCCACTTTGGGAACAATGTCGGCCATGTAGGGAGAGTTGGGGATGTCCTCCTCGTTGCACAGGATGTGCACTGCGTACTCCCCAGGGGCGGTCGGCCAGTAGGACACGTTGGCCGAACCATCCCCGTTGTCACTGCAGTCGATCTTAGCCTGCGATGGGCCCTCGATGGAGAAACCTGCATTGCAAATGTTTATAGTTAGTCATGTCGCATTCAGTCTTCCTGGCTCAGACGTCAGAGAGAGTCAGAATATGGGATGATATACTAATGAAATACGGGATAATATACACATGAAATATGGGATAATATACACATGAAATATGGGATAATATACTAATGAAATATTGGCTTGCCTCTTTAAGGGCTGAACAGTTTTTCAGCAGATTCTGAGGTAAATATATCCTTTGGTTGTGCACTTAAAACAGCAGGCATACTTAACTTATCAAACGTAAGAGGTTCGAGAAAGAACGTTTTTGAAAACAAGAGTTTAACAAATATTGATTAATTTGAAGTCATTTATATGTAATGGTTGTTTATATATTTATACAATAAACGCTGTAAACAACTATAAGTCAACAACAAATACCACATAACTAATAACACAGATTAATTAATTTAATATAATAAAATAACTATTTTATTTTACCAAACGAGTTAACTAAACTAAATTCAATGACGTCATGACTCACCGAGAGCTCCTGCCTCGCCGTTCGTATCGACAGTGAAGCATGCTGGGAAGCCAACGACGCCACCCTCGAGACCAGGCCCATAAGCGCGGATCTTCGACGTCTTCGGGGGTCCCACCTCGACGTTGAAGGGACTCTTGCTGATGGCCTGGGTGCTGTACGTGATGGTCACCACGTACTTGCCCGGCTTCTGGGGCTTGTAGATGCACTCGGCCGTGAATTCGTCGATCTTGCGGATCCGGAACCTCTCTTCTACTCCGCCCGGCCCGACGACCTTGATGACCAGTTCACCCTCTCCCGCGCCCTTCGTGTGCACACAGAAGTCGGCGTCCTCCCCGACACGAACCCCCTTCGGCTGGATTCCACGCCCCGTCGCATAGCACTTCTTCGCATCTACCGCTGTAAATGTAGCACGACTTTAATTTTTAATTTTTATTTAATTTTGATGACGTAAGAAGCAGTATGTCAATATTTCGGCACATGACATTTGGTCATGTGACATTTGGAGGGTGTCACGTCTGCACTGTGTGACAACATTGTGTCACGTGAATCAGGTGTGGTCTAGGATCTGTCACTTTCCCAGAATCACGTCCCTATGATGTCGATAAAAACACATTAGTCATACGTAAAGCCACAACATGCACAAGACAACAGACAATGCCCTTGGAACGTTTTACACCAAACAACATATACATTAAATGGATGTTTTTCAGTAGAACGTTACACAGTGGATCATATTATAATTATCAAAGCCACACTGCATTGTGTTCAAGATCTGTCAAATGGCAATTGAAATACATTTATTCAAAACATTCGTTGCCATATTTTCATAATTACAGCTCATAATTTATTACTTACTGTCAACTACCAGCAATATCAAATATAAATGCATGCACTTGTTATTCTAAAACATTTACACCGGGTTTCTATGCAAACCTCTTTTGCAAGAAATTTCATCAACAAAAATTGGCTTTGTGTATTGCCTCAAAACACAAGACAGGAATTTCAGAGCCTTTCTTCTGAAAATTTCAATAACACTTATTTTGTGATATCATGTACTTCCCGCTGTTGGCTTAGTTATTGTAGTTATTTCTATTTTAACAAATCGGATCTAACACCTGATTTTTCTTTGATAATGATTATCTGTATCACAATATTTTTTCCAAGTACTATATCAATTTAATTCCCCCGTCAGTTTCAAGCTTCCTAACAGATACAAAGCAACAGCACAAACAATCCTCATTAAACTACCACGACATCTACAGCGCATATCACATGTTCGCAAAATATTTCAAGCGGACATCATTTCAGCATACACCTGTCAAAATGGAGAAAAGTTAGTTATTATTGTTACAAAACATACTACAATAGGTTGAATAGGACAAGTCATGAACATTAGGAACAACAGCTGCAGCAAAGCCTCAAAGGCAGGAAAACTCCAATCTTGATGTAAAACAACTCAAAACTTGTAAACATGGTCCATTATTCACAAAAAGACACTCTTTGGACAAGGAAACAGAACAACAAGGAATATGGTGAAAGGTAAAGGAAAGATGAACATACAAATGCTCCATTCCATATATGAGACATTTGTCATGCACGTCAAGGCATGTTGAAAACAACAAGTAAAATATGTTCCCCAATGCACCACATTCTTATCCATACGAGACTGTGCCAGTGGCACAGAGCCATTAACTTATGTATCATTGTTACAACTGTAAACAACTCCGTAAAATGGACAATTTCATTTCACATTCCTATTAATTATGTATTTACAGAAAAAATACAAATACACAATGTGTGTGACTCTGTCTGTATGATAATCAAAATATTTATTATTTAAATTAAATAAAACCCTACCATAATTTGAATACCGCACGGTTTTTAACAAACAAAACTCCATGCTTTTGAGAAATGAAAATATAAAACTTAGGATGTGATTAAGCACAGGAAAATGGAGCAAACTATCAACAGGAGAAATGTTAGAGAGGACACAGTCAGTACGTACTTAGGTAGATTTACACAGCTGCCAGTGGGGGGGGGGGGGGGGGGTGGGAACCACACCAATTCTACTGCTAAAGACACAATCCAAGCTTTTGATAAAATAATTGTAGAATATTTTTGTGGTATTATATTGCTGTGAATAGCTAGTTTTATAGTTGCGATACGGCTGCTTCAAATATACACTCACACACTAGCAATCTACTTCACTCTAAACAACTCTGTGTTTGTCTCTATCATAAGTATGAACTATACAAAATTAAAACAAATATTAGTTACATCTAAATAATGTATATGTTACAACTAAACACATCTACTGGTTACATGCTATCAACAAAATCATCCACTTTGTAAACTATAACAACTGGAGACTTTAAACAATTTAATATTACGACTGCAATATTTCATGACATTTCCAAAAGGCCTCTTATAACCATCAGGATTATTTTTACAAAAACATTTCTGAACAATCTGATCAAATCAATTAATAAAACATGACAGATTTTGTTCCTCCCATCATCTTAAAGTTAATTAATTTTATTGTTTTGTAAATACCCTGGGTAATTATGCAAACCCTCCATGGCATTGTGCCATCTTTTCAATATATTTACCCTCTGGGGTAATATCCCATAAACTGCTTTAATGAGCCTATCTTCTATTTTTAAGATTAATGCTGTGTTAATCAAACAAAATTAACTCGGCAAAAATGTCTTCATTTTTTTCTTATTTGTAAACTTAAAGTTAGACGTGGAATGGTAAACAAGTAGCAATAACTATTATAATTTTTATTATTGTTGTCACAAGGTGCAACTACCGTTAAACAAACCCACATCATGCAGTTTACTTACGCGACCTCTTCATTGGCGGCACGCCCTCAGGTTCTACAGTTGCCACGGAAATTAAACAAAAAATGATACTAACGGAATTTTGCCAATTTAAATGACAGTATATGCATACTGCTGTTTAGTGGTTTTACAAAAAAATCAACATCCAAACTGTGATTTGTTTTATAAATTGTCGCAGTGAACAGTAATGTTGTATGTGTGTGAACAATCCGTTTCTGTAATTATTACCAAATTGTTCTAACTGCTGCGCCAATTTGTTTTTGACAAAGGCATCAATTTAGTTCTGCCACTGATGGTGATTTGTTTCTGCCAGTGGTGTCGATTTGTTTCTGCCAGTGGTGTCGATTTGTTTCTGCCAGTGGTGTCGATTCTTTTTTGCCGGTGGTTTCTGTCCATGGTGACACATTTTTCGGCCCATGTAACAGTTTTGAATCACATTTTTCTTTAAATTTCCATCAAAATCAAGGGTTATTTGGTTATAATCTGGTCTGCAACCACTTCCGTGAACTTGTTGAGTTTAGCAAATGAATGCTACACTTATTACAGATCTTACCACAAATTAGCTGTTGAGTAAAACCGAATGAAAACTATTTTAACTAATGTTTTATGAAATACTGTAATTGATTAGTTGGTTGATTAAAAGTACTATCCAGATATTAAATGTGTCAGATTTTAACACCAAAATATTAGCTACTTCCCTACATATATTTACATATAAATGAAAAAAAAAATTGAAAATAAAATTGTGTGGTTATAAAAAGTACTGATATTGCCATTTTGAAAAGAAAATTCTGTGGTTTTAAACTAGTGCGTTGCCTGATTATTTTGTATATATTATTTCATATATTCTGTGTGATAACATTCTACACTGCGAGAATCATCTTAGCTTTTACCAGCCAATTTTGAAAAAACCTTACACTAACACAACTGGCAGTAGACGTGCTAAATTGATTGAAGGACATCATGCCAGTTGTTCCTTGAATACACCATAAAGCCACACATCACAAAGCCTGAGAGTTCGCATCGCGCGATGACAACTATCTACGACAGCCTATCTGCACACGCCCAAACCAGGTTATAGCTCCAACGTAAATTAACGTCAATTAGCAAGTACTCCAGCCAGTAAAGAATAAGCAACGACGACCAAGACAGACACACGTATACACACACACACGCACGCCTGAACCATGTTTATGAAGTCCTTGTCACAGGTAGATGGAGCACATTTCAAAAGCATCAGTAACTTTAAATGTCTATTTTGTCAACTTTGTAGTTGATAAAACAATGAGCCTTTGACTAAAAAAATTCAACATACATTGGACATATAGTGTCATGTGCACACTTTCTTAAGTTCTACAATTTTATCATAAAACGGAAACATGGATTAATCAAATCCATGAATCAGTAGCAAACATGTGTTAAACCACAATGTTGGGGGGAGTGTTGGTATAATTTGTTGATAATTTCCAAATAGTCTCCACTTCAATAACTCTCAATAAACGACAACATCACGTGACCAACGTCATGCACTTAGACACTTACGTGGTTTCATCGGGGCCGCTGCTTTCGACGCTGTGGACGAAAACGACGTGTTAAATCGTGACATACGGTAAAACAGTGGTGCCATCTACAGTGGCTACAGAGAAACAACGACAAGTCAGTTTCAGGCCAGATGTGGTCGGCTAGGAACAAGCGTTAACGAGAACCGGAATATCTGTGAGGTTATGCAACGGTGCTGACATCTGTTGGATAAATACCGATCAGGCAACCATGACACCAGTGAAATATGACCTTATATTGAATGGTATTATGTTAATACATACACCTGAGTGCTGGTAGAGATTCACATCAACTCTATTTGAAACTCCCTTCTTAAAGTTTGTTCACCAGGTGACACCACCAGTGCACATTCCTACACCAGTCACCCAGTAGAGGGCGTAACTGCAGCAACAGACAACTGCTCAAATTAAAGTAACACTTCCACGCCAGGTCTCACAAAAATGACACTCAACAGAACACAAAAATTCCCCCAATATGTTCCCATACTGAGTGACAGCACTTGTCATTTATATCCCATAATACTCAGACTAGCAGAACGGCAACCTGCATCAATCCCATGATGAAGTGAAGAAAGTTCTGCCTCTAAGAAGACACAGGTCTCTCTACTTACGTTGTGCTCTCTGGGGAGTGATTCCTGATGGTTTGAATTTCGTAGCTGAGTTGAAAAGTAAGTTTATCACATAAACATTAGCAACAACAACATGTGCGCGTGTATCACTACCTAGCTAACAGTTTCTGGATGTTAATACAATACACATATCATTATACTACACTGTGCATATTTATTTTAAATATATTAATCTTCACTTCTAGTAGAATGCTGAATAATCCACTGAAGGACGAAATATTATTGTTTCAAATGGAAGTTATGTAATGCTCATCACTATGTAAATACAACATGAAACTATAGAAGCTTATTATTTATAAAAACTTTGGTATTCTACATAATAAAACTACCATAGATACATTTCAAAATTGTCTGTTCTCTATGAGATCGGGTTAGTATACCATACACGTTAACTAACTAAAATAACAACAACTGAACCAATGTCAGTGGAGCAACAACCAAATATGCAGCTTCACGCTCGAGCATCAGCAATGACAAATGCTGCTGAGGTTCCTGAGAGAACCACAAGTCCAGCCAGACAGACACCAGAGCACATTCTCAAAGTAAAGAAGCACACGCAAGATATTCCAATGTCACTAACACGCAAACAAATTGCATACCATGATCATACCGGAATCAACTGTAAGACAAATCCCACGGAACAACAGGTGCATTTTATTCCTGTTTCCTGCGAAGTCATGCATCCCCTGTTTCCTCAGCATGCTGAGGCTAGGCATGTATTGGAAGAAGCGTACTTTGAATGTAAACTAAAATAAAAATGACCTATAAATTCCTGTATAAAACTAATAAATTAAAGTATTATTAAACCGATGAACTAGCAACAATGACAACGTTAGACAATGATTAATGCGTTTGCATTACTGGAAAGATGATGAAATATTCAACAATATTTTCATATTTTCATCTTACAATGCACCATAAGTTTCAGTATGATTCCAGAAAGAATGCCAAAACACAATCCATAAAAACCACAACAGTTTTCATCTGCAAAGCCAACTCCCGCTAATAAACTTCATATTACTGAAGCTCTAATTAAACAATAAGCACACCAACACTTCAACATGCATGCTTCATTGAGGACAATCAAATTTTCTTTCCTTAAGCTTCAATATCCCAACAGGACATGTACTGTTCCATGCTGTATGCGGCTTCAGGTGAGACCTTTCTAAGGTCTAAGACCAACACTTCAAAACAATCAAAGTCCTAACCCCGACAACTTCAATGCAAAGTAATATAGGAAATTCATTGAAATTTGAACAATTTTTCTCAATATTTTTTTACCCATCCACCCCTCGTCCTGTGACATTTCTACCCCTCGACAACAAGTTTTACCTGTCCAAATCACAGCTGGACAGTTTCCTACACAAAGTTTTGTTTTGAACCAACGTTTTGTTTTGAACCAACCAATAATACATTTCCCATTTCAAGAATAGAAATAATATACAAAGCTCTGCCTCAAATCAAATCTTATTTCGTAACAACTCCGATGACAATTATGCATATGGAATTGATGGAATGAAATGCTGGTATTCAAACTCTAAATGCAAGAACATGTCAGCACTCCTCAATGGATTACGGACTCGTGAACGATCTCAGATGAGTTAGTGCCCTACCAGTCGTGCGGACTCAATAGCCGTCATCTACTACACAACAACATCCACAATGCCAGAACAGACACAGAACCAAACAGACAGTTGTACTGTCAAGATAGAACCAAACAGACAGTTGTACTGTCAAGATAGAGCCAAACAGACAGTTGTACTGTCAAGATAGAACCAAACAGACAGTTGTACTGTCAATATAGAACCAAACAGACAGTTGTACTGACAAGATGTTAGTGACACAACCATGAGCAGATGGAGTCAGTGGATGGCAAAAACATGACACGACATACATCAACCGACACATTCTGACAAAGAAACGCGACCGCTGCGTGCAATGCATGCTCCCTCCCACTTTACTCACGCGTGTTGCGTGTCGCACGCGCAGCATCAACTAGAAGTGAAGGTCAGCCAATGTCAGTCAAGGTCATGGTTCAATATGGGTCAAAGTTAAGTAGTGGTCAAATTTAACCAGCTTATTTGTTAACAATTAATGGACACTACAACTAAAACCACTATATTATTTTACCTTCCATAATATCAATAATCAAATTAAATGTTCAATAATAAGAACTGCGTAAAAAATGTTGCCATAATCTGAGAAACAAAATTCTTTATAATCATGTAAATACCATAAGATATGTTTTATATCAACTATTTTCAAAGAGTCAAATACACGCCAACTTTCAAGCAAATATTAACGTTCAACCGTTTTGTTTTGAACCAACCAATAAATATCCCTTTTCAATAACAGAAATTATTTGAACTACCTTACTAAACTGCATCTATCTAAACTGTAACAAATATCTTCCCACACACATCAGTCCAGTACATTCTAAATGACACTATACCTTGTCCTGGTGACAGGGCCACCTTTCTGCACTGGCAACACACAGAGGGAGGAGAGTTTATGGGGCTCCTGGACCACACCACCCTTGGACAATAAGGCGCCATGACCTTAAGGTCCATGGGTCAATGAGGTCCTAGGACCATGAAACCCTTGAGACCTTAAGGCTCTCCGGTGACTATGGGGCCCTTGGAACCCCAAAGACCCTGGGACTTCGAAGCCCCTAAGACCACAAGACTCTGAGACCAAGACACAGACATGAAGAAGCATTACCTGGAAGGCATTTCTTCGGTGCAGGGAGTTCTGTAAGGGAAAGCAGGAAGATGTACAGTTGGGGAACACAACCAGGGGGGTTGAGAGGGGTTCTTTCATTTGTGTGTTCATCATTTACTTCCATGTATAAGATGTTTTTGTTTTACACATGACAACCATGTCTATTGTTTGTTGATAAACGTGTGCAAATTTGATTACAAAACAGTGAGTTTTAAACTAATTAAACCAAAAGGTAGCCTTAGAAATATAAACAAGTTGTTAACATTCTAGTAATATTTTTTTATAAATTATTCTGTATACTATGTTGCAATTTAAGATACATACAAAATAAAAAAATACATAATTGTAAAAACAACATGCTTTATCACAAATTACATAAAATCATTGCATATATCTGTTTTCAGCCAAATTCAGGAACAGAACTACAGTTTATACTCTTGTCAGCCTGGGTAGGAGTTAGTCGGCATGCAATCGCAAACCAACACTTGTTCGAGACACAGCATGATGTGATTCCATTTATGTACCACATCGCAAACAACAGAACAGACACCAAAGAAAACAGCACCTAACACAGCAACCTTCATTAAGACTACCACGTCATGAGACACCAGCCATTGCTTCTACCATGCAAAACTCACAGAAGTCACACGCTTAACTGACAGTGACTAGTAAACACAACACTGCGGTCATCCTTACAGAGGACGGATTGACAGTACGACCATCGCAGTGCTGAACCTAGCAATGTTATACATTCACCAACACACCCACTGCCATTGCTTCAGAAGCACACTTACACACACATGCACATTTACACAGCCACAACTGCACACAACTAAAGCTATCTGTTTTTCTCGCACAATCCAAAGACACAGCAACAACAGTATTCGTATGCCAACACATGAATCTGTGTTCACCAACTTAAAGTATTCACAACTGCATTAATCCATTTGAACTCAAGTCAATTGATTCCCAATTTTCATTTGAGTGGAGTGCCATCTATTGGATGTTTCAGAAACACGTTAGACATGACGTGTGAAAGTGCATACACCAGATTGTCATGTTTTGTATTAACAAATATTGGCTGTAGTCTAAAGGGCTAATATTCCTTCCTGATCAAACGCCTCACACTGTATGATTGCTTCTATCTATCCCTCTCCATCTTCATCTTAAACTTTCATTACCCATATAATATCCATCCTCCAACATCTCTCACCACTAACAAGCCAAGGCCAACCACAAACGTGCACAGACAAACATTTACTCTCCCAACTTTCCTGAGCGTCACTTCCAAGATTTTAATCAGTCCTGTCTCTAATCTAACTCCTTTCTATCTTTCCTAGATTCCCTCCCAAACTACCTCCAACCCCACAGATGCACAGACATCTACAAACACCCAACGTATCAAGACATCTAAATGAGCCATGCAGAACACAGTCAGCTGGTAACCTAAGACCCTGCTCCATCGCACTGCTCCATTGTTCTACGGGAAACAGCCAACACTGACATGTAAACCAAACCCTGTCTGCCAGCACAAAAAAACACTAATGTCTGTTCTGCAAGTCTATATATACACTGTTCCAGTTTAAAACCGCTGAACGGAGCAACATTTAAACAAAATCTGTACCATCGCTGTATCACCTTTTCAGAGACTTTAAAAATAGCCACAGTGCTTATTCATAAGAAGCCACACCTGTGCACAGATTACCAATAAAATACCTGATGGAACAACGCTGTAACCTTCTACACGTTTTCACACAACTTATATTTTAGCAATCCACATCTTCCATGCATCGTCGACTGCAGGCTCAAATGTAAACATTGACAGCAAAAACAACGACGCGATCAATTAGCTCGTCACATGCAACTTACTTGATGCATCAACCATAGGACCCCCGGCTGTCAATCAAAATCATGTGACATACAAACAAGGTGAAAACAAGCTTTCACAGCCATCACTCAAACTTTCTTCGATGTCTTACTTGATATGTGTTCACAAAACGTACAAAGAGCATAGACATTCTTCTGTCACTTCAACACCAATGCTCTGTAATTGTGGAAGTTATGCAAGTAACAATTTTATGAGTGGTATTTCTGGAATGAAACACAATTACATTGTATAACATGGACATTCTTTGGGACACCCTCCCGTGAATACTGCAACAGTTTAGACAAACAAACTGTGAACACAATGCTGCTTTTTCTCTCCAGGTTCCTTACCTAAAAGGATCTGCAACATGAAACTCCACAAAACACAATCTCAACATGTAAGCCATGATTTTACAGAAACATGACCACAAAGTGCTGTGGAACCTGGCCCCTACCACATGTAATCAGCTGAAAAGAAACATGTACCAAAGAAGCAGTTATCAGATTTCCATGAAACAGTCGTCTGACTTCCTTCAGTGTTGATGTTACACAAAGTTAGCTGTGTTCCTATTGACTATCAACAATGTCATCTGTTAAACAGCCATTATTGAAGACAACTGTTTCATCTGTTTTTGTCAGACTATTTTACGGCTGATATTGTGTAACAGTTGCTCTAAACCTCAGTGGGGCAACTGTGTGACGTTGCTTATGCAAAATGAAAGGTAACACATCGATGTGGTTTATAGATTCACTAAATCATAATTTTGCATACAAAAAGAATATAGTTTCTAAAACACAATTACTTTTTCAGACTACCATAATCACAGGTTGGTAGTTACTAGATTAGCCTAACCTTTATGTTACTCAAATTGTTATATTTATTATTCTTTAGTGCCTGTTTAACCACATACAATTACAAGAGGTATAATTTAAAATAAGTACTAAGCCACTGTCTCAGCCAAGAACATTCCAAATTGTGAATAAAAATCCAACTTTTTAAACAATCATAAATAAAAAAATTGAAAGTCTTACAAAATAATAATGTTACGCACACTTGTTCGTAAACAAATGCAATTTCTGACCAGAGTCTACAGAGTTGGAGACAACAAACATGGCGGCAGCTGAAAATGACATCTGCAGCCACAGCCCGGTGACGTACCTGGCGAGACACCAACGCCAAAGGGACTGTTGGGGACAGCCTTGCCGGCGAAGAAGACGTTGACCGAGTGGAGACCCATCTCCACAGCGGTGTACTCGATGTACCACAGCTCGTCTGACTTCTGCACCACCAGTGGCTTGACCGTGTCCTTGTGACCGTGAGGGTCAAGCACTGCCACGTCCACGATGCCAACGCCCGCGCCTGAAACAACGGGTCACGTCCATAGATTGTAGGAACCGTTCTCTTAAGGGTGAGGAGATATCTGATTACATTACACCTTGAAACGTACATAAGAATAATAATATTGTTTATTTAATATATCGCCCCATCCAGTTATAAATTGTTTGTGACAATTATAAATTGTTTGTAATGTATGTGAACTTTACATACATTAAAATCCATTGGAATAATCCTAAAATATAATACTATACATATCAGCAATATACACATAAATAACTAAGTAGAATAAAACAAAACACAATGTATACGTCTTCACTAAATCAGTTGCAGTTTATCCCACTGTGTGTATCGGTAGCGACTGTGATTCTGACCATACGAATCACGCAAATGTGCAAATGTCCACACCCTATATCAAAGGGCGACTACAGGCCATTCCAATAGTGCCTTTCAGACAAATGACGTAGTGTATTTTACTGAAATCGCAGATTATAGAATGACAACGAGATGATTGGATAACAGGTTTCACTAGACTTTGGCATTCTGACCACTGCGAGAATGCTGACTAATGACCATCGCCTGCTGATGTGTAAGGATGGCTGTGACTGTTCTGGTTATACTGACAAGTTTAACAAACTGAAAGAGTAGCTATGGGGAACAGTTTTACTGTTGCAACAGCTGTATCACTGACGCGCCAATACTGCTGCATACCTATTGTTATAGTATTGTCACATTGCAACAAATCCTGTCTCATCACACAGATGTCCATAAAGAAACCCTTTACAATGGACACTTCTGAAAACACCAGAAGACTTTGCATTGTCTAACTACTTATCCACAGAGGTAATCTGGCCGCAATGGACATATTGAACCAATTTTACTGTCCTTTAAAACGTCCATGAATGGTGGGCTAAACCAACGAAAGTTGGTGGGTGGCGCCATCGTGTGAGCTTTGGTTATTTTTACACTTCACTCATCAGATTCACCAATGTTTATATGATGTGTGAACAATCTGAGAAATATGCGCAGTAAAACGCTGCTCATACCTTTGGTGGAGACTTCGAAGTAAGTCTTCTTGTTCACCATTACTCCTGTCTTCTCTATGCCGGGGCCGTACGCCTTGCACTTCGTGGCATCGCCCGCTGCCCCCTCTATTCCAACGCTGAACGGACTCTTCGGGATCTCGTGGCCAGCGAATTTGACGATGACCTTGTAGTGACCTTCCATCGTCGGTGTGTAGACGCACGTGTAGGTCAGGTTACGATCGTTGTTGAAGGTCACTGTGCACTGTTGAAGGTCGTAGAAATACGCTGGGTTAAATCTAGGTCGCTTTTTCACGTAGTTGTTATTGTACACTTTCTAGGAACTGCCTAAGCCAAAACAACTGTTTAGCATTTGTCAAAGTTGACATTTTTTAGATTTGAACACAGCTGACAAGACGTTATCATAACCGAACTTTAGTACATTAAAAATCAAATCGGATAAATTTAAGTTTTACATTTGTTATGGTTGATGCTACAGTTGGTATCTGAACTTCATTAAGCTAACAAGTACAAACAACAATGATGTCTTTCTCAATTTCAATATATTCACATCCACTTTCTACCAATATAAAATTTACCTCTAAACTCTATTGTAAATTGACTACAAAACAAGAAACAATTCTATTGGATTTACAACCAGTCCGATGAAAATTGTCAGATCCAAACCTTTTCAGCGGCACCCTTCGGGTTGAGGATGATGACCTCAATCTGACCTCGACCAGCACTGAAGGTCTCGACAGTGAAGCGAGCGGGGGCTCCAATGCAGTTGCCTTTTGGCTCAATACCTGCAGAGACAGCACCAGGCGAAGTTAGCATCACTAGCTCAGTTCTCTAACCATTGCTCGAATTATTCTTCGAGTTTGACAGTTTTCTGTTTTGGAAATGACATCCAAAATTAATGTGTGCTTTGGAGTTGAAAATATTTTGTATTTTTAAGATGAATATTTTCCATTGTAAGATTTTGTTCGTTTACAAATTAATAAAATTGTAAAATTGAAGTATTTTATTAAATAGATATCTCACCGAGACAAATGCTGTCCTTTGCAACTTCATCTACATACATTTCTTTACTTTTATTTGCTGTACTGCCTGTACATTATGTATTTTACCGTCGAATAAAAAATTATGATTCTAGCCTAGGGCCTACACATAGCTTATCAAAATTAAATGTAAAATCTTTTTTTAAACATTCTATAAACATCTAAATTCCAACCCGAACTTTAGCCAAAACAGTAGATCAATAACCTCCCCTAAACAACAACTCAAACTGGACCCAATAACAACACGATTCATCTACGGTGACAACAATGAAGCAGTCAGCAGGTGACACTGGTCACTATATCAAGTGTGCGGTGTGACTGGTCGTTGTAGAGAGTCTGTACCTGGGCCATAGGCACGGACGCGGGCGGGGTTGGTCCTGGGTCGCAGGGGGGCGCCAGGCTTCAGCTTGGCGTTGGGGAACTGAGACAGGTATGTCATCATACTGAGCTCATCCACCTTTGGGTTGATCATCTCCTCCGGTTGGATCAACTGAAACACACAAATATGAATATTCATGACACAAATTAATATTCATGACGTGATCACTATGATGCCTGGTTTATGTAGAGAACATTGCAGTCGTTTTGTTGTGTATAGTATGTGTTTCGTTTGGTTTAGTCCAAATGAATAAGTACATGTGTCTGTATGTTTGTCAGTTCGTATATCACTCCGTCATTTTGTTGATCTACCAATGCATTAAAACATAAATTTGTCAGTCTGTTTTTCACTCAGTTCCTCTGCTACACTGTCAGTTGACCAACGGCACTTTGTGGGTGTTTAAAAACACTGATCTGTCAGTTGGTCACTGTGTCCCTCCATTAGTCTCACTTTATCACTTTGTCACTCTGTCAGTCTGTCAATCAGTCACCCTGACATTACATTACACTGTCAGTCTGTCTATGAATGATCCACATTTCCTTGGCAGTGTGTCATCCCAAAACATAATCACGACTTTGACAATTCTGCAAACATGTTCCTCGTTTCAGTGCATTCATTACGGGGTGTTAAATTTGAACAGCATGAAGCTGACAGCTGCTAAAATTACTGTCATGACAGCAACCACTGGCAAACATGTTGAAAGTTTACAGGTATTTCTCCTTAAATTATTATAACTCTCACTGATTTGAGCTGCAGCAATGCTGTCAGACATTTGGCCCTACAGGACAGTTTGTAATGTAGGCCACCATTATTTTTGTTTGCTCAGTGGCACAGTTGTGGTTGTTTATACAATTTGCTTCATAGGTATCCCTAGCGAGAGACGACTTATGTTCACAGACGGCCCTTATTCCGATTTAGTACAGTTAGATTTACTACATCGGTTATATTTAGACTGAGGAATGACTCTGGGACGCTTTTGATGTGCAACACAAGTCTCACAAACAACTGAAGTCTCCCAGGGCAATGTCCTGTCTGTGTGACTTAATTTAGTCTAGGAATTCCCAGCCATGCCAAGGTAAATTATGTAACTAATGACTTGCATCTACAAATGCTGTTTGTACAATTCTCTAAACACTTATAGCAATATCCAGCCTAGCGATATCCTGTTTGTATGACTCAATGAATGACCTGACTGTGGCAACGTAATTCCTATAAAAATGTGAACACCTGGCAGTATGTCGTCTACCCATGTTTGTATGACTTTGTGAATGACCCGTGTCTAGCAATGTCTCATCTGCAAGTATCTGTATGACCCTGTGAGCACCCATCACCATCTAGTCTAGCAACGCCCTGTTTGTACGACTCTGTGAATGACCTCAATCTAGCAGTCCCCATCGGTGAATGACCCTGCAGTCCTCCAATCAATTAGCTGTGCCGGCGCATGACACCACTTAGGCGCAAAAAACAAGGCTCCGGCACATCACAAACAATTCACGCTGGTCGGGAACCATCCCACCCCTGCCTCTCTGCTCTCTCCCACACGGTTACCACGGCAACCAGACAGATTTATGCCCCCAGCCCCGGAGAGTGCCTGGCTCCGTCAGCCAGACTGCATCAACGTTAACCACTTGCCTCGATTCCCTCTCCCCGCCAAGGGGAAACTTCGGGAAGCATTCCCTTCCGGCTACGTAACGACACTCCGTTATATGGTTACGGATTACATGAATAAACCTGCCTCCTACCTACTATATATGGCTGCAGTCCTACATCAAAACGTATTGCAAAACTAAGTAGTGTATTTTCCATCAGTCAGTGGACGTACAGGGGTAGAACTACCCACTAGTCTACAAGTCCAACCCTACAGTAATCAATCAAGTGTTTGTAGCCTTAACCTTAGCCCGTGATGTAACTGAATCCCAAGTTATTAAAACATTGATAAATTGTTGCCAGTGACCAACTGGCTACAGCAGTGACAGCTTCATTTACTGATCAATTCTATTTGTTCTTAGGCATGGCCACTGGGTACAAACTTGTCTGGGTATTATTTATAAGATTAGCAGTTCTCTGATAATTTTCTGTAGTGTGATATTTTTATTTCCATTAATATAGTCCAGCAGAGCAGTTTTAATGACATCGTAATAGGAAGTCGATTTCCGGAATTATTACGGAAATTTCATAATGGTTGGGTGTCCTGTATCTGGCAGGGACGCAGTATAGGGTGGTACTACCAGTCAATGAGCGCAACTGGCATCCTTTTTTCAATTGCACGGGTCATATCTTCCGTTCTTCATTAAGTAGTTTTGTTATTTTTTATTTGCATTTATGAACATTGCATTGTTATTTAACTGGGATTGCACAAGGTTTTGTTAAAAACAAACGACTTAAATTTTGGTTGTTTTTATACTTTACTGGACTAGTAAACCTTTTAGCGGACTAGTAAACTTTTGTCTTTACTAGTCCCACTGTCTAGTAAAATAAATGCCAAAGTTCTATCATTGAGTCGTATGATTAACGTGAACAGAATCTGACATCGAGTTCGAAAAGTCTGTCTTATTTTCTTGTACACCTGAACTTTAAAACAACCCATACCAGACCATGACCATAACATTTATCTGTTGACAACGTAAGGACACAAAGACAGACAATAAAGTAGGTTAACTGTCATTAAATTTGACTTAATACTTCTGAATTTCTCTAGACTCTAGTGACCACATTGCATTGTCCACACCAATTGTCCTGACAATGTTCATTATGAACAGGTTTTACTGTATTGAAAATAAACAGTTCAGTGTATATCCATTGAATCCTCAATGCTATAGGCCTCATGAAATGTAGTATTTATCTATTCATAGTTCTGTGTGTAACATAACATTTGTCGGTTGGGCCTTGTTTTATCTATGTAATTTTTTATATCTGGTTCGCATAACCCATGTTTAACCCTGGCCTTGATTATAATGACATTTCAAGTGTACATTGTAACTTCATAATAAATCAATTGCATATTCGCTGTGTGAATATTATTCTGTGTCACCATCCTCACAATTTTTTAAAATAAGTATCATTGTGGTGCTAACAGTTTAATGGTTAGTGAAACTGGCAACACTGATTCATTAGTACAGGAATGTTTCAGAAAGAACTGTTCTGCACCCAAATGTCCTCAGTGTTTTATAGAATATGTGAAGCGAAGCTGTAAACCTGCTGTATTCAGATGTCAGCTGTAACCAGTTCATTGCACCGTGACCTTCATCCAGGGCAGTCGTAAAACATGAATTAATGGTTCGTGGAACTCAGCATTTAGATGTATTTAAACCGTGGGACCAGGGCTAGTATTTTTGGGGTAGCTCTCGATAAGTATGGTAGAATTAAATAGTAAATGCTACACAGGCTAAAATGTAGATGATATCATGAAATAAGGTGAGGTGGGTCAAATAAATGTGTTCTGGTTATGTTTATTGTGTATTCGCAAGACCAGTTGTATGTTCAATGAAGACATTACAATTATCAATAACTAATGCTTCAGAAATAGCTAAATGCAAATAAAAATGGGGTCTTCTATATAATAGTTGTCATCAAAAAAAAACTGTATTTCAGAAAGTGTTCCATTCCATATCCAAATTGTCCAATGCATGATGTCATTTACAATTTAGAAACTCTGCAAGTTACTGTCTTTATATATATATATATATATATATATATATATATATATATATACATACATATATATGTATATATATATATATATATATATATATATATATATATATATATACCCGGGTATATGTATATGTATATGTATATATATATATATATATATATATATATATATATATATATGGAATTGCTACACGTTATATGACTACAGTATTTGAGACACAGAAAGTGTTGTGTACCTGAGGCACATTGAGCCACTGTTCGGCTGCATCCATGGCCTCCTTCGCATTGTTCTTTGCATTCTTCGGGTCGGCGTCCTCCCAGTCCGGACACAAACCTACGACACAGGCAACAGATCAACATTCAGCCCACACGCTCCACGTGAAACAGTGTTGCTTTTTTAATAAACAAAATGCAAAATTCTAATGTCAGCGTATTTACTCTTATTTAACCCAGCTTTTATAAGTACGCCCTACCCTCTCGAAAACACAAATCACACATCTCCAAGAACCTCCCCTTCACATCACACACTTCCCACAACCCCAAAATATTCCCGCGATGACCGAAAAATTAACCCCGCACTCACCAGGGGCAACTGCATCGACCAGTGCGCCGATCATCTTGCCGTCGTTCCAGTCCGTCGTGAAGTTGTTGACGGGACGATCCGGAACCTTGCTCTGGATCCATCCCAGCAGCCTCTGTTTTGGGGTCGCCTCCGACTTTTCGGGTCCTTCGTCCTCCCCCTCCCACATGGGCATGGAGATGGAGTAGTGCAGAATGAGGGTCCATATCAGACCCAGGATCAGCTTCAGCTTGTGGTCCACAATGTCAGAGCTGTCTGTAAACAAAAGGACGACAAACTTCAAGAAACATCTCAAGCGTCATGTTTGTTTTTTGTTTATTTTATTGTCTCTGTGGTAATTAATAAGCACAATGTGTAGATAGTAGCAAATGTTACTAAAGACGATGGGAGTATTCAATCTGGGTTGTCCAGGTTTAAGAAAAATATGCAAAATAGTAAAGTCAGACCAATCGTTTCACAATTGTAAAATAAAGGTTTACCTACAATTCAACCGACGTTTCAAAATTTTAATTAAATTATCATACATTTGTACATGAAAAATGTAAAATGTCTCATGAAGACATTGGCGTAGACAGTGTGTGGGGAAAATGACTTATATATGTTTCTGAATTTTCATATCTGAAAATTAGTTGGTCACTAAATGGCCAATCCTCTCAACTGGAATGATGCTAGGATCCAGTGGGTCAATGCAGTGTTTTTATTCCATAAGAACCAATCCTGCACCGTGGGTCTATTCAGGACTACACTTTTCCAAATTTTAGTGCCTGCATTAGATGCACAGTACAGATGGGCCCAGGCGAACTGGCCTGAGATTGCCAGAAACTGCCTGGGGCTACTAACAATCAATCGCCAATTAAAATATTAACAAGACAAACTCCCATTACTGGTATCAGAAACTCAATCACTGCCAATAAGCAGGCATCAGGCACCACAGCAGACAACTTGAATGACCCCAAGAGGGCCCCTAACCCTAAGCCCCAGGTGTTGGTGAAGGCTGCTGTTTACTTTCTACTTAAGCCCCTGCTTGGACACTGTCAACATGGTCAGTGATTGAGTCCACCACATGGCAGGCGCTTTAGGTCACCCTGAAGTGGTCCCACTGCTCTGGGCCACTGTCACCGGGACTAGGGACAAGGACAAGGGTGGGGTTCTAGTGTGGGTGGGGCTCTTCCCATGCAATGTCACCCTCACCCAGCCAGCTTTGAAGGTTCCCAGTTGTCACTGACATCCAAGAAAGTCTCTGCCAAACATTCTACAATTGGTGTCAATGTTATTTACTTCTACTGTGCAGTGTGCACTGGTATTTGATATCATATCGTGGCACTAATAAGAAGGTAGTTCATGGCATGATGAAGGAAATATTGTGCCATTGTGCCTACAGGGCAGGAATCTATAATGTTCAGTACACCCAATTATATAAGAATAATTTCATGTTTACATCTCAAGAAGCCTTTTGGTTTTCTGTGTAATATGGATAACTAGGACAGAGGATTATCACTACATTCAAAGAATAAAATATATTGGGTGTGTCGAGACAAAATCATTGGTAAATATCATAATCGATAAGCACTGTATGAGTTGTCAACAGACAGACATAATATTATACATACACAACACCTGTGTATTCAAACACACATCCATAACTGTAGTAAGAAACAGACAAGTCACCCATATAACTAACTATTAACTACCTGGTACCCCTCTGTGAATCCCAGCCACCAAACACCACTGAAGACAAACCCCCCAGCCTACCTAGTCCCTAAGTCCCTAGTTCCTAGACCTCTCCCAGCTGTCTGCAGTGGCTCAGTCACACCTGGACTGAGGTGTGTATCTGGGGTAATCAATTCTGCAAGAGGGAAGCCCACACCACCCTATGGAGGCAGCAGGGAGGACCAAGGGTGAATTCCTTCCCATAGGTTCCAGTTGCAGATAAGGGAGAACACCTGACCATGGAAGCAGGCCTTTACGCAGGGTACATTTTTATAAGCTCAAAATGTCCAGGCACAGGTAGAGCTTCACTTTCATCTGATTGTAGGCACTGAGAGCACTAACAACATTTTATTATAAAAACAGATTTTGTACTTTAAAATTAAAAGCAATGAAGCCTTACATAATCTCTCTTGAAGCCAATATGCACAGACATACATTGTGGAAAGAGACAAGTTGATTGTTGCATGTTATCCAACAGATGAACACCACTGGTGGAACACGTTGGAGAAATGTTAGCATGGCCTGAGGAGATTCCACTGGGTCTGTGATAACAGGGAACACAGGGAATGCCAGGGAAAGAATGCTCTGCCTGCAGACAGAGGCTGGGTGCTGGGGATGGTCACCTAGAGCAGGAGGCTGCAACCTATTGTTGTTGTCATAGTTGTTGTTGGTATTGTTGAAGTTGTTGTTGAATATTATGGCCCTCTAGAGAAAGGTGTAACATGAAGACAAATAAAACTTACACCATTAATCGTTGTTATCAAACAACTGGTCTATGTTACCTCAGCCTGAATAGACACAAAACACTGAGGGCAATGGAGTGAGGCAATACACTGGGGCAATAAACAGGGGTAATACACTGGGCAATGAGCTGGGGTAGTATACTGGGGTAATACATTGGGGCAATACACTGGCAATAAACTAGTGCAATCCACTGGGGCCCAGTATCCATCTAACTGCACACTAGACTGCCTTTAGTTACCAGAACTGCCTGTTCATTTCTGAATAGTATGTAAAATTACCTATTGGGCATTCACCTATCACCCATTTATCAATCAATACCTGAAAAACACCAAGACACAATTTCACCTTGATGTAACTACATACACGTACACTGTACATGGATTCCCCTACCTCTAATGGTCACCAACATACAAATAATTTTGTAAAATTACCAGCAAGCCATGAAAACTGAAATGACAAGTGATTGATACAGGGTCCTGGCAAACTCTGCTCTGTGACGCATGATAACATTATCACCACAGGTAGAAAGGGTATTTGTGGTCTTGCTAATGCTATCTTCTGCCATCAGTTACCTGCATTTTGCTACTGAGTGCACACAGGTGAGTGACTGAATAATGGCAAGTGAGTCAATGCTTACACCCTTACCTTATTGTCTGAATATCTCACATAAGCACCATTATGAATAGGACTCCATATTGGGGGTACCTGTAGCTTATCACTACCTAGATTGCACTGCAGGCTATGTATAGCACCTGCCTCATTAGTAGATGAAGATATCTTGAAGTTGTACACCCCCAGGTATGTCAAAGGTCAAACCAGAAACCGCCCCGCCGACATCAAAGCAGATTTATGCAACAAGCCGTCTGCTTTACATGGGTTTAAATAAACGCCTCACTCCCGCTACACAATGCAACAAAGTATATTTGCATTTCATCTTAATTTCACCAGGGATCGTCTCAAAAGTGTGGGTGAAAATAAAATTATATTACAGCTAAATATATTGTAAAATCTTGTGTTCCCACTCTCACAGTCAGACACAGATGTATTGCTGACTATTAAAAATATATTATACTATATTTGCAAAATACTAGAACATGTTAAGTCGTGGACGTGGACCGTGGACTGTGTGGTTCAAAAATGGTGGACCATGGGTGTGGTTCAAGATGTCAGGAATATACAGTACAGATGCCCGATAAGCCAGATTAGTACCTTGTTTGACTTGGCGCAACTTAAGGACCATAACCAGCAACAACAACAATACGTCATAAGCTGCTTACTGCTGTGGATTCACGTGGAATCCATATATAAAGATTAATCCTCCTAAGAATAATGTTTGAATTACAAATCGACTGCAATCACATCCGAGTCACCTCTCGGTCATCGGTATAATACTGTTGTTATTTAATACAAATGTGGATCAGTGAATGTGTGCATAACATTAACACTGAACAGTTTAAATCAAGATTCCTTTGGGCATCACAGTGGGAATTCAGTCTCCTCTAGCTATGTTGTTTGTTTGTTGTGGTAAACAAATCAGTTATGATCTTGGGCTTCATAGTCAGCCTGTATGTTACAGGTATGTTATTGACATTCCGGTTGCGTAATGAATAAACATTGGTCTATAACCACAGGCACTGTTAGGTCCGTGTGTAGTGATGTAGCCTCCGGTCAGACCATTGTTCCAAACAGGAGAAACATTGAACATATATTGTTGTTACTGCCCCCAGACATAAAACAAACTGAATAAAATACCACACAAAATATGTTATGGATATACAGTTGAGTCATACTTAATTATACAATCTGTTTACAGTGCTATTATGTGTCATACTATATTGTGGTTATAAAATGTTCCTTGCCACCTGTATATATTTTGTACATAGATTTCAATATATTTAAAATGCTTAAAAGTTTGGATGTATAAAAGTTTGTTTCTTTATACATGTTGCATAGCTTCACCTTTTTTAAACATACATTTGAAATGTTTGCTAAAAAGGCCACACGTATATATAATCACGACAAGCACACGGTGCCACTTCAGGTCAGTATAGGCCTGTACAGAATTTCCCATTCTTTTCCAATGAAGCTATTCACAGGAAGCAAACCTTTGCTGGGAGACAATAGAGCCTCCCCTTACCAGGGTGGGAACAACAGTTACAGTGGCTGACTTCTGGGACCAGTTCAACACACACTAGTACACTTGGCAATTGCCTGTTGATTTTTCAAATATGTATTTATTTACCGATTACACTATGTTCTACTGTGTAACAGTCACACAGTACAATAGAGTCTATTGTACATTGATCTGTGTGCCATTTGCTACCCTGTAGTCAAGCTTCTGGTGAATTAGGCAGGTCAAACATTTCGTGTGACAGACTGTCAACGTCATGCCCTGCTGAGCAATTTGTGAAAACCTCAGCAAGCATGCGATCACGCAAAATAAATCACAATATATTTATCACTGTTAGAAGCAGGGTTCTGACATGCGAAGTGAAACTTGACACTTGAAGCAGTCTGGTAATTACAGCTGTAGGAATGGATGACAACCCCATGGCAGGAATGCAAGGACAACTGTGCAAGGCCATAGCAGAGGGGGGGGGGGGACAAGTTGTATTATACAAGGGTGTGTTGGATGGTTATCTTACAGCCTGGGTGTAGTGTGGTTATCTCAGTGCTTGCCTGATCCCAGGTTATCTCAACTAACACACAACAGGACAGAGGCATCCTTTGAGGGATGACTCTACTACTGAAGTGACACAGACTGACAGGCCAAGGGGTCATGACTCATGGTCAGTGTTCTATTTCATCAGTCCTGGTCTTATCTGTTGTCTTTCTGTGCGAAATAAAAATACTGTAATAAGGCAACATTTAGCCTTTATCAGTAATGCATGGATAAATGTGAAGGTATGATATTGCAATTGTCATATTTTGTTTTGTATGGGGAGACTACATTTCTGCGAAGTCAGTTGACTGCACCAAGATATAGCATCGTAACTTGACACATCACTAAACAGGAAATACCCTCATCACATCAGCCAGAAACAAGCACACTTATTATAATATAACAGCATACACCATCCAATAAACATGCAGATATTGACACTATAGAAATAACACACTGTGCATTTAACCAAATCAAAGGTGTTCTTTACACAGACACACACATCCAGGGCTGTAGACGTGTACTCTGTTGTCACCTATTACATGTGCACAGCCACACCATTACTGTAGCCCAGTGACCGTGATTTATCAGCCCAACTTCCACCTGAATGCAGCCTGACAGGGACACCATCTGTGACTCACCTGGTTCAACGGCTGACCCTAAAATAAAGTATAATTTATGCGAAACTCCACTCTCTGTCGGATCAGTCTACATGGCTGTTTCATGAATCAATGCGTATTCATTCAGGTCCCCAAACTGCCCTGCTTCACGAAGTAGTGGGCAGAACTGCCCCATTTGAAACTCACTTCAAGCGCAGGTATCTCAGAGCACAACCTTCTGAGTTCACGTCGCACACTTTTTAAGCTATCACCTCGTCATCATCAAAAACAAATATTACTGGTTAATTTTAAAGCCAGCTTAACATATTTACCTGCATGTGTAAAACTTTCCTCAAAATCTATGTAAAGGTAGTGTATAAATGTCACTGTCTCATCAGGTATAGACCGTATAGTTCCAGTTTCTGCACACTTGTCAGGTCAATCAGTGCAAGGTATCTAATTGGCAAAATGCCAAATCATTAACCACCCCAGGTATGTTATCTGAAGTTCTGAACACCTGGAGTCTTGGGTGGTCATAATTTTGGTCCACAGCAATTACCACTGGGAGAGGAAATGATTAACCGGGGCAAGATTTGGCCCCGCTTATCTGGTGGTCAAATATTCTGTCATTTAATTATGTGTTCAGGAAAGAAAGAAGAAATACGTGAAATACGTAGAAATACGTGAAATCAACAGTCATAATTATATAGCACCCCAGTGTACCAGTCGACTGTGTATTCACTAATGGGAACCCAACTTCAGACCCCAAAAACTCCAGAAACCCAACCATAAAGGACCGCCTAACTTCCCTAGACTACCAGGACACCACTAAGCAAAGCCAAACGTCTAGGCTCAACCCAGTGCCCAGACAAGCCCATCTTTCATTCTCCCCAGCCCAAAAGGTCACCAGTGTCTATAGAGTATAGCCCCTGCAGTGCAGATGAGGCCAGAGATAAACATCACCGTGGCGTATGGCCATAGAACTTATGACAAGTCGTGGCCATGATTTACACACTAGCCTGCTAAAAACTACCTCCACCAGACAACCTCACATAGGTAGCCATGGCCACACAGGGTGACTTATCAGCCGGATTCTTCACCGAGAATACGGATAATGCATAATAATGCACAACCCAAACACAAAGCAAAGCCCTTTCAAGACAAGATAATCTACATTTCTTGCCGACCACTTTCCAACAATCCTCCTTGTTTCAGTGGTAGTTCTACAAGGAACGTTAAAAAACCTTAGCTACTGTGCCTGTTTACTGCCGGCTTCAGGATGTGTTCGCCAGACGTTTTATCGCAGATGTTCGGTTGTCGTGGCAACAGGGTCAGCGATACACAGTAAAACACTAGTGAGCAGAGGATCGCCTCTCTCCTTTCACATACCTCGCTGTGATGTCTCTGTTACACGCACAAGAGCTCAAGAAGTCAAGTGAAACAGTTGTTACTAGATACATACAGCTTTGTCAACTCAAACTTTGATAACTCGAATATCAATCATAACTTGAGCGGGTAGACATGACTCATCCGCGGTGTCATAACAATGCAAAGTAAAAACAAATAATTATGTTTCATACTGGAGCAAGCGACTAACACACCCTTGGCAAGATGCTGGATTCAAACAGCGTCAATTATCTATCATAACTCATATATGTGAGCTGGACCCAACAATGAACAGCTTTAAAATTAAAGCAGTCTTCTCAATCAGGTCCTGATTGTGTGGCAACAAAATGAACTTATTGCACACCAAAGGACATATGCAGTTTGACAGAGACTTACCCCAGAAATACTGTTACAATGCTGTTTTACATTTATTAACACATACTTAACGAGCCTATATTTAAATAAAAAATGCATATTTTATAACTGCAACATTCAAACAACAAACACTGCTCTGAACTTATTAAATCCAATTTGGCAACCTCTTGGAGTAAATATTCAAGATGTTTGTTCCGGTATCAAGAAGTTTGTTAACATTACAAAAACTTTCTTAACATTACAAACAGGCAGCTGCCATTTGTGCAGACCTGAGTCTGACACGAATTAAATATGCTGTGAGCCAACTACGACAACACCCAGACATACAGGTTTTATGGTAGCACTGTAATGACAATGTAAAAAACACCAGAACCACCAGTTGTGGTGTCCATTGGTGGTTTGACCTAGACTGACAACGGACACTAAATGCAACATGGCATTGTGTACTACCATCACATTAATCAACTTTACATAAATCTGGGCCAAGCCTCCAATTATCCATGCAGCCCGGAGACGTTTACATAAGCAATGACAAAATACATGCCGAACCAGCACGCTAGTTATTTGACTTACTTCTAGATAAGGCTTTGGATACAACTATGCCAGATCAGGTCTATGAATGATTCAAGATGCACTGTACTGCCAACTGATTGACACAAGAATAGGGGACATGCTTAAAGAATGCCACTTCATCAACATTCCTTACCCAGATCCAGATCGGAAGAACTGACTAGGTCAAAATAACAACTCCCAGAGGATTCTTGCCCAGCCACCCACTGACACCCACCCACCCTCCCTCCACACCCCCTTTGGTTTCTCCACCTGTCAACCCCATAGATATGGTCAACCCCACCCCCTCTCTCACTCACTCCATCATTAATGTTTCCTTTTAACACCTACACTACTACAACAGTAACTTGACCCTTGTGTATTCCAATTCCAACAGTGCAGTGGCACATTTGTTGTAATAATAGCCAAGTAATATTTGCTTAACATAATTACACATGTATGTTCGGTCGACCCAGTCATGGTATTATGTTCTGTCGGACATTTCTATAAGCTAGTAAAGCTATGTCCAGTGTTCTAGCATGGACAGCAGTAGACAGGATTGATTGCACTAGCAGTGTTGATAATATCACATACTGTTATGTTCCTAATTATAACTGAGGTTCCTGCAAACAGAAACTCCCATTGACTTTAAATCATTTGGTACAGCCTGTAGATAACTAAAAACATTATTTTCTGTTTGTCATCTCTGGTTCCCGATCTGAAGTTGTGTAAAGATCAATTAATTTTCAACATCCCTTTCGACCGTTATTGTGGCTAATTCTATCAAGTTTGCATTTTTGATATTTTAGGTACAATCCATGGACATTTTATTAATATTAGTTTTATTATTAATTAACTCACACGTGGCCTTAATTATAAAAAACAAATTAACCTTGTCTTTCACGCTCTACCACAATTTCCAATACTGCCACAGGCAGAGGACACTGGCCTAAATTCTGTATTAAGTTCCACGGTAACAGTCAGTAGTTTTAGCTAAATGCCAACCCCTGGACCCACAAGCACATCCACAATGAACACTGCCAGTAAATGCCAAACAGTCTGGCAAAAAACACATTAAAATTAATACAACTGCACATGAGATATGGGTCCTGTTGCCCTGAGGCTATAAGGTTTATGCAGTACACAGCTGTCAACAGTTCAGTTAGACCTGTTGATAGACTGATCAGTTCCACATGAAACCAAACTCAACAACAGACTCCATGCCCGTACACAAATTAGAATAATCTCTGCGATTTCTAGATAATCGTCCTAAGCTCATAGTTGTGCCCCCTGCTTCATACCGGGGCTGTCATGTGTCAATAAAGATCTATAAAATAAATAAACACATGTTTGCAACATTACACATACATGGCTATGCAGCCAGCCAATAACGGCAAGTGAGCAATAGTATATGAAACGACGGTGACTCAACCCCGGCATTCCAGACATAACCCTGAGTGAAAGAGTCCCAACCTACAACTCCACAGTCATTAAGACTAAACTCCAGATATAACTCACTTAATTGACGTTTCGTTTATGTGCCACACCCAAAATTACAGAAACTGTAGCATTTAAACCTTCTGCACAACAATTACAGAGTGCACATGAAGTCTGACAAAACATTATTAGGCACTCGTGGAATTGCACTGCAGTAGATAACAGAGCTAAATGTCTGCTACTGATAAAGTCACCGATATTATCTACACTCTATGCTATTATGCAACGTGAACGCGAGGTATGAAGTAAATAAAAAAAGTTGTACTACAGACTCTAATAATAGACACTGACTGTGGATTGCACTTGGGGTGAATTATTATAACAGTGCCAACCCCAATTAGACACCATTATAGCTCACATATTAAAAAAAAAACGTAACTCACATCGAAGGAAGTAATAATTATTCACATTAGTGATGACTGGATAATTCCATGAATTGTGATAATGAAACAGTGACACGTTGAGGCATGAGGGCAAAGGAAGGGCAAGTTATAAAAATATGACAGAAACATTCACGAAATAACTTCATGCATGTGAAGATGATAAAATTAGAATCTAGATAACACGGACTGTTTGATAGATTGGCGACACAGATTACGCTAGATCTACTGTTGATTTCATGGAGCAGCTGAAGTCACCCTTATGCCCTGTGGAGAGGTCCCACTGTGCAGATAGCAGAGGGGAATCCCGGATGTGTGTTTGGCCATGTGTAGACAACACAGCAGTGTGTAAGACAAACAGAGTGAGTCTGGCTGGACTCAGGGGCCTGTCACCTCCCCCATGGCTGACTACAGTCTTGGTCTGTGTTTATGGCCATCTTAGCCTGCTTTATGTCCTGTCCGGGTCAAGATCTATTTGTCTGGACTGGCTATCAGCATATTTCTACCCCACACCACTGGCTAAGTGTTTTGTGCTGGTGGATGTGTGATGGCTATTTAAGTAGTTCCACCCAGATTTGTGTCTCACCAGATTTAGTACACTTTAAGCCCCTGTTTAAGAGCTTATATTTATGTCTTCCACTGACTCGCTCTATGTTTTAGCTTAGCACGGATGAATCTCTTTGACATACAGATCGACCATTTCACTTACCATAATGTATGCTGTGTATTCAGCCAACACAACACAGCACAGAGCTCTTGTTAGTAACGCAAATCATCAAGTTGGTTCAAAGATTAAACAAAAGACAGTGATGTTATACAGGTGCTGTACCCCGCCCCATACAAACAACACAAACACAGTAATGTAATGTTTATACCACCGCACCAATCCTGGACTGTAAGTCACCCTGGCTGTGTTTAAAATGCCATTCCTACAGCCCCAGTCTGAGATGTGATGTGTGGTGGTCTGATATGATAGTATAAAGATACTGACAGCTTAATTAAGTTGCAGTGGGCCTCCACCCTCCAAGGGAATGGGATTAATTAACTGGTTTCCTCCCTTGGGATTTCTTCCAAACAGTATATCATCATAATAGGAGGTGGCAGATGATTTAGTAGGATTCAGATATAGACTGCTGTTAAGCTCGCAATCGATTACGTGAATTAGACATTAAATCATTTACTGAAGGAAACATAAATAATTAATTCCCACAACAACCATTATCATGCATGCCCAAACAATGCTATTGGTTGCAATGTACCTTTAAGTGCAGTTTGTCCTGTGAATACATTGGTAATTGACCTTTCCTATACATTATGAATTAAGTACTGTTGTTTTAATCAATTTAATCAATTTAATCCTGACTATAATTATGTTGTTTAAAATGGTATATTATATGCGATAACATACGATGCCAGATAGGTTACGCAGATGTGCTGATAAAATAAGGTTTCTTGGATAATTTGTAAGACTGAACCACTTCTTTGAAAATTTAATTAGAACCCTAGAGCTAGACTATAATCTCAATAATGTTATACTCCATTCCAGAAGTTCTACTGTCCTGAGATAGTTGGGTGGTAAGTCACAATACAGCATTTGTTTACAAGAACCAGGTCAGCAGTGACCTAGACTTGTGACCTTAAGTCCAATCAACAGACAGAACTGGATTCCAAAAGAGTTTAGGATAATAACAGGCGCACCCCCAAATACCAGCATTGCAACAAATATGCAGCCATCGACCTCGTCATCGAGTGCGGGAGATTCAACACAACAAGCTGGTTGTTTGGAGGCGGGGCATCAAGTCGAGCTAACTTAACTTATGGTGCCTTTGACAACAATATAACTCAGTGTGGTGCACTTTCTATCGTGTATTACCACGACGGGTTGACTGAACAGGGACTTTATCAAAGAAACCGGAGTGGTTCGGCGAAGCGAGGTGCGAAGGCGGGGGCTGTCACCCGGCGTTTTGACACTGACAGCCCACGCAGGCAGCGTGCGCCAAACAGGCCAAATCGCCCGGTAAGAAACCACCTGTTTAGTCTTAAGTTTCGCCGTGCAAACAACGAGAACAATCAATACGACAAGCACGAAAACACTCACCGATGTTGACGAGTCGGATGCCCTCTTCTTGCTCCAGAAACGTGAGTGTAAGCGTAACATTTTCCAGTTTCTGGGTCCTAAAGTTGGGTCGCTTGTTGTACTTTCGGAACTTTTTGCCGGAGAGCACCTCGACGAGTGCCAGTAGCCGAAGCCCGTCCGACAAGTCGGAGTCGAGGTCCGTCAAATGCTTGTTGACGGTCTTCAAATGTTCGTTCGCCCATCTTGTGAATGTGTTCTTCTGGATTAACTTCCACTGGGCATCCTCGGCCAACTCTCGTTCGGTCGCCGGCATTTCTTCTTCGTCCTCCTCGCCGTAGTACTGAGCCTCGACTTGGCCCACGGGCTCATTATTATGCATGGCCATGGCTGCCGCTGCTACTGTGTCGCCACTGTCGTCAAGTGTCAAAGTTCCAGAAAGGCGCCGCTAAGCGTGTGGTGTACGGTGTGCGCAGATCCGGTAAGCTTGCGAAGAATGCACGCCCGCGTCAAGTTTGGCGGTTAAACCTGCGGAAAGACAGAGAAAGACGGACATTGAATGTGGTGACACAACGTGGAATTTGGTTGACGGACGGATGTTTGACAGGATTAATAGCGCGGCGCGCCTACGCTTGGCCGAGGCCGCGAGTGAGGCGGGCGAGTGATTCAACGGGTTTCCGACGTAATGTTGCCTTATGTGGTAACACACGCTGAGTAGCTAATCAACAACATTGTCATTGTAATTGAGTGGATTGTGGCGGGTAGCATCCGCTCTGAAGTTACACCGACGCGTTTATTGAATGTTTATTTTCAGCCACAGCGTCACAACACATTCATAATATCTATACACAGTAGTCCTACTATGTCAATGACAGCGTAGATGTGGCGTAATGTAATGGTTGTTTACAGTAATAGTAGCCTAACACAGTAGCTTAGCATAGGGGTCGGAACCGGGGGAGGGCTGAACCCCCAGTAGGTGGGGCTGAAGATATGATTACCCCTCCCCATATTTAGAGCCTCAGAATTTTTTGGTGAGCCTCACTTGAGGTTTTTAGAGAGCTTCGATGCGTTTTGCGAGCCTCGAGGGAAATGCAGTTTGATGGTTTGTTAGAAATCCTCGAGGATTTCAAGGAAGTGTTGCAAATGAGTTTGAATAAATATTCATCATGTTCAAACGCTAATATATGTTTAGGATGCGATAGGGCAATAGTAATTTATTATTGTACACACGCATTGTGCATTCAACAAATAATGTCACTTTGAAGATTATTTACGAATATCTTTCATCGATTCGTCGAACCCTTTAAAAATAATGAGGTTCAGAGCACCGCACCGACACATAATTACAGACGACTATACACATGCTTACACATATCTGATAAGGTTAGTTACGTAAGCATTTTTCGTTCGAGCTGAATGCGTAAGTTACCCTTTACAACTGTCAGAGTGAATGATACTCCAAGCCAGCTTCAGAAAATAATTAAATTTAACAGACAGAACATCATCAAGTTTTACTTGTAGACTCCTCAAAGTATGCGTCACCCTCCTAAACGAGGCCGTGAATTCTACCTCTGCAATTGAAGAAGTGTTTTGTTTTGCGGCAAAGTAACAATCATTTTTATTAAGAAAATCTGGAAAAAACGCACTGCTGCATTTATGCGGTTTACCTTTATGGAAGTACTGCTAACATAATGTCAGAACCTACGCCAGGGGTAGAACTTCGGTATTTATTTTACTAGACAGCGGGACTAGTAAAGTCAAAAGTTTACTACGCCAAAAGGTTTATTAGTCCGGCAAAATAAAAAATAAAAGCCAAATTTAAGTCGTTACAATTTGATTTAAAACTAAAAAACAATGCACATAAAGGTAACAAATAACTAATACAGAAATATCAAAAGTAGTTAATGAAAAGGTAAAGATGATCTGTATTAAGAAAGTATGCAATTGAAAAAGAACGTCTATTGCATAGTACCACCCTACCATTATGAATTTTCCATAATCATTCTGGAAATTTACCTCGCATTATAGTGGTATGAAAATTGTTGTACTGGACTGTATTCATGGAAATAAAAATATCACACTAGAAAATTGTAGACATCAAAGAACCATTAATCTTACAAATAACGTCCAGACAACTTCACAGCAGGTGTCCACTGGCCATGCCTAAGAAAATGTCATTTATCAGTAAATTAAGCTGCTGTAGACAGTTGCTCACTGGCACTGGATTCAGTTACATTCCCCAGCCTATGGATGGGTTAGGGTCACTGTGACTACAAACACTTGATTGACTACTGTAGGGTGAGGTGGATGACCCACTGAACTTTATAAGACAACCGGACTAGTTATTAGGCAGGTTTACTAGTCCGCCCTTATCTTTACTAGTGTACGGACTAGCGGACTAGTGGGTAGTTCTACCCCTGTACGCGGTACAACATGCGTCATATACGGTACGACAGATGCATATTTGATCAAAGTAATAATATATTAGCGTTTTTAATAATTTGTTACTATTATTATTTTTAATCAATTAGGAATAATCACTGTAAAGCACCCCCAGAACAATTATTTGGATGCGGCGTTATATAAGAAATAAATTATTATATTCAGAGAGCATTTCAACAACATGCTGACAGTCACTGTATATTTCGACCTTGTGTTCTGTGACCTGTGTTTCTCATCCCTTTGTTGCGAAAATAACACACAGAACGTAACAGGAGACCCAATGCACACACGACACCATTTTTTCTAGTTAAACGAAGTGGCCAGCTCTTCAGTCTGAAGTACCCCGTGGATAGTCATCACAGACCGAGATAGCGACGACTGCATCCCGACGACCAACGGACATTCGATCCCACCAATGCACAATGGGACATGATGCGGACAACTCAAGTGGGGATGGTCCCAGAGACGCCCGCTTGCACTTTCAGTCGAAGCGAATCTGGATACGACGAGAACCGATGACATCATGTTCTTGGAATGTTGATATTCGTCAGACCTCGAGAACTCCAACATCGTAATAACCGACGATGCTCCGTCGAGGAGTGGGAGGACTTGTCATGCGTCGGTTCTCTTTCTTTGTATTTCATAGTAGACCTTTGTGTGGTGTGATATAGAACGACAACACGCGTGGGACATGTAATCTGCCCACACAGAACGTCGTTTTTTCCGTAGCATCATGACGCAAAATTAGGCTATAACATAAGACGGTCCCTGTGCAGTTTTAGAGCACCGTTTATTGAACATTCAGCTAGTGTATTTTTAAACCTGGTGTCATTGATTTTACCTGATAAACATACTAAATTTAAAGCGCGTACAATCGGAAAACTGGCTCTCTACAGGTCAGCTATTCTCCACGACCATCCCAAGTATATTTGTACAGTGTTTAGTGATGGTGGTAAAGTAGGCCCAGGACTCCAACAAAACAGACCGATGTTACTCGTAGACGTGCAACCAGCCATAACAATTCAAAGTATCCGAACTGGTATTTCGCAAGGCAGGCGGGTCTACTATAAATGCTTCTATCTGCGTTTTTCGCCCTTAACGGTTCAGTTAACACACGTAACCCCAATAGTTGTAAAAAAAAAACCGAACACAAACGAGTACCTGGGTATTGTTGTTCGTCACTGCCTTGCTCTCCACAGAGGCGTGTCGGGGGAATAATCAAACTGTCACTCGATCGCGCCAAAGAAACCAGAGCTGCACACGCAGGCTTGTTTTATAACGTCGTGAAAGAAGTTCACAAGACTCGGTGCGTTAGCGGCCAGACGAAAACGTCATTTGTCGACTGGGGAATGTTTTATTGAGCACCTAATTTATTATTCCGGCCGTCGATAACAATAATTGATTGTATTCAACCTTTGGGTATTTGCATGTTGATTGAATTAGGCGCGCCAGCATAATGTTAAGATACAACACCTGCTTCTCGTCCAAGTCCAAATTGAGTTTAACAAATCATTGTTAGATACAGACAGTCTCTCGGAGTACGACTCTAGGTGGAAACTCTCAAAGGTGTCTGGCTCTGGGCTTTTGCGACTGACTGATGCCACATGTTTTATGGTTGCAGAAATGTGTCCATGTCTGACTGTTGATTGACCAACTTCAAAAGACCAACACCTATCATTCACATGACTTGATTTTATGCAGCTTATAACCATAGACAGGTGCATTAAAATGTATCAACTTCCAGAAATAAACTTACCTCATGAAAGTATTGGAATGTAGGTCTATCAAGTTTCCATCAACTATTCTGTCTGGTCCAACGTACAAGCGATTGTGTGACGCAAAACATGTTCGTCTATACCTTTATGCGACGTGTTATCTTGGTCAACTTCAACAATCTACCTGCTGATGCGATGCATACTAAGAGTTGTGTCATAATCCTGCCAACAATGTAAAAAGCGCACAGGTTGTCGGGTGCGGAAGATAACTATTGATATTTGCCAGTACTGATAAATCTCTTGATGATATCACTGACACGTTATACAAGATTGCAATAAGCATTTGTTCCAACTAAACATTGTCGAAACACGAACATAAAACAATAGGATAAACGTGCGGATAAACGAGACATGAATGAAACATTATCATAGAAAGTTGTGTTATTGAAGAAATAAGCACAATGTTGTCATTCGTTATTTTGCAACGATGTATCGATACCTACAAAAGGATCGTTAAAACCACTAGATATATGCGACCTGTTTTGCATCAAACGTCGCCTGTGGATATTTTTTTGTTCGGCGGCAACTCGGTCCTTGGTATCGGTGAACGGTCAGCGACCGCGCTCATAATAGTCGACAGTTGGCAGTCCCTAGGCCCTAGGCACGTACACGCAGGCGGTGATGTCTCGTTGCCAAGAATACTGGGCTGACCCAGTAGAGATCCCGCCGTGGAATGCAAACGCAAGCTGACAAAACGCCCCATTCCCCTCCACGGGCGAGTGCAGAAAATACATCTGCCTCAATCCGTTTGTTCGCTTCGGTTTTTGAAGCACTGGCTGCATGGTTGTTGCGGTCACGACTGGTTCTAGATTGGTTCCCGTACGTGGGTGTGTCTACGGGTCTATACAGATTAGCGGTAGAAGTCTCCCAAGTTTTAAATATAAGATGAGAGACGGGATGAACAAGGCAGAATGGGGAAATAATGCATTGTACGTAGGGTTTGTTATATAAGACACCTACTAACTTGTATGCCAGGTCTAACAACGTTATCAGAACATTTCACCACTGTTCCATAGATGTTAAAACTACATCTGTTTCATCCATATTGTTGTATAATTTATTCTTCCCAACTATGGGCTAAATTTAATAATGGCACTTATTTAAAGGCTAAATGTGCCTACAACAATATGCATAGCATTTTGTTGGGATTTAACCGATGGGACAGTGCGAGTAACATATTCTTTTTTAACGTTTTCATTTTCAAATGGTGTTTATCTACATGTATAAATTACATCTTTAATATGGAATCCTTTATTTTGCCCATTATTGTATCTGTTAATACTACACTTTTATACACTTATCTAACTTGTAACCTTATTACATTTTTATCTACTCATTTTTTAAACATGTTTACCTTTTAAAGACTATGTATGTGTGTGTACCAACTAAGTAAGGGTTTTACCTGAAAGAAATGTATCCGTATTCGTATACGCCATGCCGACCAAACAAGCAGTTTTAGATGATTTTCAGGAGTAAAGAAACCTTTGCATATTTGCGCGCGTGCATGAAAAACACGTATAATAGAGAGTCTCTGTGGGTGATTGTAGAACAGCTGCAATTAATTTGTCGTAACTAGAAATATCCCGTTCTTACGTAGACCTCAGTTTAGTACATCCATGCTTTCTCGTGGAATGCAGCTTTTTCATCCGTAAACTTAGTTACACAAACTAAAAATTCAACCGCGCTATTGTTAGATGTACAAACAAGTGCATCATTTGTATGATCCTGAAACCTGTTTTTAGGTACTTTGCGGCGATTCAACGCGCTGACGGATCTTTAATACCGGATGGACGCTGCATTCGTGCCGGACAACGGGGAACGTGCAGCTGCACAACGGTAAACAAGTGTGTGACGTGAGACGAACCCTGGACTCCACGCTCACGTTCCCCGCAACAACTGACTGGACTGTTCTTTCGGGCATACGCTTTCTGCGCACCCGGATGTTACACTCCCAATACTATAGTAATGTGGCCTGTCTCTAGGCCACTGGAATTAGGCGAGAATTTCGTGGAAACTCAGACGTTTTGATTGTCCAATTAACTGGAGCGGCTTGTGGATGACGAAGTGTGCATTTTGCAACAGTTGGGGTGCGGTAATGATTCAGACAAGACGAACAAGTCTGAGGTTATTTTGCGGAGGTTCGACAGAAGTAGTGGGTTAAAACAACCTAGATATGGCCACACACACCTGGTGAGTGTGTCCGTGTGTAGAGACAGAGGGGAAGTTGGATGCAGGAATGCAGATAATTGGAGGTGGGTTATGTAACCATAAGCAAGAGTGACATGAAGATGATACAGAGAATGGGGAAAGGGAAACTAAGTTTAAGGCAGATATGATGACGAGATACAGCCAGAAATAAAATGATAGGGAGATCAAGAAAAGGAGAGAGAAAGAGGGTGTGCTTGAGAATGAGACAGGGAGACAGAGAGAGAGAGAGAGACAGAGACAGAGACAGAGAGAGAGGAGAGAAAGAGAGCATATGCATGAGAATGAGACAGAGAGAGAGAGTGGAGAGAGAGCGTGTGCATGAGAATGAGACAGAGAGAGGGGAGAGAGAGAGAGAGCGTGTGCATGAGAATGAGACAGACACAGACAGACAGACAGACAGACAGAGAGGGAGAGAAGAGAGAGCGGGCGCGTGTATGAGAGAGAATCAGAAAGAGAGAGACAGACAGATAGAGAGACAGGCAGGCAGGCAGACAGACAGACAGACAGACAGAGAAAGAGAGACAGAGATAAAGATAAAGAAAATATAAAAGTAGGGAAGAATAGACATTCAGGACAAGAATATATAATATATAGGGAGAGTTGAAGGGGTATTGGAAGGGGAGTGATGGTTTAATTTCCCCAATACTAAAAATCTATGTAATGTACACTATTTCGTAGCTGGCATAAACTACAACTTGGTAATACTTCTACATTCACGTGCGTATCGCAGCTAGACTATATAGTAATAGGTGACTAATTTCACCAATGTATCGCCATCTGGCGAATGTAGATGTTACTAGCAATGGGACTGGCAGCGCGACATGCGGCGACACGACAAAACACCGCGATGCTGGTCGCATAGATATAAATAGAACACACTAGTGTATAGATAGATTAATGGTCTACACAGTTACAGTCGAACTTCGCATTGCGATCACATCGGCATTAAAGCCACTTCGCAGTTAAGGTCACATTCCCCATTTAGTTTCATAATCCCCCTAATTACAGGTCACCTTTGCCTAGTACCGTATCAGAACCAGAAATTCCACTGGAACATATTTGGGCACTTATGTAGACTTCGATATTCGCACTTCTGTTTGAAGTTGATGGATTTATGATACAATTACACGTCGATCGATACAGGTATATATATATATATATATATATATATATATATATATATATATATATATATATATATATATATATATATAGTATTATACACACGCACACGCACATGCACACACACAACGCCACATATTGCACACGATGGTTTTTGATGCCCAGACAGACCTGGCGGGGGGCTGCCGTTACTCGCTGCCAGAATGATGCAGACAGCCCGTGGTTGCAGCAGCGGAGACTCACGCAAAACGAAACCATATTAGGCTTCTAACGAAAATAACGCGTTTTTGCGATATTTCTCGCCTGGGTGGGTTGACGGAATGAAGAGTGTACTGTCTATGGTAGGTTGTTGGTAGCGACGTTAAGAACAAATGTAGTAATAACAACAACATCCAGACGGATTTGTATCGTAAATCAATCTGACCGGACCATAAAATCAAATTAATATTCAATCAGTCACACAATTAAGCAATTTTGCAGGCAAAACGAAGATCATGGGACATTACAAAAATAGTCAACCTCACGTTCATTTTTGTCGATTATAACTCCCCAATACTTGAAGCAATTTGCAGATTATGTAAAGTGTGTCACACGATTGTTGCTGTAATCTGATGCCACGTCTTTGTGTACGTAAATATAACGTGTTTGTCAGTTTAAAAATACACGCAAATTTGTAGGTCCCCTATTGGTTGACACTATATATATATATATATATATATATATATATATATATATATATATATATATATATATATATATATATATATATATATTAATATATATATATATATATATATATATATATATATATATATATATTAATATATATAGGGTATATTACGTTATACGAATTAGTCTTCTATGTTCGTGACACAATTTGAATAGGACAAATCTTAAATATTTTGCGTGAATATCTGTTAGATGTATTTGTTTTGATCACAACTGAAATAATAAACACTTCATGCCAGGCGATCATGTTTTCATGGCAGCCAGAGATAGGTCTACTCAGACTGGTGCCACATGCTGTATATAGAACAGTGACCCGCTGAGAGCCACGCCCACAATAACCGACCGTAGACAAGAACCGTTTGACAACGGGTCCGTCGGTCGTTGCAATCCGACCCAAGACAAAGGCCGGAAGTGACGATATATCCCCTCCCATCTGCACTTACTGGTGGGTCACGGACACGTAAATATTATTGTCTACCGCCTGCTGCATAGTTGTACCGAACGGAACCAGTTACATTTAGACACAACGCTGTAAACCATTCGGCCAACAACAACACTATGTTTGGTTAGAGGCCGTTTTTGCTGATTGAGAGACAGAGGATCGAGTTACTTACTACATTTTACTCTCATACCCTGGGTGGATTTTGGAACAGCTGTTGAGCAACCCTTGTCGAATTTGCTACATATACAAAATGTTGTCTCTTCCACTTGTAGTGTTGTTGGTCTAGGTAATCACGCACGTATTTAAAACTGCCCATCCGCGATTTTTATCTTTCATCTTTATACGTCATTTTCATAGTAAAAGTAATATGTCCTTTCCACGCGTTCGCCTGTCACGATTATTTGAGTTTGTTTCATAATGGACAAGTTCTCCACACCGTGTACGGTTCCCTTTACTGTTCTTATTAGTTCTTCACTTGTGGTGTGAGCAGAACATTTCTTATGGGTAAAACCTTGTGGATCCATCCCTCTGTTACAACCGAATATTTATCGACTACGACATTGGGCATCCCCTTTATCTTGGTACGCCTCTGAACCTGGTTACCAATGATTTGGACGCAATATGTGTTTTCTTCTATTCCCCCTTCTTCTTCCTCTTCTTCTTCTTATTATTACTAGACAGTTATCGCGTAGAACATCGGCTCTGTTACGACTAATTATAGTTTTGCAAGGCATATCACCTGTAAATTTGCTTGACGAGTTGTGTACGTGGGTGCTAGTGATCAGCGTGGAATTTGGAAGGCATGACTGGTCACCTTGTCAGTTATAACAACGTGATTCATCTTCCGATAATTCCATATTACCGAAACGTGACTCAGTCCAGCTCACATACTGTACTATATTCGGAAAGACCGAACGTTGGAACTGCACAAACATCTGCTCTATTACTTACAGGTGGCGAGTGCCGTGGTGGACAGAGCACGCGGCAATCGGTGGAGTGGACGATGGTTCTTTACCGATACATTTGGGAAGAAACGCGGAAAACATCTTGAACTTTTCTACATTATATATTGTTCATCCCTTGTGACGTAAAATGGTCCCACACGATGAAATTGAAAATGAACCACATCATAGTAACATGGTGATGGTTTCTCTTCTTAAATCGTAGACTCACTGAGTGGTGGCTTCTATCTGTAATCCGCCATGTTTATTGTGAATACTCGAGTAACCTATTTATGATTATACCATTACATCGAACTATCGAGACATCACGATATTGATTGTCGATATAACGATACATTACTGTTGATCTTAAACATAACTATCGGTAGTGATAGTCGAAAGTATGTATACGTTGAATTATCAACAATATCAAAACATACCACCGACATTCGTCCACCACCTTTGAGATATTACATTTTATTTTAATCAGTGACCACCAAGTCCATAGTAACGTTCGCGGTGTCTCTGGACACCAACAGCTAATGGTCTGTACCTGGTTGCATTTTTTTCGCAGTCCATTGATATCCAAGGCACATCATTATCGCAAACACAGCCGTTATAATCCAAACAGAGGGTATCGCAGTAGTTACGTAACATTGTCTACGTGAAACACGCATAGGCACCTAATAAAGGGCACAGGAGACGAAGAAACACACGGTGTTCCCTTTGTAATATATATTTCTCCCATCTTCGATGCTGGCCTGAGACATGTGCGCGTCTTACGTCGAGTGACGGCTCAGTTGAAAGATCCAGAGTTACTGTTCAGGTCAACCAGAATGTGTTTCACTTTGCGACGTTACTCATGATGTCGGACAAGCCGCTTGCCTCTGTCGATCACAAGACTCGTCCGCCCAATAAAGAACCTTCCCGGAACACTGCCTTGAAGTAAATCATCGCGCAGCTTACCCAGACTCGTGAGTGATTAGACCTACTATGGCAGAAGCTGTTGATGTCTATCTAGGCATGCATCAGACTCACCCGTCGGAACCACAAGCATAGCAGACTCTTAGTCACCTACTCTTTGATGTCGGATTCCGTTATGTAATCTGTTTTTTCTCAAAGCATGACAGTCGGTTACTCAACAGTCATATATGTAGTTAACAAGTCGCAGCAGTGTTTGCGTCGGTTATTGTTATCGTCAATATTTCGTCTGTACGCCGCCAATTTCTTGAAATACATAGGCGAAAATATTAGAACACGTACGTTCGGCAAAAGAACGCATATATACCCAACATCGTTACTAAATATTAAGAACAGATTAATTGCATTACCTGATAATCTAGCACATTCTGTCTTCATTATAAACGACCGCCGACCTGTTGGTTCTAGCGACGCATCCATCAAAGCTGTGTCTCTCTAATCTTATCAATATTTTCTGACAAGTCTTATGCAGCCATGGGCAAACCTCTCGGCAAATCCCCGAAAAACACGATCGATCAGAGTTCCAGCCAAGTCCAATCTACGGCAGCTGTGATTGTTTGAACTCTTTCCTGCCGACGGCAGCATGGGTTTATTTCAGCTTTGACTTTTTTTCTTCTCGTCTCCCCGTGTTCCTACATGGATATGTGGCTCGTCTCCCTCAGCACCGACGTACGGACGGCTTCGTACACTCTTTACTTGACACTCGAGACGTGACATGTTGCATCGTTTATCCAGATGTCTTACTCACCAATCAGCTGTGAGCCTACGAATTCCGGTGTGGTGGGGCGAGATTCGACCGAGCCGAAATTCGACTACTTCCGCACCACTCTAAAGGACCTTTAAAATATTTTTATGCACAACATCCACGGAATTAGAGGTTGTGCGCATTGATATACTTCGTTCTGTTTTTGTGAAGCAGTACACTCAGAGAACAAATGTTATTATAACCTGTCAATTATGCGCTGAGCAGCTGTGTGAATAGCCCTGTCCCATCGCGGGTGCGTCATTGTAATATCTTTTAGTTTATTAAAATGTTGTGCTCCATCAAATGAATGCTAGTTAGGATATGAGGAGCAAACACGTATTTGCCCTACTGTCTACTTCATACGTGTTGTCCCTGGTCGTCTTTCTTATCTACACACGACAGCGGACCCAGATTCGGAGTTGAATTTGGGCCCGGTCGAATCTGGGCCCACCACACTGGCACCGGCTCGCCCAGGCGTGTCCAGACATCAATTTACGTATTGGACATAACCAGACGTAATGTAGTGGCCATTATAGACAGTGGTATACTATGTGCATGCCAGAACGCTGGTTATGTAATCGTTCACAGTGGATGTGAGCCTCTGGTCTTGCTGCACGTTTTCAATAACAAGAAAGCGCTTCCGTATTTGAACCTCAGATTCTCATGCTGGAAAGGAGAAAAGTTGTTATTTTTCCTTGGTAAATACGCATGACTTGAAATTGAATTAGATTTGGTAAAAAATAAACTGACCCCAGATCTGGTTACAAGAATTACGGAAAACTGCGATCCTCGCAGACATTGGAGGGGATCATTGTCGTCAACGTCTGCAACTACAAGGCAACCGATGACAACGATGACAAGTCACAAACCGGAAACAGACTAGATCGAGGCCACCTTCAAAGTGGACACCCACGCCCTAGCCCTGGGCCGGCGCGCGCGCATACCTCTGCATGCCCGAGCAATTACTTCGCTTCGTCATCGCCACTGGAATCTGCGTCAATTATTTACATAGCTGGATGCGGGGTAGGGAGAGAAATCCGGGAGATGCCCCCCACCCATCTGACAGCCGTGTAGGATCGTGTGTCACGGGTCATTAGAATATTACGTTTACTCGATGCAATCGTGGTTAATGGCGCTCTTTGAGGCTTATCGCATGTGCAGCTGACAAGACACGTGGTTCTGTTGATGTACGCCTGTGTTTACCAGCCGCAGAATTGTACCTTGACTTAGGTTTTAGCAGCATAAGATGGCGGCAGCAGTACGCAGAAACTACACATCGTCCGAAAGTTAAGCTTCAACAGTTTGTGTTTATAGATATCTGGCATGTTGTTCTGTCGGAGTCTGTCGTACAGATGCTTCGAAAAAGTCGCGTTTAGATACAACTTTATGCATGCACACGCACAAATGCACACACACGCACGCACGCAGTCACGCACACACACACACACACACACACACACACACACACACACACACGCACACACACAAACACACACACACACACACACACACACACACACAGACGCACAAAATCACGCTGACACACCTTTTCTGTTTAAAATAACACACGACATCTGAACACTGCCATTGTCATGTTGCTTGTTTGAAAACCCCAATTCACCTGTCACCCACGGAGAGGAGATGAGAGGAGAGGAGAGGAGATGAGAGGTAAAGCGGGGCTTTTTAACAGTGGTTACAACTGAGCGCTATGTTCGCATGCGTGCTGGTTTGAGCAGTAGACTGTGCACCCTTTCTTTATGGACAGACATCAACACTTCGACCACATACTGCTCTACACTACTCAGAAATAACAACGTTGCCTAGATCCTGGTTTTGTCGCAAAGGTCGGTGCTTTATTTATTGCCCCGTCACCACTGTGTCGCTGAATTCAGCGCCTTGCCATCGTGAGTATAACGACAAACGGCGAAACCCCGGTGTCTGCCAAATAAGAATAAGGCACTACGCCAAATAGCAGAATGTTGTTCACTTGGAAATAAACTTCATTCGTTCGTTCGTTTGTTCGTTCGTTCGTTCGTTCGTTCGTTCGTTCGTTCGTTCGTTCGTTCGTTCGTTCGTTCGTTCGTTCGTTCGTTCGTTCGTTCGTTCGTTCGTTCGTTCGTTCGTTCGTTCGTTCGTTCGTTCGTTCGTTCGTTCGTTCGTTCGTTCGTTCGTTCGTTCGTTCGTTCGTTCGTTCGTTCGTTCGTTCGTTCGTTCGTTCGTTCGTTCGTTCGTTCGTTCGTTCGTTCGTTCGTTCGTTCGTTCGTTCGTTCGTTCGTTCGTTCGTTCGTTCGTTCGTTCGTTCGTTCGTTCGTTCGTTCGTTCGTTCGTTCGTTCGTTCGTTCGTTCGTTCATTCATTCATTCATTCATACCTTGACCATTGCAAGACGTGGACATGATGCCTGCCGATTATGCGTGAGAAAATACTGATAAAAAGAGCAAGAAAACCACAGAGAAAGATAGAAAGGTAGGAAGAAGACACCTGAGAAGACCGAAAAATATGGCGAGAATGTGACGAGGACACAACTCAACAACGAGTGACCAAGGCAAGAAGAAGAAGAAGCTATACTGGCACCGAGCATTCTATCTATCGGAGAAGTTTCAGTTTCCTTTACGATTGTGCTTCTTTGACCCGAGTTGAAACATTTACAAGTTGCATTACAAGAACTTATCGTCGGCTTGCACTTTGGTTTGGACGTCTTTCAAACGAAACATATTCATGGATTCAGCTCCTTTCAGAAGTAATTATTTCATAGTATAGCGACCATGTAACGCGAAGTGTTCCTTGTGAAAGGGAAACAAAACACGGACAACTACGACTAAGATCATAGAAGTGAAATAAGTTAGAAGAAGTCCCTACCATGAACACTTTTGAAATATATAACAATCCACAAACAACATGTCGATTATCAGTGACAGACTGTGACCATGACATGTCTGTGTTGTGTGCCTTGTGACCACTCATGCCTGCTAATATCCTGTCTCCATGTGGTCTGAATGTTTTTTTTTTATCGCCGAACAGTAATACAGGGTAATGCGTGGTCACTGGTTCGATTTCGCGACAATTCGTTGTGCAGAAGCGTCAGTATATAGACACACATCAGCCATATCTCTATAACCGTGACAGCTGTCGGCCGGCATCAGTTACGTTGAACGCTTATGTCGAGAGAATCTTCGAATAACTTACGTTAACATCTTCGAACGCAAATTACTACGGCAGATGCCGACGACGCCAGCGCCAATTCTGATTCTGCCGAACAAGTGTCAGCCAAGTTTCTTATCAGCAGCGAACACCTAACATTGTATCAGCTGTACATAGGCAGACTGTGTTGGTATCTGATACTTGTATGCGCGGATTACGAACGAGGTCACGTTAAGTCCAGTTAGTGGACATTGTCGTTGTTTACACTCGTGGGTAAAGCGCAAGAAACTTGCGCCATCAGTAAGTTGTAATGTTGACGTTACACAGTTGTGATAAGTAAAGGTAATTAACTAATGTAAAATGCATCATGTGCACAACAGCAACAGTTTTCAAAACGATCCTTCGTGATGCATAAACCGCTATTTTTAAGAAGTACTTTTAAATTATGAATTATTTGAACAACACACATGAATCATCCGTCTGTAAATATATGACTTTTGCTATTGTTCTTTGATGCAATAGAAAGTAGTTTGTCTAGACGCACTTTACTTCTGACCGTTCCCCGAACCACATACAACGCCGCATTGTCTGCCTGCCGCAGACACGCAGCTGTTCCGCGAAGTTCCTAGAACCGCCATCAACGGCACCCAGTACGGGCCCGGCTTCTCGAAGAGTTACCGGCGCATCGAGGCAGCACCGGCAAGAAAGAAATCGTGTTCGAACTCACCCTGCAGAAGACGTCTAGGTCCTACGACCAACGGTTGGAGACGACACACACGGCAGCTAGTCCGCGTGAGGATTGCTAGCTAGCTACCTGGACGATGGAACTACGAGTCTACACACTACGAGGGACAAAACGTACGCGAGCGAAGCTGCGTTGGGTCGGCCGGGAGGAGACGCGGATGTACCCCGACTGCAGGCGGCGGTCGGGCCGGGGAGGCGGGGCTGGCTTCTCGGGTTACGCCGCCGTCCTAAATCGGGCTCGAGCCTAGCGCCGATTCCACGTCGGGGCGGTTGCTCGTGGTTACCCGGAAGCATCAGCCGGTTGGACGGCGCGCTGGAACGGGGGGAGTCACTCCCGATAGCCGCGTTACGGCGTCGCGATAAGATAGCGCCCGCGCCGTTATGATGCAGGACCAGGGAAACAAACTCACGGTCGGCTTGATGTCGTTGGTTCTGGTCGTAAGATAACAGATGTGTGGTTGTTTTTGTTGTTGTTAGTAGCTATCGTTTTCTCATTTCGTCATTCGTCATCGAAATCAGTTTGGTGATGAATAAGGGAGGGAGGGAGGGACGCTCACACACACACACACACACACACACACACACACACACACACACACACACACACACACACACACACACACACACACACACACACACACACACACACACACACACACACACACACACACACACACACATTTCCATTTCTGTGCGAAGTGATTTGAAGGCGAAGTCGTGTTTATCTTCAAAGTATGTAAGGAACAACAGGGCAGACAGTGTATGGCAAGCAAAAACTCATTTGGGGAAGAGAAAAAACGTTCTGCTAGGAAGACAACTGCAGCAGACAAGACGAAATAAGCGGCAGTCCACAGCTGGTGGGAACTACTTCAAACATAGCGTTTCCGGATTAGTTGAAAGCATTACAGATATTCCTGCAGGTGCACCCTCGCGGGGTAACGGGAAAACAAAGACCATCACATCGACGGTGAAAACATAAATAGGTAAGTGTTACATACATAAGTTATCTGACAATATCAGTAGGCCTACAACTGTTACCTAGTTATAAATTATGAACAATCATTAATCAAGAGTTCGGCTTGAACATACCACAAGGGCGGGGATGGGCGTGGTACAAATGTGTGTATCTTTGTCTCAATGGTTCGCTGTTAGAGAACTTCTAAGAAATATGAACAGGTGTAACTGCAGCTTTTTACTCAACCTCGTGGGGCGGTGAGTGAAGGAGAAATTCGACCTTCAAACAAAAATCCACCCTGTTAGGGGTCTGAGTAATAAATGTGTGACAAACTACACCACTCATTACGAAACTAACCATTGTGCAATATAGGAATAAAGTGTTAATTAATTATAACGGATATAGTAAATAATAATATAGAAATATGATAAATAAATAAAATTTTGTAATATGACTACATATCAATTAGTTATAAATGATATAATAAATAAATAAAAATAATTTAGAAATATGATGGACCACCAGCTTGCAATATAATACTAAAGTGTAAATGAGTTATAATGGAGATCATAACTAATATAATAATAATGATAGAAGTATGATGTGAGTAGCCGCAACTGAAATACATGTAATGCTATAGAAATTGTATTATGATGTGAATACACATTTTGCAATATAAAGAACCACTTTAAATTGGATAATAAATAACCGCTTTGCAATAGAAAATGCAAACAAATGTAATCGTGTTATGCACGTATACACAAGACCACTCTGTCCGACGCCCGACGCCCGACGCCCGACGCCCGACGCCCGACGCCCGACGCTGGGCAGCTCGGTTGCCATCCTATCCCTTTAACCGTGGAGCGACACCCAGACAGCCCTCGTGGGGAAGCTCCCCCCTTCCCGGCCCCGGCCCCGGTCCCGGCCCGGCGTTCCTAATTTGGCAGCAGCGAAGCGAAGAGGATCGCGACGCGACGTTCACGAACTCCACACGGCGCGCACACGATCGTACGCGCGCGCCACGCACGTACGTACGTGACGGGACGCCGGGAGAACAAGGCGGAACGTACCCTGGACTCGCCGTCAACGGACCGAGTACGAGACGTTTGAAGATTTGACCCCAAGGACCTGCATATGTGCTCATTTATCATAGTTACGTGGTTGAATTCTGGGCAATCTTATTTAACTGATATACATTATAGAGTTAAGGTTTACAGTTTAGGCAAAATAAGTAACATATGACCGAACATGACCTATATTAGAATGTCAGTATATTTTTACTTATGCGTTCATGTATAATTAAGCAATGTTAAAACTTTGCATTTGGTATTTTATGTCAAATAATGTAAATATAGTGCTATATCAACATAACTAAGCAAAATAATGTAAATGTTACGTAATTATGTATACGCAATATTTGATATTTATAACTGCTAGATAATAGATCACAAGAATAGCCGGATTCAGTCACAATCCACGCGCAGGGTTCACCCAAGTACGAGTACATATCGAGGCATTGAATTATTCAGCACGTCTAAGGATATATTATGATCTATAATGTTGACATAATTTGCGGATAATTGACTCCCAGGCCAGGGCGCGCATTCCTGCGGCCCTCCCGCCTCCTCCTCGGTATTCCCGGGACGAGGGAGAAGCGGACGCAGGGACGAAGGGATGTTTCGCTGCGGTCAAACCGTGTCGCCGTCAGACGCTGAGTCACGGTGCGCGGTATGTCAGCACGGCGTCACGCGTGGGTGAGCACGCACGCACGGTGACGTGTAGGCGTCTAGGAATGTTTTTACAGTTGATGTATCTATTTCATGCGGTTTGTCCATGTCATAATCACAATTATGGCTTTACCAACAACGTAGACAAAGGTTATACGTGCGAATCACCTGACTGTCGCAACACGGCCAAGTTCAAACACTCTGCTCTTTTGTGCGGATATTTAATTTAATCAGCGGTCGCACTGATGTCCAAATTACCTGTTAAGTCGCTATTGTCTGACCTACGACGCGGAAGACAGTGCATCCACAACATAACATTAAATGTCTTTTGGGTGATTTTGTTGGGATCGGAACTGTTAATGAATGTAACGTGATAATGCCAATAGAACGTAGTCGTATTATGTTGTGGTGTTCCTGGTGTGGAATGCATGGAGGACTGAAAACTATTGTGATATGACATCAGGTCAGTCACTACCCAGCCGCATCCACAGTCCAGACATGGGTAATCACGCGATATCAAAACCAAAAATATGATACTCCTATTCATCTAACTATTAAAAATAATCCAACGAAGTTGTTGACGACTAGGGAGAATGCTGGATCCCAAAGGATCCTGCGTAGGCTCTCCCTGCCAGCGTTCGTCATCTCCCCGCCAGTTGATGGATGGCCCAGAGAGGGGATTGCGTAACGACGTTCCTTCGCTGAGCCACTCATACACTACTCACTCAGATGTTTACTGCCAAATAACACAGGTGTAGTGTCATAAAGGTGGTGAGTGTCAGTCTGACTATGTTCCGAGCGGGCACTCAAGCCGGCGGAGACTGCGTGCTCATGTGCCAGGTTCCGCCCACGCGCTCGGCGTGGTTCGGGAGTCGACTGTACCGATCGCGACCAAGGCAGGCATGGCGTCTGGATAGTATTGGGTACCCAAGTATTGGTGTACAGTTCCGGATAGTCGGGCAGGGCAGGAATGGCGTATTGGTGCACAAGTATTGGTGTGCAATTCCGGATAGTCGGACATGGCAGGCATGTCGTATATTCACCCAACGTATTGTGAATTAATTCGGGATAGTCATAAGTCGGGTGCATCATATCTCGGGAATGTGCGACGTCAATATACCGAATTCCAACTAATGATGTTCTTGCTGGGATAGAAAAACAACTTGTTCCGAGTAGCAAATATGCACGCAAGCATGCACACATCACGTACACGTTCGATTGGCACACACATACACGGATATATAAAAAACATAGCCACCAGTTTTATACCTCTTCAAATTAAGGGACAGTTTTATTCTATACGAATAGTTTTCTTTTTGACATACACTATATGTAATAATAAAAAAGTTACGACACCAATTCCTAGCACATGTCTCTTGCTATAAATAAAAATCGTGTTACTATATGAAACAGCAATACTTTTCATTGACAATTTATTTTCTCATAACAGCCATTTCTTTGCATGTTTTGACCTTTAGCCGAGGACAGATGTTATCGCTATGACATTAAGACGTTCGACATAAATAATGTGCCCATAGTCTTGAATGTCCAAGATGTTTTGTTTATCACTTCGAATTTGTTTCATTGCACTCTTAAAAATACACTAGTTTACCGTACAGCGATTGCGAACAGATGCAGCCTAGACACGTGTGAGAAGCAAAGGTGAACAGGCTTTGAGTCAATATATCATGAGTGATAGAGTGCCAACAAAACCAATGGGGGTCTAACCAACACGTGTTTAAGGTCCATGATAGCAAAAAATACACAAGCATATTATTTGTACCATGAACATTCCCGAAACTCAGCAAGCCAGACATGTTATGGTCAATGATGGCTGCTGAGTTTATTTCTCATTAGCCGAATTAATTTTGTAATTTTTGAATAATCCTGAGGAAGGCCCTATATGTTTGAAAGTTTAACAAATATTACTGAGATGTTAATACATAACTTTCTATTAAGGAAACAACCTTCAACGACCCCCCCCCTCCTGTCTTCAGATATCCGCCCACCAATATTCATCTCGTTCGGCTTCCAAAGGTGATTTTTGGCCGATCTGCCGTAGGGGTTCATTTGCGTTTTGGGGCTCCATAAATTATCCCAACATGGCCTACAAACGTTTACCCACACCCACACCCACAACCACAACCACAACAACACGCACACTCACATGGAAACAATGTGCCTGTAATTAATCCACAAGATGGCGCAATCGCCTACTACAATCGATGGCTCTCGACTAGCTACATTCCGCTAGGTGGCGTCACCATATACCGAATCTGCTACACGTGTGTCTCACGTGGTCTGAGGTGAACTTTGCTGTTATCAGATTAACACATCATTCACCGACAATTTTATACTTATTTCACGTTGAAACATTCTGCCAAAATTCAGCCAAATCTGATAAAAAAAAAGGTGGTTTCGTGGGCCTGATGATATTATTAATTTCATATATGTTGTACATTTCATACTGTGAATGATACAGTAAACATTAATGTGTTTTAAATTGTAACGGATGGTAAATCTTGTTCACATCACTATAAAAAAGTGACCCCCAAAGGGAAATCCTCAGTCAGGAGTTCACACAGACACTGCTGACAATGTTCCGACGAACTCGAATAAAAAAAACATGATGTTGTTGGGAAAATACGCCGATGCACGATTCTTAGACAAACAGAACTTGCTACTTTTTACTTAGTGAAACTGAGAAGTAACACAGTGGCTGGCTGTCAGCAGGCGTGTCAAATGTCTCCTGCACGACGGCCGAGACTACGGTTTTTGTGATATCCCGTGAAAGCCTTTCTCATTCTGTTGAACGTTTAATGAAATGAAACTAGTCCCATCTGTCGACGAATGATGGGTAAATATACACTAAAGCAATAGGGAATAAAGGGTTGTTCTTAAAATGCAAATTGCTATTTATGATAGATAAACATATGTGTCTATTAATATTGGTGCCAGGACCAGGAAAATGACAATTGTTGTGAATTTACAGTCACGTTTTCATGCACTTAGCAAAAGGGTAACACGACACCGTCACTGTCTTATCGTTAATTAAAGCTATACGCGCACACGCGTACGTACGCATGCTATGCAAGCACCACACAAACACGCATGTACGCACACAATCAGTCATACACGCGCGCGTGCGCAAACAAACTTATACATAAACGCACACGCACACATACACACATATACACATACATACACGCGCACACACGCACGCATACGCGCATGCGCGCGCACAGGCACACAGGCACACACGTGCACACGCGCACGCACACACGCACACACGCGCACACGCACACACGCACGCACACGCACACACACGCGCGCGCGCGCAACATGCACATATACACGCGAGCGAGCGTTCCATATATGAACATAAAACCAAGCACACAATTCATGTTACTTATATTCATATCTTACCTGCCATTCGATAAAGAGCTAAGAAATGGTAGGCAGATTTTAATAAATATTCCGAGACCAACCGTACAGTTTGTCAATATGACAAACTACAGCTGAATCGAAGTGATTTACTTTACAATCAATATCCCGCAAGCCATTTATCGAACCTGCAGAAAGCAAAAGGTAGATTTGACTGAACAGGATGTTTTCTAATCGCAAAGATTAGGACTGGTGTTGGACGATGCTACCAGCCATGCAGAATTGTTGCGCAGAAATGGCAATAAATGACAACAGTCTTTTGGAAAGTTACTGTAGAGTTAACACCTCACCGCGGAATACATTGTAGAATACCATCTCCTAATCAGACCTCTGCTAACCGGATAAACTGTCCGCGTTTAGTTCCCGTGCCAGAGCTGGTGTGTTTGTGTGAAAGATAATATATGGCGACACTAGAGACGACAAAGCACGGAGTTCTGCTGAATCTGGCCCACTGGAAGCCAGTAATGCTAACAAACGTTTCCACAGAACAGGATGGAAGCTACAAGTTAACGGCTAGCCGCTCAATAAATAACGCACGTCTTGACGTAAAGACATAGGTCGATAGGACCCTTCGCTGTCCCCCCCCCCCCCCCCCCCCCGGGTGTCACAGCCCGCAGTCCCGTCCCGTCCAGAGTACATCGCTCTGCTGCTAACAGCGGGAGGCTGTAGACTTCCTGTTTTGACAAATAGTCCCATTTATTTTTTATTTTTTATTTTTTCAACATTCACGTGCTGTTGTAAGAATTGGCCGGTCTAATAATTTCTCTTCTTCGCATCTGCCTCGATCTTCTTGTATATCATAGTCGTAGACTCGGTGTTCTCATCTTGGGCACGTAACGCAATGTTCCCCTCCGTACTGACCCCATAGACAGTTAGCCATGACCTATTCAGTTCAGCCATAGTGTCACTGTCTATTTGAAATCAGATACTCACGGAGAGAGATTATAATTACTCAATCATTTGGAGAAGACATTTCCAAGAGTTCGTTTCAAGAACTTTAATACAGAAAGCACAATACAGAAGTCAATACAATTGTCTAACTGGCCTGGCTCCGTGGGCGCCAGACGTGTGGTTACATGGTGCGTGCTCTCCCTCACCTCTCTCTCCTCTGTTTTCTCTAACTCTCCTAACTGCTTAGGATTATATACTCTCTGCCAAGTGGCAGTCACTAACTAGACATTCATTTTCTTATTTAGTTAGGCTCTCTGGCCAACGCTGGCTAAGCTTCGGATAACGCTCTAGTCGAGTCCAAGAGATAATAATAAGCTGGAAGCCTGGTCTATCCTTAGCGAACTCAGACAACTGGATATAACTGGTTTAACCAAGCTATGCTTCTAGCTTGCCTATTGCGTTTATACAATATACTGTTAACTATGACTTCATGTATAATAATTATGATATTTCATGAAAAGTAATTACAAGGAATTTATGCAACCACAATTCCTTACACTGTGACATAAATGCATTTGAGCAATCCGACTTCTTCCATGTGTGATTGTGGAAGCTGTTGACAATGAAATGGTGCATTTTTAGCTGATTTTACTAAGCGGATGGGTACTTGGCAGTGATTTGGCTTGTTGACCCCTCTGTTGTATTACTGCCTGCATTCACTTGTAAATAGTGACGGGTGTCATAGATAGCGGCACTTTACGAGAGAAAGAAATATTGGAAGTTGACTAAACTCGACCAGCTTGTCACTGAGATGATGATAACAACAGGCAATCAGTTTTAGAATTTTCCTGCATCTGGTTTTCTTATAATCATACAAAACGCTAACATGGTGGCCAATGGGAAAGTTAACTGTGTCAAGAGCCCTGTAGTGTCATGTCAAACCTCACCCCTTCATCTCTTCCGTGGGCCTTTTCTTTTTCACGTTTTTTTAAACATGTTATTCTAGTTAGTCTGCGTTCCTTTAGGCATGCATTTGACATAGTTTGGTTTGACGTTTCTTGGTAGAATTGAATTCTCCAACTTTCCAGCTGCGGAGAATTCAGGTTAGAGGGTAAACGTTCACGACAGTCGCGTGTTCAAGTCGCAATACGCTGACAGTGTGCACGCACGTTAGGGAATTAATCTTACGTGACATTTCAATTAGGGCTAGAAACTTGATATCGGTTTAACCGTTCTATTTTGGGGCATCTGTTCAATGTTGGCACTGGATGTCTTTGCCGAGTGTTGCTTTGCAAATCTGCTGTCATACGGGGCCTAAGTGTCAGCTGCGTGTTTGGAGGAGACGGCGTTGAACATTTATCGTGTTCGGAGGTCGGTTCATTTGGGCTATACGTGAAGTATGGTAAACATGCGTTCATCTACATACAATTTAGAATGTCTAAATTAAATTTAGTCAAACAACATCATCAAGAATAATTGCGGTCAATGTGAGCATGACATGGCTCGGGAAAGACACAGTTAGATTACACAAATTCGCAGTCAAACCCCAATGCAAACAAATATATTTTGCAATACATTTCTCTGGTTACACTTACATTTTGAACGAAATGCGCGCCACACTTACATGTTCGCACTTGCGCAGTCGCGAAAACTGGCAATGGCCGAACAGAGCACTTTGGCCACATTTGACAAAATTATAATTATACATGTCGTTTCTGATCGTAATGATCTACTAATATACCATTGCATCTAAAAGTTACGGCTGACTTACATTTGGCCTTTAATAGCCATGTTCATGGGCACATTAAAACATTGCATCCGGTGTTACCTTACGTACAATGCAATGTTTTATTATCAACATCATTTGTACCTAGTGTGTAAACTATATAATGCACCTAGTGTGTAAATTATGTAAGTATATATATATATATATATATATATATATATATATATATATATATATATATATATATATATATATATGTATATATGTATATATGTATATATGTATATATGTATATGTATATATGTATATATATATATATATATATATATATATATATATATATATATATATATATATATATATATATATATACAGCATGAGATCAGACATTTCGAGAGACTTTAATATCCCCAAAGTCAACTTTGAAAGTACAGCGGTGACAGGTGTATGCCTAACACACACGCTGACGAGATGTGACTATATCATCGTATAAATCAACCTAACATGTATTATTCAATAGGTGTTGCGAAACTGCTCTGCATGAAGGCTAGGATAAACATGCATTAGATTATTTCCAAATGCCACCTGACATCTGCATTGTGAATCTAAATAACGGTCTTCAGTTTAAGCGACAAATAGCAGGGCTTAGATGTTGTGCGGCAATTACCAGGGAATGCCTGCGCACTAGTGCAGTGGTTCGTTAGGGCGACACCCGGCCAACACACAAACCTATTGTCAGTCTCTGGTGACAGTCATTAAAACCACACGAGTGTGTTTCGTAATGGCAGACGACTAGTGTATCGAATTCCTCGCCGATGACTGTACACAGGAATTCCACCCGGAGAGACGCAAAGGTTGCGAAAATGGATGTCCGCCGACGTTTCAGTGACGCATACCAGACAGTTGTGGACCGCCTAATCAGGATTCCGGTCGCTAGTGAATGAATGCAGCGCAACATTGTGTGAAAACTTACTCCATGAATGTGTTTTGAACGGTGACGCATGTTATGCGTACGTTATATATATATTACGCGTAGTGGATGTGTGCGAGACGCATAGCGTAGACTATGTCTCAAGACGTTTTAGAAACTGAGTATAACTGTTCACATGGGTCACGAATATCAAAGTATGACTATTGAAGAGTCAAAGAAAAACCAGGGAAACAGATCAGAAGGCATTTGAAAGAGATATGTAAATATCCACAGTGTATTTGTAAAGTCAGAACAATGTCCAGGACACATTTGGTAATGCAAGACAAATCTTCAGAATCAAAAAGTAGGAAATAGACAATTGTATCCAGGATGCAGTGACAAATACAAATAAAAAAATTCAAATTGCTTCCATGCGCACACGCACAGGCACACGATAGGATAGGTATGGTAGGGTAGATACGATAGCAGCAGCTAAAGCAGGGTAACAGGGAAGGTGTGTGGTGTTACGGGTAGGCGGTAAGCCTGGACTTGAAGCAGACCAGGGACTGCTGTCACTACCTCCTGGGGCAGGCTGTTCCATGTTGGATTGGTCAATGAAAAGAAGACATCTGCCTGTACTGCGTCCTGCAGAAGGGGATATGGCAGTTGCGTGTGTTATTCTTTCTGTCTCATACTACTCTCTGTTAATTTTGGAAGGTAGACGGAATTAAGAGGCGATGGTGGAATTTGAAGAACATTTCTGGTCACGAACTTGTTGTAGTGTGGGCCAATCAAGGCACAAGAGGCCGGAGTTTACGCAGGAGGTTTGTCGGTCGTCGGATAATGCACTGACTGCCGGTCTCACAGCCTCACCTCTCACTGCCCTGGAGCCGACAGTCGGGTTGTGTGTTAACGTAACTACTTGTCCTTCACGATCAAATAGAGGCTTTCAATAACAGACACTTGCGGTGAGCTGTCTTACTTCTGACACGTCACTAACACATCACTAACACATCACTAACACACCACTAACACGTGTGTATTGTCCAACTGACGCTGCTACACAAAACCCTCTTATCGTGGGGGGCCGTTAGACTCGTCGACGTCATTTGTGTCGTCTTCTCGTGTCACATCACGGTCTACACAGGCACCGACTAAGCACGATGGTACACGGCGGAATATATTAAAACCAACCGCCACGACGACAGAGAGCAGGAGCTACGTTACTGGTCCTATACTGACCTGGTTTATGAATGACATATCCCGTCCCTTCAGTACTGCCATATTAGTTCGATGTATAATGTAGACATATCAGTTCGTTTTGGCAAGCAATGAGGACGAATGCGAAATGAGAAAGAGATAGAGAGAGAGAGAGAGAGAGAGAGAGAGAGAGAGAGAAAGGGAGAGAGAAAGAGAGAGACAGGAATAGAGGAATAGGGGAATAGAGGAAAGAGAAAGAGAGGAAGAGAGGAAGAGAAAGTGACAGACAGATGGACGTACACTAACAGACAGGCAGACAGAGACAGGCACAGCGACGGAGACATAGACAAAGACAGACAAAGAGGGAGACAGAGAGAGACAGAG